>CM021108.1:241896801-242644271 GCA_007115665.2 Sequoiadendron giganteum
GAGAGAGAGAGACCTAAGAGAGGGGGAGGGGATATGAGGGAGAGTCTTGAGAGAGAGAGGGATTGAGCAGGAGAGAGATATAGGAGTGAGTGAGTGAGTGAGGGAGAGAGAGAGAATTGAGATAGGGAGAGTGGGTAGGAGGGAGAGATGTGAGATAGAGAGAGAGGGAGTGGGAGAGAGATAGAGGGTAGAGGGTTTATGGTAGAGGGTAGAGGGTAGAGGGTTTTAAGGGTTAAGAGTAAACGGGAGAGAGGGTAGGAGAGAGAGAGAGATGAGGGAATGATATATATGTAGGTAGAGAGAGTTGAGATAGAGATAGAGTAGAGAGGGAAGGAGAGAGGGGAAGGGAGGGAGAAGTTAGAGAGAGAAGAAGGAAGGTGGATAGATTGAGAGAGGGAAGGATGGAGAGAGGGAGAGAGAGAGAATGAGGTATAGAGGGATAGGTAGGTAGAGAGAAGTAGAGAGGTAAGGAGAGTTGGAGGGAGACGTAGGGATGGAGAGAGGGAGGTAGGTAGAGAGAGTAAAGGGAGATATAGATAAGTCGAGAGGGAAGGAGAGATAGATGGAGAGGTAGGGATCGAGGGAGAGATAAGGATTTAGAGAGAGGTGAGAGAGTGAAATAGAGAGAGAGGTAGGTAAGGAGAGGGAGGGGAGATAAAGGGAAGTAGAGAATGGAGGAGAAAGGGAAGAAGAGGTAGGGAGGGAGAGATAGGTGAGATAGAGAGAGAGAGGAGGGAGGGAGAGATATTTAAGGAGAGAGAGGTGAGATAGAGAGAAAGAAAGTAAAGAGGGAAGGGAGAGAGAGAGGTGATAGAGAGAAGTAGAGGTGTAATGAGAAAGCTAGATAGATTGAGAGAGGGAAAGAGAGAGGGAGAGAAAATTAGGTATATAGGGGTAGGCTAGATAGAGAGATGTAGAGTGAATTTTGGTGGAAGAGAGAGAGGAGGGAGGGATAGGTAAAGATGGATAGTTGAGATAGATAGAAGGAGAGAGATATAGGTAGATAGAGGGCAAAGAGATATAGAAAGAGGGGAAGGGAGAGAGGAGAGATAGAAATAGGAGGAGGGAGGGAGAGATAGACAGAGTAGAGAGGGAGGAGAGAGATAGAGAGAGGTGATAGAGAGAGAATTAGAGAGGGAAAGGTGGAGATATTGAGAGAGAGGAGGCAAGGAGGGAGAGATAAATAGGTATAGAGGGACAACTAGGTAGAGAGAAGTAGATATGAAAGGAGAGATATAGGGAGAGGTAGGGATGGAGAGAGAGGTGAGACAAAAATAGAGAGAGGTCTAGGTAGATAGAGGGAGGAGGAGATAAAGAGAAAAATAGAGGGAAGGAGAGAGGGAGGAAGAGGTAGGGATGGAGAGATAGAGGTGAGAGAGATAAGAGAGAGGAGGGGTGAGCTAGAGAGCAAGAGAGTAGAGAGGGAAGGGGAAAGAGAGAAGTGAGATAGGTGATAGAGATGTATAGAGGGATAGGTTAGATAGAGAGAAGTAGAGAGAAAAGGTGGGTGAAAGGAAGAGAGAGGGAGAGAGAGAGGGGGAGAGAGAGAGGAGATAAAGAGAAGTAGAAATGGAAGGAGAGAGAGAGGGAGATAGAGAAAATTAGAGAGGGAGGGAGGGAAGGAGAGAGAAGTGAGATAGAGAGAACTAGAGAGGGAAGGAGAGAGAGAATGAAAAGCTAGAGAGTAGAGAGGGGAGGAGAGAGCAAGGGAAGCAAAGAGAGAGAGAAAGAGAGGAGAGGGAGGGAGGGAGGGATAGGTAGGTGTAGAGAGTAGAGAGAGATATATAGAGATTAAAGGAGAGGGATGAGAGATAGAAAAATGTAGAGAGCGAAGGAGGGAGGGAGATAGATATTGGAGAGGGAAGGAGAGAGAGATGGACATGTAGAGACATAGTTCTTGAGCTCAGGGAAGATATTGTTAGATAAAGGGATGGAGATAGTGAGATAGAGAGAGGTCTAGAGAATAAGAGATGAAAATGAGTGAGATAGATGAAATTCGACCTCCTGAGTACTAAAATTTGACCTCCTAATTACTGAAATTTGACATGCTGATTACTGAAATTTGACTAAGTCTAAAATATTTAAGATCCTCCAAAAACTAGAATTTGCATTATAACTCTTAGAGATCTGAAACCACTAAAGCAAAAATCTAGTTCTATGCAAAGCAGGCCATTTGGCACTCGCCAAATGACTCATCACATTTAGTGCACGCCAAATGACTCATCACATTTGGCGCACGCCAAATCATCACATTTGGCAGACACCAAATGACTCATCACATTTTGCGCATGCCAAATGACTCATCACATTTGGTGCACGCCAAATGTGATGAGTCATTTGGTGTCGCTCACCAAAAGGCCTACTTTAGACGTGTGAATTAACATGATTTGCTAAATTTTCTCATATTTCTGACCATGCTCCCCATCTCATTTGCATGTCTTTCAATGCAAGTTTCTAAAAAAAACTGTGATAGCATTAACCTCTATCTCAACTATCTAAATATATAATTCTTTTTTCATTTTGATTTAGTTAAGGTTTTGATCCATGGCTTCTATTGTAAATGCCTTCGTTTTTGGTCAAAAACCAACATGTGCTAGGTTTAGGATATATTTTTACACGTTCATCCGAACGTGAAACAAATTATGTTTTTTGAAACTAGACTCCATTCTACACATGATGAAAAACCAATCAATTTTTGATTAGTTTGCAAAAAATTTGGGGGGAGCACGCTCAAATTTTAGCTTTTTAGGATGTGTCCACTTTGAAAATTCATAAAATATTATATATTTATTAAAAAAATTATCTGAAAGAAGGAGTATAAACTATATGGTGTTAGCTAATTTCTCACCATTGGGATTTTTGAAATTCTAAAAAAAATTTAACCAAAAAGGGGGGAGCCCTCAGGTGCTATGCTATTTTTTTTGATAAAAACAAGACCTGTTTTGGGCCCCCCCTTTTTGAGACCCTTAATATTCATTAATTTCAAAAAACAATAGTAGCTTAGAAACTAGACTCGGAGCACTTCAACTTTTGTTCTTGCCACATTTTGAAATTTTGAGCGTAACTATCTTCATTTTCTTGTGCAAATAAGATTTTCCTGATTTTAGAAAAAAAGTGGCATCTTAAGAGCCAAAATTGTGTCACAGATTCGTGCACTTACCCATTTATTCTATTTAATTCAAGTGTGATTATTTTACTTGCAAATGTTTGAATGGTTATGACAGTATGTAAATATGGATGTAACCTATTGGTTCATTTATTTTTTATGCCCACTTAGTTGTATGAAAAATATAGCACTATATAAGCATGTAAATATGTTCTAGTGGGGTTTGAATGGATGGTTTTAGGTCTTGAACCTTTGTTTTACTTTGTGTCTCCACTATTTGTTGTTTGGTGTTTCTGCACATCAACAACTCAGACAAAATAAAATTTATCCTATCTCTCTTGAAAGGTTGATCTCTATGAACAAAGAGATAACCCTAAGGTCTATTGGATGTTAGGTCATGACAATGTGTAATGATCTAAATAAAATCTGCAAGAATGATCTAGGGTTAGAACAAAGCATGCAAATAATAATATCAAATCAGTCAATAAAATGCAAAGGAGAAAAGAATGAAAAAAGGAATGAGACTAGAATAGTCTCACCCATTTCTCTCCTCCATGGCTCACTTCTATTGAACCTCCTCTACTTGCTGCAATATGATGGAATGCCCTCAGCCTTATGTGTGAGCAAACTAAATTTATGACATGACTTAGCAAGTGTTAAAGGAGTTAATCTAAAATGCAAGAGAATAAATCTACATGCAATGAGAAAATCTGCAAAAGACAATGTTAGATGATATACTATGACAATGTAAGATTCTAGAAATGCAAGATGATAAAAATAAAACTCTAAGATAGGATGATATTCAAGACAGGAAAAATAATAAGAAGAGGATTCCAAAATGAAGACAAAATTGACATTTTATAGAAAATGCAATTTTGTATGGACGAATGAGATTAAAGATTGACAAATGACCTAGAATCTGTGGAGAAGATTCAATATGACAACCCACAATTAGGGTTAGAGCAACATTAGGTCAAATTCAAAATGAATGGACAAGATTGATTTTTAGAAAAATCAAATCAAGGGTTGACAATGCATGTGACAAGGCACACAAAACGAAGTTGCTGGAGAATCAAATAATAATTTATTATTATTTAATTCAAGAGGGGATGTTGAATTTTTGAATTAAAAACTATTTTAATTCAAAAGAGGTGGGGTCATGTGACAGTAAATAATTTAAATTAACTTATTTACTAAAAAGAGGGAATTTATAAAGAGGGACTTATTTTAAATAAATAAGATTTATTTAAAATGAGCACAATAAAAGAGAAATTAAATAATAAGATTATTTAATTCAAGTGGTGGGACTATTTTAAATAAATGATTTTATTTAAAATGAGAGGAATGTGAAGGTGGTAATAATTAAATAAATAAAATAATTTATTTAATTATAAGAGGACTATTTAATTAGAGACATATTAGATAAATAAATAAAATTATTTATTTAATAATCAAGAAGACATAATGGACAAGGATAATTAAATAAATTAAGAATTTTATTTAATTATAGGAAGACTTTAGAAAATTAGTGATGCATTAAATAAATAATTACAATTTATTTATTTAATAATCATGAAGAATAAATAGATATGAATTAATTAAATAATTATGAATTATTTAATTAATAGTCGAATGTGATTCAAGGACATAATTAAAATGTCTTAATTATGCTAGGAAGAAAGAGATTAAAATAGAGCTTGCAGGTCTAGGTCATTTTTATGTGTCTACATTTGCCCCTCTTTGTCATAATGCAGCATATCGCATTGTGGCAAAGAAAATAAGTCGAACATATGCCCTAGTGCAAAATAAGATGACGAAGAATGACGAGGAGGGTAGCGGTATGCCCCCTCGAGAGGACAGACGAGTTCCAAGAACACGGGTGTGCTCTCGAAATGGATGAGAAGACTAGAAGATGATGAGACAAGAAAGTGTTAGTAAGAAAGATATGGATGAGATGCAATGCCTATGTGAGATGCTTGTTATTTCCTAGACCAAATCCTTCAACATTTACCATAGGAATTAATATTTATTTCTCTTTAATCATCATTGGGCAGTAAAAAAAATGACACAAATGGATAACAAACACCAAGGTATGACATAGACCAAGGTGTGCAAGGTCACCATATGCAAAACATACAATCACAAACAAGGAATGTCCTAACTCATACTAGAGGCCCATTTGTCCCAATCTTTTTGTCAAGACAATCCACATACAACAGTCAAAGAAAAATAAAATAGGTCAAAGAGACGTCGTCACACCTCTAAATCCTCCATGGGACATCCTTGAGGTAGCTAGTAACATGACCAAAAGACAAGTCAATAAAAAGATAAGACAAAATAGCCAAGAATTAACAACCAATTAATTGTATTGCCAATGTTTGTTTATCGAAGATTAAGCATTTGATAGTTTGATAGTTTGACAGTTTTGATGGTTTGATGGTGCCTAAGGTCAGGAAGGACACATCCTGAAAAGGCAAATGACATTTTGACGAGGTCCAAATCCAAGAAGGACACATCTTGAAGAGGACCAAAAAGTGACAAGATTTGACATTTTGACTAATGTTTTGGCAAGCTGACTGATGTTGACTATATGATTGATTAGCTTATGTTGTCTGATTTTGACCAATTTTGACATTGACATTTTGAATGACTGCCTTGTGCTAAGGGTGACTTTTTCTGACTTATTTGACTGATGCGACCATGTTTGATTTATGATTTTATTTTGACAAACCTAAAAGGACTGACCTAATGTCTCGGGGATTCAAAGGTGAATCTTGCCTACATAGCAAGTGCGTAGAGACGACGTAGTTCAGACATGGACGAAAAATTGATTTTGATAGGACTGATTGGATTGATCAGACATAAATTGACTTTGACTCTGTTTTTGGATTCTGACATTGATTTGGATGTTTTTGTATTTTCTCAAGATATTTTTCAATTTTTAGGTCTTTTTTCAGGACTTTATACGATTTTTATGACTTTTTTTCAGGACTTTTTCAGATTTTTAAGATTTTTTGACGCCTTACAAAAATTGCGACAAATGCATGTGAATGATGCCGACACACATGAATCCAAGGACAACCATGATTTTTCTACTATTCAAGTTGAATACTGATTGATAGGTGATGATGACAATGACACCGTTGTTTGACATAGGAAAGACACATCCCAAAACAACGTGAAGATGACAATGGTATGATGGGAGGATAAAAGTCTGCAGCAGGTCTAGGGACAAAGCCAAGGAATGTTTTGGATAATGTGCTAGGGTGCCATATTGTTGCATTTGAAATGACTTGATGAGGACTGGATAGAATGACGTAGGATCTGTAAACTATTGACAAGGGAAACCAAGATGGGTGATAGGCATAAAAGGACAATGGACGGATTTGGACTAGGAGAATATCATATGGTCTCCAAGGATGATGATGCATGAGGTTATGATGGTAATGACATGATATTCAATGACTAAGGTATGACCAGAAGATAGACATGTCAAAAAAAAATTTCAAAGCATGATTTGTGTTTTTGCCCCAATCTTTGTCAAGATCAAAATAGGTGGGACAATGGACGAAAATGATAGGGCTTGGATGGATGGACGAAAATGTCATGTGAATGGAATGGGAGATGAGATGACTTGCTCCCAAGTGCAATGGTCCACATAGATGATTTAGTCTACACATGATGCCTGTTTGCCAGGTTTTCATCATGGTACTTATCCACAATGCCATAAGAATGGTTTTCACTATTGGATGAAATTTTCCTCTTTACTATTTTTGTCCTTTTTGTCTTTTTCAATTTTTTTGTATTTTTGCATTTTTTCCAAATAGCCTTGATGTTTTAGATGACCACTGACTATGTTGAAGCCTTTGATGATTCCAATTTAGAGACCGGTGCCATGACATGCCAATAATGACCTTTCTGAAGTAGTTGCCTTGTCAGGATGATAGCACTTGCATACACCTGATTGATGTCATTGTGATCCTTGTTGATACTAGAGTTGGCCTTATCAAAATATGCACATCGCGATAGAATTCCATGAGAGTCCTTATGATAGAGAGTTGCTGCCAAGATTTAATGGATTTGTGACATGGGATTTTTGGAAATTAAAAAGGATGTAGGATTATGATGGATGACGGTGGACATGGATGGGTTGGTTGGATGTTTGTTGTATTGATTTTTATTCTCCAAAATTGGGTTAATTGATGATGGAGGTTGGATCTTTCATAGCATTTGGAACCAACACTTTTATATATCTTGCTTGATGGCCATTTTGAAGGAGGTGGACATTGATTATATGTGGGAGTCTTCTTATGCTGTGGCTCCACATTTTTCTTGACTTTTGGATTGGGCATCTTTTCGTTGCCTAATTTATGATTTTCTTGACTTGACCCACTTTGTTTTGGGATCCATTTTAGTTTCATTTGTCTAGTTGACTTTTGGTCTGATTTGATGGCCTTTGACATTTGATTTTGGATTTTATAATACTTTGGTTGGTTCCAAATGGAAGGTTCATTGATGGAATGATGGTTTGGGGTGTGGATGGAAGGAGTGTTGGTAACAACCTTATGACAAGGACTACTTGTGGCATTCATTTTGACATTTGTATTAGATAAAGTTGCCCCCAGTATCGAGGAGGGACCACTAACATCGTTTGATTTTTTGACTGATGAATAGCCAAGACCTTCATGTCTGTAATGTGCTTGAACTTATACGGGTTCAATAATTCCTTGCTCATGTATGCCGAGTCCTTTTCCTTGATAATGCATGTTCTGACAGATTTTGTTGGTGATGGGATACTTGTCATTTTGGAAGCAAGATGCTAACCCATCCTTGTTGTGGAAATTAATGCTTGAAATCATTTCCTCTATAAGAAAGCCTGCTCTGAAACACATAGATGATCCTAATTGATAGGATGTTGTAGCTTCATTGACATGTTGGACAGATTTTTGACTAATATCTTCGGTTTGATTTTCTGACGTGTCAGATTCTGATGATGCTGTTGGTGCTTCCAAGTCTATGTCAAAACCGTCTTCATGATCATTGTCATAGAGCCCACTGAATTCAGCTATAGCTTGACCATTTGCAAATATGTCCATGCTAGAAGATTCTTGTTCTAGTGGTAGATCGTCTATGTGTCCCATGGAGGCAAGTGTCTCACTTTTGGAAGTGTCAATGTTGGAAGCTTGGAGAGGTTTATCTTCAAGTGTTTCATCATGAAGGGCATAAAGGTCAAGGAGTGGATCATTTTGGATGTCCTAATCAAAGATAGTGTCTTGATCAAAGATGGGTGCATTTTGAATGTCATGATTGGAAATAGGATCTTGACCAAGGATAGGGTCATCTTGAATGACATGCTTTTGGATGGACTCTTGACCAAAGATAGGTGTATTTGGTATGCCATAATTGTCTAGGAGGAATTCTTGGACAGATTTAAAGATAGGGTCATTGGATGGACTACTTTGATCTTGACATGACGGTAATGTTATAATGTTGTGCTTTGGACTTGCCTCTTGACATGTATCCTCAAATGTATGTAAGAAGATGGGACTTTAGAGACCTTGACTAGATATGTTTTCATGACCCAATGGAGTGTCTTGAAATGGATTGGTGCATAATGGACTAGGATATGACATGGAGGTTTGGACATGGTTGAGGTATGATGGACTAGGATAGGACATGACTGCATGACAAGGATATGGCATGGATAGAGGATTAGGATGTGATGTGGATGGAGGATTAGGATATGATGTGAATGAAGGACTAGGATATGATGTGGATAGTTGGTTTGGAATGATAGATGGCTGATTTCCCTTGTCAAAGTTAGGGTGGGTATGACCAATGGAAGTTTGTTGTGACTTAGTACCATGGATGGTGTTAGGGGAATCTTGATAGTAGATGGAAAGAGGACTAGGACTCATGGATTGTTGGCAAGATGGATAGATGGATGGAGGGCTAGGGGTTGTAAATTTGGACTTGGATTTGAGGTAAAGTGTTTTGAATTCCCTAGCAAGTTGTGCTTGACCTTTACTATTGAATTGACATTCAATTTGACTAGCAAGCATGTCATAGTGACTTGAAGACATGATGGTGGATGGAATGACAATGAAGAGTGATAATGCAAAGTGATAAAATGGGATGCCTTATGCCGAATGATTTTAGGAAAGGTTTCTAACCACTCAAAGTTTGGCCAATGTCTCGATTTGGATTGTCAAAGGACTGATTTGAAGGACAAGATGATAAAATGACAAGGTGAGATTTCCACACTAGACTTATGAGTTGGAAATAGCTCACCAAAGGACAATGACTTAGGACTGATTTGTTTTGACTTGGTCCAATGACAATGTATTTTTGAGACAATGGTTTGACAAAGAAAGGAAATTTTTCCTATCCCAAAGGTGTGCAATTGAGGACTTTAAACTTTGCCTATGATGATGATGATGACGGATTGCAAGCTAGATGAAAACTAAAATGCAATAATGGATGACTTGGACAAGTTTCTTTGCTGATTTTTGACATAGACCACTAGAAAAAGATGCCAGTAAAGATGTTTGCAAAAAATTGGCCTTTGGTTTTTGACAAGAAATTTGTTTTTCCAAATGACAGGCAAATGCGTCATTTCAGGTCTCATATGCGGTTCAACAATTTGATGTATTATGTAAATTGGCAAATGTGACTTTTTAGGTTTGCAAATGTGGTCTGACAGGTCTATGGCAGCTTCGAAAGCTCAAATGCAGCTCAGGAGTAAGCAATTGTGGTTCACAATGTCAAATGTGGTTTCAGGACTGGAAAATGTGTTGCATGACAGTCGACTGTGGATTAAGCCTGCACATGCGACTCAGATTGGTCAATTACGGCTCAGGATATAGCAAATGTGACTCGACAGAGCAATTGCAGCTTAGGATAAAGCAAATGCGCCTCGACAGAGCAAATGCAGCTCAGGATATAGAAAATGCGACTTGACAGAGCGAATGCGGCTCAGGAAATAGCAAATGCATTTTGACAGTGCTATTGCATTGCAGGAATTAAATTCTAGAAAACAAAAGATCGTTCGGCCGATTTGACAAGTTTTTTATCCAGATTTGTTTGATGTTTAGTTGTTGAAGTTTTTTTGAAAGCAGTTGACAAGCACATAAAGATTAAATTACTTCAAACAGATTCACTCATAATAGTCGAAAGGTCATCGTTGGAATCACAACCCACATCTTAAAATCGCGTCAACTTACACAGCCATGTCACCCCCTAGAGGGTGCCCGTGTTTTTGTCTTTTCCAGGTGTGTACTCAAGGTGACGAAAGTGGATACCGAATCCCCTGAGCAAACAGTCTGTGGTGACTATATGGTGAGTGTCTTGGGGGGAGATTATTCCCTCCCCTTGCACTATGATTGAAACAATGTCTAGATACTAACACGGCTGGCCTCTACAATATGGTTTTTAGTCAAGGTTTCCGTTCGGCATGGAAAATAGATAAACTCCCTCAGGAGACCTCCCAATCTTTAGAACAAAGACTTTGGGGATGGTTATCTTGCCTACTGTCGTTGAATATGGGTTTCCCCAAAATTCACTTTTGATTATAGTGGGTTGGAAAACCTGGCTTTGGTTGTTCCCACTTAGGTCATTCCCATAGGATGAGTACTTTTTCCCACTACGGCAGGCCTGCTAAAGGTTGTAATAAAGCTTGAAATGCATAAATAAAATGGGTAAGTCTGGCTTTTTGATCACCCAGTAAAGGGGAGAGCATATACCTATTACCCAATCAAGCACAGTAGACAAATCTTCAGTTTTAAACCCAAATGAAAAATTTGTTACTCTAAGTGAAGATATTGCTTCACAACAGTCATGGGGTTTGTTTTAACCAAACAAAATAAAAGATGAAGTGACTATCCTAGGATTGCTAAATTGCCAATTAAATTGGCTATCCTAGGATTGATAAGTTCCCAATTAAATGAATACCCTAGCGTTGGTTCATTTTAAGTCCATCAAAATGAAAAACTGGTCACGGATGTGTCAGATCCAAGTTACAATTTGTAAATAGAAAATGAAATTTTAACAGTCAAATGCGGTGCACTCTGGCAGATGTGGTTCGTCAGGTCAAATGCGGCTTTCGGCTTGTGAGATGCGGCTTTTAGAAAATTGACTGCGGATTGACAGGTCAAATGCGGCTTTCTAGATGTCACATGCGGCTCAGCTCTGCGAATGCGTCATTTGGATGGGCAGATGTGGCTTGACAGAGCGGATGCGTCGCTTGAGAAGGCAGATGCAGCTCATAATGTCAAATGCGTTGTAGGAACTGTTAGATGCGTCGTTTCGTACACCTGCAAAAAAAATCCAAAAATTCCGAACCCTAACCTGCAAAAAAAAAAATGATGAAAAATCTGAAAAATGACAAAACAAAATCCGTACTATGACCTACAAAAACGTGTTAGATTGTTGGGTTCACCAATGTAATGATTTAAATAATATCTGCAAGATTGATCTAGGGTTAGAACAAAGCATGCAAATAATAATATCAAATCAGTCAATAAAATGCAAAGGAGAAAAGAATGAGAAAAGGAATGAGACTAAAACAGTCTCACCCATTTCTCTCCTCCATGGCTCACTTCTATTGAACCTCCTCTACTTGCTGCAATATGATGGAATGCCCTCAGCCTTATGTGTGAGAAAACTAAATTTATGACATGACTTAGCAAGTGTTGAAGGATTTAATCTAAAATGCAAGAGAATAAATCTACATGCAATGAGAAAATCTTCAAAAGACAATGTTAGATGATATGCTATGACAATGTAAGATTCTAGAAATGCAAGATGATAAAAATAAAACTCTAAGATAGGATGATATTCAAGACAGGAAAAATAATAAGAAGAGGATTCCAAAATGAAGAAAAAATTGACATTTTATAGAAAATGCAATTTTGTATGGACGGATGAGATTAAAGATTGACAAATGACCTAGAATCTGTGGACAAGATTCAATATGACAACCCACAATTAGGGTTAGGGCAACATTAGGTCAAATTCAAAATGAATGGACAAGATTGATTTTTAGAAAAATCAAATCAAGGGTTGACAATGCATGTGACAAGGCACACAAAACGAAGTTGCTGGAGAATCAAATAATAATTTAAAATTATTTAATTCAAGAGGGGATGTTGAATTTTTGAATTAAAAACTATTTTAATTCAAAAGAGGTGGGGTCATGTGACAGTAAATAATTTAAATTAAATTATTTACTAAAAAGAAGGAATTTATAAAGAGGGACTTATTTTAAATAAATAAGATTTATTTAAAATGAGCACAATAAAAGAGAAATTAAATAATAAGATTATTTAATTCAAGTGGTGGGACTATTTTAAATAAATGAATTTATTTAAAATGAGAGGAATTTGAAGGTGGTAATAATTAAGTAAATAAAATAATTTATTTAATTATAAGAGGACTATTTAATTAGAGACATATTAGATAAATAATTAAAATTATTTATTTAATAATCAAGAAGACATAATGGACAAGGATAATTAAATAAATTAAGAATTTTATTTAATTATAGGAAGACTTTAGACAATTAATGACACATTAAATAAATAATTACAATTTATTTATTTAATAATCATGAAGAATAAATAGATATGAATTAATTAAATAATTATGAATTATTTAATTAATAGTCGAATGTGATTCAAGGACATAATTAAAATGTCTTAATTATGCTAGGAAGAAAGAGATTAAAATAGAGCTTGCAGGCCTAGGTCATTTTTATGTGTCTACACAATGTAGTAGAACAAACTTAGTGATAAAATGTGAATATGTTGGTAATCACAAGGGGTCTTACGTACAAGGTTGGAACTCTAAACTCATCGGATTTTAAGATATAGTGATGCTTTACTTTGTTTCTAACCATCTAATAAAAGAAACAACAAAAAGATAAGGGTTTCAGAAGTTCTAATGTCAACACTACTTCTAAGATTAACCATATAAATGATGAAAGACTTGGAATGGACCAATCCCTTAAACTCATTTCTAGTCGACCCAGGCTATACCTACAATCTTGTAGAAAATAGGGCAATCTTCTAAGGTGTTAGATTTTCAGGCCGAAGGCATTAATTCAATGAGACTGAATGAATACATATAGTTGAACTAAGTACATGAACATAAGGTACAGGTTGACCTTGTACAACATTCCCATAGTGAAAAAACGACCCAATATATGAACCAGGGATCACTACAACACTTCAGATATTAGACCATCAACCACTAAGAACTAAATTTAATCTGCATCCAAACATTTCCAAGTGATTTGAAAGATAGAACAAGAAACATGCAAGACTTCTCAATGTAAAGGAGGCACCAGTCATAACACAATGTCTGCACTTTGTATTAAATCATCATATTCACAACATTTATGATCTGTTAGAACATTTGCTTGAAATATGAAAGCTACCTCTAATATACTAATATGCTACTCTATTAATTAGAAATATTTTGACTTAGTCTACTTGGTCCACTAGTGGGAAAGAGCCCAACTAACCAACCCTTACAAAAGAGGCAGAATGCCATACTTATAGAAAACTGCCTACGTGAAACAGAGCTAGGGTTACAAACAACTCAACCACCAACCAAATCGGCCCTGATAGACAAAAAAATCGCCGCTCAGTCATGAATGCAACAAGGGACGCCATCAAATCAACTTGGGATCACATGAAGTCAAGGAACAGGCCCTCGATCCATACCCAACAATAAATGAACATCTGTACAAACAAAGGAATAACGTCACGTGCAAAAACTAGGAGGAACACGAGCCACCGATCCCATCCAGAACAGGGAAAACGAACGATCCAAATTGAACAAAACCCGATCAAAACCATCAACCAGGTCTGTCCGCCATTAATAAACACCAAACGCACCAACCTAGCGTGAAAGAATGGGCTTCGTGACTGCAGCCGCAAAAATGTATTCCACTGCATTTGCAAAACACACCCAAATCTTCAAAGTAAATCTTTCAAATCTCAGCAACACCCAGCTTGATTTGGCCTACACCCAAAAGGACCACCATTAATACCCAATACATCCTCAAAATCTAAGCAGGTCCAAAGAGTTCCAAAGTTAGAGAATCCCGCAAAAGAGACTTTGTGGATGGAAGATGATGAATAAATTGTAATTTATATGCTCTAAGTCCAAGAAGTTGTTACTAGTATTATTGGTCTTGGTGGAGAACTAAACTAAAGTAAAATAGTAAACAAGGTTTTGAGATTTCTTCCAAAAATGTATAGGCATAAAGTGTCATCTATTAAAGAATCCAAAATTTAGATTAATACACAATTGAAGAAATTTTTAGTACTCTTATTGCTTTTGAGATGAGAGAGTTTGGTCTAAATGGTCGAAAGAAAGAAGTTGCATTCAAAGTTAACAAAAATATTGGAGATGAGGCTCCTAGTCAAAATTAATATTTTGATGATGTTGAAGCTAACTTTGTGAGAAGACTAAAAGAAAGGTACTAGAAAGTAAAAAGATAAGTTACCATTCAAATGTTTCAATAATGGAAGAGTAGGTCATTTTGCATCCAAATGTCCATTAAAAGAATTAGTTAATGATAAAAAAATAGAGATCAAAGTAATTTTGTACTCTAAGTGATGAAAATTTCTCCTCTAAATATGGTGATAATGATTCAATTAATGAATCCCTATTCATGGAATTAAACATGGAAAAAATAGAAATATTGATGAATACAAAAGGTCTAGTACCTTAATGAACAAAAAGGCTAGTGAAAAATCTATGGTAGTATGGACTATCTTATATGCAAAGGAAGAATCCAATACCTTGGTAATTGATAGTGGTTTTTTTCATCATATGACTGGTGACATAAGTAATCTAATTAGTCTCAACGAGGTCAATAGTGGAGTTGTTAAGTTTGGTTATAAAAATTTAGCACAAATTTGTAGAATAGGAGATATAAAAATTGATGGAAAGAATAAAACTAAAGATTTTTTATATGTCAATGATCTAAACCATAATCTCCCGAGTGTCAACCAAATGTGCAATATAGGCTAAAATATTATGTTTCCTAGCAATGGTTGTGAAATCATAAAGGAAATATTTAGAAATATTTTTGCGAAAGGAACAAGGACAAATGGTAATGTTTGTCATTTGAAGGAGGCTAATAGAAGAATATACCTATTGGCCCAGTCCATAAAAAGTTGATTTTTGTATAGAAGGATGGGGTACATCAATTTTGACAACCTGGTAAGGATCAATTCCTCTCATGCAATGAGATATTTTCCTAAGATCACTGAACTTGAAAACATTTTGTGCAAAGAATGCCAGATGGGAAATCAAACAAAGAATAGTTTCAAAATCAAGGAATTTTCTGTTTCAATGCCACTATAGTTGATTCACACTTATCTATGTAGACCTACAAGGATAGGGATTCAACAAGGTGAAAGGTACTTCATGTTACTTACAGATGATTATACTAGAATGACTTGGGTCACTTTATTGAAAGAGACCCAATTAGCCTTTGATAAGTTTAAAATATTTAAAGAAAAAGTAGAAAACGAGATGGATGCTAGAATCAGATGTTTAAGGTTGACAAGATGGAGGAGGTGAATTTACCTCACATAAATTTGAATTTTTTTGTGAAGATAATTGCATTAGGAGACATTAGTCTCAACGAGGTCAATAGTGGAGTTGTTAAGTTTGGTTATAAAAATTTAGCACAAATTTGTAGAAAGGGAGATATAACAATTGATGGAAAGAATAAAACTAAAGATTTTTTATATGTCAATGATCTAAAACATAATCTCCTGTGTGTCAACCAAATGTGCAATATAGGTTAAAATATTATGTTTCCTAGCAATGGTTGTGAAATCATAAAGGAAATATTTAGAAAGCTTTTTGCGAAAGGAACAAGGACAAATGGTAATGTTTATCATCCAAAGAAGGCTAATAGAAGAATATACCTATCGGTCCAATCAACAAAAAATTGATTGTTGTATAGAAGGATACTGTACATCAATTTTGAGAACCTGGTAAGGATCAATTCCTCTCATTCAATGAGATATTTTCCTAAGATCATCGAACTTGAAAACACTATGTGCAAAGAATGCCAGATGGGAAATCAAACAAAGAATAGTTTCAAAATCAAGGAATTTTCTGTTTCAATGCCACTATAGTTGATTCACACTTATCTATGTAGACCTACAAGGATAGGGATTCAACAAGGTGAAAGGTACTTCATGTTGCTTACAGATGATTATACTAGAATGACTTGGGTCACTTAATTGAAAGAGACCCAAGAAGCCTTTGATAAGTTTAAAATATTTAAAGAAAAAGTAGAAAATGAGATGGATGCTAGAATCAAATGTTTAAGGTTGACCAGATGGAGGAGGTGAATTTACCTCACATAAATTTGAATTTTTTGTGAAGATAATTGTATTAGGAGACATTTGTCTACTCCTAGAACCTCTTAGTAGAATGGGGTAGTTGAAAGAAAAAATAGAACAATGTAAGAAATGGATATAAAAATGATGAAAGATGTTGACCTACCAGATTCATATATGATGGAAGTAGTTCATACTATGGTCTATTTTCTCAACAAGGGCTAGTTGAGGGTCAACAAAAATGAGACCTTTTATGAGCTATGGTATGGAAGACCTCCTACTATTAAATAATTTAGAGTCTTTGGTAGCAGATATTAAATCAGAAGTGATGAAGGTGATCTTGGTAGGTTTGATTCCATATGTGATAAAGGAATATTTCTTGGCTATTCTACTAGAAGAAAGGCATGTTGATGCTACAACAAAAGATTGGGGAAGATGATTTAATGTACAAATATCAAGGTAGATGAATACTTGTGTCAGATTTGTCATGAACCTAAAGTTTCTAGATCTAATATGCTTCCATGGATTAAATAAGAATAAGAAGAAACATAAGATAAAGAAGAAAAGCAACAAGAACCAGTAAAGCCTCCCAAGACTCTAGTAAAATATTTCCCAAAAATTACTCTCTAGATTAGATCATTGGAGACAAGGATGAAGGTGTTTAGACCAAAAGGAAGTTTTCAAGAATCAATGAGCAAGTAAACATTTCTTGTTGTCAAAAGTTGAGCCCAAGAACTTTGCAGATTGTAGAGAAGATGGGAACTAAATAAAATCAATTAAGGAAGAACTATATCATATTGAAAATAATTAGACTTGGGAAATGCTTCCTCGACCTTCTTACAAGAGTGTGATATGAAAAAAATGCATGTTTTGAAATAAGCTAAATGAGGAAGGTGAAGTTGTAAGAAACAAGGAAATACTAGATTATAAAGGATATTCATAAGTTGAAGGTATTGAATTTGAGGATAGAGGCCATAATAATTTTCTTTTCTCTTGCTTCTCATAGTAGTCTCAAAGTATATTATATAGATATCAAGTCATCCTTTCTGAATGGTGACCAAGAGGAGGAAGTATGCATTGATAAATTAGATGGATTTCAATTATCTGAAGATCAAGACATGGTTTGTAGACATAAAAAATCTTTATACGGTCTCAAGAAATCTCCCAAAGATTGGTATACTTGGTTACACAAGTACCTACTTCAACAATGATTTAGGAAAGGTAATGTAGATTGCAATCTATATATTAAAGTTCAAGATGACAAATTCATCATTTTAGTTGTATATGTTGATGATATACTATTTGGTGGAGATGATGATATGTGAAAAAAATTTGTAGAGGATATTCAAAATGAATTTGAATGCCAATGATTCATGAGCTTCATTTCTTTCTTGGTCTTCAAATTATTCACCAAGATGGTGGCATTTTAATTTCTCAAGTCAAATATATCAAGGAAATATTGAATAATTTTGGAATGGAAGATTCCAAACCTATGGATACCCCTATGGTGACTAGTTTCCACCTAAGTAAATCAAATGAGTCTTCATAGGTTGATAAAACTCTTTACCGTTCTATGATTGGAGGGCTACTATACTTAATTTATTTTGGGCCTAATATCTTGCATGCGGTATGTTTGGTTGCTAGGTTTCAAGCCAATGCTAATAAATCTCATGAAAAAATAGTGAAAAGGATTTTCAAATACCTAAAGGGTACTCTAGATTATGGTCAATGGTATAAAATGGATCAAAATTTCTCTCTAATTTCGTATACTAATGTTGATTGAGCGGGTTGTGTTGATGACTAGAGAAGTATAAGTGGAATTTCATTCTTTTTGGGAGAATAAATGGTCTCTTGGTTTAGTATAAAATAGGACTCAATGTCCTTGCCCATTATAGAAGCATAATACATTATTTCAACATCTTGCTATACTCAGGTTATGTAGATGAATCAAACCTTAAAGGATGTGAAAGTGAACTATGATAAATCTATTCCTCTACTATGTGAAAATACAAGTGTAATTAACATTTCTAAGAACCCGGTAATGCATTCAAGAACTAAACATGTCTTAATTTGGTACCATTTTCTAAGAGAAGATATTGTTGAACATGAAGTTAAAATGGACTATGTGCCCACCAAAGGATCAAATTGTAGATATTTTTACAAAGGCACTTAGAAAGGATAATTATGAGTATCTGTGATAGAAGATAGAGGTTATTGTTCCTCCTTGTTCTCACTAGATGCATAAATGTTGCATCATTGTAGGGGAGAAATTCAAGTCATATCTTTTTCTCCTGGATTGATGGGTGCTACCCCTTAGGGGGAGCTAGTTGTAGGAGGGAGTCCTAAAGTATTTGTGCAATTTTTGTACATATATAAAGAATTAGTGATGATGGTCAAAGGGGGGCATAAGATGCTGCTTCTATAGAAGATTTTTTTCTCCTTTTTCTTAAATTTAAAGATTTTAATTTTACTTTGTGTAGAAATATATGGCCCTTTGTCCTTGATGTCAAAGGGGGAGACAAAGAAGTGTACATTTTCATCAATTCCAAAAGGGGGAGATTGTTGGTTGTTGTCATCATTGACATCAACACTGACGGTGGTCATTGATGTTAACACTAAGGAGCTAGTTGTAATTGAAGTTAGCACTTGAGTAATATGTAGTTAGTCCTTGGCATTGGTTATCTCTATTATAGTCATCTTTAGCTAGCATTGGTGAAGAATTTCATGGTTGGATTCCATGCCCTATCAAAGAAGAGAAGAGTTGAACAAGTTCATTGTTGGATGTCATGTCTGATCAAAGAAGGGTTGCTACTACTCATATAATGTTTTATTACTATCAATAAAGGTGATTTCGTAATGATTTATTCAAATGAGGATTATAAGCATTAAGATCGGGACTAGAAGGATGAATAATGATGGGGAGATGTTGTTGAAGGTATAATACTTTATGTCTCTTTCTCTCTCTTTATGTTCCTGATAATATATGTGTTGTTGAAGGGAAGTTTTGGTTTTCATAAATTGCTCAAACGATTCTGGTTTAGGAAGTTGTATTGAAGTGTGTCTAAGAGAATGCTCTAGATTCCTCCACTATTGCAATTGTGGTCTTGCGGTTTAGAATAAAATTTTATTTCTTTGTGTAGGTTGCACTCCTATATTTTCAAGTCACCTATATGTTACTAAGGAGGTTCCTGTGAATTGTAGAAGTTTGGCAGTGTTGTTAGTTATCTAGTTTGGTCTGAGAAATGATCTGTGTTTCTTTGCAATGATGTCTCTTCTCCTGCAACTTGGTGAATATGCTAACAACGAATTTCCAATGTATTAGTTGTAATATCATATGCTAAAGTGATCTCCAAGTTGTTCTACAAATGATACATCATCCAATTATGTATCCCATGTTTCTTGAATAGTGTTCTCTATACTTGTTTGATCTACAATGGTTGTTGTTGGCATTAAACTATGAAATAAGAGTATGGAAATGATGTTCTAGATGTTAAAGGAGCATCCCTATGTGATCTACATGTTGTAAACTAGTTGCTTTGGTTCTGCATTGTGTCATGAGTTGCATTTCTATGTTACTGTCAATATTTGGTTGACATGACCTATTCCTTTGTTTTTGTCGCATGCTTGGGGGTCTATTCTAGCAATAGAAGTTGTTTCACGATAGATTTATGTCTTGACCTATCCTATTTGAGATCGCATCAAGAAAATTCAAGTGAAAGAGTGTTTATGGGCCGACTAGGTGTGTGTTTCAATGTTTCATTTACATGTATCCTTGATGTTGACTTAGGTTGATATGCGCTTTGTGTAAATAATTTCAGATGGCATTGAAAGAAGATCTAGGATTTTTTTGGTCCCTTTATCCCCAAATAGGATCACATTGTGTTTGGTGGCTCACCATTTATAATCTTTGTTTATTTTCTTCTCGACTGAACTAATTAAAGAATTGAAGTGTTGTGGTGGATATAAGTGGAGGATAATTTTAGATGCAACAAGAATGAGAAAGTGTACAAGTATGAAGAAGTGTGTGTGGCTCATATTGAATATCTGGTAGAGATAGTGTTGAAGATTGAGAAAGGAAATTTAAATTATGCTACAATGCCTTAGTCAACAGAGTGTTGTGTTGGCAATCATTGTAATTCTCTTTAAAATATTTTGTATCCTACTCTGAGATATTGAATCTTTTCAGGTCTTTATATCTTGCATATGGAGATAGTTGGTGCTTCAATGTTGCAACTCCTATTTGTATATTTCCCTAGGCAATGAGCCTTACAACAAGTATTTGTGGTAGTGAGCCTTTTGACAAGTCCTTTTTGTAGTGAGCCTTATATTGCGAGTTTACTCTCACTAAGGTTTCTCCCTCATTGGCTTTTCCACATAAATCTGGAGTATGCTTGTGCATGTGTATGTTCTCTATTTTATTCTCCTTATTGCTGATCTATTTATTGCTATATCTTTCAAGGACTTAAATGGAATCAACCAAAGAGATATCACTATATTCATAAATTTTTGTAAGATCAAACTCTTATTTTGGGGGAAAATATCATTATGACGGATAATTTTTACCATAAATACTACCCTATGTGTCTTTTTATTGTTTAGATATAGTTTCTATACTTGCACCTTTGAGATTGATGTGTAAGTTATCTCAAGTTGGCTATTATATAGACAATATTTTGAGCTTGGTGTCTGAGCTTGACCTTGACTTTCTCATAATAATACAAGGGATAATTTATGCTTATTCCATGAACTAAGTCTATGAACTATATAAATTATTGCATGAGCAAATATATATAGGAAGCTTCTATTAGGGGAAAATTTGACTCTTATCCATATTTATGAGTGAATTGTTCTATAGATTTATTATTTTCTTCTATTGATCAAAGTGTCATGAGCTACTAATCTATAAACTAATTGTGAAAATGTATCTATTTTGCATGAGCCTTTCTTTATTTTATCTTTTATTTTTTGTAAGCTCTCTCTCTTCTTTACCCTTACAAAATTTCATGATTTTCTTAGGATAGATAAGAATCTAAATGTTCAATCCCAAAGATTGATATTGATCACATCCCAAATTAGGTGGTCTTTCAAGTGTTAGCTGTCATGCATAGTGCATTGGTCCTAAATAAGAACTTTAAAACTCTTAATAATACTAATTGGAAAATTGATTGGTGCACTAAAATTATTATATCATATGCATAAAATATTTCTCTTTAAACCTAGTTTTAACTAACTATCACAAATGAAAATAAATTAGCCTGAATTAGTATAATTATTGAATCGACATAATAATTAATTAACTAGGAATAATCAAACATTTTTAATTTTCTATATTCAAATCTATGAATTTCTCTAATGAAATCCATATTTATATTTACAATAAAATTTGTTATGTGCACATATTAGCATCATTAAAGATTATACGAAGTAGTATTCAAGGTGTTTTATTAGTGGATATTTGAAAATAACATTAAATACTTCAACACTTGAATGAGTACCATGCTTATTATATAATTACTTGATTGAAATGAACTACTTAATATTCAAAAGGATAAATTGACTAGAAAATGAGAAGAATTACAAAGAAATCAAGGTGAAGCAGATATAACTTTTAGAAATTAAATCATGATGTATTGTCAAAAATTAAGTACACATTAAATACATTGAAAAAAATTACAAACCATTTATGATTTACATTACTAAATTTATTCAACAATAAAACAAAAAATTAATGATCAAATAAACATTATGTTAATATTATACTGCAAATTGAAATTTCAAATTTTAATAAAATGATAAATAATATATAAATTTTGATCACTTTTATTAAAACAAATTTAAATAAATAAATAATGTAAAAAATAGATTTAAAACAAATCAAAATCTTAAATAATATTTTTTTATAATAAAACCAATACAGACCTGGAATTTCCAGGAAATCAATATTCTCAGTTTGTCACACATCATTGTGTCGTAGCTACAACACACATAGCACAAGAGAAATAACAAAAGCACTCTAGATTTATTACACACTTCCACAACCCTAGTCTAAATCAATACTTAGGGAAGTACATGGGACTCCCCTTGAAGACACGGCTAGAAACTTGATGCTAAGTTTTAGCTAATATATAAAACAAGACAAACAATCAATGATACGAAACTATTGCTAACCTGTTGCACGCTAACTTCTCCATGATTGCCTTGGCTTTACCCGCTGTATAAAGTGCTTTACCCAACCGTTTTTCATCCCTGTTTAGCGCCCATTTCCTGGACTTCAATAGGAGGAGATCCTGGGCTTTCTGTAGGCATTCGTTTATTATATCTGCCAAAGAGCTTTCTAATTCTTTCCGTAGTTCACTTGCATCGCTTCCATTATTGTACTCAATGCTGGTGTATAATGTGGACACGGCACTGCCTGATGCTGATGCTTTCCAGTCTATGGAGTCGTCGCCCTTCCATACCTTTGGACGGTCTTGTTTTTCTCCGTTTTCAGTTTCGAGCGGCTCTATTTTACTTTTGCTTTTAAGCTCATCCAATGCTTTCCAGTCTACAGAGTCCTTGCCCTTCGATGCGTTTGGACGGCCTTCTTTTTCTCCCTTCTTACATCGATAAATCAATCCTGATATACAATTTTCACTTTCGGGCGGCTCTGTTTTGCCATTACTTTCCTTTTTAAGAGCCTCCTCAACTTTCTTTTGCAGAACTTGGACATCCATGTCGGCTGCTTCACTGGTGATTCCATCAGCTTCTGTAAGTGCCTCCTCAACGAAATCTATGATTTCCCATGCTTGAGAGTATGCCTTCAAACAATCGTCAACGGCCGTGAGAGTAAAAGCATGAGAAGTTGAATCTGCATCAATTGGAGATAGATGAACAATGATACTGAGCAAGGATACTGATGTCATTTTCCATGACTTTGTATTCACGTCTGTGAATTGCTCTTCTACATCTAATGGCCCCTTTCCTCGTCCCTGTGATTGCTGCTTTTCCACGTCATTTTCTTCTTGTGGTTGCTGAGTCCTCTGAATCGGTCTCTTCTTGCACAAGAAGTTCAATCCTGTTTGAGGCTTGTAAGGTTCTAAACAGCTCAAGCCTAGACCTTGGGGCGTTCTCTTGGCAATCAGAAAGTCAACCAGATGATCACAGTTATATTCACCATCTTGATTACCTTGTATAATGAGGCTCTTAGCCTGTTCAATGGACTTGCGGTTAGCCACCCACAGGCTTTCAGGGCTCTCCCCTAACATCTGCACATCCTCCAATATTTTCTCGTATTGTCTGTAGTCTTCAAATACACAGAGTATGTACTTTTGAAACTTGAACGAAAACAACTTATGCATCAATTTGTTATGGAAAATCATTAAAGAGGCAAGCCAACAAGCTTTGCTGAATGAAACTAGAAGCCACTGCAGCCCAAACGCTGGATACAATAGTATACCGGGTACAGTGCGTGTTGTATGCTTCTTAGAAACCAGTTTTTCGATTTCTCTGTCGAGAGATTGTGCCTCCTCCAGCGGCGACTGCCCCGCCTGATGCAGTTCTTTCAGGTGCCTTGTCCAGAAATCCTCTATCCGGAAAACACTACGCCAGCTATCCTTTTCGGATCTCTGGTGATAAGCCGCTGCAACAGCCCACCTGAAATTGATAAGCGCCCAGGCTATCACGATGAATATAGATTCCACAATAGCGGCAATCAACTTGAACACATTTTTTTGAGCTGCATCGTTTTGATTATCTGAATTGGCCACTTTCAACACCTTGGAAAGCCCTCCCACGACTGTAATCACAATTTGAATAGTAACTATGATTGCAGCTGAGGCGGTCATGGCTGATCTGGCAAGGACAGGTTGAACGGAATAGGCACGAACAATTATCCAGGCTTTGAGCACTGCATCTTCAACTGTACGCCAACAGTAGTGACAGTAACGGCGATAGTGTTCCTCCTCCGCCTTCACCCCTCGCATTGCAGCATCTTCATCTCGTTTCTCCGCTCTCACCATGACCTCTTCATCTGTCTGCAAAGAGGAGTGATCGTGAACGTGATGGAGATGATAATGGTGATTGGCTCTTTTAACATCAAATTTGACTGTCCGCCCACAGCAGTGATGGTGAGCGTGAGGGAGTGGATGCATTTCCTCGCTCTTCTCATCTATGCCAGCACAAAATTCCCCTTCACCTCTTAGAACTAAAGAAATCTTTGTGGTCACGATGCGCTCAATACTTCTGCCGGCAATAGTAGAGCAGGCAAGAAGAAGAATGAGCAGAATGAAGGCGAGGGATATTATTGTGGCATATACATAATAGGAGGCCTCAGGGCTATTATTTGCTTGAGGCCATAAACGAAGGAAGTTAGGCAACTCACCAGTGTCTTTTCCAGTATAATACTGAGAGGTTAGATGATGAAAGACAGTTATTACCAAAGCCACCCACCTAACCCAAGCATGTTCGAGGCCGGGATCGGCCATTGCTGGCATCACATATGCTGTAAATACACACAAGATAGTTCGACTGTTATGGATCATCAAAAAGTCCTTCCAACGGGCATACTGAGGAACGCTGGAGGTGGTCTCCGCGGCTTTAATACTGAACTTCGCGTTGGAGGAAGTACCCACGTCCTGATTTTGAGTATTCAGCATGTTTAGCATCTGGATTGAAAAAGCGCTGAGCACAAGGAAATCACAGGGAATCCAATGTGCTCTCCTCATAAAAGCCTTGTGTGCATCCTTTGCAATCATAACAATAAGTGAAAGAACTGCTCCCGCCATTAAGGCGGTCTTCAAATTTTCAATAGTAGGATCCACATACGTAGGCTTAGCCACCAAATTAACAGAAGGCGGGGTAGGAGGAAAATGATAAGGTGACGCCTCGAATTCATAAAACTCCGGGGGCTCGTATTCCATTTCGAATTCCATGATGAAAATGCTTATCTCTATCGATGTTCTTCGCCTGCTCAAGCTGAAATAGGCAGTGACAACAAGAATCATCAATAGGCAAATTCTTTTATAGGGAAACTTCCTAAAGACGCTCAAATAACTTTTTGTGAAAAATAAATTAAAAAAATACTTTGCAAAACGTATCATGTGAATCCCTTCTCATCACTACGTGTATTTATGTAGACGTATCAAGTGAACCCCTTCTCATCACTTCACCGTTGTTTTTATAAAGGGAATCTTCATTAGTGAAAGTTCCCCAAGTAAAATAGATTCCAAGAGGGTAGCTACATGGCTGCTACAGATCCAACGAATGAGGGGGAAATGACATCGTTATATTGGAAGCCGCCAATTTATCTATCGCCAGTCAAAATTAAATCGTTATAAATAAGTATCAAATTATGACAAACCACTTGTCCTTTAGATTACTACCATATAAAATCACTTTTATTTATTCATTCCATTTTTATTGAAAGACGAGCAAAATTCTTTCAATACTAATCATCGTGCTTCTACTACCACATGGAAACTTTTGTCTCCCTATCTCTACTTCTCTCTATCCATCCATCCATAAAGTGAAATGTCTGTAATTGTTTACAAGTTCATTGTTTATGGCAAATAATTTCATCTCATAAGGAGGGTAAATTATTTAGATAAAGCAATTCCTATAATATTGTAAGTTGTTTATACAAAATATAAGAATTATACATAAGATTATTTATTTTTATATTGTAAATTGTTTATACAAAATATAAGAATTATACATAAGATTATTTATTCTTCTTTCTTGCTCTTTAAACCATCTTAACTCTTTTTGATGTTGATCATTTTCTTCTATATATTATTGACCAAACCTCCCTCTTGACTAGGGGTTAGCACTTTCTACTTGAAGTTCTCTTCTATAATGCTTGATGTGGTTAAAAGCTTTGCAAAAAGATATCTAAATATTTTTCATCTAGAGCCCCCTCTTAAAATCCTTGATTATAGTAACTATGGACCTAGAAGAGCTTGTATTCTATAAAACTTTTAGATTGATAAAAATAAAATAATAAACATAATAGAGCCCAAATCAAGAATTAGAAAAGGAAATATTCAACCATCTATTCAAGGCGAACCTCTTACACAAGGAACCTCTCCTCTTTGTTCAATAAATAGGGGCATATTTCTTCTTCGAGGAACAATAGACTTATGGGAAAAAACAATCAACAAAAAGCGAAAAATGAGATAAAAGTGCAATTATCTATAACAATATCTAGAAGGAAATCTCTTGCACTCTCAACATCAGAGAAAAGTAAATGTCAACTTATTCTCCAAAGAAATATAATACTATCCCACATTACTTGATAAATGATAGTATAAATGTGAAAAGGAGGAAGCAACCAAAGGATAAGTTTTATAGTGGTTCTTTATTTAAATCTAATATTTGTATTAAAGTAGAAGAATTAATTATATATATAATAACATATATATATATATAATATATATAACATATATAAATAATATATAAATATATATAATAGGGTGCTACCACAATAGTGGTTTACACTTTCTAGGAGATCTTGATTTTTGTTGAAATCACATATTTTTAGAAAATATAATGATTTAAGCCTTGAAAAGTTTCATTTAAAAGATTCCAATTGAAGAGGGTTTGATCAAGCCACCTTAGACCAAGTCTCCTTGGATAGAATCCCGCTAGTTTTAAACCATACTTATAATGCAGTATCCTTTACACCTATCAAAATGTTGATAAAAATTCACTTTTGATTTACCTTTTGGGGGATCAAATGAATTCATTTCAATTTTTTTTTTGTAAGTATGCTGTAGACACCAAATATTGTCCTAGGCCTACGACCATTAACTTCTGCATAATTCTTACATCTTCATTTCTCATAATTAAATAATGTTAATTATTTAATTATTTTCTAAAGTCGTATGACCTCTATTAATTAAATAACTTTAATAATTTAATTAATTCATTCCCATCTTTATTTCTCTTTGATTAATTAAATTATTTATTTAATTACGTCGCTAATTAAATCTATTTTTTTATTAAATAATCATTTTAAATTATTCAATTAATTCCTATCACACTTTCAACTATAATTAATTATTTTTTAGTCTTTTCCCCCTTTAATTAAATAATTTTTTATTTATTTAATTTAATCCCAAAATCTTGATTGTTGAATTAAATCATTATTTAATTCATAAGAAGATTTATTCATATCAGAATCTTCTATAATTAAATAATATCTTTATTATTTAATTAGTCATTAATCACTTAAGTCTAGATAAGATTTAATTTTCTCTAACAGATAGTTTTATCTATGTCAATCTTATCTTCTACATGCAATCCTCTAATTAATTAAATAACTTTAATTATTTAATTAATTCATTTTTATCTTTATTCAATCTTGACTAATTAAATAAATGTTATTTATTTAATTACATTGCTAATTAATTAATCCCCTTTCTAAATTAAATATTTTATTATTTAATTTATTTTTTATCATATTTCAAACTATAATTAAATATTCATTTCACATTATTTAATTATTCTATAATATTTTCTTCACTCAATTATTTATTTAATTTAATCTTTGAATTTCAAATGCTGAATTAAATAATCATTTAATTCATAAAAATAATTATTCCTCAAATATTCCTTTGTGATTAGATAATCGCTTAGTTATATAATTATTCATTAGTTAGTTATTTCATCATTTATTCTTGACAAATAGATTTTATGCTTTAATCAGTTAGTCTTATTCTTTTGCGTGCAAAGTATTATTAATTAAATATATTATTTAATTAATTTATTTATTTGTGCATTTGAACACAATGTTTCTTCTTTATCTTTCACATGCAATCTTTATTCTTTTAAATTTTGAATAGTCTCACCACCAAATTAAATTATTATTTAATTTAATCTTCATCATGTAGACCTTTTTCACTCACGTTGTAACTGACACAAATCTTCATTGCATGGCATTCATCAATCTCAACTATCGATCTCTCTTTTGAATCTCAGTCGATCGTTCGAAAACTAATTTTCTATAAATTGACCTGACATTCATCATTATTTCCTCCTCCCGAATTCTTGATACTTTAAGAAGCTCATAATATTCAATATTTTGCTAAGTCAATATTCAACATGCCATAAGAAATCTAAGGGAAACTATTGCACAAATGACAAAATGAAGAAGTGCAATCAAGGCCATTCAAAGGAATAAACAGATGTTCGATGAGATCAATCTTGTTTATATTATTTTATATTTCTTTGTTCTTTGTTGTTAAATGTAGGATTAGATTAGTGTTATTAATTATTTTATTAGATTGATATGTTTGTTGTTTTTATTCTAGCGTTACATTTGGTGAACCCCACATGAAGACACCGTCTTCAAAACTCGTAGAGTCCTTTTAAAAAAAAAATTATAGGTATAGGTACAAAATGACTCATATACAGTACGAATCACAACAATTGATTTTCTAAGACACATATGAAATTCTCTTATGCATTTGTTGTTCAGTGACGCATCTGCTTCATTCTATGATGCATTTGATTAGTAAAATTGTGACGCATCTAACTGGCAGACATTTATTTCTTTTTCTGCGAACTTCTATATTTTTGTGTTTAATTTTTAGATTTGTTGGTACTAATTTCATGTGTTAGTCTATTTTAGGGGAGTTAACGTAGTGTTTATAGCTCAATTCATAGAAGATAATAATTCTCAAAATTTTCTATAGGATGAGTGACGAAGACAAAGAATTGAAAAAAACTACTAATCTATTTTTGGAGAACCGTTGACGAAGACAAAAACTTAAACTACTAACAATTTGTTTGTAGGACCAAATTCGAAGAAGAAATTAATATAAAGAATAAATTGTCTGAGTAGATAAAGAATTGTCTTTTGGGCTTTAAAACGAACCATTGTCTTGTGTGTTTGTTTATGTTTAGATTAGATCTTGATTTGATAATAGAAGTATCCTCTCCCCTTGCACATTCGTACGATCCTAGGTGTAAGAGAAACTATTACTAACTCTAGAAATTGAGTCTACTTTGGTGGTTAAGAGTAACCAAGGTGACTCAAACCGGTGATGAGATTTTTCGCCAAGCTACTCCCAACCGATATAGAAATTTTAATGTTGAGGAAACTCTACATTACAGAAATCCCAGCGGACTATCTATTAATTCCCCAGTACCCTAGTGGTGCGTCAAAATGTATAGAGTGTAACCTGTGTAGACTGGGATGATATTACCTCTCGCATGGCTTTCTGAATGGGTGCCCATACTAAAAATATAACTTATTTTAGTTTAAACCAAAAACCTTCTATTTGCTGGTGCATGAGGTCGAACATTTGAAGTTGTCTCATAATCTTATGGTTCAATAGTAGAGATGAAAAGTTTTCCATGGGAGAGTCATGGGAACTAAAGCTTGGTTCACTCGAGAAGTGTGTGCAGTGGAGGAGAGCCAGTTTGGTCAAGCTTCTAGTCATCCGCTTTGAATAAGCATAGTTTGGGAAACCCAGTGAGAATTTAGCAAGTATTGCCATTGTCAGCCTTAGGATTGTACATTTTTTTCTGAATTTTAACATATTCATGCACATCAAACCTGAAATACATTGTTTTCTAATTGTTTTTAAATTGCCAAAATTTGATCACAAAACAGAGTCAGTCAAAAAACCCAAACCATCAAAAAACCACATCTGTCAAAATGAGTCACATCTGCTAAATAGAAAACTGCAAGTTCTATCATTTTGAGTCGCATTTGTTAGCCAAAAATTCACATTTGGCTATCAACAAACTAGTGTCCACTAACATTAATTCCTGAGTCAAATCTACCATATAGAGTCGCATTTGCCATATAGAGTTGCATCTGTTAAAAACATAGTTGCATCTATTATAGGGAGTCACATTTTTTTGTCATTAAACCGAGACTTAATTTAGTAGAAAACCACATTTGACACATAAAATCGCATTTGATAAATCCTACGATGCATCTGTAATAGTGAACGGTATTTGATTGTCAACAAAAAACCTAGAATTCACTTTCATAGTCTGAAATCAAATAGTCGTTTCAATCTCTATTTTTCACAGTCACCCTTAGACAGAAACTAGAAAATTGCCTAAACTTTGCATTTTCCATCTTTTAGGTGTCATTTAGTTTTAGTGATAAACCTCTTAGTTACAAAATTTAGTTGCATATTACAAATTTGCATATCTCAGAATAGGCCAACTTTCCACATTTTGGGAAAACCCATGCTTCGATAGTCATTTTTCATTGAACCTAGTTAATTTTCAACAATATCTTTTGTCCTACTTGTGAATCACTCCAACTCATTAGTCTAGTTTGGGAGTTCACCTTATCTTTTGGTCTTACTCCTACATCAGGTTCCTTGAAAAAGTTAAATCGTAGCCTTGGTTAAACTATATATGGTAGTTAACCTCCTTTTACAATCATTCATAGTTGATTACCACAGAAGTTTTCTTAGACTTTTACATACTTAGACATAATCATCCTAGCACAACATCATTTTAGAAATTCCTTATTTGCCAGAAAATACCAAAAAATTGTTGCATTCATTCCTTATATCTAAAAAATCCCAAAAAACATAAACTAAAATCATATCATTTATAGACATAATTCCATATCATTTTCATTACTGTCTACCACTATGTCTTTCGTTCACCTTGATATGCTTGCTAGTCAAGTTGAATACCAATTACTCTGCATGGGTCAATACCAACAAGCGATAGACTTCAAAAGACAATTTATCCAATCCAAATGCCAATCAACCTCAATCCATGGTCAGCTACCCACATATCCCTCTTATCAACAACCCATAAACTCTAGTATTCCATCCATCTACCCTCATTATCAAGATTCCCTTAGCACAATCCATGCCATTAATCCACAACAAACATTCATTAATCACCCTTACCATAACCTTGACAAGGAAAACCAACCTCCCAGAAGTCTATTCTAAGCCTCCACACCCTATCCTAGTCCATCATCCCTCAACCCATTCCAAGCCTCCACATCCTATCCTAGTCCATCATCCACTAATCCATTACTATTCACTCCATCACAACCTACATTTAGTCATGAAATTGCATTTGGTCATGGTCTCCAAAATCACATCCCATTACTTAAACTTGAGGATACATGTCAAGAGGAAAACCCAAAGCATGACATCATAGCTTCACCTTCATGTCAAGATCGAAGTAGTCCATCCCATTACCCCATCCTTAAGTCCATTCAAGAATTCCTAGATAATCATGGCAACCAAAATACAGTTATCCTTGATCATGATCCCATCCCCAATCAAGTCATCCAAGACAAACCTATCTTTGACCAGGACACTACTATTGATCAAGAAATCCAAAATGATCCGCTCATCAGCCTTTATGTTATTCATGATAAAAAATTTGAGGTTGAACCTACCCAAAGTCTAAACACTGTCATTGCCCAAAATGACACACTTTCCTCCTTTGGAAACATAGATGATCTTCCTCTAGAACAAGAGTCTTCTACACTAGAAATATTTTCAAATGATCAAGCTATAGCTGAATTCACTAGACTCCATGATAATTACCATAAGGAAGGTTTCTACATTGACTTGGAAGCACCGATATCTTTTGAAGAACCATCAAAATCTAATGTTTCACAAAATCAGACCAAAGATGTTAATCAGAAATATATCCAACATGTCAATGAAGCTATCACATCTTATCAGCTAGGATCATCTATCTTTGTCAGAGCAGGATTTCTTGCAGAAGAGAATATTCCAAGTAACAATTTCTACATACATAATGATGGGTTAGCATCTTGTTTTCAAAATAGAAAATACCCCATCGCAAATAGAAATTTTTAGAAAATGCAGTATCAAGGAAAAGGACTAGTCCTACATGAGCAAGGAATTCAAGAACTAGTACAGTTTCAAGAAAATCCTAGACATCAGGGTCTTGGCTATTCGTCAGTCAGAGAATCAAATGATGTTAGTGGTACCTCCTTGATATTGGAGGCAACTTTATCTGATACAAACATCAAGATGGAGTCCATGAGTAGCTCTTACCATAAGGTTGTTGTCAAAAATCCTTCCATCCACACCATAAACCATTATTCCAACATGAATAAACCTTCCATTCAGAACCAACAGAAAGAAAATTATTACAAATCCAAAGTTCAAAATCAAATTTCAAGGGCCATTGAATCAATCAAAAATCCAAGTGGACAAATAAAGTTAAAATGGATCCCAAAGAAAAATGGATCAAGCAAAGAAAATAGTTCAAAAGTAAAAGTCAATCAAAATGTGGAGCCACAAGAAAAGAGGTCTCCCACATATAATAAATGTCCACCTCCTTCAAAATGGTTGATGGCACTCTCAAATTTTGGAAATTTGAGATGCCTATTTCAAAATTTTGCTTCTACACTTTCATAAGTGCACCTGAAGAATCGGTCCTGACTGACCCGCTTTGGAGGCTTATATTTTTAAACTTGTTGATTGTCATGCAAAACCCATTTGCAGACATACTCAGTAGACATATGGGAGTAGGCATGTAAAATTTTAGCTTCCCATGATATCTTTTGATAGTGTTTTGAAAAGTGAAGCTGGAAGGTTTTTGCACTATTCTGCTATTTGCAGATTGTCAGTTTGCGAAACAGCTTCCTGTTTGAGCTTGGTTTTTGCAACCAGCTCACTGTCGTGTCAAAACAAATGTTGTTCCATATTCCCCATATCAAGATGATCTCAAATGTCAGTTTGCAGAATTTCATGATCTCAGATGTCAGTTTGCAGAATTTCATGATCGAAACCAAATGCAGATTGTCCTGTTTTGCAGCTGCATTCCTGACCGCCTTTCTGAGAGGCCAACTTCGACTGCCAATAACTTTTGATCGGTGATGTTTCAAAGCAATTCCTTATGCACACATGCACAGGGTATCTTAATGTTCCATTGTGTCTGATGGCAACTTGTCAAGGGTTGATTTTCTATGTTTACAAATTAGCAGTCGGGTGTGTTCTAATTGGTTCAGAATAGCTGCTATTTCAGAAAAGTTTAATCGGGCAACTTTGCTGATTAATATCCAGTTCCTCGTGATCTGTTTCTCTGAGCCGTCTCTTGCACTATACTCATGGATCAAATGTCTAAATTATTGCAAGATTTGATGTCTCCTAGAGGTCGTTTGACTAGTTTCCTAGATCAATTCCTCAGTCAACCTGGCCTGTTTTGACCGTTTTCCAAAATGGACAAAAAACTATTTCTGATGAAGACCCAGTTCGTTTTTCAACTTCAGAAGTATTCAAAAGGCAATACTAAACCGTTTAAGGGTGAAACTTGTTTGAAAATGAAATTTTTTTAGTCAGGCCACTTCGGGCCTAACATGCTTTGCATTGTCATGGCACAATAAAGGTTGAAATATTGTAAATGAGGGTAGCAATTCATCTGTGGTGATTCAAGAATTTATGTACTTACATCTGGTTGCAAAATGAATTACAAAGCATAGGTATAATTGCTTCTATTGTTGCAGACGTGCACCAAGCATGTAAGGTGGAGGATTCATTGTTGTAATTGTGAATGCAAGTAAATGGGGAAGTTGGCATAGAGAGTTGGGTGAGATGGTTTCATTTAAGTTCCCATGGAACGAAGTCATAATACTTTCAGTTTTGCTAAATTGTTTAAACAGTTACACATGGTAATAAGAAATAAGTGCAGGTTGAGATTGTCAGGTTCCTTTATTATGTTGGCTTGGGGATAATATGTGATGCAGTTAAAATGCATGCAAATTTATATATTTTGTGAGTATTGGCATCATTGAATTGGATGTGAAGGTTTGGGTAAAGAAAAGTCCAGAGTAATGAAGGCACATGACAACCACTATTTGAAACCACCTCTCAAATAGAAGATGTTCTATCAGACCAACAATGAAATAGGGGAAGACCAGTGGTGGTAGGCGCAGCTAGTAGACAATTTTAGAAAACTTCAGGCAATCAGTCACCGGAGTAGTATGCTCGATGGAGTGTGCAGGTGTATGAACATCCATCACACGTGTATGCACAAAGGGTGCAACTTGCAACGTGAGGGGAGCGGCCAACGTATGGGTGAAGATGGTTGGCGCGGCCAGAAGGCAAATGAAAGGGCGTCCATCAAAGCATGAGGGGAAAACCCACACCAGTAGCAAGGGTGCGACTAGACAGACAGTGAAGAGGCCCACACAGGTATGGAGGGATTTTCTGAGGAAGCTCCTGGCTAGTGAGATGAAGGGCACAACTGGCAAGGTGGAGCAGTGTGTGGGAAACTAGCGAAGACCAAGTGAGGAAGCTTCGATGGAAGCAAGAAGCCAGTGAATGAAGGGATGGCGTAGCCTGACAGTGGGGAGATCCGCATCATGTAAGGAGGAGATAGCCCGCACCCAATGGAGATGGTAGACAACAAACGCCAGTCAGCAAAGAGCTCGTGGCCAAGGAAGGCACGACCTGATGGAGGGAGCTTAGGGAATAGTGAGGAAGAGAACCGGCGATCAGGAGACCCGTGAGCAAGTAAGGAGAGCGTAGACAGTGGAAGGTATGGAGGAGAACACCAAGCATAGGAACAGGTGAGGAGGCCACGCATCCACCCATGAACAGGGTGCGGCTGGACAAAGAAGAAAGAGGCTCACACAAGCAGTAGGGAAGCTCATGGCCAAAGACCAGGGAAGAGTATGAAGTAGTCCGTAGCCAGCCAAGCAGATGGGGTTCACAGGCCAGAGGAGAAGGGATGGCGCGGCCAGCTGGTGCAAACAGGTGAAGAGGCCCGCACCCATCACTGGAAGCCCGCGCAAACCAGAATAACGAGGTACGGCCATGGAAATAATGCACGAGAACACTCCCAAAGGCAAGATTAGGGCATTCTCGCACACCTCGCGGGAATGTCGATGACGAGGGCAGAAAAGGTGCGGGGTGTGCGAGCACATGAGGAGCCTGGTTTATTTTAAATTAAAAGATTTCAAAAGTTAAATGGTTGCATAGTTTGATTTAAAATGAGGTGGGCCCGGTGCTAAATTTTAATGGTAAAACATGTCTGTGGGTATAATTTTTAAAAAAATTACTCAATAGTGCAGTCGGGTGAATAAAATATTCACGGGGAATATTATAAAATGATTTTATTAAATAGATCATTTTATTTACATAATGTGAAAATTTTAAATGGTCAGGCATGTAAATTTAAAATAGTGCCCAGGGGTAAAATTGTTTATTTTTGCCCAGGTCAGTAAAAGTGAGTTTTATATTCACTATGTGGAATATATTGTTGAGGGTGAAATGCCAACACTAATAATGTTTTGCCTTATGACATAATGTGATTTTATTAAATAGACCATTCTATTTAATAAGAGGTAAATAATGCAAAGGCATAGTGGAAATGAAGATGAGGGCTCCATTATAAAGTTAAATACTTTATATTGGCTGGAAATTGCAAATAAAGTGCAGCATTGTGAAGTAAACAAAAATAAAAGAGCTGAAATAGTTTGTGCACGGGAATGAAGTTTCATTTAGTTGCAAATAATGAGAATCTCCACATGGGCAGATTTTCTGTTGCTGGGTAATGATGGGCAAAGACAGTTTTGAGTGGTAGGGTTTTTTGAAGGAGGAAGAGGAGAAGATATTTTGCAGATTTGTTGATCAACGGTGAATGAAGATTCCAGATGAGATTTTCGGATCAGTTTTAGGGCTGCCTTTATTCTTCTATTTTCTATATCTTCTTTTCTCTTCTCATTGTATAGGGTTCTAATTTCTAAAAGCTCTGCAAGGTAGGTAGAAGCTATGGGTAGATTGTAAAGCTAGAGGGTAATATGAATGTTAGTCATTTTTAATCTGAAGGTGTATGTTCTGAATTGTTCTATTATGTTATTTTAGCTGATAATTGTCTCCATAGCTGAATTGTAATACTGTTTTGGATTCAATAATAAGATTATTTGAGTCTGTTCATGCACATTTGCTGCATTTGAGCTACATTTGTTGTTGCCTTTTTTTCTATGAATGGTGTAATTGCTTTAATAAAGCACAAGGTGCTTGTATTATTGCCTATTGTTTAGGGATAGTATAATTGCTTTGACAAATGTGACAGGAGTGTTATGCTTTATGTGGATTCATAAGAAGAATTATCAAAGAAAGCTACAGGGGTCTGGTTGTCATAATGTGACAACATTTGCAAGACCTTCAGAGCATGTTCAACACTAAAAGATGAATGCTAGTTGTATGACTCCATAGCCCATTTTTATGGCACTGGTCCATTATCTTGTTTCTGTTGTTTTCAGTTTGGTCCGAACTCTCTAAATCAAAATCCATTTAAAATCTGTTTTGCTGAGTTGTGTTTATCTTGTTCTCTTTGCTGATTAGTGAAATTCATTCAATATCTTGCCAATATTGAATGATACTTTAAGTTTGTAAGCAATCCTGTGAGAACATAATCTGTTGAGCAATATCCTATTACTTGTGTGTCTTTATTGTTTGATATTGCTAAAGGGTTACCCCCCTAGGTCTTACAGAGCCTGAAGTGTAGGGGAAATGTGTATCCATTCCATTTCCTGTCAGTTGGCCACTAGTGGTTGTAGTCATCCTTGATAGGGGTTGGCTACCTCTTAGATATCTGCAGTATCTATGTGGATTTTAAACACCAACAGAATGGCAACTCCGTTGGGGAGAATTTGAAAAAATTCTAATTGCAGAATCTAGCCTTAAGAGTTAGTGCATAGAGTCAAACACTTTGTCATTCTGAATTTGTTCAAGAGAAGAAGGATTTCAGGCCTAGAGAATTTGTTGCAGTGAACCTGAATAGTTTTGTAATCTGTGGTGCTCTGCTGGTGGAAAGGAACTCAGAAAGAAGTTTAACTATGAAAGAACTTCATATTGCTTGAAGTTCAGTCCTCTGTGAAAAGAGGTGGCGACTCTGTTTGATAGAACCTGTTGAAAATTTAAAGAAAGTTCCAGATCTACAAATATTACAAGTCAGGAAGACAATTTGTAGCAGCTGCAAAGTTTCCAGGTATTCCTCACTCTTGGTTTTCAAGAAATTTATGTATGAAAACCATACTTGAACATCTTAGACAATACTTCGGTTCCCTATTGAGTGTTTAGCACTAAAATAGGGAAAGAATAGTAATATTTAGTTTGCATACTTCTGAGTTGTAATTTGCAGCCTATATATTTTGTTGGAGAAGTATGTTTGTTTTAAATTTTCCCACTAAATAGATCTTATGTAAATGCATTTGAATCATGCATTATGGTATTCTAAGATTGTTATGAAAGATAGAAATAGGGCAAATGAATGATCAACTGTAGAGTTGATATGTAAAATTTGAAAAGGCAATTCAAGATGCCTCAATACATGCATCCTGGCATGGTTCTAGATGGAACTGTGGTTTGTGATCAGTCCCAGCCAGATTGTCAAAGAGGTTTTAGCACTCGAAGGTACAAAGATATTAATTTCAGTGACCTTAGTGGTTACCCAAATGACATTCCGGCTAAAGTCAGACATAGGTTACCAAGATTCATTGGTGATAAGTTTGAATTAGCAAATAAACATCTCCAAGAGTTTATAAATTTGATAGATGATTATGAGATTGATCATGAGGATGTGATCATGAGATTATTTGTTCAGTCCTTGAGAGGAGATGCAAGAGAATGGTTCTCTTATTTACCAGCCTCTTCCATTCATTCATGGGAAGAGCTCAAGGCAGTGTTCATGGAACAGTTTGGAGAAAGGATTAACCCTGTTCTGATAAGGAAAAGATTCATGAACATGGAGAAAGAAAAAGATGAGTTAGTCCCATCTTTTAATCTCAGTTTTTCAATGACTATTAGAGAGATCCCGGAGAACATAAGGCCAAATGATGCTGAATGTTTGGTCATATATTTGGGAGCATTTGACAAAAAGATGAGTTATATGTTGAGGGATAAAGAGCCTACAACCCTGCATCAAGCATATCAGATGGCTATGGACATTGAGAACAATTTGAGATACTCAATGTTGAAAGGACATAGGGCTGTGAGTGTTGGTTATCCTAACACACCTCATGAAAAAGGAACTCATGGATCAACTGGTAAAAGTTCTTGTCAAGAGGGTAGTGATGCTGCTGATCCAATTTTTTCATCATCACGATCTATAGATCCTAATGAACTTCATGTTAAACATCATCAAACTGTAGTGTCTCAAAATGAAGATCCTTGCAGCAGTGATGAAGAGGAAGATGCATGGTACAATGAACAAATAAATATGCATGAAATTTTTTCTTGCAATACCTTGAATGATGAAGGAATAGAAGAGATGAAGGTCATCATTCCATGTCATCTTTCGGTTAGTGAAAATGATACAATTGTTGATGACATTTCTTTCAGAGTTGGTGATCAAGACATTGAAGATGGAAGTTAAAGAACCTACTCTAAAGAATCTGAGCATAGTATGTATAGCGATAAGTCATCTTGTGATGTGAATGTAGATGAAAACATTTTAGATGTTGACAAATCTGATTTTTAGAATCTTGAAACACTTGATAATGTGTTTGGGCTATGGTGTTTGGATGAGGACAAGCCAGCCTGTGATGTTTTCCAGTTGGAGGAGATACAAATGTATGAGCAATTTTTGCTCAACACATGAGATGATTGCAGGTTGCTTTTCAGCGATGATGTCTCCTCTGAGCATGATCATTCTGAAGGGTTTAGTGAATGTGATAAGACTATGGTTTCATATGATCTTGATCATCAGTTTGAAGTGTTGCTCCCTGATATAAAATTAGAAAATGAAATGATGAACAGTGATGTGGCCTATATAATTCAGTTGCCATGTGATGACAAAGTTGAACAGAGAACAAGCTTTTAACATAAGGGCAGTTTGGTATTGTTGTTTACAAAGATACAGTCACCAGTGTTGTTTTGGTTTGACAGATGCAAGCATGACTTAAGGGATATCAACTCTTTTTATAGAGTTTTATTTGATAGAGGTAAATGTTGATTCCCATTTTTCATTTGGTGGCCTGGGGTCATCAGATGAAGTTGAAAAATGAAAGTTGAATAGGGGAGTAGTTTGAGGGAACCTGTCAGACACAGCTTTTGGTCTACTCTGCAGAGCTCTGGATTCTTGCTATGCCCACAAGGGGCATACATCCCCAGTCGGAGCCACTGATGGCACTCTCAAATTTTGAAAATTTGAGATGCCTATATCAAAATTTTGCTTCTACACTTTCATAAGTGCACCTGAAGAATCGGTCCTGACTGACCTGCTTTGGAGGCTTATATTTTAAAACCTGTTGATTATCGTGCAAAACCCATTTACAGACATACTCAGTAGACAAATGGGAGTAGGCATGTCAAATTTTAGCTTCCCATGATATGTTTTAACAACGTTTCGAAAAGTGAAGCTGGAAGGTTTTTGCACTATTCTGCTATTTGCAGATTGTCAGTTTGCGAAACAACTTCCTATTTGAGCTTGGTTTTTGCAACCAGCTCACTGTCGTGTCAAAACAAATTTTGTTCCATATTCCCCATATCAAGATGATCTCAGATGTCAGTTTGCAGAACTTCATGATCTGATTTGCTATTTGTAGCAGATCGAAACCAAATGCAGATTGTTCTGTTTTGCAGCTGCATTCCTGACAGCCTTTCTGAGAGGCCAACTTCGACTGCCAATAACTTTTGATCGGTGATGTTTCAAAGCAATTCCTTTTGCACACGTGCTCAGGGTATCTTAATGTTCCATTGTGTCTGATGGCAACTCGTCAAGGGTTGATTTGCTATGTTTACAAATTAGCAGTCGGGTGTGTTCTAATTGGTTCAGAATAGCTGCTATTTCAAAAAAGTTTAATAGGGCAACTTTGCCGATTAATATCCGGTTCCTCATGATCTATTTCTCTGAGCCATCTTTTGCACTATACTCATGGATCAAATATCTAAATTCTTGAAAGATTTGATGTCTCCTGGAGGTCATTTGACCAGTTTCCCAGATTGATTCCTCAGTCAACCTAGCCTGTTTTGACCGTTTTCCAAAATGGACAGAAAACTATTTCTGATGAAGACCCAGTTCGTTTTTCAACTTCAGAAGTATTCAAAAGGCAGTACCAGACCGTTTAAGGTGAAACTTTTTTGAAAACAAAACAAATTTTAGTCGGGCCACTTGGGGCCCGACATGCTTTGCATTGTGATGGCACCATAAGGGTTGAAATATTGTAAATGAGGGTAGCAATTCATCTATGGTGATTCAAGAATTTATGTACTTACATCTGGTTGCAAAATAAATTACAAAGCATAGGTATAATTGCTTCTGTTGTTGCAGACGTGCACCAAGCATGTAAGGTGGAGGATTCATTGTTGTAATTGTGAATGCAAGTAAATGGGGAAGTTGGCATAGAGAGTGGGGTGAGATGGTTTCATTTAAGCTCCCATGGAATGAAGTCATAATAGTTTTAGTTTTGCTAAATTGTTTAAACAGTTACACATGGTAATAAGAAATAAGTGCAGGTTGAAATTGTCAAGTTCCTTTATTATGTTGGCTTGGGGATAATATGTGATGCAGTTAAAATGGATGCAAATTCATATATTTTGTGAGTATTGGCATCATTGAATTGGATGTGAGGGTTTCTATGTTTAAAAAAAGGTCCAGAGTAATGAAGGCACATGACAACCACTATTTGAAACCACCTCTCAAATATAAGATGTTCTATCAGACCAACAATGAAAGAGGGGAAGACCAGTGGTGCTAGGCACAGCTAGTAGAGGACTGGTAGGCGCAGCTAGTAGACAATTTTAGAAAACTTCAAGCAATCAGTCACCGGTGTAGTATGCTCGATCGAGTGTGCAGGTGTACGAACATCCATCACACCTGTATGCACAAAGAGTTCAATCTGCAACGTGAGGGGTGTGGCCAGCGTATGGGTGAAGATGGTTGGCGCGGCCATAAGGCAAATGAAAGGGCATCCAATTAAGCATGAGGGGAAAACCCACGCTAGCAGCAAGGGTGTGACTAGACAAAAGGTGAAGAGGCCCATGCAGGTATGGAGGGATTTTCTGAGGAAGCTCACGACCAGTGAGATGAAGGAATGACTGGCAAGGTGGAGGAGTGCGTGGGAAACCAACAAAGACCAAGTGAGGAAGCTTCGATGGAAGCAGGAAGCCAATGAATGAAGGGATGGCGCAGCCTGACAGTGGGGAGATCTGCATCATGTAAGGTGGAGATAGCCCACACCCAATGGAGAAGGTAGACAACAAACACCAGTCAGCAAAGAGCTCGTAGCCAAGGAAGGCACGGCTTGGTGGAGGGAGCTCAGGGAATAGTGAGGAAGAGAACCCACGATCAGGAGACCCGTGAGCAGGTAAGGAGAGCACAGATAGTGGAAGGTATGGAGGAGAACACCAAGCATAGGAACAGGTGAGGAGGCCTTGCATCCACCCATGAACAGGGTGCGGCTGGACAAAGGAGAAAGAGGCTCATGCAAGCAGTGGGGAAGCTCACGGCCAAAGACCAGGGAAGAGTATGAAGTAGTCCACAGCCAGCCAAGCAGATGGGGTTCACACGCCAGAGGAGAAGGGATGGCGCGACCAGCTGGTGCAAATAGTTGAAGAGGCCCGCGCCCATCAATGGAAGCCCGCGCAAACCAGAAGGAGGTGCGGCCATGGAAATAATGTGCGAGAACACTCCCAAAGGCGAGATTAGGGCATTCTCGCACACCTCGCGGGAATGTCGATGACAAGGGCAAAAAATGTGCGGGCTGTGCGAGCACGGGAGGAGCCTGGTTTAATTTAAATGAAAAGATTTCAAAAGTTAAATGGTTGCATAATTTGATTTAAAATGAGGTGGGCCCGGTGCTAAATTTTAATGGTAAAACATGTCTGTGGGTATAATTTTTAAAAAAATTACTCAATAGTGTAGTTGGGTTAATAAAATATTCACGGGGAATATTATAAAATGATGTTATTAAATAGATCATTTTATTTACATAATGTGAAAATTTTAAATGGTCAGGCATGTAAATTTAAAATAGTGCCCAGGGGTAAAATTGTTTATTTTTTCCCAGGTCAGTAAAAGTGAGTTTTATATTCACTATGTGGAATATATTGTTGAGGGTGAAATGCCAACACTGATAATATTTTGCCTTATGACATAATGTGATTTTATTAAATAGACCATTCTATTTAATAAGAGGTAAATAATGCAAAGGCATAGTGGAAATGAAGATGAGGGCTCCCTTATAAAGTTAAATACTTTATATTGGCTGGAAATTGGAAATAAAGTGCAGCATTGTGAAGTAAACAGAAATAAAAGAGCTGAAATAGTTTGTGCACGGGAATGAAGTTTCTTTCAGCTGCAAATAATGAGAATCTCCACATGGGTAGATTTTCTATTGCTGGGTAATGATGGGCAAAGACAGTTTTGAGTGGTAGAGTTTTTTGAAGGAGGAAGAGGAGAAGATATTTTGCAGATTTGTTGATCAACGATGAATGAAGATTCCAGATGACATTTTTGGATCAGTTTTAGGGCTGCCTTTATTCTTCTATTTTCTATATCTTCTCTTCTCTTCTCATTGTACAGGGTTCTAATTTCTGAAAGCTCTGCAAGGCAGGCAGAAGCTATGGGTAGATTGTAAAGCTAGTGGGTAATATGAATGTTATTCATTTTTAATCTGAAGGTGTATGTTCTGAATTGTTCTATTATATTATTTTAGCTGATAATTGTCTCCATGGCTGAATTGTAATACTATTTTGGATTCAATAATAAGATTATTTGAGTCTGTTCATGCACATTTGCTGCATTTGAGCTACTTTTTTTGTTGCCTTCTATTCTATGAATGGTGTAATTGCTTTAATAAAGCACAAGGTGCTTGTATTACTGCCTATTGTTCAGGGATAGTATAATTGCTTTGACAAATGTGACAGGAGTGTTATGCTTCAGGTGGATTCATAAGAAGAATTATCAGATAAAGCTACAGTGGTCTGGTTGTCATAATGTGACAACATTTGCAGGACCTTCAGAGCATGTTCAACACTGAAAGATGAATGCTAGTTGTACAACTCCATAGCCCATTTTTATGGCACTGTTCCATTATCTTGTTTCTGTTGTTTTCAGTTTGGTCCCAACTCTCTAAATCAAAAACCATTTAAAATCTATTTTGCTGAGTTGTGTTTGTCTTGTTCTCTTTGCTGATTAGTGAAATTCATTCAATATCTTGCCAATATTGAATGATACTTTAAGTTTCTCAGCAATCTTGTGAGAACATAATCTGTTGAGCAATATCCTATTACTTATGTGTCTTGATTGCTTAATATTGCTAAAGGGTTACCCCCCTAGGTCTTATAGAGCCTGAAGTGTATGGGAAATGTGTATACATTCCATTTCCTATCAGTTGGCCACTAGTGGTTGTAGTTATCCTTGATAGGGGTTGGCTACCTCTTAGAGATCTGCAATATGTATGTGGATTTTAAACACCAACAATGGTCATCAAGCAAGATATGTAAAAGTGTTAGTTCCAAAAGCTATCCCAATCAAAATCCAAAACTCATCCATACAACATCCCAAATTTGGAAAATAAAAGGTGATTCATCCAAACATATAATCAATCCTTCCACATCTACCATTATCCATCATTCGAGAAGATATACCTCATGAATCCATCACATCTTGGCAGCAACTCCTTATTGTAAGGACTCTCATGGAACTCTATTACGATGTGCATATTTTGATAAGGCCAACTCTAGTATCAACAAGGATCACAATGAAATCAATCATTTGTATGCAAGTTCTATGATCCTGACAAAGCAACTACTTCATAAAGGTCATTATTGGCATATCATGGCTTCAGTCTCTACATCAGTACCATCAATGGATTCAACACAATCAGTGATCATCTAAAGCATCAAGGCCATCTAGAAAATTAAAAACAACAAAAACAAAAATCATTACCTTGATGAAAACCTGGCAAACAGGTGTCTTGGTAACAGTAAAAAAAAATCAAAAAAATAGTAAAGAGAAAAAATTTCATCCAATTGTGAAAACTATTTTATGGCGCTTAGGATAAGTACCATGATGAAAACCTGGAAAACAAGCATCATGTGTAGAATCAATTATCTATGTGGAAAATTACACTTGGGGGCAAGCTGTCTCATCTCCCATACCCTTCGAATGACATTTTTTATGACATTTCCATCTACCCCTTTAACCCATACCATTCTCATTCCATTTTCCCACCTACTTTGATCTTGCTAGGAAATGGGGTACAAATATAAATCATGTTTTGGGAGAACTTTTGACATGTCTATCCTTTGGTCACACACTATCCATGAAATATCATGTCATTACCTTCATAGCTTCATTATCCCTATGTGACATTGTCCTTGGAGACCAAATGATAATTCCCTTAGCCCATAATCCTCATGTCGCTTGTCTTTTACCAATGCCACCCATCATATTTTCATACATATTGCCTGTCCTAGTTTTCCCTTGTCATTAGTTTAAGGATTCTAATCCACTTATCCAACATCCTTCCATCATCCCATCTATCCTAAACATGCCAGTCCAAATACAACCAACCTAATCCATACAATCTTGCTAGGCATCCTAACATATCATCCAAAACATTCCTTGGATTTGTTTCTCGCCTTGCTACAAACCTTGATCCTCAAGTCACATTATCGTCATCCTCACATTTTTTCAAGTTGTGTCCTTCCCATGTCAAACAACGTTGTCATCATCATCACCTGGTAATTAGTTTTCAGCTTGACTAAAAGAAAGATCATGGTTGTCCTTGGATTCTTGTGTGTAGGCATCATTCACATGCATTCTTCATGATCCTCATAAAATGGCAAAAGACAAAAACATCAAAACCTCAAAAAGACAATAAATAAAACATGACAAAAAGGCAAAAACATTCAGATATTTTTTCTAAAAATCCCAAAAATAGAGTTAGAGTTAGTTGTTAGTTGAACTATGTTTCCTTTGCGATTGGATGTAGGTAAGGCCATCTAATGATGTGCCCTCGAGGCATTAGGTCTATCTTTCTAGGTTTGTTACATATCACACACATTGAATCATGACTCATTCTTTGTACATGTCAAAGTCATTGGTTGTGTCGAACTACGAGGTCTTTGCATGTATAACGTAGGCAAGGCCATCAATTGATGAGCCTCCGAGGTTGAACTAGGTCAGTCCATTAGGGTTTATCACATTCACTATCACACACATCACATATCATCAAGTTGAGTACATATTTTTCAATCAGCTATGTCAATCAAAGTTAGTCATGTTGTTTTTTTTTTCCAGCTAAGCTTCAAAACTCTCTAAGAGGTAGCCAATCTGTATGTTTAAGAATTCTCAAAGTTAGTGCCCAACTGAAAATATTTCATCAAAGATTGGCATCTCCTACACTTTTGGCTCTACAGGACCAAGGTAGCTAAACCTATACAATGCCTAAAAAATTAATTCAATTATACACAGACATTTCTTTTTATAGCAGATAATTCCCAATGAAATACACTATAGAGAGCACTAACAACTTCAAACCTGGCTAAACTCTCAGTAGATCAATACTCACTCAGCAATTGAGAGGCATAACACAACATTAAACCTCAACCAAACAACAAGGATTTAAAATGATTTTATATTTTATAAAATATTTCTAAGATGCATATAAAACTGGATAATAAATCAGTGTCAATTCTAGGCCATGGAGTCAAACACGTAAAATGAATTCACCGGTAGACAAATTTCAAATGGTCAGTGGATTTAAATTGCTAATGCTTTGCATCAATTGTTAGTGTCTTGCACCAACAATCCCTCTCTTATTATCAATCAAATTCTCCTTATCAAATCCCATCTGCACACCTGAAATCACAATCATCTGCTCAAAGAATTTCAACCATTTCTTTGAAACAAAGCAATGAACAGACAAAACAATCTCATGAAATGTGAGATTAAAAACTCAAAGATACTTGGTATTATTGAATTCATATGACTAAATGTGTACAAATATGGATACAATTTAAAGATATTCATGAATTTACAAACACCTTCATGATTTTATTTGCATAAATTGGTTGGATTTGCTCATAAAATCAGAAAATTACAGCTTACAGACTCAAGAAATAACTTAGAATTTACAATTATCTATCTACCCATCCCCATATAAAGTTTCAGAACCATTTACAATGAGAGAACAAAATAAGAAATAGAATAATGGAAGCAACCCTAAAATGCATCCAAAGTTAACAACTGGCAACTTGATCCTCCGTTGAACAACAAGAAAAACATCTCTCTTCTCTCATCCAACAAACTTTTCCCTTGAATCTGCCTCATTCACTTGTCTGCAACAGAAAATTAACTCCACCATGAAGAAATTCCATTTTACCCAGCTTCTTGAAAATATCTTTGTTCTCCCGTAAATCTTCATTTATGCTCTTTACTTTGTTGCTGCACTTATATTTTGCATATTGACTTTACCATAGTGAATATTTAATTCACTTGTCTCTCTAGGCAAAAGAAAAATATTGCCTGTGCTCGTTCGCATGCAACACATTTAAAAATATTTGCTCCAACTTATTTTATTTCATTTGAAATAAAATGCCCCCTCCCTGTGCTTTCACCTTTTCATGCCTCATTTTAAAATATTTTTCCTGTGAGAAAAATATTATGGAGAAAACAAGATTTACCCATACCCCACTATTCACCATACTCTTATATTTAGATCTCCACCTTTAGAAATAAAAATCCCACAGGTATATAGTATACAAAGCTCTCTAATCATCTGAATACATTTTCATTTTAGGCGCAATCTTCATAAAAAATGAATTTGTAAATGTCTCCCAGTTGACATTCAGTAGATCCATTCGAATTTGAACAATTTGGATCTCCTCTGTAGGTGTGACCACAACATCTGACAAAATTCTTCCATCCTTTCCCATGAAGGATGTCTTTTGTTCATTAATGAAGATCTGAAACTGCACAATTGAACTGTACAACCCAAATTTCAGATTGCTTCATTTTGCACAACCAATAATCTCCATAAGAGAAGTGTTCCCACCTAAATGATGGAAACCGTTCACATCTTTCACAAAAATTTCCTTTGCAACATACTCGAAAGCTCTTAACAACTCTAAATATTTTCTCTACGGATCATGCTTAGCAAACCAATGAGATTGCCAACACCTCACCATGATGGCAGAAACATAATTCTTTTCCCAATCTGCAGCCGATCCTCATGAGAAAAGAATTCCATATCAAATCCATATTAAAATGGATCATATTTCAAATTTGAGCCATAGTTTTTAAGGCATAAATATGCATCATATGAGAAGGGGGCCTGAAAAATTTGCTTAAATAGAGTGAAGCATGATATGACTATTCAACAGTGAGGCAAGACTAAAAGGTATTGTGACTTTATTCCATGGTAGCTCAATTTACTGCTATCATTTGTATTTGTGTCCCATGGCACTGGTGTACCTAGGGTCAACCAATTCACATAAATTACCTTTCTCTTAGCAGTGTCCACAATCCATTTGAATACGAGGCATATGTCAGGTCCCCTTAACACATTCAAAACCCTATTTGCATTATGATGTTCAATGCTAGCAACAAATACATATTCTCATCACCTTCAGTATTTAAGCCCTCATTGGCAACCTTCACATTCACAATTGTGCAAGGCATGTCAGGTCTCCATGTGGGCCTGAGTAAAAAAAATCATTTTCAAACAACGATTAGCCTCAATTTATCTGGGACAACTTCTGAGTGCTTCTAGAGTAAAAATATGAAATTGGTTTTCATTAAAATATGCTTTTAGGCACTTTTGTAAAATGGGAAAAATTGGCCTAGTTGGCCTTGGAATCAGCCTAGAAAACTGGGCAAACAACCTCATGAAGCCATATAAACTTGTAGACATGTAGTCATTTGACCCAAGAATGTAGTGCAACAAACGGCTCGGAGAAACAAATCATGAGGTGAAAGATATTAATCAGCAAAGTTGCCTATTCAGAATTTTGTGCAAATATGCATATTCAGAACCAATTGAAATTGATGAAATCACCTCATCGAACACAATAGATCACTTAGGTACACTGAAAATGTGTGCAAAAGGAGTTTTCTTGAATCATCATTCTGCATGAGATATTAGAATTCAAAGTTGACCACCCTAAAAGGTTTCAAGAAATGCAAATGCAAGACTGAATAAATTGCATTTGGTTTTGACCTGCTAAAAATAGCAAATCAACTCATGAGACTCTGAAAACTGACATACGAGCTCATTTAGGTAGGGAGAATGCAAAAGAACAATCATTTTTTCTCATGTCGATCAATTGATTGCAAAATACAAGCTCAAATAGGAGGCTACTTTGCAAAACAAAACGTTTGCAAATAGCAAAACAATGTTAAAACCCTCCAGCTTCGCTTTTCAAAACCCTTACAAAACTCATCATGGGAAGCTGAAAATTAATATGTATGTTCAAATATGTCAATTGAATATGTCTACAAATGGGTTTTACATGAAAATAAATAGGCTTCAAATTCTAAGCCTCCAAAGTGAGTCACTCAAATTGATTCTTAAAGTGCACTTCTAAAAGTGTAGACACAAAATTTTGAAATGGGCATCTCAAATTTTCAAAATTTGAGAGTGCCATTAGTGGCTCCGACTAGGGATGTATGCCCCCTTGTGGGCATAGCAAGATTCTAGATCTCTAGAGAGTAGACCAAAAGCTGAGTCTGTCTGGTGCTCTCAAACTACTTCTTTATTCAACCTTCTTTTCAATTTCATCTGGTGACCCCGGGCCACCAAATGAAAAATGGGAATCAACATTTACCTCTTTCGAACACAATTTTGTAGAAAGAGTTGATCTCCCTCAATCTATGCTTGCCTTTTTCATACCACAATAACATAGGTGACCTTCTTACAAGCAGAAAAAGGTGGTGACCACTCAAATTTTATTGATTACAAATACTACCAATGACATTTCTCACAAATTTTTTGATCATACCACTACCAGTACAATCTCTATCATTCTTCATTGTATAATCGGTCATAAACTATAAGCTTTCATCATCACATGACACATATGTGTTATATTCATCATATGAAATATGTTCATATTGAAAATAACATTTCTTGTTATTCATCTCATTGTCATGCTCCATAAAAATACCTTCTAGTTGAACTGGAAACTGAAAATGTTCAAACTCCTCCAAGGAGCTGGCATCATGATGTTCAACCTTACCTGTAACACCTATTTAAAATGTAAAACTATCATAGGAAATGCCCTTGAGGAGTTCATCAATTTGTTCCTTTGCTTGCTCAAGACCAAATTCTAACCATATGTGAAATGCATCATTGGAACTCTCAACAAAGAGTGGATTATCTCTGCACCAATAAGTGACATCATTTCTCATCTCCAGTGAAGATGGAGGCTCATCAAACAATGGATTTTCCATGATATTTATTTTTGACATAAAAGCCTCAGCGTCCTCAGCATGAATGTCCAAATCCTTCAAGTCATCATTGCACTCACACTCACTGTAATCATTAGAAGAGTAGATTGACACATTTGCAACTTCATTCCCATCCTCAAATTGTTCAGTACACACATCTTTAATTTCTTCCATGTCCACATAATCTGAGATATCATGGTCAGAAAACTCTTCAAACTCCATAGAAATATTACCCAAAAATGGTGGCATCCTACTACTCAAATTTTCATCATAAAGCATAATCTGATCACTTGAGAGTGAAAACATGTCATCCACATTTTTCATGCTACTGTTATCCTGATCTAATATAAAACTTTCCAAGTCTACTTCATTCAAGCTAGTATGACCAGCATAATAACAATCAACATGATTAGCCTTATGAGTTGAATGTGCATGAACATGCCCCAGGATACTAAGCTTAGTATTGACAAAGCTTTCAACCTTGGTAATATTGTAATCATGACTACACAGTTCTAGCACACTGAATGATGAATACATTATCTCATTATCACTCTTATCTTCACACAAATTACCAAATTCATCTGAACCATAAGACTGCAGATGGACCCTTTCTGTGATTTCATCACTAGAACAATTAGTAGTTCCATTACATGGTGTGATATGCCATGTATCTGAAATTGTCTACATCTCTCTGTCAGCTATGTTATGTAGTGCATTTGAAGCTGGATGAATGCAATCCATAGGTGCATACATCACACTATTTGGATGCTTACTAAACTATTTCCCATCAATATGAGGAATAGTCATAGCTTGGGACAAGTCTTCTTCACTCACATCATCATATGAATCATATGGCTGCACCACACATTGATCAAAAGGCTTTGTAATGTAATCTACAAATCCATCAAATTGTTCCACATTACCAATCGGTAATAATGTTGACTCTAGATCCATGTGTTTTTTATAATTCAAAACTTGACTGTCCAATAATGAACCCCTTCCTTCACTAATGTACACATTATCCTTTTCATGTGCAACTAAACTTTCAAACTTTGCTTCACAAAAGCAATCATGGGAAGCAAAGACAGAAACAGGTTCATCAACATCTTCATCACTTCCAACATTACTATGTTCATGATCAACAAATTGAACACACATATGTTTGTGTTCAAAGCCCTCATTACTGACAGAATCAACATGCTCTATTGATGTCAAACCCGAGCTACATTCTAAGTTTGCATCAAATGCAATTAGGTCATTCACTTGTGGACAAGTGATTTCATGAGCATTCATGTCTTCACATTCTTCAGGTGAAGAAAGTGACTTTGGATCATCCCTATAGGAGCATTCATAATCAGAAAAATAAAAATCAATTTGACTTTCATCGACATCTTCATCACAAGAAAACATATCACTACATAAACCATGTTCAGATTCCTCAGAATGAATACTTGAGACTGCACTTTTAGACTCATAATCACTAGTTTGTAATGAAATATCAGCAACACATGCATTGTAATTGTTGCTTACAACAGGGCATGGTATAGCATTTTTTTATCTCATTTACTTCTCCATCACTTGAGATATTATAGGAAAAACTTTCATGCATATTTATCATGTCATCATCCCATGTATCTTCCTCTTCATCATTGCTGCAAGGATCTGCACATGTGATGATTGTAAGCTGATTACAATTAGTATCCTCATCCATACAATATGAGTCCTCATTTTTTTATGTACACCTGGGCATGTACAGGATCATCATGGAAAAAACAGGCCCTTAAGTGGCAATACAATTTAGAAAAATCAGAGTTAGGCAACTTGACATAAAAATTTGAATAAGTTAACTATATTATTTCAAAAATATTTAAGAATAGAATCTGCTGCAAATTGAATGTAGTTTCTAAACTACTAGGTTTATTTTTATTTTTAAAAATCTATTTGGTGAAAATTTGAAATTTCAATCTAGTAGTACTTAAATTTTAGGGAAAAAATAAGAAGTAGGTGTCTGTCTGACCACCCTAACCACAATACAATGATAATATTTTTTTATAAGATTTTATATATAACTAGAAGACTCATGTCTCGATGTGATGCATATTTTTTTGTAATTTTTTTCCAATTAAATAATTAATTATGGGTATGTGCACGATCATCATGGAAAAAATAGGTCCTTAATTGGCAATGAAAATTCATAAAATTAGAGTTAGGCAACTTGAGGCAAAAATTTGAATAAGTTATCTATATTATTTCAAAAATATGTAAGAATATAATCTTTATAAAATTGAATGTAGTTTCTAAACTACTAGGTTTTTTTTTTTTTTTAAAATCTTTTTGGTGAAAATTTGAAATTTCAGTGGAGTAGTACTTAAATTTCAGGGAAAAAATTAGAAGTAGGTGTCTCTCTGACAACCCTAACCACAATAAAAAGATAATATTTTTTAATAATATTTTAGATATAAGTAGAGGACTCATGTACTGATGTGATGCATATCTTTTTCTAATTTTTTTCCAAGTAAATAATTAATTATGAATTTTTTATCACAACTTTAAAAAAATATAAAAACTCGTATATATGACCACCTTAACTTGGTCAAAAATTCATGAAATTCAAATCTATTTTTTAATCCTATAGTATGTGAAGCATAGAATGTGATGCATATTTTAGATTCAAAAACTGTGATACCGTTTGAAAGCTATAGATGTTTTTCAATCAGTCTATCAATCAAGAATTTCGTCATAATTCAAATAGAAAATTAATAATTATTATTTATTAAATTGAAAGTAAAGAATAATTTATATTGATGGAAATATGAGAATCTCCTTTAAAAACTCTTTTCGTTTCATCAATTTTGGGTGAAAAAAAAGTTGTCAGCCACATGAACCATCATATCACTTACATATTGCCACTTTTTTGCCCATCATGATCCTGCACATACCCTTATGATTTTTTTATTACAAATTTTAAAAAATATAAAAAATCTTACGTCTGACCACCTTAACTTGGTCAAAAATTCATGATTTTTTTATTTATTTTTAATCCTATAGTATGTGAAGCATAGAATGTGACACATGTTTTAGATTCAAAAAATATGATACCCTTTGAAAGCTATAGATGTTTTTCAATCAGCCTATCAATCAGGACTTTAGTCATAATTCAAATAGAAAATGAATAATAATTATTTATTAAATTCAAAGTAAAGCATAATTTATATTGGTAGAAAGCTAAGAATCTCCTTTAAAAACCCTTTTCGTTTCATCAATTTTGGGTAAAAAAAAATTCGTCAGTCACATGGGCCATCATATCACTTATCGCCACATTTTGGCCCATCATGATCCTGCACATACCCACCTTTCAACATGGAGTTCATTAAGATCTTCACATGATGATGGCGAAATTAGAGCATCAATATTAGCCTTATTTTGACAAGCACTTCTACTATTTGGTCCATGAGTTCTATTTGCATGAGATGTGTTAGGATGATCAACATTCACAACCCTTTGTCCTTTCATCATTGAATACCTAAAATTGTTCTGAATATCAAAAGCCATTTGATCTACTTGGTGTAGGGTTGTGGGATCTTTATCTCTTAATAGATAACTCATTTTCTTGTCAAATTCTCCCAAATACATGACCAAACATTCAACATCATTTGGTCTTATGTCATCAGGAATATCTCTTATGATCTTTGAAAACCTGAGATTAAAAGATGGGACTAACTCATCTTTTCCTTTCTCCATGTTCATGAACCTTTTCCTTTTCAAAACAGGGTTAACCCTCTCTTCAAACTGCTTTATGAACACTGTCCTAAACTCTTCCCATGAATGAATGGAGGAAGCTGGTAAATAAGAGAACTAATCGTGTGCATAGCCTCCTAGAGACTGAACAAATAGTCTTATGATCACATATTCATAGTCAATCTCATAATCATCCATGAAATTATTGAATTTTTGGAGATGCTTATTTGTTGATTCAAACTTATCACCAAAGAATCTTGGTAACTTATTTCTAACTTTAGCTAGAATGTCATTTGGGTAACCACTAATGCCACTAAAATTGATAGCTCTGTACCTTCTAGTGCTGAAACTTCTTTGACAATCTGGTTGGGACTGATCACAAACCATGGTTGCACCCAGAACCACACTAGGATGCATATATTGAAGCATCTGGACATGCCTCTTTCACAATTCAAATATCATCTCTACAATTTATCATTCATTTCCCTATTTCTATCTTTCATCATGATCTCAGAATACCACAATGCATAATTCAAAGCATCTAAGCCTAAGATCTACTTATTGGGAAAATTTCAAGAACAAGCATACTTTCAACATAATACATAAGCTGCAAATTACAATTCAGAAGTATGCAAACTAAATATTACTATTATTTCCCTTTCTTAGTGCTAATCACTCAATAGGGAACCAAATTTTTATCCTAAGATACATTCAAATATGCTTTCATATATGAATTTCTTGAAAACCAAGAGTGAAGAATACTTGGAAATGTTGCAGTTGCTGCAAATTGTTCTTCCTTGTAGATCTAGAACTGTATTCACCTCTTCATTAGGTTCTTTTGACAAAGTAGCCACCTCTCTTCTTAGAGGAATGAACTTCAAACATTATGAAGTTCTTTCACATGTAAACTTCTTTCTAAGTTCCTTCCACTAGTAGAGCACCACAGATCATGAAATCTTCAGGTTCACTGCAACAAATTTTTCTTCCAGGTTTGAAATCCTTCAAAATATAAACTAAATTCAGAATGGAAAACAATAATATGAATCTATGAATTATCGGTCTGTAACTGGAGACTCAAAGTTTTCCCCAGTAGAGTCGCCATTCTATTGGTGTTTTTTCCAGCTAAGCTTTGAAACTCTCTAAGAGGTAGCTAACCTCTATGTTTAAGAATTCTCAAAGTTAGTGGCAAACTGACAAGATTCAGTCAAAGACTGACATCTCCTACACTTTTGGCTCTGCAAGACCAAGGTGGGTAAACCTATACAATACCTAAAAAACTTAATTCAATTATACACAAACATTGCTTTTTAAAGTAGATAATTCCCAATGAAATACACTACAGAGAGCACTAACAACTTCAAACCTGGCTAAACTCTCAGTAGATCAATACTCACTCAGCATTTGAGAGGCATAACACAACATTAAACCTCAATCAAAAAACAAGGATTTAAAATGATTTCGCATTTTATAAAATATTTATGAGATGCATAAAACTAGATAATAGATCAGTGTCAATTCTGGACCATGGAGTCAAACGCATAAAATGAATTCATTAGCAAATAGACTTCAACCAGTGGATTTAAATTGCTAATGCTTTACATCAAATGTTAGTGTCTTGCACCAATAATCCCTCTCTTATTATCAATCAAATTCTCCTTATCAAATCCCATGTGCACACCTAAAATCGCAATCATCTGCTCAAAGCATTTCAACCATTTCTTTGAAACCGAACAATGAACAGACAAAACAATCTCATGAAATTTGAGATGACAAACTAAAAGATACTTTGTATTATTGAATTCATATGACTAAATGTGCACAAATATGGAGACAATCTAAAGATATTCATGAATGTGCAAACACCTTCATGATTTTATTTGCATAAACTATTTGTATTTGCTCATGAAATCAGAAAATTACAGCCTACAGACTCAAGAAATAACTCAAAATTTACAATTCTCTATCTACCCAGCCCCATACAAAGTTTCATAACCATTTACAATGAGACAATAAGAGAAGAAATAGAAGAATGGAAGCAGCCCTAAAATGCATCCACAGTTGACAACTGACAGCTTGATCCTCTGTTGAACAACAACAAGAAAAAAATCTCTCTTCTCTCATCCAACAAATTTTTTCCCTTGAATCTGCCTCATTCACCTATCTGCAACAGAAAATTAACTCCACCATGAAGAAATTCCATTTTACCCAGCTGCTTGAAAATATCTTTTTTCTCCTGTGAAAACTCCATTTCTGCTCTTTACATTGTTGTTGCACTTATATTTTGCATGTGCACTTTACCATAGTGAATATTTAATTCACTTGTCAACCTAGGAAAAAGAAAAATATTGCCTGTGCTCCTTCACATGCAACACATTTAAAAATATTTGCTCCAACTTATTTTATTTCACTTGAAATAAAATGGCCCCCGCCTATGCTTTCACCTTTTCATGCGTCATTTTAACATATTTTTCCTGTGAGAGAAATATTATGGGGCAAACAAGATTTATCCATACCCCACTATTCACCATACTCTTATATTTTCACCGTGCAGAGTGCTTTAGGCTCATACATTTAAATCTCCACCTTTGGAAATAAAAATCCCACTTAAACTCTACATCGGGCATTATTCCAATGTTAATTATTTTTCCATTTTAATTCAAATGCCCCCCCTTTAAAAATTTCATCGGGCTCTCTAATTTTATACCTTTTCATGGGTAATATTTTAACATTATTAAAGTTTTTCTTTTGTAGAAAAATAGAAAGAAACTTAAGACTATCGCCCTCCTTTGTAATTTTTACCCATTTGATAGAGCTCTTCTTGGGCCCACATTTTCCATGTGGCCTATTCTCACACACCTCGCATGACTTTTGATGACGTCCTCCATTCTCCTACAAGGTTAGCGATTGATGGCCAAGATTTGGATGCATTGAAAACTCTTTCCTCCACCATTGATTCATCTATGGCTCTTCTTCGTTGCCCTAATTTTCTTCGTTCGGTGTTTCCTGAGCTCTGCATCTCTTTTAGCTTGACAATGACCGCACCATCATTAAGCCTCTTCCAGCTTGTCTGTTGCACTTTTGAGTTCCTCCTTGCTGCATTTGCTTAAAATCTACTAATGTATTTTCAACATATCTATTACGTATAGTGCACAATCATAGCACTCCATTGTTTGGTGCGAGCAACATTTGCCTAAAAGTTCTAAGGTCTTTTCAACAAATTCATTGTGCATACTCTGTAATCATGAGATTCCTTCATATCTAACTCGAGCCTCTTTGTTCTCTAATGAATGCACATACCTTGTTCTTCTCCTTATGCTGCGCAGCCCATTGAATAAGCACGCAGGCTTACTTTTCACTTGTTGGCTCTCAATTTAGTGCACTGGATGCCCTTCTTTATACACTCTTCATTGAGCCTTCTCAATAGAATTTTCTCAGAAGTCTCTAAAGACTTTCCAACTCATTCATTTTGGTGTATCTTGCAGCCATGGCGTCCTTTGTTTCTCACTAACTTTTCTTTCAGGTTTCTAAAGCCGTTTCAGCAAATCCATTTAGCGTGAACACCCTTAATTATCAATGATGTTCCATGGCTTTTCTCCTTGTATTTTTCCTATGTTCTTCTCCCTACTATCGTGCCCTCTTAGCCAATTGTGTTTGCGCAAAATTTTCTAACACATTCAAATAGAATTTCCTCAAACAATTTTGATACATTGCGAGTAGGTTGGCCGCCCCCTTGTGTAAGATGAATAGGTGTGAGAACCCATCCTTATTAATCATCACAGGTATATAGTATAAAGAGTTCTCTAATCATATGAATACATTTTCATTTAGGTGCAATCTTCATAAAAAATACATTTGTAAATGTCTCCTAGCTAACATTCGGTAGACCCATTCGAATTTGAACAATTTGGATCTCCTCTATAGGTGTGACAACAACATCTGACAAAATTCTTCCATCCTTACCCATGAATTATGTCTTTTGTTCATTAATGAAGATCTCAGACTACATAATTGAACTGTGCAAGACAAAATTCAGATTGCTTCATTTGGCACAACCAATAATCTCCATAAGAGAAGTGTTCCCACCTAAATGATGGAAACCATTCAAATCTTCCATAAAAATTTCCTTTTCAATAACATTGAGAATAAGTGTTGTGTCAGTGAGGCTATGGACACATACTCAAAATCTCTTAACAACTCTAAATATTTCCTCTATGGAGCATGCTTAGCAAACCAATGAGATTGCCAACCCCTCACCATGATGGCAGAAACATAATTATTTTCCCAATCTGTAGCTAATCCTCATGAGAAAAGAATTCCATATCAAATCCACATTAAAATGGATCATATTTCAAATTTGAGCCATATTTTGTAAGGCATAAATATGCATCATATGAGAAGGAGGCCTAACAAATTGGCTTAAATAGAGTGAAGCATGATATAATTGTTCAACAGTGAGGCAAGACTAAAAGGCATTGTGAGTTTATTCCATGGTAGTTCAATTTACTGCCATCATTTGCATTTGTGCCCCATGGCATTGGTGTACCTAGGGTCAACCAATTCACATAAATTACCTTTCTCTTATCAGTGTCCACAATCCATTTGAATACGAGGCGTATGTCGAGTCCCCTTAACACTTTCAAAACCCTATTTGCATTATGATGTCCAATGCTAGCAGCAAATACATCTTCTCATCATCTTCAGTATTTAAACCCTCATTGGCAACCTTCAAATTCACAACTGTGCAAGGCATGCCGGGTCTCCATGTGGGCCCAGCTACAAAAAAAATCGTTTTCAAACAACTTTTAGCCTCAATTGATCTAGGACAACTTCTGAGTGCTTTTGGAGTAAAAACATGAAATGGGTTTTCATTAAAATCTGCTTTTAGGCACTTTTGCAAAATGGGAAAAACTGGCCAAGTTGGCCCTAGAATCAGCCTAGAAAACTAGGCAAATGACCTCGTGAAGCCATATAAACTTGTAGAAATGTAGTCATTTGACCCGAGAATGTAGTGCAACAAATGGCTCGGAGAAATAGATCATGAGGTGAAAGATATTAATCAACAAAGTTGCCTATTCAGACTTTTGTGCAAATATGCATGTTCAGAACCAATTGAAACTGATGAAATCACCTTGTTGAAAGAATACCAGATCAACTCATGTCGAGTTGCCACTAGACATAGTAGATCACTTAGGTACATTGAACATGTGTGCAAAAGGAGTTTTCTTGAATCATCATTCTGCATAAGATATTAGAATTCAAAGTTGACCACCCTAAAAGGTTTCAAGAAATGCAGATGCAAGACTGAATAAATTGCATTTGGTTTCGACCTGCTAAAAATAGCAAATCAACTCATGAGACTCTGAAAACTGACATACAGGCTCATTTAGGAAGGGAGAATGCATAGCAACAATCATTTTCTCATGACGATCAACTGGTTGCAAAATGCATGCTCAAATAGGAGGCTACTTTGCAAAATAGAACGTTTGCAAACAACAAAACAATGTTAAAACCCTCTAGCTTTGCTTTTCAAAACCTTGACAAAACTCATCATGGGAAGCTATAAATTAACATGTATGTTAAGATATGTCAATTGAATATGTTTGCAAATGGGTTTTACATGAAAATCAACAGGCTTCAAATTCTAAGCCTCCAAAGTGAGTCACTCAGACTAATTCTTCAAGTGCACTTCTGAAAGTGCAGAGGCAAATTTTTGAAATGGGCATCTCAAATTTGCAAAATTTGAGAGTGCCACCAAGTTAAACTATGAGGTCCCTATGTGTATAACGTAGGCAATGCCATTAATCGATGAGCCCCTAAGGCCACACTAGGTCATTCCTTTAGGGTATGTCATGTCAATCAACATAAGTCATACATTGTCAACGCACACACACAACAGTCAAAACATCAAGACAAGTCATGCATCAACAAGCTAAACATGTCAGCAATGTCATTAGGTCAAATAAAAAAAATTACTAAAAAAATCAAACTTATGTCTTATACAAGATGTTTCCTTCTTGACAACATACATTATCAATCATCATATCCTTAAGCAGCTTGTCACATCAATGACATTTGACTCAACGTCTTATACGGTACGTGTCTTTCTAAAACTAGGCTTCGTCATGTCGTATACAGATAGTTAGAAAGTCAAAACTTGACTCAATGTCTTATAGGGTATGTGTCATTTGTTACATCAGGCTTTGTCAAACAATCAAATTATCAAACAAATAACAATAGATCAATTTTTGGCAAATATTTTTATTGGATTTTTGACATTTATGGCTTATTTGGTTTTATCTTTTTGGCTTTGTCTTTGAGTCTGGGTACTAGCTTTCTCGAGGATGTCCCATGAAGGATTTAGAGAAGCAAGGATGTCTCAGGACTCTTTTTCTTTGACTGTTGTCTATCGACTGTCTTTTAACTTGGTTTTGAAGTCAAGCTACTAGCGTTCTCGAGGATGTCCCATGAAGGATTTAGAGGAGCAATAATGTATCTTGACTATGTATTTTTATTTGATTGATGTATGTGGTTTGTATGGACAAAAAGATTGAGGCAATTTTTCCCTAAGTATGAGTCTAGACACTCCTTGTCTGCAACTGCCTGTATTAGCAAGTGGATGACTTTGTACACCTTGGTCTATCTCATATCATGGTGTTTACTATCCATTTGTGGCATGTCCCACCCAATGATGATTTAATGCAAATTTTAGTTTGTACTTGGCAAAATATTGAAGATTATACATTCTTCTAACAACCATTTCTAATACTAACATAGATATCTTATTTCGCTCTAACATTTCTTCTTTCTACATCTTCACCACCCTTATCTATGTTCCTCTATCTTTTTTATCCTTCATCTTCTACTTTTCTCATCCATTTCGAGAGCACACTCATGTTCTTCAAACCCACCTGTCCTCTTGAGGGGGCATACCACTACCTCCTCGTCATTCTCCCATTCACTGGGGCATATTTTTTATAAATTTTCTTTGGCACAATGCGATAAACTGCATTGTATCAAAAAGGGGAAAATTGTAGACACCAAGTATTGTCCTAGGCCTGCGACCATTAACTTCTGCATAATTCTTATATCTTCATTTGTCATAATAAAATAATGTTAATTATTTATTTATTTTTTAAAGTCGTATGTCCTCTATTAATTAAAAATAATTAATAATTTAATTAATTCATTGCTATCTTTATTTCTCTTTGATTAATTAAATAAATATTATTTAATTAATTATGTCGCTAATTAAATCTATTTTCTATTAAATTATCATTTTAAATTATTTAATTAATTCCTGTCACACTTTCAACTATAATTAAATAATGTTAATTATTTAATTATTTAATTATTCTTTAGCCTTTTTCCCCTTTAATTAAATAGTTTTTTATTTATTTAATTTAATCCCTTTAATGAAGTAAATCTTTATTTATTTAATTTAATCCAAAATCTTGAATGTTGAATTAAATCATTATTTAATTCATAAAAAGATTTATCCATATCACAATCTTCTATAATTAAATAATATCTTTATTATTTAATTAGTCATTAATCACTTAAGTCTAGATAAGATTTGATTTTCTCTAACAGATACTTTTATCTATGTCGATCTTATCTTCTACATGCAATCCTCTAATTAATTAAATAACTTTAATTATTTAATTAATTCATTTTTATCTTTATTCAGTCTTGATTAATTAAATAAATGTTATTTATTTAATTACGTCATTAATTAATTAATCCCCTTTCTAAATTAAATATTTTATTATTTAATTTATCCTTTATCATATTTCAAACTATAATTGAATATTTATTTCGAATTATTTAATTATTCTATAATCTTTTCTCTAGTTATTTATTTAATTTAATCTCTAAATTTTGAATATTGAATTAAATAATCATTTAATTCATAAAAATAATTATTCCTTGAATATTCTTCCATGATTAGATAATCACTTAGTTATCTAATTATTCATTAGTCAATTATTTTATCATTTATTATTGATAAATAGACCTTCTTTAATCAGTTAGTCTTATTCTTCTGCGTGCAAACTATTATTAATTAAATAATATTATTTAATTAATTCATTCATTTGTGCGTTCGAACATAATGTTTCTTCTTTATCTTTCACATGCAATCTCTATTCTTCCAAATTTTGAATAGTCTCAACACTAGATTAAATTATTATTTAATTTAATCTTCATCATGTAGACCTTTTTCACTCACGTTGTAACTGACACAAATCTTCATCACATGGCATTCATCAATCTCAACCACTGATCTCTCTTTTGAATCTGATTCGATCGTTCGAAAACTAATTTTCTATAAATTGACCTAACATTCGTCATTATTTCCTCCTGAATTCTTGATACTTTAGGAAGCTCATAATCTTTGATATTTTGCTAAGTCAACATTCAACATGCCATAATTGCATACTTAAGAAATCTGAGGGAAACTATCGCAGAAACAACAAAATGAAGAAGTGCAATCGAGGTCATTTGAAGGAATATACGGATGTTCGGTGGGATCAATCTTGTTTATATTGTTTTATGTTTCTTTGTTCTTTGTTGTTAAATGTAGGATTAGATTAGTGTTATTATTGATTTTATTAGATTAATCAGTTTGTTGTTTTTATTCTAGCATTACATATTTGTTCCTTATTATAAGTTTCCAAAAATGTATAATTTTAATTAGATTTAATTTTATTATTATATTTATTTTTTATTTCTTGTGAATGTAGGTTTTTCACTGAAAATCAAGCTCTTTATTCTGCACATGTGGAAAAATAGTAGATTATCAATCTAAAATTTTGAAAAATATGTTCAAGTTGGGTATTGATGTCCTTGATCCATTAAAAATATTTGAATTTTGATACATACAAAAAAAGTTGTGTTGTATACAGTCCACCTATGTATGAATTGTAATTGGTTTGACTTCAAAACTTGATTGAGGAAAAAATATTTAATAAAACAATATGAAACCAAATGAACTAGTTAGATATGATAGTTACAAATCTAAATTCAAAAAAAAAAATATCCTTCATACAAAAAAAGTTATGTTGTATACGGTGAGCATCACTCCTTAAAAATGTTGTTTATTGATAAAAACTAGTTTTCGAAGGAGATGAAAAAAAAGTACAATCTAATTCAAAACAAATTGAAAAAAAAAATATTTAGAATCTATAGACAAAATTTCACAAATCACTAGTTTGCATCATCTTCAAATTCCTCACAGTTTAGCCGCTATAAGAGCCCAAAAGTGAAGATTTAGTTAAAAAAATCAGTTTAGTGTCGAGTTTGCCCAAAAATTGTAAACCAGTATTGTGGGATCACCCAATATATAACTCTCTTCTTTATTATAAATTTTTTATTTTAAATTGTAGAAACCTATTTTTTTTCTTACACATTTATCTAGTACATGTAAGGCCTTTCTAATGCTCAGACAACTTTTTGTGAGACACATAATTCAAAGGGGTTCCTAGTTGAACAATTCACCAAACCCTTGCAAAGGCTTCATTTAATCATCAACTAGGGCTTCATAATATTTTGATTATTATGGCACTATATGTGTGTATTCATGGACTCTATGTGGACTATATTAGTGAGTATATGTAGTTTACACATGTATAGGAAAATAGTGAAGGCTAGAAAAAGAAATAAAGTGTTAGCTTGCATAACAATTGAAATAACTTAATCTAGTACTTATGGTTACCTTCAACTTAATGTTGTAACTACTAACTACTAAATATGAACTTTTCAATTCACTAAGACTACCAACTCTTACTCCTAAATACTTAACTCCTCTAGAGAACAACTCAAGGAAACATTTTAGATCATTATTCATTATACAAGATATCATTTGTTAGAATCTTTTGTTGTCATTGATGTCAACTAAGTGTTGTTGCATTGGTGTCAACCTTTGAGGAAGTGTGTTGGTTGCATTATGTTGTCATCAACATTGTCACTTGTATCAACCTCTAATGTAGCAATAATGAGTAAGTGCTTCTCAACCTCTTTTATAGTTTAGATTTTGAGAAAGTGTTGCAGATGCTGCTGGATGGTGTTTGTGGTGCTTGGTTTCCAAGTGCTTTTGAGAAAATTTAAATAAAAAAGAGTTCAGTGTTCCAAAGTGGCATTTTGGTTTTTGCTCTACATTTGTTTTGTATTGAAGCTATGCTTGTGTGGTTCAGATAAGTTGATCAAAGGCATTCAGAGGTGTTATATCTAGTTTTTTTATTTTAGATCATTTGACAGAAGAAGTTGTGTTCACTAGTGTGTGAACTATGAAGCAATGTTGTCTAGGAGAAATGGTTTTGCTCCCCATTTCTCCACATTGTGGTTTCTAGTCTTGCATATCAGGCAGTATGCTTGTATTGTTTGTATCTTTCTTTATATTTTTTGAGTTTTGGTTCTCTACAAGGTTGGTTTCATAAGTTATAGTGTGTGGAAGGTTAGCTAGTTGTATAGAATGAATATATTTTTTTGGTGAATGTTGTTGTGAAGAATTTGTTGGATTTCAGGGTGTTGTTGGAATATTATAGATTGTTTTGTAAGTGTCGTGTGTAGTCCATTAGTCATATATTTGAATAAAAGGAAGCGTGTACTTAAATGTTTAATGGTGTTAACATGAGTTTGGCCAACCTTGGGTATTTACAATAATTGTGGATGTGCTTCAATGTTTGTGGAAGCATGGTGTGGTGTGTGTGTATATTTGGTTCCAATTTAAGGTGTGATGTGGTTCACCTTCGTTCCTTTCCACTGAAGAAATATTTTGGTGTCGACCTGTTTTGAATTTTCACATTTGAGGTGCATACATTTGGTTGTAGCCTACTTGAAGATGTTTTTCAAATTTCAAATAGTATATATGTGAGGTGGAGTTTTGGTAGAGATGTGTGTCATATTGTGGTGTGAAGAGTTGTGATGTGAAGTACAAAAGTGTTAAAAATAATGTGAGCTTTGAAGCCTATGACTATTGGAAGTAGTGAGAAGAAGGTGTCTAAATTCTTCAATGAGGTAGTGATCTAGTGATAAAGTGGTGGATATTTTATGTTTCTCTCAGATAGATTTCTCATTGTAACAATCTTATATCTTCTTCTTTGTAATCTCGCAATGAGCCCTTCTTTCTTTTGGCCAATGATCCCTACGACAATGAGCCTATTGTAGTTAGAGTTTCAATTACTTTATATTGTGAGCTAATTATCCGCATGGGATTTACCTTATTGGGGTTTCCACATAAATCTAATGGTTTTTTATGTATAGTGTTGATGTGTTTCTATTTTTCTAATTTACATTCATGCTAAATTAATTCAACGGATTAAGGAATAATAAGGATCTAAATGTTAATGAGGGTTTTGATGTTTTAATGTAAAACTGACTCACCCCCCTCTTAGTTGTCTTATGCATTCAATAATTTGTATCAGAGGAAGATTTCCCAGAAGAAAGCTTAACTGCTTGAGGTAGATCTTGGATGGTGCACAAGAAGGAGGCTCCTCTATTTGATGGATTAGATTATGCATTCTAGAAGATCAAGATGGAAGGTTTCCTTATTTTCCTAGGGTTTGGGGTTTGGAAGTCTGTTGAAACTAGACATACCATGCCTACAAATAGTCTGATAGTTGATAATGATATCAAGGCTTATGAGAATAGTGGAAAAGAAAGGGTAAAAGTACAAAGCTATGTCACACTTTTATAAAGGAACGACCAACATTGATCTAACTTTTAAACTTGAATCACTAAAAAGTGGCATATATGTTTTGAATTTTGAAATGATGTAAACTAATAAAATGTGTATTTTTAGTATATTTTATGTTTGTATTTTTAAAAAAAAATTAAAAATTAATTTGAATATAGTTTTTTATAAGTTAACACTATAATTTAGATGTTGATAAAATGCTGAAAAAATTACATTACATGAGACATATAAACTTGAAACTTTAGGGTGTGGATATTTTGTTTTGCAATTTTAATAAATATATATTTTTATATAAATATTTAAATGTGTGTGTATTAAAACATGGTTGTTTCCACTTGATGTCAACTTTTACATTAAAAATTTATCTAAAATAGAAAAAAAATTATACTATCTGAGTCTAGATTCTTGTATCTAGGGCATCATATTTTTTTAAAAAAATTTAATAGTTTTTAGTATTTTCTTGATACGGTAATTAACCTAATATTTTTGTGTTGATAACCTACTTTTAGTAAAAAATATAAATAATAAATTAAACTATTAAAATAAATATATATTTGGAAACTACACTTATGGATCTACAAAAGAGTATTTTTATATTTAAAAAAAAATAAAATTATTTATATGAGTAGGAGTTGTTGAAACATTAATTTTTTCAAATAATTTCATTTTTTTAGTAAATTGGCCTCAAAGTGGTGCTACATATGCATTTAGCCAACAATTTTAGTTGGAGAAGTTGTGGACATATTTGACTTATCTAGAATGAATCTTACTAGATCATATGTTTGACCAAAATTGTTTTTTAGTTATAAATACTAAAATTCACGTGTGCTGATAAGTTGACCGAAAGTGTGACATAGCTTTGTACTTTTAACCGAAAGGTATACTCTCTTGAGTGGTCTTTCTAGTTCAAAATTTTTGAAATTTATGAGATAGAAATCTATTGGTGAGATTTAGAAAAAGCTAAAAAGTGTATATGAAGGAGATGATAAGGTCAAGCAAGCAAAGATGCAGAATGTAAAGACCAAGATTGAAACCCTATGGATGTTAGAGGATGAATATATTAAAAGTTACATGCATAGAGTGGACAAAGTTATCAATTTCATTAAAGGCCTTGTGGAAAACTTGAAGAACATGAGGTGGTAAAGAAGGTAATAAGAACTCTTACTAAATCTTATATATCTAAAAAAATTTCTATTGAGGAAGCCCAAAATTTAAATAATTACTATAGAGATCATTTTTTGGTGTTGTAACTACTTTTGAATTGAGAGAATTTGGTCCAAGTGATTCAAGAAAAGAGATTGATTTTAAAGTGTGTAAAGCAAAGAAGAATGTGGAATCATATAAGGATGATGTTGCTGAGGCAGAAGCAAATTTTGTCAAGAGATTGAAAAATGGCACTAGAAAATATAGATGTAATTTACCTTTCAAATGTTTTAATTATGGAAAAATAATGTTGCAAGAATGGAAAGAGGAATGAAAGTGTTTTTATTGATGTTAATCGATTAGTTTGTTATCTACTAGTTGCTATTGACTGTATATGTTGAGGATATTGAGAAAATTGTATAAAAAGAAGATTGCAAGTTCTCAACTATTGAGGATGTTGCGACTATGTTTTCTATGTTTTGGTTGAGGTCTGAAAGAATTTTTGTTGGCCTATATTTCTCTTTATGGTTCGAGAGTTGTGTTGCCCTAGTTATATTGAAGATAGTTTCAACATTTGGAAGCATCGAGCTTAATTGATCAATGATTTTACACTGGTTTGGCTGAGCATGTGTCAAGCACTACATTCAAAGTTGATGAAGCATATTGGATCTATTATGGGTCTTGATGAAGTTTTTCTTTTGGTCACCCTCATTCTAATTCCACCCTAGGATGTTTGGCACAGACCTAATTTGAATTTGAAGTTCGATGGTCGACTTTGTATCTTTTCAAAGTTGGAGATGGTATAAATATAGAATGTGCTAGCAATGAAAAGTGTACATAAGAAAATAAGGAAGATAAGTGAAAGAGTAGATTTGAATTTGATGCTATTCTGAAAGTGTGTGAGTTATGTGTGTGGTTTATCAATGTGAAGATTAACACTGAGTTTTCAGATGCAGTGAGCAGAATGCGAACTCTATCATTGATGCAAGTGGATCAATGATTGTGGTGGAATCCTTTTTTTCATCTGGATTGTTGTCTCTTTGTAACAAGTCTTTTTTGTCTTCTTCATAAATCTATCATAGTGATCCATTCGGGTTGTAGCTCTATGGACAATGAGTTTGGATAGCGAGTCCTTATTCTAGGTAGTGAGCCTTATTCCAGGTAGTGAACCTCTTTGTAATCAATTTTGATATTCTCTATAGTGTGAGTTAATCCTCACCATGGTTTTTCCCTCATTGGATTTTCCACATAAATCTACTATTTTTGTGTTTGGACATTGGTATTTGATGGTTAATCACAAGTAATCAGTTCATGTGTTAGTTATGGTAATTGAATTTAAGGTTTAAATCTATGACAACTAAGTCACACCCTTGTAATGCCCCACCATGAAACCCCCAAAGGACAACATATAATGAACAATATAGAATAAAAAAAAATTTAATGGTAAAACATAACATAAGATGTCCATTAACGTGCAACACGTATAGTGTAATTATACAAATACATTATCCAACCATGTCCTCTGGGGGAACATGACTGCATTACTTATGAACATTCCTATCACGACTCAATTCCCATAACAATGATAAACTACTCACAAGTATACATTTTAAACCCATAATATAAAATCAATAGAAAGTACATACATTCATAACAACACATAAACATCCATTTAACCACATGAAATACCAAAGAATATATATACCTTCCATTTATCACTTGAATAAACATAACTATGCATCATTCCAAGATTACATAATTACTCATATTTCCATAGAGACGACACTGAATAAGAGCATCACACTAATTTCAATTTACATCCAACTTCCCTTAAAACCACGGGAAGGATACAACAACTACATAATGTGTTACAACTTAAAAGATTATAATACAAGGCAATAAGACTATCTCCTGCTCTCATGAAGCCCTAGAACTAGTGCAATTGGTACAACTCTTTGCATCACAAACTTCAACTGCGAACCCAATTGGGTGCATAGCACATTCCACCCGACCATGTGGACCCTAAGGCCCACCCCTAATCCTAGGAGATGACAAGAAGGACCCACAACATAAAAAAATCAAGCAGAAAGATTACAAGACTCCGCAAACAAGAGCAACAATAAACATAAATAACAACCACTTCTCGAGGTACAAGAACTACAAGAGGGGAAAAACAAACATAAAAGGTTGCTAAAGGGTGGAGTGTCATCACATAAGTTTGACATGGGTTACCCAAAGCAGATCTTCATAGGTTACTGGCTCATTACCTGGTTAAACCCTGACAACCCCAACCAATCCCCAGCCCCCATTCTCACTCATGCAGGATCAGGATACCTTTCAAGAGGACAAGATAGTTGATCTTGCCATTCTAGGCCTTCCCACTCATCTCAAGCCTAATGAGCACTTGATCCATGAGTGATGCTAACTTATCTATATTAATGTGAGATACTACCCCAAACCCCCTAGTTAATTATTAAGTTATCCTTGATTCAAGAAACTCTGAATGAGTTACCCATATGCCACTTTGTGCACTGGTCCCTATTGAAAGCCACTCCCCCTACTAGTAACAAGAATTTACATTCACAAACTGGGTAAGCCAACTTACACCAACTAGAAAAGCCACAAAAAGTCACATGAAACGAGGCATGCACCACCTCACACAAGATCTCCACAATAAAACAATTTCCACAGTGTAAGGTTCAAACCCACACAAACACAATCCAAGTAAAAATCTCAACCATTATCAACATGTCAAAATGATGGAACCACCCACCTTCAGGTGAAACAACATAACACTCATGTAAACACTCTAGGCTTGATATGGGTTACCCAATACGGATCTTCCTAGGTTGACGTCCCACATCTCGGATTACCCAGGTAGCCTCATAGGATCCCCGACCCCCATACCCACTCTTGCAAGTAAAAACCATAGTCCCCTCAACCTTTGGAAGTTAGGAAAAACACTAACACAATGGCCTCTCATCGAAATGGCAATTATCCCATGATCTCAAAAGACTAAATTACGAGCCACAATTACAAAACAACAAGCATAGAAGAACAAGGGCTAACATCGTAGTGAGACCTTCAAACTCAAATAAAACTAACATAATCCCCTCAATACAAAACCGATCACAAGATCAAATCCTCTCAATGACCATTCAGCACAAATAGGCTCCCACTCAAAACCATAACCCAAAACAACATACATTCCAAAAATTGATACAATCCCTAGCAAATAATATAGCATTCAAATCAAGCAATAGTTACACCACAAACATGAATACTCCATAAATCAAAATCACTCCCACTTTGAAAAATCACCAAATCAATTCAATCATGCCCCATTCCATAAAACAATAATCAAATCAATTCATTCATGGGAGAATATTCTAGCACCATTTCTAAAATTCATTACATAAGCCCTAACTTTTCTTACTAAACCATTGACATAATAATACCCAAATGTCAATGATAACTATTAATCTAATTTCCTAATTCTTTTACCTACTCAATCGATTAACTCACCTAGACATCAATATTCTTATATAACAACTATATATTATATATGTATGTGATATTTCAAAATATAAAAATAGCAACACAAGGATTGGAAGTAAATGAGCACTCTATTTACATAATTCATGTTGTGTTCATGAAATTTGAAGTATATAGAATAGATAAATATTGAAGAAATAAATATGTATTCTCCTAAAGTGAGGGTAGTATATGATTTGCGTTCACCACATTGATCTAAATTCCATATTTACTAGCAACCATGTAAAATCTACATAACATGGGACTTAATTAATGGAGATATTCACTCCCTTCTTAATCTTTTCCATTATCTAAATACAAGTATATCAAACTTCCCCTATTCATTTAACTAGTATAATCAATAACAATTTTACCTTAAACATTTAGTTATTGATTTAAATACTCATTCACTTTTAAAAAATTGCGTTAAATGAAATCCTATATCTATATATATATATATATATTCATGGGAGAATATTCTAGCACCATTTCTAAAATTCATTACATAAGCCCTAACTTTTCTTACTAAACCATTGACATAATAATACCCAAATGTCAATGATAACTATTAATCTAATTTCCTAATTCTTTTACCTACTCAATCGATTAACTCACCTAGACATCAATATTCTTATATAACAACTATATATTATATATGTATGTGATATTTCAAAATATAAAAATAGCAACACAAGGATTGGAAGTAAATGAGCACTCTATTTACATAATTCATGTTGTGTTCATGAAATTTGAAGTATATAGAATAGATAAATATTGAAGAAATAAATATGTATTCTCCTAAAGTGAGGGTAGTATATGATTTGCGTTCACCACATTGATCTAAATTCCATATTTACTAGCAACCATGTAAAATCTACATAACATGGGACTTAATTAATGGAGATATTCACTCCCTTCTTAATCTTTTCCATTATCTAAATACAAGTATATCAAACTTCCCCTATTCATTTAACTAGTATAATCAATAACAATTTTACCTTAAACATTTAGTTATTGATTTAAATACTCATTCACTTTTAAAAAATTGCGTTAAATGAAATCCTATATCTATATATATATATATATATTCATGGGAGAATATTCTAGCACCATTTCTAAAATTCATTACATAAGCCCTAACTTTTCTTACTAAACCATTGACATAATAATACCCAAATGTCAATGATAACTATTAATCTAATTTCCTAATTCTTTTACCTACTCAATCGATTAACTCACCTAGACATCAATATTCTTATATAACAACTATATATTATATATGTATGTGATATTTCAAAATATAAAAATAGCAACACAAGGATTGGAAGTAAATGAGCACTCTATTTACATAATTCATGTTGTGTTCATGAAATTTGAACTATATATAGAATAGATAAATATTGAAGAAATAAATATGTATTCTCCTAAAGTGAGGGTAGTATATGATTTGCGTTCACCACATTGATCTAAATTCCATATTTACTAGCAACCATGTAAAATCTACATAACATGGGACTTAATTAATGGAGATATTCACTCCCTTCTTAATCTTTTCCATTATCTAAATACAAGTATATCAAACTTCCCCTATTCATTTAACTAGTATAATCAATAACACTTTTACCTTAAACATTTAGTTATTGATTTAAATACTCATTCACTTTTAAAAAATTGCGTTAAATGAAATCCTATATCTATATATATATATATATAATCTTCCACATACTAACACTATACCATAACTCAATCATATGCATAATCATATATATTCATTTATATACCATAATATTTACACTCAAAAACAATATTGTATTATATATATATATATTATAAACAGGATTTTGTATTTCAAACAATATTTCAACTTGTAATATGACAACATATCTATATGCATATACATATATATAAGCCTACATACATATATATTTAAAGGCTTACCAAATGATATACCATCAAATATCAAACTTAAACATAACCACTGAATCCTGAATATAAAGTATTTACGACAAATGCCTACATAAAGGATATTCATTGAATACCATACACGATAAATTGAATATTAATTGAAGAGCACATTTTCATCGAAAGGAAATACAAATATTGATTGTGAATATTAATCGAATAGCACATTTTCATTGAAATACAAGGTGTCTACTACCAAGCCTTAAGTATAACTTCCAATATGAAATCAAAACATACAGTGGTGAATATAAAAGGCACAAAGGTAGATGCAATGCATAATAATCAAATACCACATAGACTTGTATTCAATGCATACCAAATAATTTGAAACAAATGTAAATCAGCTTACAAATTCAGAATACTACCAAATGAAAACCATAACAAGATGTCTAATTCCAAATATAAATACAACCATTGAAGTGAAAACGACACACTCAACATTGTATATAATTCTCAAAGAAAAGAATCGTGACAACATCATCAAGGAAATGTAGGCTGAAAATTTCTTCATTGAATTCCACGTCCAATGTTTATCCATCAAATACCAAAGGTGAGGCAAGGAAAAGAAATCACAACATATCAACTCAAGACATAAAGCATAAACACCAAATGAGACTCGCATTGTAATTGCTGAATGCTAAGATAGGGTTATCAAAATAACATCGAAGCCTCCATTTGAAATTAAGGTACAAAAATATAATTGAAATACATAGTGAAAATTAAAATTGTAGACCTTCGAATGTTGAAACTATATTATAGGAAAGGAATTAAAAGAAAGGTGATACCAGGTGAAACAATCTGATAAATAGACTCGGCCATCGACAGGTATAAATCTATCTTCTTTGTGGAGAATATTGGAAATGTCAAGAATGGAACAATCTTAGACAAATCAAATATGAAACAAAAGGGTTTGCACTACCATTGATTTGGATCTTCAAATTTATCTATTCTTGATGATCTTCCATGCAACATAGGATAAAAGGTTCATTAAGTCCTATTTCTCACTCATCTGCACAGATCCTATCAGTAATGTTTGTAATTTAAAAATATATTTACTTAGGCGATAGAGCATCAACACCATTCAGATACTAAACTTCACTTTTATCATAAAAGGAAGGAACAGGTTGATGAATGTTAACTCCCTAAGGTGGATAACGTTAGAAAGAAACTTGATTTTCTAGATGTTCAATATGCAGAAATTTAAAAAAAAGCGGAGAGAGAGAAAAAACAATATAGTTATATATAGACATAAATATTCGATCTTCGGTTCAAATGAGCAGGGATCTAATTCAGTAAATGCAGATCTCACCGATTTCATAAGAGGCAACAAAGCATACATGAAAAGTAGACTGGATGGTTCGATTACATTTCTCGAACCTCCCATCTCAATCCATTATTGTAACAACAATAATTGATAGCTGCGACCTCCATTATAATTGATTAAGTTCAAGAAATGTCTCATAGGTATGCCAATAGTAGAGGACTCTCAAATTTCAAACTAGATAAGTTAAATCGCATTCTAGAATTCAAATGGTGCATGCATATATAATCAAAGGCATGAAATCTATCCTCACAACAGTCTGTAGGGAAAAAGGAGGTGTCGCATCACTGGGATGGCTATGTTTCCATCGGCCACCCTGTCAAGAGATCTCATTCATATTATAACCTTGCACGATCTAATGCTAGCAGAGGTGATAGAGGCGTTGTACTTGGGTTTTTGGCAGATTTTCAGAAGCTGGGTACGTAGCTTGGTTTCATCAAACAAACTAGGACCCTCTTCTCTTTTTCGAGCCATGCACTTATTCTACAAAGGAAATTTCTTTAGACAAAGTTTCCTCTCAAAAACTAAAATCAAGAATGAAAATCCAAAATCTCCCCAAAATTGATATTTTATAACCCCCCGCATATTTACCGAACAAAGCAAATTCATTGTTTTATTTACCAATTAAAAATCCAAGATGAGATAAGCTTTTGAAACTAAAAATTAACAAAATAAGCAAGTTTCCTAATCGACACTCTATTTGAAGTCGTGCATGTGCACGCATTATATTTTCCCATCTTTTTCTATTTTTGCTTGTTTTAACATCAGTTCGAAAACTTATCTTCTTTATTTATTTAAAAATCACATTACTTTTTCATTTATAAATAATTAAACTCTCTTGAATATAAAATTTATCAATTATTATTAAATACCATTTAAAAAATACTTTTAACAAAATCAATTAATTTAATTATTTATTAATAACCGTATATGTTCTACTTCACAAAATTGATTTATTAATTGTTCATTTAATTCTAATTTTATTTAGATTATCTTATAAGCCATTTTAATTTAATTAACTAATTTAACAAGGCTATTTAAAATATTACGTTTACCACATAATTCAATAGCACAATAAATGATGAAAACACAAATAAACACTTACCCAAACGCCCAAAAAGACCAATACATAGGGGGCACTACATCCTTCGTCACTAGGCTTTGACTTACTCCTAGAAGTCACAAAGTAAAATAAAACTTACGCAATCCTAAACAACATCATCACAACAACCACGTGAAAAAATCAAGTATGGGAGACACCAACAAGACAACTAAAAAAACATAAAAACCATACCGATAGGGTTACTAGATGGGGGTACTCATGCTCATTGAGGATGACAACTAAGGTGGGGGAATTTCTTGTCAACTCCATTTTCCACATCATACCCATTAGGATTTGTAAGGCACACTCATACTTGACAGTGTAGGTGGAGTCGATGCTTGGTACGTGCATCCTGCATCAACTAAATGTCGAGCAATATATATATCCAATAACAAACACACCGTGAGAGGAAGTTGCAGTGTAGTAGGGCACTCGTGAACGAGCAATGCTACACCATCCCTCTCACCAAGGCTCCAACAGTAACCACATCCTAATCAACAACATAACACAATCACTAATCAAATGCATAACAAGCATAATACAAGGCCATATGATAAACATAACCAATTTAATCCAAACACAACATCTGACTCCATGTGTCATCATAACATAATTATTAGTAAAGAGTGTCATAATCATCCAAATCAACTAATCTACCAACCAAAAAAATCAAAATGATGAAACAAGTACTATCGAGGTCTCAAGGTACCTAACATATAAATATCAGTGTAGGAAATAGGTACACAAGAGGCACAACTTCAATCTTTAAAAAAAAAAATTCATGTTTATTCATAACAAGGTTAAGTCATTCAAGCTCATAGTGTTCAATACACAAAAAAAAAACTTTATTTACTATAATAATGGTTTACATAGATCCTTATTTATGATACTCCCTCACATATCGACTAAACATACCACTTTATTTGACACACAACACAAAATATAATAACATATGTGATGCACAACCAAAATTCTACGCTAGTTCAAAAGAAAGGAACACCATTTATTAATTCATAAGCACTAATTCCTAGGTTTAAACACACATTCTTCACATACACACACAGATTCACATCACAAGACAACCCAAAGGTCTGTAATGCATCCCCGGTAGGAAGAATATTGGTGCATTGCACACTACACTGAGGATCCTATCCTTTCCACCAGCTTTCTACACCATTGGACCGACACCACCTAAAGATATACTCAAGTTGCTAAGCAACGATGACCAAGAAAAGGGAGACATAAATTATAGACTGCAAATACCTAGGTCAATGTAACAAACTCATATGTATCTAAAGTGCCCAGTGTATGAACCTAGGCTCTGATACCATGATGTAACACCCCGCCACACAACCCCCAAAGGACAACATATAACTAACAATATAGCACAATTTTTTTTAAAGGTAAAACATAACATAAGATCTCCATTAATGTGCAACACCTGTAGTGTAATTATATAAATACATTATCCAACCATGTCCTCTAGGGTAACATCATTGCATTACTTATGAACATTCCTATCACGACTCAATTCCCATAACTATGATAAACTACTTAGAATTATACATTTTAAACCCATAATATAAAATCAATAACAAGTGCATGCATTCATAACAACACATAAACATCCATCTGACCACATGAAATACCAAAGAATATATATACCTTCCATTTATCACTTGAATAAACATAACTATACATCATTCCAAGATTACATAATTACTCATATTTCCACTAATACAACACCAAATAAGAGCATTACACTGATTTCAATTTACATCCAACTTCCCTTAAAACAACGGGAAGGATACAATAACTACATAATGTGTTACAACTGAAGAGATTATAATACAAGGAAATAAGACTCCCACTCTGGTGAAGCCTTGGAACCACTGCAGTCGGTACAACTCTTTGCATCATGGACTTCAACTGGGAACCCAATGGGGTGCATAGCACATTACACCCGACCATTTGGACCCTAAGGCCTACCCCCTTTTCTAGGAGATGACAAGAAGGACCCACAACCTAAAACAATCAAGCAGAAAGGCTACAAGACTCTGCAAACAAGAGCAACAATAAACATAAATAACAATAGCTTCTAGAGGTACAAGAACTAGAAGAGGGGAACAAAAAACATATAGGGTTACTAAAGGGTGGAGTGTCATAACATCAATTCAACATGGGTTACCCAATGCAAATCTTCATAGGTTACCGACCCTTTTACCTAGTTAAACCCTAGCAACCTCAACCAATCCTCGGTGCCCATTCTCATTCATGCAGGATCAACATACCTTTCAAGAGGACAAGATAGTTGATCTTTCCATTCTAGGCCTTCCCACTCATCTCAAGCCTAATGAGCACTTGAGACGTGAGTGAGGCTAACTTATCTTGATTAATGTGAGATGCTAGCCCAAACACCCTAATTAATTATTAAGTTATCACTGATTCAAGAAGCTCTTAATGAGTTACCTGTACACCACTTTGGGCATCATCCCCCATTGAAAGCCACTCCCCCTACTAGGAATAAGAACTTATATTCAGCAACTAGGTAAGCCAACTTGCACCAACTAGCAAAGCCATAAAAATTCACATGAAACGAGGCATGCACCACCTCACACAAGATTCCAAAATAAAATAATTTCCATAGTGCAAGGTTCAAACACACATAAACACAATCCAAGTAAAAAGCTCAACCATTATCAACATGTCAAAATCATGGAACAACCTGCATTCAATTGAAACAACATAACACTCATGTAAACACTTTAGGCTTGATATGGGTTACCCAATGCGATCTTCGTAGGTTGTCAGCCCCCATCCTAGGTTATGGGCAAGTAGCCTCACCAGATCCCTGACCCCCATACCTACTCTTGTAAGTAAAAACCATAGTCCCCTCAACCTCTGGAAGTTTGACAAAACACTAACACAATGGCCTCTCATTGATATGGCAATGATCCCATGATTTCAAAAGACTAAATTACAATCCAAAATTATAAATCAACAAGCATAGAAGAATGAGGGTTAACATCATAGCAAGACCTTCAAACTCAAACAAAACTAACATAATCCCCTCAATAAAAAACTGACCACAAGATCAAATCCTCTCAATGACCATTAGGCACAAGTGGGCTCTCACTTAAAACCATAACCAAAAACAACATACATTCCAAAAATTGATATAGTCCCCAACAAATAATATAGCATTCAAATCAAGCAACCCTTACACCATGAACATGAATAGCCCATAAATCAAAATCACTCCCACTTTGAACAATCACCAAATGAATTCAATCATGCCCCATTCCATAAAATTATAATCAAATCAATCCATTCATGGGAGAACATTATAGCACCATTTCTAAAATGCATTACATAAGCCCTAGCTTCTCTTACTAAACCATTCACATAATAATACTCAAATGTCAATGATAACTATTAATCTAATTTCCTAATTCTTTTACCTACTCAATCGATTAACTCACCTAAACACCAATATTCTTATCTAACAACTATATTATATATGTATGTGATATTGAAAAATATAAAAATAGCAACACAAGGATTGGAAGTAAATGAGCACTCTATTTACATAATTCATTTTGCGTTCATGAAATTAAAAATATATAGAATAGATAAATATTGAAGAAATAAATATGTATTCTCCTAAAGTGAGGGTAGTATTTGATTTACATTCACCACATTGATCTAAACTCCATCTTTACTAGAAACCATGCAAAATCTACAAAATATGGGACTTAATTAATGGAGCTATTCACTCCCTTCCTAATCTTTTGCATTATCTAAATACAAGTATATCAAACTTCCCCTATTCATTTAATTAGCATAATTAATAAAAAATTACCTTAAACATTCACCTATTGATTTAAATACTCATTCACTTACAAACTTTACATTAAATGACATTCTATATCTATATTTATATCTATATCTATATCTATATCTATATATATATATATATATATTTAATCTTCGACATACTAACACTATACCATAACTCAATTATATGCATAATTATATATACATTTATATACCATAATATTCACACTCAAAAACAATGTTGTATTGTATATATTATAAATAGGATGTTGTATTTCAAACAATATTTCAACTTGTAATATGACAACATATCTATATACATATGTAGACACCCAAAATTGTCCATGTCATAATATTACCTAGTCGATGCATGACCTTGTAAGACATTTTGTAATATTTTATCCTAGGTTATTACACTATCCCCCTTATCTCATTTATTCCACTTAATCACCTTCCCAATTAATTAAATAAATCTCATTTATTTAATTAATTCCCCTTCACATGTCTCAAAATAATTCAAATTAAATATTTGAATTAATCTCTCACTTTTACCACATTGCAACATGTGTCACATGACTACAACTCTTCACATGCACACATAATTCAAATAATTTTATTATTTAAATTATGAGATTCCCACTCACATCCTATTTTTACCCCCATTCATTGTGCGTCATAAGCATCTTTTCTTCCAAAATAAATAATAGAATCCCACTATTCCCTCACATCTTAATTTTAGCCTCATGTCATAACCCACTTAATGTGCGTCATAGGCACTAAAATAAACTTTTAATCCTAGCCATACATATCACAAATTTGACTTTTAATCTTGGCCATCGAATCAAATCAGCCTTTTCCTATAAATTAAGCCTTTCATAGGCCATTTGGGGAATCTTCTTCTGGCATCCTCACTCTGCCAAAATTTCTCTCAATCTTTTCATCTATCTATCTATTTTCTTCTATCATATTCATCTTATCGTTATGCTGCAAAAATGAGCAATCAACATATCAAATACTTCAATCCTTCAAAATCTCGCATTCTCATGCAGGTGGAGAAGAGCAATGGAGATAAATCAATTCAAGTTTGAAGATCGGTTTGCTTTATTTTATTGTTTTCATTTCATGCTTGCTTGTACTCTATTGTGCTAGTTAGGGTTTTGATATCTTGTTATTCTAGTTTTATATCTGATTTTCCCTAATTACAACATAAACATATATATAAAAACCTGCATACATATGTATTTAAAGGCTTACCAAACAATATTCCATCACATATCAAACTTAAACATAACCACCAAATCTTGAATACAAAGTATTTATGGTGAATGCCTACATAAAGGATATTCATTGGATACCATTCACAATAAATTGAATATTAATCAAATAGCACATTTTCATCGAAAGGCAATACAAATATCGGTTGTGAATATTAATTGAATAGCACATTTTCATTGAAATACAAGGTGTCTACTACCAAGCCTTAAGTGTAACTTCTAATATGAAATAAAAAAAATACAATGGTGAATATAAAAGGCACAGAGGAAGATGTAATGCATAATAATTGAATACCACACAAAATTATATTCAGCGCATACCAAAGAATTTGAAACAAATGTAAATCACCTTACAAATTTAGAATACTACCAAATGAAAATCATAACACGATATTGAATTCCATGTATAAATATACCATTGAAGTGAAAACGACATATTTAGCATTGCATATAATGCTCAAAGAAAAGAATCACGGAAACATCATCAAGGAAACACAGACTGAAAATGTCTTCATCGAATTCCACATCCAATGTTTATGCATCAAATACCAAAAGTGAGGCAAGGAAAGGAAATCACAACATATTAACTCAAGACATAAAGCATAAACACCAAATGAGACTCGCATTGTAAGTGTTGAATGCTAAGATAGGGTTATCAAAATAACATCGAAGCCTCTATTCGAAATCAAGGCACAAAAATAGAATTGAAATACACAATGAAAATTAAAATTGTAGAGCTTCGGACGCTGAACTTATATTATAGGAAAGGAATTAAAAGAAAGGCGATACTAGGTGAAACAATCTGATCAATAGACTCGGCCATCAATAGGTATAAATCCATGTTCTTTGTGGAGAATATTGGCTGTAAAATGAAAGAATTGAATAAACAAGAATCTAGATATGCAGAATAATAATGTAGAAACTAGAGCACACACGATTTATCGTGGTTCACCACAATAGTGGCTACGTCCACACTGAGCAAGGAAAATTTTATTGATGAAAAAAGTAAGTTTTACAATAACCAAGGTTACATTTATTAACAACCATGATCAGTTGAAGAGACAGGAGAAGAGAGGGAAAATGTGAAGACCTTTGGCCTTCAGCCATTGGCCTTCACTATCTCAACAATCTCCCACCTGAAGCACAACGGATGCAGTAACTGATCAAACATTCCCCTGCTCTGAATGCTGCTCTACTTTTTCTTAACAAGCCCAAGAGAAGTCCTAGCAGATTCAAACTTTTCTTTGGGAACAACCTTGGTCAAGATGTCTGTCGGATTGACCTTTGTATCAATTTTGACAACTTTTAACTTGCCTTCTTCAACCGAATGATGAACAAAGTGAGCATGAATGTCAATATGTTTAGAGCGGCGTTGAGAGGAATGATTATGAACCATAAAAATGGTGCTGCGACTATCACAAAACAAAACATAATCGCTCTATTAGTATTTCAATTCACCAAACAACAACTGTAACCAAATCATTTCCCTTGCACCTTCGGAGAGAGACAAATACTCGACTTTTGTAGAAGAAAGACCAACTGAATGTTGCAGCCTTGAGGCCCAACTAATGGCAGCCCCAGCAAACGTGAAGGCATAAGCAGTAGTAGACCTTCATTTGTCTAAATCTCTGACATGATCAGAATCTGTGAACTTTGTAGCTGAACATCATTTCCACTAAAACATAGAGCATAATCATAAGTGCCCTTAAGATATCTTATTATCCATTTAACTACTTCCCAATGAGGCTTCCCGAGATTGCTCATGAACCTACTTACAACTCCCACCGCATGGGCAATATCGGGACAAGTAGAAACCATAGCATACATAATGCTGCCAACTGAAGATTTATAAGGAATTCTATCCATAAATTCCTTATCCTCTTGTGTTTTGGGACACAAATCAGAAGTTAAATAAAAATGAGTAGCAAGTGGAATGGGAGCAATCTTGGCATCAGCCATACCAAATCTGTCTAATACTTTGTTAATGTATTTTGTTTGAGATAACCAGATCTCCTTTTTGTTTCGATCGCAAGAAATAGTCATCCCAAGTATTCTCTTGGCTGCCCCTAAATCCTTCATGGAAAATCTAGTGGCCAATTGATTTTTCAGCTCATGAACAATCTTCATGCTAGTGCCAGCTACGAGCATATCATCCACATAAAGTAGAAGTATGAAAAATTCACCATATGACAAATTCACCATTAGACAACCGTTTAAAATACACACATGGATCAGCTTCTAGGCGTACAAATTTATGCTCAATCATAAACTGATCAAATTTTCGGTACCATTGCCTTGGGGCTTGCTTAAGCCCGTACAAGCTCCGTTTCAACCTGCAATAAAGATGTTCTTTACCTTGTTTAACAAACCCTTTAGGCTACATCATGTACAATTCCTCATCAACATCTCCATGTAAAAAGGCAGTTTTGACATCCAATTGCTCAAGCTCGAGATCCCATGCTGCAACCAATCCCAAAATCGCTCTAATTTTAGTCATCTTTACTACCGGGGAGAAGATTTCTTCAAAATCAATACCTTCTTCCTAAGCATACCCCTTGACAACCAGCCTGGCATGAAATCGCTTTCTGCCACCATCTTCCTCTTTTAATTTATAAACCCACTTATTTCGTAATGCCTTTTTGTTAGGCGGAAGAGGCACCAAATCCCATGTCTGATTTTTGATCAAAGAATCCATTTCTTCTTGCATTGTAGCCTGCCACTAATCACAATTCGCATCTTGAATGGAGGTTTTGAAGTTTGTTGGCTTTGTCCGATCAGAAATTAACATCATAAGCTCTGCTTCTTCTGCAAGCAGTAACTCATAATCTGAAAATTTCGAAGGAATCCTCCCATGCCTAGAAGACCTCCTTAAATCATCATGACTCTTTTCACATTGAGGATGAAAAGCATTATCGATACCCTGCATTCTATGATTAATCTACTCACAAACAGAGTCCTGAGAACAATTTGTCCCTGCCATGAATGGAGCTCCATTATGCACGATGGTCTAAGGCATCGCTGCATATGGAGAGGTCTCATCTCCTTGCGTGGCACCTACAGTGCCACAGAAAATACCATATGAACTGTTGTTGACTGGCAGCGACTGAAAAGAAGGTGTCATAGCAGATGAAGGGTCGATTTCCATGGGAAAACCCATTGCGTGAGGATGTAAATTGATCGCCTCAAGAGGACCTGTAGCAGGAGGTGAGTGAGGACGACCAAGCCCAAACCGTGCCAAGTCATGTGGTCGCACAGTGAAGTTCACCGGTTCTACAAGGGGCTAAGATCATGATGTCCTATGGCAGTGAGGAGAGGAGGACAAGATCTCCTGTGTAGAGATCTCATTGCTCCAAAATAGTGAGTCATCACTATTACTAGAAGAAGTAGGGGGTGCAAAAACTGAGGTGGGAGAAGCAGTGATTGTTGTGGGAACAGAAACAGTAGACCTCTGTGTGATATTATTATTGTCACAAATGGAGAAAGGCACATATTCGTCAGTGCCTACTGTTTGTGATTGCTCTGCTAGAAACACTGTTTCATTGAAAACCACATCTCGACTTCTCACAATTTTCTTTCCAACCAGATCCCACAATCTAAAACCAAACTGGTCTTCACCATAGCCCACAAAAATACACCTTTGTGATTTGAAATCCATGTCCTCTTTTCTTTTGGAACATGGACATAAGCTTCACATCCAAAAACCCGGATGTGTGAGTAATAAATCCTCTTTCCCAACCACTCTTCTTCTAGAATACCAAACTCCAAATGAGATGAAGGATGGTGGTTAATCAAGTAAACTGTTGTGTTACATGCCTCTGCCCAAAATTCTTTGTCCAAACCAGCATTGGAAAGCATACATCTAGCTTTTTCAAGAATGGTCCTATTGAGTCTTTCTGCTGCCCCATTTTCTTGAGGAGTGTAGGGGACAACTTTAATCCTTCGAATACCATGATCTACACAAAAATTATCAAACTCCAAAGAACAAAATTCACCTCCATTATCTGATTTTAAACATTTAAATTTTGTGACCACTTTGATTCTTAACAAGTGCTTTAAAAATTTTAAATTTTGAAAGCACTTCATATTTTCTAGAAATCATATAAACCCAAACCTTCCTAGTACAATCATCAAGAAAGGTAACAAAGTAATTAGTGCCTCCATAAGAGGTTACCTCGGTAGGGCCAAAGACATATGAGTGCACCAACTCCAATGGTGTTGTCTTCATGTTGTGTCCATCCTTCAAGAAGCTGACCCGTCTTTGTTTGCCACGAAGACAATGTTCGCAAAACTCTAAATCTGCGGATTGTAGACCCGGTAGTTGGTCTCGGTTGAGCATCACCTCAAGTCCTTTCTTGCTCATGTGGCCTAACCTTTGATGCCAAAGAGCCACATCGCTACCTACAACAGTCATAGCAACTCCCACCTCACCAAAAGTTTTTGCAATATAGAGGCTGCCAACTTTGTCTCCTTTTGCAATGACCAAAGAGCCTTTAGTTACTTTCCAAGTATCCGTGAGAGTGGTGAGAAATCCTTGGGTATATAGCTGACTTACGGAAATTAGGTTTCTCTTCAATTTGGGAACATGGTGAACTTCTTTTAGTAGCCACTTAACTCCTCCAGCTAGTTGCAAAACAACATCACCTTTGCCAACAATTTCACAAGTTTTTTGTCACCCAAATATAAATTTCCAAGATTACCTTCTTGGTAATTTGTGAAGGCCTTCGTACAAGAAGAGGCATGAAAGGAGGCACCGGAATCAATTACCCACGAATCTGATTTTGTATCACTTGTTGATAGTATGAGAATACCATCATCCTTATCATGTGATATGTTTGCTTCAATGTCCAAAACCCTTTCTTGTGACTTTTGATACTTTCTGCAATATTTCTTGAAATGACCAGCCTCCCACAAAACCAACAACCACTTTCTTTTCCTTTAGACTGTGATCTTCTAGCTTATTTGGACTACTGATTGTGATTATATCTACCTCTATATTGGCTTCTCCCTCTATTTTTGGTGCTTACCATAGTGAGAGCATCACCGGATGAGGGATCATCATTCTTCCTCCTTAAGTCTTCGGAGAGACGAGTGGAAAAAACTTCATCAAAAGCCAACTTCTTGGAGCTTGATGTCAAAGTGCTTATGGTTGTCACAACTCCATCCCAACTATTTGATAGAGAGCATAAAAGAAGAACAGATTTTTTTTTGTCACCTTGAGTCATTCCAACCGAATTCGCTTAGCTGATCAAAGTGTTGAATTAGTTAATGTGTTTTGCCATTGCGCAAACTTCCTTCATCTTGAGCTTACATAATCTCTTCATAATGAATTCTTTATTTGTAGCCGACGCCATAGCATAGGTTTTTATAAGTTTGTCCCAAACTTCTTTTGTTGTTTTCTCTTCTCCAATATTGAACAGAACATTTTCATTTAGTGAAAGAAAGATTGTTGCCTTGGCCTTTTCATCAAGATTCTCCCAATATTCATCTTTCATGGTAGCAAGCTTCTTTGATTTTCCTTCAAGTGCAAGTTTAAGATCTTCCTTAATTAGCAAAGATTGCATCTAAATCTTCCATATGCCGAAGTTCTTCCCAGAAAATTTCCGCACCTTCAAATCTTCCATTTTCTAGAAATTCAATTACCAAATTTCCAAATAGCTGTACACCCTGCTCTGATACCAATTGTAAAATGAAAGAATTGAATAAAGAAGAATCCAGATATGCAGAACAATAAATAACAGAACAATAATGCAGAAACCAAAGAACACATGATTTATCGTGGTTCACCACAATAGTAGTACGTCCACACTAAGCAGGGAAAATCTTATTGATGCAAAAAGTAAGTTTTACAATAACCAAGGTTGCATTTATTAACAACCATGATCAGTTGAAGAGACACGAGAAGAGAGGGAAAATGTGAAGACCTTTGGCCTTCAGTCGTTGGCCTTCACTATCTCAACATTGGCAATGCTAAATGAAATAATCTTAGACAAAGCAAATATCAAACAAAAGGGTTCACATCGCTAATTATTTGGATCTTAAAATTTATCTATTTTTGATGATCTTCCATGCAACATAGGATAAAAGATTCATTAAGCCCTATTGCTCACTCATCTATGCATATCCTATTAGTAATGTTTGTAATTTAAAAATCTATTTACTTAGGCGATAGAGTATCGACACTATTCAACAATACTAAACTTCACTTTTTATCATAAAAGGAAGGCATAGGTTAATGAATGTTAACTCCCTACGGTGGATAACATCAGAAAGAAACTCAATTTTTTGGATGTTTAGTATGCAAAATAACAAATAAGCGTAGAGAGAGAGACAAAATTATATGGGTATGTGCAGGATCATGATGGGCCAAAAAGTGGTATATGTAAGCCATATGATGGCCCATGTGGCTGATGACTTTTTTTTTACCCAAAATTGATGAAACGAAAAGGGTTTTTAGAGGAGATTCTCAGCTTTCCACCAATATAAATTATGCTTTACTTTGAATTTAATAAATAATTATTATTCATTTTCTATTAGAATTACGAATAAAGTCTTGATTGATAGGCTAATTGAAAAACATCTATAACTTTCAAATGGTATCACATTTTTTGAATCTGAAACATGTGTCACATTCTATGATTCACATACTATAGGATTAAAAATAAAAAAATTGAATTTCATGAAGTTTTGACCAAGTTAAGGTGGTTAGATAGATGAGCTTTTATATTTTTTAAAAGTTATAATAAAAAATTCATACTTAATTATTTACTTGGAAAAAAATTATAAAAAAATATGCATCACATCAGGACATGAGTCATCTACTCATATCTAAAATCTTATAAAAAAATATTATCATTTTATTGTTGTTAGGGTGGTCAGACAGACACATACTTCTTATTTTTACCCTAAAATTTAAATACTACTGCATTGAAATTTCAAATTTTCACCAAATAGATTTTTTTTTTTAAAATAAAGGTCTAGTAGTTTAGAAACTACATTCAATTTTCTACAGATTCAATTTTTACATTTTTTTAAAATAATATAGATAACTTATTCAAATTTTTACGTCAAGTTATCTAACTCTGATTTTTTGTCTTTTTATTGCCACTTAAGGGCCTGTTTTTTCCATGATGATCCTGCACATACCCATATATATATATATATATATATATGCATATATATTTGATCTTCAGTTCAAATGAGCAAGGATCTAATTCAATATATGCATATCTCATCGGTTTCATAAGAGGAAACAAAGTATACCTAAAAGGTAGACTGGATGGTTCGATCACATTTCTTGAACCTCCCATCTCGATCCATTATTCTAACAACAATAACTGATAGTTGTGGCCTCCATTAAAATTGATTAAGTTCAAGCAATGTCTCATAGGTCTCCCAACAACAAAGGACTCTGAAATGTCAAACTGGATAAGTTAAATCACATTCTAGAATTCAAATGGTGCATGCATGCATACAATCAAAGGCTTGAAATTTACCCTTGCAACAATCTGTAGGGAAGAAGGAGGCACCGCATGGCTGGGACGACTATGTTTCCATCAACCACCCTCTCAAGAGATCTCATTCATATTATAACCTTGCACGATCTGATGCTAGCAGAGGTGATAGAGGCGATGTACTTGGGTTGGGGCAAATTTTTAGAAGCTGGGTACGCATTTTGGTTTCATCAAACAAACTAGGACCCTCTTCTCTTTTTCAAACCCTCATAAAAAATCAATGCATTTATTCTACAAAGGAAATTTCTTTAGACAAATTTTCCTTTCGAAAACTTAATTCAAGAATGAAAATCCAAAATCTCCCCAAAATTGATATTTTACAACCCCCGGCATATTTATCAAACAAAGCAGAGTCTTTTTTTTATTTACCAATTAAAAATCCAAGATGAGATAATCTTTCAAAACTAAAAATCAACAAAATAAGCAAGTTTCCTAATCGACACTCTATTTGAAGTCGTGCATGTGCACGTCTTATCTTTTCCCATCTTTTTATATTTTCGCTTGTTTTAACATCAGTTCAAAAACTTATCTTATTTATTTATTTAAAAATCACATTACTTTTTCATTTATAAATAATTAAACTCTCTTGACTATAAAATTTATCAATTATTATTAAATACCATTTAAACAATATTTTTAACAAAACAATTTAATTTAATTATTTATTAATAATTGTCTACATTCTACTTCACAAAATTGATTTATTAATTGTTATTTTAATTCTAATTTTATTTAAATTATCTTATAAGTGATTTTAATTTAATTAACTAAATTAACAAGGCTATTTAAAATATTACGTTTACGACATAATTCAATACCATAATAAATGACGAAAACACAAATAAACACTTACCCAAATGCCCAGAAAGACAAATACAGAGGGGGCACTACACCCCCTTTGAGTTGTCTTATCCAACAATTGATATCAGAGCTTGGTTCCTTGGTGAAGAGCTTAACCGCTTGAGGAAGGTCTAGGATGGCTAGCAAAATGATCTATGATTCTCCAAGGTTTGATGGAACTAAATATGGTATCTTGAAAGTATTCATTCAAAAAATATCTGTAGTACTGTGGATATGATGTAGAGAAAGCTTATAAGGAACCCTACACTCCTATTGCTAATGGTCTGAGTACACCTAAAGAAATTAAAGCACATGAAGCAAATAATAAGGAAAATTTCATCTTGAAGAATAGTTTGGTACATTTCGAGTTGATTAAGGTGAAAAATTTGACGGTAGCTAAGGAAGTCTATCATGCTTTAGAAAGAGAACATGATGGTGATGAGAGGGTAAAAGAGGAAAAATTACAAAATCTGGAAATGCAATTTGATATTTTACACATGTCTAAAGATGGGAATGTTAAAGCTTGTGTACAAAAGATTGGATGAGGTTGTGGTTGGAATGTGATCCCTTGGTGTTACTATAGTTGTAAAGAAGATTCTCAGAACTCTTATTGATGCTTGCAGTGAAAAAGTGAGTGCTATTGAGTAGACTATAGATTACAAGACTTGTACTAAGGATTTGCTGCTAGGATTTTTGATATCTTATGAGATGAGGAACCTGAATCTAAGAAATGGAGGTAAAACAGAGACTGCTCTTAAAGCTACAAAAACTAAAGATTTGGATGGAGAAAACTTTGATGAAATCAAAGCTAACTTTGTAAGGAGAATGAGAAAAGGCTTTGGTAAGTATGAAGATAAATTTCCCTTTAAGTGTTTTACTTGTGGAGAAATTGGTCACTATGCTACAGTGTCTGAAAAGAGCTAAAAGGAATAAACAAAGATATGAGGAAAAGAAGAAAGGAAAGAAGATTAACATAGCTTACTACTTGATCAAGAATGCTAGTATTTCACATGAAGATTCAGAAAATGAAGATCCAGATGAAAATGAATGCTTGTTCTTGGAAATTAAGGATGAGCCTACTTCTACTAAATTAGAAAGATACTCAAAAGAAAGTTCTCTATAGAAAGAGAAGGAGAAGGAGACAAATGCAAGTATGGTTATCTCTACCCTAAATTCTAAATAGGAAAATAATTTTTGGTTAGTTGATAGTAGTTTCTCACATCACATGATTGGTGACAAGAGTAAGTTGTGAAACTCGAGAAATATTATGGAGGTTTGGTTATGTTTGGAGATGATCCTAGTGCTAAAATATGGGGGATGGGGTCAGTAAGTTTTGATGGAAAGCATCATACTGACAATGTTTACTATGTTAAGGGTTTAAGGCATAATTTATGGAGAATTAGTTAGATGTGTAGAAAAGGATATGATCTTGTGTTTAAGGATGAGAAATGTGAGATTCAGAAAGGATCGGAACATTGATTACCACAGGAAAGAAATATGAAGGGAAAATTTATCAACTTAAAAGTGCTAATGGATGATGTTTTATGACTTAGATAAATGACAATTGGCTATGGCATAGGAGAATGTGTCGCATGAATTTTGATAACTTGGCAAGAATTAGTTATGTTCAGGTTGTGAGAGATCTATCAAGAATTAAAAAGCCTATAAATGCTATCAACGGGAATTGATAGTTTGGGAAGTAAACAAGAATTCATTACAGATCAAGAGAACAATCTACCACTAGATTATGTTCATACAGACCTTTGTGGTCCTATAAGAGTGTGAGGTCTACTTGGTGAAAGGTGCTTTGTGCTTTTAATTGATGATTATTCTAGATATACATGGGTTACATTTCTAAGAGATAAATCAAATGCATTACACATATTCAAGGCATTCAAGAATATGGTTGAAAATGAAGTGAATTTGAAGATTAAATGCTTGAAATCTAATAGAGGTGGATAATTCACCTCCTATGGGTTCAATATGTTTTGTGAAATGCATGGTATAAAGAGATAACTATATACTCTGAGAACTCCCTAGCAAAATGGAGTTGTTGAAAGGAAAAATAGAACAGTTCAAGAAGTTGCTAGGTCAATAATCACTAAAGCTAGATTACTGGAAGTTTATTGGAAAGAACATATTCACATTGTTGTATATGTATTCAATCGAGTTTAGGAAAGATAAAACAACACAAACACTCCCTATGAGCTATGGTATGGAAGAATCCCTACACTCAAATATTTCAAGGTATTCATAAGCAAATGCTATATAAAATGAGATGAGGAAACTTTGGGTAAGTTTGATGCAAGAAGTGATGAAGGAGTATTTCTTGGATACTCTACTAAAAGTAAGACATACAAATGTTTCAACAAAATATTGAGGAAAATTGTAGAAAGTTCAAATGTGAAGGTTGATGAAATAGTAAATAATTCTATTGATATTGATGGATATATATTTGATGAACATGAATATGCAAGAATAGAAGAAGTTGTGGAAGAATAGGGTAAATATAAGAAAGAAAACTAGAATAAAATTGTAGAAGATGCTACGACGATGTCCCCTAAGAGACTAAAATATGTACAGAGGAATCATTCATAAATTCATATTATTGGAGACAAGATAAAATATGTGTTAACTAGAAGAAAAGTTGTTGCTAAAGTAAATTTGTGCTTATTCTCTGAGATTGAGCTGAAGTCAGTAAGTGAAGCCTGTAAGGACAAACATTGTAAGGAAGCAATGAAAGAACTTTTGCAAATTAAGAAGAATCAAACTTGGGAATTGATCCCAAGATCGACAAACAAAAATATCATTGGATAAAAATGGGTATTCAGAAACAAGCTAAATGAGAATAGGAAAGTTATTAGAAATAAAGCAAGGCTTGTATGTAACGGCTACTCGCAAGTAGAAGGTATAGATTTTCAAGAGAATTTTTCCGCGGTAGAAAGAATGGAAGCTATAAGGATTTTCTTGGCATTGGTTGCTTATAAAGATTTCAAAGACTATCAGATGGATGTCAAGTCATCTTTTTGGAATGGTGAACTAGAAGAAGAGGTCTACATGGAACCACCAAAAAGATTTCATTTAACAAATCAGCCTGATATGGTGTGTAGGTTGAAGAAAGATTCATATGGATTCAAGAAAGCTCCTAGAACCTGGTATGCAAGGCTAGATAAGTACTTGAGTCGGAAAGGATTTAACAAAGGTATGACAGATAGTAATTTATATTTCAAGACCAAAAATGACAAAATCTTGATTGTTGTTGTATATGTTGATGACATTATCTTTGGAGGGAATAAAATATGTGCAAGATGTTTGCAGAAGAGATGTAGAAATAATTTCAAATGTCTATGTTTGGCAAGATGAATTTATTTCTTGGGCTACAGATTAATCAATCAGAGGAAGGAATTTTCATTTCATAATCTATGTGAAGGAGATGTTGAAAAGATTTGTAATGGACAGTTCCAGACTAGTAAGTACTCCTATGGTGACTGGATGTAACTTGGGTAAAGATGAGGATTCACCTAAGACTGATCAGAGCAAGTATAGATCTATGATTGGTGGACTATTGTATTTGATTGCTACTAGACCAGATATTATGTGTGTGTTTTGTCTTATGGCTAGATTTCAAGAAGATCCAAAAGAAACACATGTTACTATAGTTAAAAGGATATTCAAATATTTGAATGGAACTCCAGATTATGGATTATGGTATCCCAAGGATACTGACAAGTTACACTTAATTTTTATAGAGATGTAGATTGGGCTGAAAGTATAGATGACAAAAAGAGTACTAGTGGTGGTGCATTCTTTCTTGGATGTAGATTGGTGGCATGGTTGAATAAGAAGCAAGATTCAGTCTCTTTGTCTATTGTTGAAGCTAAGTATATTGCTACTGCATCTTGTTGTACACAAGTTTTATGGATGAAATGGACATTGAAAGATATCACAATGTTGTATGATGATCCTATTCCTATCTTCAGTGATAATACAAGTGCAATTAAAATTTTGAACAATCCTATAATGCACTTGAGAACGAAGCATAAATCTATCAGGTATCATTTCTTGAGAGAGAAGGTCATGGAGAACAAAGTCAAGCTCAGGTATGTATCAAAAAATGATCAGATTGCAAATATATTTAGAAAGGATCTTCCTAAAGATACTTTTAAGTATCTTTGAGATAAGCTAGGAGTTATTTCCCTCCTTCTACAAACTCAAATGCATTCAAAGATGCATCAATCTAATGGATTCATGGTTTTATCTTTTTGGACTAATGATTTTGGTGGCTCCCCTGATTTTGGTAGCTACCTCTCATGGGGAGCAAACAATTTTTAAAGTGTTGTCATTATGGGTATTTTGCTTTCATGTCAAAGGAATTTTTAATGAACATAGATTTTATTTCCTTTGCATTGATGTCAAAAGGGGAGAGAAACAACATGTGAAAAATGAGAGAAATAAAATATGAAAAAGGAGAGAAAGAACATGTAAAAAAGGGAGAGAAAGATCATCATAAGAAGAGAGAGGAAATCGGGTGATGAGGAAGATGATCTTCTAAGGGGGAGAAGCAAAATAAAAATATTGAGAAGTACTTTAAGAGCTAGTATGTGTCTTTGATGGTTTTTCACATCATGTGTTTCCATCAATGACAAAGGGGGAGATTGTTACAAGAGTGGAAAGAGGAATGAAAGTGTTTTCATTGATGTCAACCAGTCAGTTGGTTATCTACTGGATGTTGTTAACTGTACATGTTGAGGATATTGAGAAAATTGTACAAAAAGAGGATTACAGATTGTCAACTATTGAGGATGTTGTGAAATATGTTTCGGCTGAGGTCCAGAAGAATTTTTGTTGGTCTAGATTTCTCTTTATGGTTTGAGAGTTGTGTTTCCCTAGTTATATTTGGTGGAGCTCTTAGAATTTTCCACAACTTGGTTTGTTCCTTGCTTCTTTGGTGTTTGGCACCATTGGTCTACCTTGGGGTTTTGGGTTTAGCCTTAAAAACTTTACTTTTTGTCTATTGCTTTGTTTCGGTCTAGACATTCTAATCATGCGTTGACCTGTTGTTCTAGGTTACCAATTTCATAAGTCATGGTTTGAGCCTTTTAATTCATTCGTATACCGCCCCCCTTCACCTGGTCTATTGGTCTTTTTTGAATTAGGATTTAATATTAATCTTCGCCTAATGTCAGGTTTATAAATTTTATGACTATAGGCTTGTGTTCAAGTCTCATATCTTAAGGGTTGCACCCCGTCTACCTAGTCAGTCCCCTTTTTATAATAACAATTGTTGCATGTGCAAATTTTCTAGACCATCAGATGGATAAGGTTGAATCTTAACTGTTCCCCACTTGCCTCGCAAGGAGTTTCTATGATGTCATAAATATGCTACAAGGTGCAAAATGTCACCACATGTCACTTGCGGTCGTGGGGCCCAGTCCTTGTTCACCTGTTGATTAATGAAGGCTATTAAGATCAATGGTTTTCATGTAACGATGTATTGTGTTCATTCCTCACTGACCTCACATAATGAAAACAACAGTTTTAATAATGCTGCAAGGTACATGTGAATAATTCACATGTGGACGCTAGTACCGAGTATGAAGTGATCAAAGTGGGACATGCTTGTGCTAAGGTGGTGTCTCGTCAGTGATTTTTCATTCATCTAGCATTTGGTGGGTGAACGTGGCACTTTCAAACTATGTTGACTCAATCTAATTCGGTGGTTCTTCCTTACCTGGATTAAGATCAATGACTAATATTTAAAATGGGTTCTAGTGTTGTACAATAGTCATTATTTCTCGCACGAGTGAATATTAACGGTGGAGTTCAGTCTGAGCCACCAAATTTAATGCTAAAAGTTTCTCGAATTGTTATTTTTGTGTTTTGATTCTACGCTCAGAATATTTTCTAGACACTAAGCGACACGAGAAATTTCTTGTAAGTCCAGCATAACTACCATTGAAATCCTCTATAAGAAAAACCATAAGTAACGTATCCACTATGCTCTTTTTTCTTTAAAAAAACACACCCAGTTGTTTTCTTGAGGGAAAGTGTAAATTGTGTTTTGTATCATTTTAAAACCTTGCACTGGTTTGTTTGCATTAAAACTATTTTAAAGCTTGCATAAATAATTTCCAAGACCTTTTAAAACTATGAAATTACTGTGTTCTAGGCTATAAAATTAGAGGCTAAAATCCCATACACCTCTCAGTACTTCAAAACCCTCTGATGAATTTTAGTCTTTCTTGTGCAATGGCGCCAAAAGCCTGAAATTCTAGCTCTGAAGCTTCCACTAGGTCCTTTTCTCAGGATGTTATAGATATATTGAAACCCTCCACTAACAAGAAAATTAAAGGAAAGGCTTTGTATTATGGACCCCAATTTTTGGAAGGGTTAACTGATAAACAATGTGCAACTCAAGATGTTGAAGTACCATACACAGGTTGGCAACTATTCTCTAATTGGTTTGGAAACAGGAATTTGGGTGCCCCTCTGTGTAACCCTTGGAGGTTAGACCTTGGCAAGCTAGTGGTGCCAAATGTATATCTGGATGTTGACCTATTAAAGGATATTGTAGTGATGTATAACCCTCTAACCAGAATTGTCAAGACATATGATGGTAAGGAAATGGTTAAGATAACCAAAGAGGAGATTGCAGGAATTTTTGACCTACATGAGTGGAATAAGGATATGGTGTCAATCAAGACCTTCAAGCCTTCAGAGAAGAATATAAGAATACCAAGGGTTTTTTTAGGACCTCTCTATTAATTCCTCATCTGGCCACCACAGGAGTGGGAAAAAATAAAATGAAGATAGTGATTGGCAAGAATGAGCCAGAGCTTTTTCCCCTAGTCTATTTCTGCAATTATTTTAGAAAGATAGTTTTCTCCTTGTGCCAAATTCTTAGTATTAGTAATAAAACTACCTTGCCTACTGACCTTATGTATATGGTCATGCATCTCCAACATCCATCTTTCAATGTGGTGTACGATTTTTCTACATATCTGGAAGATAAAATGCATGAGAGTTTGGTAGCTCTAAACGAAGGAAAAAAATTGCTTAGTTTTAGATGAAATTATTTATTGATGCACATGTTTCTATACAAAGGAGAGCCAGTTTTTGGGCAGAATATGGAATTAAAGAAGAAATAGGATGACATTGACATGCCTATCCAATATTGGACCCGAATTCTTGATAGGCATGATCGTGAATTTGATTATGTAGTGTTTCATAATGTTTTTGGGTCAAGATTGAGAAGATCTTTGATTTAAAATCCACCTATAATTCCGAAGGAAATTTATGATTTCTTAAGGCCAATGGAGAGGAGGCCTGAGTTGAATTTGACACATAATTGGGGAGACATCATCCCCTACTATAACACAATGATTTTTAGGGTGTATGGAACTAGTTTCAACCTATATGCTTTTCCTAGGGATGTGCCTCTAAGGATTGGGTTCATAGAAATCATGCGATAGTTGGGATGTGCTCAAAATGCACACTTGCCAGTAGAGTATAAGAAAGGATCTTTCTTTCCTAAATACACAACATTTGTAGATTTTGTCATGGAAAAAAGAGGGTGGAAATATTCAAGGACATTACTTAAGCCTTATGGGTTGAGCACTATGTGCCTGAGGAACCATGATCATGAGGGCTTCATTTCTCAAATGAAGGCAAAGCACAAAACTGGCATCTTTGTTCACAATTTCTATTATCCTGAAGACATCATCAAAAACATCCTTGACTTACAAAAGTAGGAGGAAAGGAAAGAAAAATATATAGCTTTTACTAAGATGATGGAGAAGAAGAAAGAAAAGAACCCTGCATATAATCCCATGCCAAATATTAGTGGTGAATTGAATAGGGCCACATATGCTATTGACAATTTTGAGAGAATGGTAGGAGTGTTGAAAGTTGAACGAGTAGTGAAGGATAAAGGGAAATCACAGGCTATTGAAGAATATCCTGAAGTGATATTGGAGGAAAGACCTACTTATCAGCCTCCACAAAAGGTTAGGGTATATTCTAGAAAGAGGGGAAAGATAGTTAAGGAAGAAACTAGGCCCACTCATGTTACTTCAGTAAAGACTGGAGTGATGTATCATAACAAATCAATGCCATCATCTTTAGACAATTGCTATTGAATTTTGTTGATCTGGATTCTCCCCCAAGGCCCTCTTCTCCAACATAGTGACCATCATCCAAAAGGCAGAGGATTGAAGAGGAAAAAGTGGTTGATTATCCTGAAACAAATGATGAGGAGATCATGGTAACCCCTGATGACATGCAGCAAGGAATGCTATCTTTTCCACAAAGTGTTGCATCAAGTTCTGGAGCAGTTGCTCTAAGGCTTGGGAAAGATGAAATAAGGGGAATAACTAATACTGATGATATGAGTATAGAGGCCTGCAGGGAATTCATGAGGGATGACTCCTTTATTAAAAGAAATGCATTTAAAGATTTGTACGGAGAGCACATGTTCCAGTATATGCTGAGAAGGTGGCTCAAGAAAGGAGTCTGCATCTGGAGCTTCTAGAGAAGGTTATTCAAGCCAATTTCATGCAACAAATGAGGGAAACCTTCAAGGAGATGACACTAGAGAAAAGTAGGGCATTGGTGAAAAAGAGTGGAGTATTATTTCTCCCAGAATGGGATATTACTAATGTTGTGGTATTCGATACAATAAGAAGGTCCAATAGGCCACTTCTCCAAATTGAGCAAGAAGCTACATTGGCACTTAAAGGTTCAACCTTTAGTGAAGAAAGGGATGCCTTGGAAATTTGGTCATTGTCTATTGGATCCAGAAAACCAATAGTTGCAGAGCCGGCTGATTTCATTGGTCCCTTGGTTGTGAGAAGAGTTGTTGATACTCCAAAATCAGAGGCAATAGATATGGCAGTGAATGTTGTCAAGTTCACCAGGGCAACTATTGAGGATTTGACCGAGGATAGAGATACTCTGAGGTGCCAGTACAATGATCTTATTAATGAGTATAATAGGAGTCAACAAAGAGTTGTGAAGCTAGAAACTAAGTTAGCATTATTGAAGCAGCAAATGGAGACATTGAAGTCTCAAGGACAAGCTAGCTCTAGCCATACTATTTTTGATCCTCCAACGGAGCAACCTTAGCCTCCTTCACCAGGGCAATCCTTAGCAATTGTTCCATATAATATGGGATAGGTGCCCATTATAATTAAAAGAGAAAATAGCCCAGGAGGAGGACTTTCAATAAAGAAATTAAACCATCAGGTTGAGGAGTATAAAAAAGTGTTGCAATAGTCCTAAGAATCAATGTTGAAAATCAATTCAGTAATTGTAGATGTTGTATTGAGGCACTTGAATAGAAAGGTCCAAGGAAAGTTAAATAGTGTCCATGTAAGTTATGTTTTGATGTTGAAAGAAATTAAGATGTTCCCAAGTGGATTCCCAGAGTTGAGCAATTAAAGTTCATGGCAGTAGGAGCAAAGCATCAAAATGGATAAGTATCTGAAGGTTATGCCAACTTATAAATTTGTTAATGAGCTTATGGAGTAGAGATTCTAGGGATATGTTGCTCCTATGGAATTGAAGATCAAAGAATTAAAGGCCAAATATGATGAAGTAGACCTAACACCATTACCAAATATACAACATAATTATGATGCGGTAAAGCCTTTGCAAGCTTGGAAAGACCAAATAAATAACATCATGACAACTCAGGGAAATGAAATATGCAAGACTGTTGATATTGGTATGCTAAATGATACAGTTGAGAAACTGTCCTTTGTTAGTAGTTTCTTAGAAGATTTTGATAAGGAAGCTACTTCAATGATGGTGAAATATGCACCATATAGAGAAAATATTGATGAGGTTATCTCTTTTAATTGGTCATCTAAAGTAGAATTTGAACTATGGAAAATGTTATTCACTAATGATTTTGGGATATGAGCACCATGGTGGAGAATTATGACTTGGTCAAGTATAGTACAGGTCTGGCATCAAAAGTTACAGTTGAATATACACATACTTCTCCTAGCTCAAAGTGTGGATTGATGACATGAACTACTGCCAATATGGATAATGTGTTGCAATGGTTAAAGATGCTTTTCCTTTTAACGAGTTCCCTTTTGGAAGGCAGGTTTCCTTCTTCACGACAATTGAAAATGTTTTTTTTCTTATGTGCATTCCCACCAATTGTAAAATGAAAATATAACTGTAGAAGGGAATGTGTAAAATATTTGTCCAATCAAGTGTGGACATGTATACATTCTGACCTGAAGCTTGTTTTGCTCCCTTATTCTATAAAAGGGAACTATGGGCCGATGTATGGGGTCTTTTGTTGAATGTGAGATTTGAGAGTGCAAAATTGAAATGCAGAGAGAGTAAACATTGAGTCCATGTTTTAAAGTGTAGAGTCAAATAGGATAATTTTGTCAATTATGAGGTTCATAAGCATGTTTGTGTCGAATATGAAAATATTTTGAGTCTATTTTCTCTCCAATTGTGATACCTGGCACAAATTATTAATGAAAGATTGGTCAAATATTGGTTTTGTTGATTTTCATTGTTCTTTACTATGAATTATGCTATAATTGTGGCTCTAGTTCAAAGGATCAGTTAAATGCTTTACTTGTTCTATAAGTTCATGCAGGTTGGCAACAAGATTCATAAGTAGTAATAGATTTATGGTGTGGATACATGAATTGTAATGCAATTCATATAGATCTCAACTGTTTAGGATGAAATTTTCCTTATAGTTTAATTCTTTCTCATTTGACTATGTGCTTGAGGATATGGCACCGATACTGAAGTAGTGGTTGTATTTCTCTCATCTTTGGAATTTGATTTTAGAACATTTATTCATAATAATCTTCATATCGACCTACCTTTGTTATGTTTGAAGTTCTCTACTAATAGAAGTTGGATCTTTGGAGGAATTTCCAATTTCTTGAAGGATTTCATCTATTCAGTGCTAACGAGGAATTTATTTGTTGTTATACAATGTGTATTTGAAAATGTTTAGTTATTTATAAAGAAGCACATTGTGGGATCACCCTCTCGAGTCTTATAGAGCCCAAAGTGTAGGAGAACAAGAATTATTTCTTCTTCTCATTATGTTGGCCAATTGTTTCCTACAATTTCATTATTGAACATGGAAAATTCATAAAAGCTTTGAGGAATCTACTTGGGTTTTAAACAACACCAACAGATTGGTGACTCTACTGGTGACCTATCAAATTCAAATTCTCTAGTGCGGATCTGGTACAGTCAGAGTCAAATATTGTGGTATTCTTCATCGTGGAATAATAATTGGTTTAAACTTGTGTTTTATTTGTCATGTCTAGCACATGAGTTATTTCCTAGTCCATTCTTTGTTAGTTTGTTGGGTAATGCTTAGGATCCTGTCAAAAGTCACGAGTGAAAAAGTGAAGTGCAGTTACTTCATAGTTCCAACATTTATGGTGGTGACTTTGATATCTCAAACATTGGTATTCATATAAATTATCAAATGCAACGTGCAAAAAAGGATCCTCGTGCACCAAGAACCATGAAGAAGACTAGGAGCTATTCAAAGAAGAACCCAAAGCCACTACTTGAACTTGAACCTGGAAAAGGTAAGAAGTCTCTATGGGTGAAGAAGGAAAAAACATCGAGTAAGTCAGTTACATCCCTAGCTCTTTCCTCTCCTACTTTAAATGTTGAATTAAATAGTGCTGCTATCAGTGAGGATTCGTCAGAAATTGTTGTCTGAAATGTGGATCATGGAATTTTTTCTGTTGAGAAGGTTCCTGATACCGAATAGAATATATCTAGAGAAGAGGATAGGTGGGGTTTCTAGGAACAAGATAAGTAGTTTCCAAAGGATATGACACCTGGTGCTATGTTTGTTTTCAATGGGCAGAACTTCAAACCAAGATGAGCATCTCCTGATGAGGAGGCACCTCTTCCTCGGGTTGAAGATCAGGCTGATCCACCTTATTACACTCCTGCCCCAAGTGATGCAAGAGATATCCTTGAGAATGAAGCAGATATAGATAAGGATATGCAAGCTTGGATTGAGGAAGAGAAGAGGCTACATGAGGCGGAGGATAATAGGGAAAGGAAAAGAAAATAGACTCTTCTTAGAGTTGCAGCCAAGTAGCTCAACAGGAATTCTCAGAAGAAAAGGGTAGAGAGGATGAGGGAAGATGTTGCTAAGCAAAAGGTCTTTGACGAAAATGTGACTAAGGTAGCTGTTGAAAGGGCCCGTGAGATTCCTAAAGTAACAATTTTTATGGGGACCTCTACTACAACCATATATACCTCTTCTATCCTAGCCACTAAGACCTCTGACCCACTTGTTGTAGCCAAGAGAACATCCTTTGTTGATTATGGGAAAGCCCCCATGGAACAATCTAAGAAAACTTCTTACAATTCTTCTAACCCCGGAACCAACACTAATGCCAATGCTGAAACCAACACTTTTGTTGATAAGGGAGTTAAATCTGACCCAAGACCATTGGATGCACCCCCAAATCCTAAAATATTGTGGTTACAATTGATAAATGATCAATTGGGGGAAGAATTGGGGAAGGCAGAAATAGAAGCTGCAAATACCGAGGTGGAAAGAAAAATCACTTTCCTCAAGATGTCTATGCCCACCAATGAGGCATCTGGTTCAGGACAAAATGAAAGTGGGTCACAAAATAAGAATTCTGAAAAATAGATTACCAAAGGAGGTGGAGGTGGTCATAAGAGTGGTAGTTCCAACTTAGAGGATGATGAAGGAAGCGGTAAGAAGAAGGGAAGTAATGGTGGTAATGGAAAAAACAAAAAGGGACATCAATCAGATGATAAGAAGGAGGATGAGAAAAGGGATGCCCATAGAGATAGACATGACAGGGGGCCACCCTAGGCTGATAGATACAAACAACTATGTTTTGAAAATATTAGGGGGTATCCAAATTTGGTCCCTGATAATGCACAAAAGAATCTTCCAAAGTTCACTTGTAATTATGCTTTTAGTGGTGAAGATCACCTGAAGGCCTTCTAGATTTTTCTTGAAGACTTTGAATTATGGGATGATGATGTGGCAATGAAGTATTTTATACAATCCTTAATCGAAGATCCTAGGGATTGGTATAGAGGGTTACCTAATTCAAGTATTGACTCTAAAGAAGCCTTCTATAGATTGTTTAGAGAACAGTATGGGGATCAAACTAATCCCAAGTTCAGGTTGAATGATTTCAACAATATCACAAAAGGGCATAATGGAATGGCCACTGAGCTCAATTTGAGGTTTCAGAAGGCCATGCTTAGGGCCCCTGCTTACTTGAGGCCAAATGAAAATTCTTGTTTAGTAGTATATTGTAATGCTTTTGATTCTAAAATGTGTTATTTGCTTAGGATACAAGATTTTCTTTATCACACTAACTAGAACAATGGGAAACGACTACAAGGAAATTAGAGGAATTCTCAGAGTCCACCTAATCCCCTGTAGAAGCACTCCACAAATGTGACAAAAGATTTACCATGGTGTGGGGCATGTTAGATGCCTCATTCATCACAACAATGTGTACTGGCATAATCAGTAGAAGAATCCAAAGATGACCAAAGAGAATCTCAATCTCCCCATGATCAGGATGTAGTGACTAATGTATTCTTGGTTCCATCTGATTTTGCTTGTGATGACTATTCCTTAGATGATGAGCCATGCAGGGGAGATGTTGACATGCAAAGGAAACAAAGTGATGTGCATCATTAATAGGTGTTCTTAAATGAAGAAGATGATGGTGACTATTTTGTGAATGGGCTTGAAATAGATAACACTATTCTGAGGAGACCCTCTAATGAAGAAATTGAGAAATACATAGTTGCTCTGGTGGCTAGGGCAAGGAACAATATACAGTTAAGAAATAAAACTTTCCCAGGGGATTAAGGTAAACCTTGTAGTTTGTTCATCAAATATAAAGATGTAGAGGGTGTGGCCATTAAAGTAGATATAAAGAATGTATCTCCAAAGCCCAAGGAGGTTAAGGAAGCTATAATCTCATTAAAGAAAGTGGATAAAGCTAAGATAAGTGGCAAGGTTGCCTCCCAAAACACTGAGGTCAAGGATCAATAGCCTAACTCTGATAAGACTCCAAAAGGAAATGAGAAGGTAACATATGATGCCACAGCCTTCCCTGAATTACCAAAATATACTCCAGTGGATATGTTTCAAGTACTCTCCCAAGTCAAATTTACTGTCCCTTTTTTAGAGATGATGTAGATAGATGAACATAAGGATAAAATTGTTGCACTTATTAATATCATCGCCACAAATAAAAATTATAAGGTAATGATTGATCAAAATGGGTCAAATAAGGATCAAGAGAAGAAAGGTGCTATCGAGGAACCAAGCACCAAAAACCATCAAATATACTTAGGAACTACTATCACAGCTAATCCCAATCTTGTGAATCCTTTCTTCTTAAGTTTACTCATTGATGGAAAAAAGCTAAGAAATTGTATGATTGACTCTGGGGCTTCCAACAATGTAATGTCGGTGAAGATAATGCATGAAATGGGTTTGAAAGTTGATAGTACTTACGGTAAGTTCTAGGCAATGAATTCTAGAGAAGTTCCAGTCATAGGAGTTATAAATAGGGTTCCATACAAGCTGGCAACATTCCCAAAAAAGGAGCTACATATGAGTGTTACAGTGGTGGATATTCCACCCAACTATGGGATGTTTCTATCAAGGCATTGGAGTGCTTATATGGGTGGAAGCATAGAGTATGACTTGTACTTTTCTACCTTTTCCATTGATTAGAAGGATGTTAGAAATTTTAGGGAGAAGAGAGCTCCCCACATGATTGAGAATATGGAAGAGCCACAAGAACCTGTAAGAATAAATTTTGTTGAGACTAACTTGGAGAAATTTCGTGTTGAAGAGGACATAGCAGAAGAAGAAGTCTAGATTTCACCCATTGACAAAGAAGTGCTAAATGTATCATTAAATGAGGACCTATGGACAATTTACTTTGATGGAGAATGCTCCAAAGAAGGCTCAAGAGCAGGGATCATTTTTACTTCCCCTCAAGGTAAAACCTTCAAGTATTCTTTTCAACTGCAATTCGCCTGTACTAACAATGTTGCTGAGTATGACGCCCTCTTATTTGGTTTGAAGTTGGCTTCAAAACATTGTATCAAGTCTTTAAAGGTGTTAGGGGACTCCGAATTGGTTGTCTCCCTCATTTTGCAGCCATGGATAAAAAGGCTTAGGCAGTATAGGAATGCAGTTTGGGACACTATTGAGGCCATTGATGCTTTTGGCATATGTTGGGTTGAGAGGGAGCAGAATTACAGGGCTGAATTGTTAGCCAATATATATGTTAAGCTTGATGATGTTACTTTTGATGGAATTTCACAAATATAGGTATAAACTAGGCCTGCAATGCCGAAACATATTTGTAATTGGTAGGTGTTTGATGATGATACTGATATTTTAAGGTTCTTGCATTGCATTGATTAGTATGAGAGCCAAGAGATTGACTTTGGCTTGTTTGTAGTGGAGGTTGATGGGAAAGAGACCCTTTTTGGGAATAATGTGATCCAGTTGAAAAAAAACACTATTCCTAGAGGTTTAGTTGCACTTGAGAGGGTTTTTGATGGCCCTGATAGATCAAGTGCTAAGCAGGAACATTCCCACAAAGAGGATTTAGAAGAGATAAACTTAGAAATAGAAAATTCTCGTAAGAAAGTCTATATTGGTAAAAGGATGAAGCCTCATGTTAGAAATCTGTTAATTGCCCTACTTAGGAAATATAGGCATGTTTTTTCCTTTTCATATGATGATCTCAAGGCATATAGGGAGGATTTATTCTAGCGTGAAATTATGTTGAAGCCAGATATGAAGCCATTTCGGGAAAAAAAAAGGCCGATTAACCCAACCCTACAACCTAAGATGGAGGAGGAGCTTTCCAAATTAAGAGATGTTGGAATCATTAAGCCCATCAAGCACTCATCCTAGGTTTCAAATCTTGTTCCTATAAGGAAAAAGAATGATGATATCAGACTTTCTGTTGACTTTAGGAACTTAAATGTTGCTTCCTTAAAAGATAATTATTCGTTGCCCAACATGGAAGCTATGGTGCAAAAGGTTACAGGGTGTGAATTTCTCTCCATGATGGATGGGTTCTCTAGTTACAACCAGGTGATGGTCAAGGAGTCTGAGTAGTTCAAGACTGCATTTACTACACCCTGGGGGACATATTTCTATGTGATAATGTCATTTGGCTTAATGAATGCTAATGTGACCTTCCAAAGGGCTATGGATGTAGCCTTTGCAGATTTTATTGATCTTTTTCTTGCAATATAGTAGGATGATCTCATTGCTCACATCAAAAAGAAGGACCATTGTTCTCATTTGGAGAAAATATTTGTTAGGGCTATAGAATATGGGATATCTTTGAATCCCGAGAATTGTTCTTTTGGAGTCAAAGAGGGTAAGTTACTTGGACACATTGTTTCTAAAGAAGGAGTCTGAATTGATCCTGAAAGAGTAGTAGCTATTGACAAGATTGCACAACTGAGGAATGTGAAAGGTATTTGATCCTTCTTTGGACAAATTAATTTTGTAAGGAGATTTGTTACAAATTTTGCTGAAATTGTCCACCCCATTTACAAGATGATACGGAAAGGAGAAAAGGTAGTATGGATAGAGGAGCCCTCCAAAGCTTTTCAAGATATTAAATATGCTATCAAAGAGGCTCATGTTCTTAAATCTCCTGATTATTCAAAACTTTTCCAACTGTTCACATTCACTTCTTTCCACACCATAGCAAGGGTTCTGCTACAGAAGAATGATGATGGCTTTGAGTAGCCCATTGCATTTTTTAGTAAATCATTACAAGATACAGAGTTGAAGTATCATGTAACAAAGAAATAGGCATATGCCTTGGTAAAGGCTACCAAAAAATTTAGGCCTTATCTGATTGGAGTGACTGTTGTTGCTTATGTTCCAACAGCTACAGTTAAAGATATGTTTACTCAACAAGAGACCATAGGGAGATGGTGCAGATGGATAAATAGGATTCAAGAGTTAAATATTGATATATAGATTACAAAGCTTGTGAGAGTTCAAGGGATAGCTAAGCTAATGGTCGAGACCAATTTAGAAGCCAATCAAATAAATCAGGTAGAGCATGAGAATGTTGCACCCATCTATGATAGTCAGACCTATGGTTGGTATAGGAGAATTGTTAGGTATTTTAAAACAATGCAGTGTCCTGAAGGCATGCCACTTAATGAGAAAAGGACTCTCAAATTACAAGAAATTAAGTATTTCACTATTGATGGTGAGCTTTGGTGGAGGAGTCCTAATGGTGTCATACTCAAATGTGTGGATGGTGATCAGTCCAAAGATTTACTATTGGAAATGCATAAAGGAGCTTGTGGAGGTCACTACATGGCCAAGACAACTGCTCATTAGATCTTGAGGGCTAGTTTTTGGTGGCCTATTGTATTCAAATACGCCCATAGGTATGTTAATAAATGTGATGCCTATCAAAAGTTTGTTGGGAAGTTGAAATTCTCTAGCAATCTACCTTTAAGGCCAATATTTGCTCAAGCTCCTTTCCAACAATGGGGCACTGAATTCATAGGAGAGATATCTGAAAAATCTAGTGGTGGGAATGCATGGATATTGGTGGCAATTAACTACTTTACCAAATGGTTTAAGGAAATCTCAACCAGAAAGGATACAAGTAAGGTGGTAACTGAATTTTTGATGAATAACATCTTGAGCAGGTTTGGGGTACTTGAGAGAATTGTCTCAGATAACACAATGTGTTTTAGGTTTGAGGAATTTGTTGGTTTTTGTAATCAATATGGCATAACTGTCTCATATTCTTCTCCTTATCACCCCCAGGGAAATGGACAAGCTGAGTCTAGCAACAAAATCCTGATGAAAATCATAAAGCGAGTGATTGAGAAAAACAAGAAGGCATGGGATTCAAAGCTATAGTTGGCATTATGGGTTGACAGAACAAATGTTCAAAAAGCAATTGGATATTCGCCATTTAACTTAGTCTACGGGGTAGAAGCACATACATCGAAAAATAACTTACTTAAGATGTATAGTTTTGTCTAGGAATGTGATGATGATGTGTGTGATGAGATGCAACATTGGAAGGAAGAGTTAAATCAATTGGATGAGACTCGAAGAGAGGCTCATAAAAGGAATGAAAAATGGTAACTTCAAGTGAAGCATCTTTATGATAAGAAGGGAGTTGAGAGAAATTATGAGATAGGATCAATGGTTTTTTTGTGGAATGCAAGGATGGAATACATGGGAAATTTGATCGCTTGTGGTTAGGCCCATATATAATTGCTGACATACATGGGGAGGAATCATATTTCTTGCTATCCCTTATGGGAAAGATTCTGGAACTTCCAGTACATGGAAAGTTCTTGAAGTCCTATTTCTCCTAAAATATTTCTTTTCCATGTACAATGTATAGTCTTATAATTTGTGTGTAGGTGTGGTGCGGTTTTTTTGCTACATCTACTTGTCTTGTCTAGACGAGTTCCTAGTTTTGATTCTCTCTATGTTTGCTCTACTCTCCAAAGATTTTGGTTTCTTGCTATGCCCACAAGGGGCATACATCACTAGTCGAAGCCACTAGTGGGGCTCTTAAAATTTTCCACAGCTTGGTTCGTTCCTTGCTCCTTTGGTGTTTGGCACCACTGGTCTACCTTGGGGTTTTAGGTCTTAGCCTTAAAAAATTTACTTTTGGTATATTATTTTTTTTTGGTCTAGACATTCGAATCTTGTGTTGACCTATTGTTCTAGGTTACTGGTTACATAAGCCATGGTTTGAGCCTTTTAAGTCGTTTGTGTATCAACCCCCTTCACCTCGCCCATCAGTATTTTCTACATTGATTTAATATTAATCTTCGCCTAATGTCGGGTTAATAAATTTTATGACTCTAGGCTTGTGTTCAAGTCTCATATCTTAAGGGTTATGCCCAGTCTACCTAGTCGGTCCCCTTTTTATAGTAATAATTGTTGCATGTGCAAATTTTTTGGACCATCAGATGGATAAGGTTGAATCCTGACTATTCCCCACCGGCCTCACAAGGAGTTTCAATGATGTCACAAATATGTTTCTAGATGTGTGAAATGCCACAACATGTCGCCTACAGTCATGGGGCCCAATCCTTGTTCACCTGCTAATTAATGAAGGCTATTAAGATCAATGGCTGTCATGTAAGAATGTATCATGGACGTTCCTCACTAACCTCACGCAATTAAAACAACACTTTTAATAATGCTACAAAGTGTATGAATAAGTGATGCATGGACACTAGAACCAAGTATGAAGTGATTGAAGTGGGAGCCTCTCGTGCTGAGGTGGGGTCTCGTCAATGAGTTTTCATTCATCTAGCATTTGGTGGGTGAATGTGCCACTTTCAAACTATGTTGACTCTATCTGAGTTGTTGGTTCTTGCTTACCTGGATTAAGATCAATGACTGATATTTAAAATGGGTTAGTGTTGTACAATAGTTGTTGTTTCTCACGTGAGTGAATAGTAATGGGGGAGTTCATTCTGAGCCACCAAATTTAATGCTAAAAGTTTCTCAAATTTTTATTTTCATGTTTTGATTCGATGCTAAGAAGATTTTCCAAGCACCAAGAAACAAGAGAAATTTATTATAAGTCCAGCATAACTGCCATTGAAATCCTCTACAAGCAAAACCGTAAGTAACGTATCCACTGCGCTCTTTTCTCTTTCAAAAAAACACCTGGTCTTTTTCTTGAGGGCAAGTGTAAATTGTGTTTTTTTTTTCTTAAAGCTCACACTAGTTTGTTTGGTTTAAAACTATTTTAAAGCTTGTGTAAATAATTTCCAAGACCTTTTAAAACTATGAAATTATTGTGTTCTAGGCTATAAAATTAGAGGCTAAACTCCAATAAACCTCTCACTACCTCAAAACCCTAGGACAAATTTTATTCTGTCTTGTACAATGGCACCCAAAGCCCAAAATTCTGGCTCTAAAGCTTCCACTAGGTCCTTTTCTCAGGATGTTATAGATATATTAAACCCTCCACTAACAGGAAAATTGAGGGAAATTCTTTGTATTACGGACCCTAGGTTTTGGAAGGGTTAATTGATAAACAATGTGCAATTTGAGATGTTGAAGTACCATACAAATGTTGGTAGCTATTCTTTAATTGGTTTGGAAACAGGAATTTGGGTTCCCCTCTATGCAACCCTTGGAGGTTAGACCTTGGGAAGCTAGTGGTGCCAAATGTATATCTGGATGTTGACCTATTAAAGGATATTGCAGCGAGGTATGACCCTATGGCCAGAATTGTCAGGACATATGATGGTAAGGAAATGGTTAATATAACCAAAGAGGAGATTGCAGAAATTTTTGACCTGCATGAGTGCAATAAGGTTATGGTTCCTATTGACCTTCAAGCCTTCAAAGAAGACTATAAAAATACCAAGGGTTTATTTTGGACCTCTCTGTTAATTCCTCATTTGGCCACCACAGGAGTGGGAAAAAATAAAAAGAAGATAGTGATTGGCAAGAATGAGCCAGAGCCCTTTCCCCTAGACTATTTCTGCAATTATTTCAGAAAGACAATTTTCTCATGCCAAATTCTTGGTGTCAGTATAAAAACTAACTTGCCTATTGACCTGATGTATATGGTTGTGCATCTCCAGCATCCAGCTTTCAATGTAGTGTATTATTTTGCTACCTATCTAGCAGATAAAATGCATGAGAATTTGGTAGGTCTCAAAGAAGGAAAACCACTGGTTAGTTTTAGATGGAATTCTTTATTGATGCACATGTTTCTATACAAAGGAGAGGCAATTTTTGGGTAGAATATGGAATTAAAGAAGAAAGAGGATGACATTGACATGCCTATCTAATATTGGACCCGAATTTTTGATAGGCATGACCTTGAATTTGATTATGTAGTGTTTCATAATCTTTTTGGGTGAAGATTGACAAGATCTTTGATTTACAATCCACCTAGAATTCCAAAGGAAATTCATGATTTCTTAAGGCCAATGGGAAGGAGGCTTGAGTTGAATTTGACACATAATTGGGGAGACATCATCCCCTACTATAACACAACCATTTTCAAGGTGTATGACACTAATATTAACCCATATGGTTTCCCTAGGGATGTGCCTCTAAAGATTGGGTTCATGGAAATCATGAGATAGTTGGGATGTGCTCAAAATGCACACTTGCTAGTAGAGCATAAGAAAGGATCTTTCTTTCCTGAATACAGAACATTTGAAAAAAAAATCATGGTAAAAGGAGGGTGGAAATGTTTGGGGATATTACTTAATCGTTATGGGTTGAGAACCATGTGCCTGAGGAACCATGATCCTAAGGGCTTCATGGCTCAAATGAAGGAAAAGCACAAAATTGGCATCTTTGTTCGCAATTTCTATTATCTTGAAGACATCATCAGAAACATCCTTGACTTGTAGGAGCAGGAGGAAAGGAAAGAAAAATATATAGATTTTACTAAGATGATGGAGAACAAGAAATAAAATAACCCTGCATATAATCCCATGCCAAATATTAGTAGTTAATTGAATAGGGCCACATATGCTATTGACAAATTTGAGAGCATGGTAGGAGTGTTGAAAGTTGAATGGGTAGTGAAGGATAAAGGAAAATCACAGGCTGTTGAAGAATATCTTGAAGTGAGAATGGAGGAGAGACATACTTATCAACCTCCACAAAAGGTTAGGGTATATTCTAGAAAGAAGGGAATGATAGCTGAGGAAGAAACCAGGCCCACTCTTGTTACGTCAGTAAAGAATGGAGTGATGTCTCATAAGAAATAAATGGCATCATCATTAGGGAAATTTCTATCGAATGTTGTTGATCTAGATTCTCTCCCAAGGCCCTCTTCTCCAACATAGCCACCATCACCCAAGAGACAGAGGATTGAAGAGGAAAAAGTGGTTGATTATCCTAAAACAAATGATGAGGAGATCATGGTAACCCCTGATCACACACAGCAAGGAATGCCATCTTTTCCGAAAAGTGTTTCATCAAGTTCTAGTGCAGTTGCTCTAATGCTTGGGAAAGATGAAATAAGGGGAATAACTACTACTAATGATATATGAGAATAGAGGATTGTAGGGAATTCATGAGGGATGGATCCTTGATTAAAAAAAATGCATTTAATTATTTAGTGTGGAGGGCACATGTTCCAGTATATAATGGGAAGGCGGTTCAAGCAAGGATTCTACATCAGGAGCTTCCAGAGAAGGTTATTCAAGCCAATTTCATGCAAAAAATGAGGGAAACCTTCAAGGAGATGACACCAGAGCAAGGTAGGGCATTGGTGCAAAAGAGTGGAGTATTATTACTCCCAGAATGGGATATTACTAATGTTGTGGTATTTGATACAATAAGAAGGGACAATAGGAAACTTCTCCAAACTGAGTAAGAAGCTACATTGGCACTTAAAGGTTTAGCTTTTAGTGAAGAATGGGATGTGTTGGAAATTTAAACATTATCTACTAGATCCAAAAAGAAAAATAGTTGTAGAGCCAACTAATTTAAGTGGTCACCTGGTTGTGAGAAGAGTTGTTGATACTCCAGCATTAGAGGCAACACATATAGCAGTGAATGTTGCCAATTTCACCAAGGCAACTGTTGAGGATTTGACCAAGGATAGAGATACTCTGAGGGGCTAGTATAACAATCTTATTAATGAGTGTAATAGGAGTCAATAAAGAGTTGCGGAGCTAGAAATTGAGTTAGCATTATTGAAGCATCAAATGGAGACATTGAAGTCTCAAGGACAAGCTAGCTCTAGCCATACTATTTCTGATCCTCCAAAGGAGCAACCTCAGCCTCCTTCACCAGGACAATCCTTAGAAATTGTTCCATATAATATGGGATAGGTGCCCATTACAATTGAAAGGGAAAATAGCCCTTGAGGAGGGATTTCAAGAGAAAAATTAATCCGTCAAGTTGAGGAGTATAAATAATTGTTGCAACACTCCTAGGAATCAATGTTGAAAATCAATTCAGTAATTGTAGATTTTGTATTGAAACACTTGAATAGAAAGGTCCAAGGAAAGTTTAATTGTATCCATACAAGTTATGTTTTGATGTTGCAAAAATTAAGATGTTCCCAAGAAACAAAGAATTTTCCACCCCATTGTTAGACAAGTGGAGTCCTAGAGCTGAGCAATTAAAGTTCATGGCGGTAGGAGCAAAGCATCAAATGGATAAGTATCCTAGGGTTATGCCAACTTATAAATTTGTTAATGAGAATGTGCAGTAGAGATTCTAGGGATATGTTGCTCCTATGGAATTGAAGATCAAAGAATTAAAGGCCAAATATGATGAAGTAGACCTAACACCATTACCATATATCCAACATAATTATCATGAGGTAAAGCCTTTGCAGGCTTCGAAAGACCAAATGAAATATGCAAGAATGTTGATATTGGTATGCTAAATGATACACTTGAGAAAATATCCTTTGTCATTAGTTTCTTAGAAGATTTTGATAAGGAAGCTACTTCATTGATGGTGAAATATGCACCATATAAAGAAACGATTGATGATTTTATCGCTTTTAATTGGCCATCTGAAGCAAAATTTAAATTTTGGAAAATGGTATTCACTAATGATTTTGGGATATGAGCACCGAGGTGGAGAATTATGACTTGGTCAAGTATAGTATAGGTCTGGCCTCAAAACTTACAGTTGAATATACACATACTTCTCTCAGCTCAAAGTGTGGATTGTTGACGTGGACTACTGTCGATATGGATAATGTGTTGCAATGGTTAAATATGCTTTTCCTTTTAACGGGTTGCCTTTTTGAAGGCAGGTTTCGTTCTCTTCGGCAATTGAAAATGAATTTTGTCTTATGTGCATTCCCTCCAATTGTAAAATGCAAATATAACTATAGAAGGGAATGTGTAAAATATCAGTCCAATCAAGTGTGGGCATGTGAACATTCCAACTTGAAGCTTTTTTTTCTCCCTTATTCTACAAAAGGGAATTCTGGGCCGATGTACGGGATCTTTTGTTGAATGCGAGATTTGAGAGTGCAAAATTGTAATGTAGAGAGAGTAAACATTGAGTCCATGTTTTAAAGTGTAGAGTTAGATAGGAGAAGTTTGTCAATTATGAGGTTCATAAGCATGTTTGTGTTGAATATGACAATCTTTTGAGTTTATTTTCTCTCCAATTGTAATACCTAGCATGAATTGTTAATGAAAGATTGGTCAAAGATTGTTTTCATTGATTTTCATTGTTCTTTACTATGAATTATGCTATAATTGTGGCTCTAGTTCAAAGGATCTATGTTGGTAATAGATGATGTTCTTTTTGTTAATGGTTCCAAACATAACCTTCTAAGTGTAGGAAAAATGTGTAGCAAAGGATATAACATTTTGTAAATCAATATAATGGTTGTGAGATCAAAAAATTATTTGGAACTCTAGTTGTTAAAGGAACAAGGAAAAATATAAATATTTATCATCTCAAAGGTGTTAATGGTCAGTGCTTTGTGACTCAAATCAATGAAAGCTAGCTATAGCATAGAATAATGATGTCACATCAATTTTGATAGCTTAGTGAAGATCATATCTATTCAAGCTATGAAATATCTACCAAAGATTATGAAGCCTATCAATGTAGTTTGCAAGGAATGCTTGATTAGGAAAAAATCTAGAAAGTGTTTCAAGATCAAAGAAAATTCTACCATGGGACCTTTGGAGTTAGTGCATATAGACCTTTGTGGACCTACCAGAATAATAATTTTTCAAGGTGACAGGTATTTTATGTAATTAATTGATTATTACTCTAGAATGACTTGGGTAAATTTTCTCAAAGAAAAATCAAAATCTCTAGATAAGTTTAAATCATTTAAAGATATGGTTGAGAATGAAATGGATATGAAAATTAAATGTCTAAGATCTAATAGATGTGGAGAGTTTACCTCCAATGAGTTTAACATTTTTTATGAAGATCATGGAATAAAGAGGTATTTGTTAGCTCTTAGGACTCCTCACCAAAATGGAATGGTGGAAAATAAAAACATGACTATTTAGGAAGAAGAAAGGCCAATAATGAGAGAAGAAAATCAACCAGATCTCTACTGGAGAGAATAAATTCATGCTACAATTTACATACTTAAACGAGCACAAGAAAGGAAAAATAATTCAAAAATTCCTTGAGTTATGTATGGAAGAACTCCTACTGTAAAATATTTTAGAGTACTTGGAAGAAAATTCTATATCAAGAAAGATAAAAAAATAAGAAAAATTGATGTAAGATCTAATGAAGGAATCTTGCTTGGATATTCTACAAGAAATAAGGCTTGTTCATGCTACAATAATAGGCTAAAAAGGATTGTTGAAAGTACAAGTTTCAAAGTGGATGAAGACTTCATAAAATTTTAGTGTTGATAGAAGGATATGAATTAGATGAGTCTTCTTGCAAAGAAGAAGTAAAAGATTGAGGAAAGGAAAATGAAATGTAGGTTGAAGTGGAAGTGGCTCTAGATTTAGAATCCTTAAGACTCTTAGTATCTACAGAAGAATCATTCTGAAGATCAGATCATTGGTGACAAGAGCAGAGGTGTGTTAACAAGAAGAAGGGCTTCCATGACAAAAGAATAGGTAAACTTAAGTTTACTCTCCAAAGTTGAAACTAAAATAGTGATTCAAGCATGCAAAGATGAATATTGGATCAAGGATATGGAAGAAAAATTAATGTTGATTGAGAAGAATCTATTGGAAAAACAAGGATAAACAACTAAAAGGGGGGTTGAATCAGTTGTTACAAAATTTAAACTTATTCAACCTTAATCAACCTTTAATCTCAGATTTGATAATTAATAGTGAAAGCATAAATCAACAACACATCAAAAACACATGAACACCAATATTTTATGCGTGGAAACCATGTTAGGGGAAAAACCATGGTGGATGTTAGTCCACAAGATTATACCATATTAGAAGTATAATGAAAAATGAATAAGGAATGCACATGCATTCAGGCACACTACTTAGAGCTCACTGCTTAGACAGGAAGGCTTGCTCCCTTACATAAAATAGTCAGATTAAATCCATATGATGAGGTTGAACTGACAAATTAGCTTCTATGAAAGCCTGATGACAGTTTTGGTTAGGCATATAAACACTTCTTCACACTCTACTTTGAAATCAAATGACTTGATCTCTATTCGCACATTTCACATTCACACTTTGAATAAATTCACTGAGCACACACCACACACTCACTTTAAAATGAAGAAAAAATTGCTCTTATATATCCGCTACATGAATTTACATCAACAAATTTGTCGACCACAAGTAAGAGAATAAATTACAACTATCGGCCCAATTCAAGAGTAAATCTTAGTGTGCACCAATGTAAGTCGGCTACAACATAACGAAGACCTAAATCAACATCCTTGAACATGCCAAACAATAAAATATTAATCCATAAGGATTTCCAACATGCCACCATCATCATGTTGTCCAAGAACATGAAAAAATCGAACACACAAAGGAAAATCTTAGATCACGAGCACACCAATAAACACAGATGTACCACAATGATAGAGCATGATCTAGAAACATCACTGAATATCATAGTAGCATATGCAACAACTCAATTTACCAGAATTGCATTATGTTCTTCCAGAAACACTTGCTACAATAAAAAAAATAACTATAGGAACTCAAAAACTCATAACTCGCTTCAATCTTGATGCGTACCACTGAAATTTCTGAGCAACATACTAGATAGGCTCAACAAAAAACTCTTTAATACACGACCTCTGATGATCAAAGTGCGCAACTTTCCATTTAGATCTTCACAACTTCACAAACTTCCTGCAACATATTTATTCTATTTTTCTCAATATCCTCAACATATACAACCTTCAGAATCATCAATGCTAATAGTGTTGACATCAATGACAACCACGTATCAACAACACAACCACAACATCCAACAATCTCCCCCTTTGGAATCAACTCTTCTTCTCCTTTGTTCTACACTTCTCCCCCTTAGATTTTACAAGGTTTTCACATTAAACTTCTCCCCCTTTGCAATCAATGGCAAAAGTACACAAGCTTTGAACCACATATCATCTAAACCATCTGACTACTCCCCCTGAGTAGCAACCACCACAACATCATTCTGAAACAAGATCTCACATTAGGTGCACGGATTGATGCAAAGACTTGCATCTTAGTTCAAATTAGGAGGGGAAATCACCCCTAACTTTCCTCTAAGATACTCAAAAGTATCCTTAGGAAACGGTTTAGTAAAGATATCTACAATTTGTTCCTTAGTGGGCACATATTCCAATCTGAATTCTTTATCACTCACTTTGTCTCTCAAAAAGTGATACTTGATGGATATATGTTTTGTCTTAGAATGTAACACCATATTCTTGGAAATGTTTATGGCACAAGTGAATTGTCACAGAATATAGCAATAGGCTCATTATACTCAATTTGGATATCTCTCATCATTTGTTTCATCCATAATACTTGAGTGCAATTGTTTGTTGAAGCAATATATTCTACCTTAGTAGTAGATAAGGAAATGGAATTCTGATTTTTACTTAGCCAAGACACCAACTTCTTCCCTATGAAGAATGCACCACCACTTGCTCTTTTCTTGTCATCTACATCTCCTACCCAATCTGCATCTATAAAGGAATTCAAAGTAAGATCATCATTCTTAGTATACCAAAGACCAATATCAACTATTCCTTTCAAGTATCTAAAAATTATCTTTATTGCAGTCACATGTGATTCCTTTGCATCGGCTTGATATCTAGCAACCATGCACATAGCATTCATAATGTCTAGTTTGGTCTGATTCAAATATAGCAATCCACCAATCATTGACCTATACCTAGTTTGACTAGACTTAGAAGAATCATCATTTTGTGTTAACTTGCATTGAGTTACCATGGGTGTACCAACTGGTTTTGAGTCTTCCATGCCAAACTTTTTTAGTAGCTCTTTTACATATTTGGACTGAGATATGAAAATTCCATCATCTAACTGAGTTATTTGCAATCCTAAAAAGAGTTTCAGCTCTCCTATCATTGACATCTCAAATTCACTTTTCATTTTATCAGCAAACTTCATGCATAAGTCCTCATCACCTTCAAAAATAATGTCATCAACAAAAAATTCAATAATCAACTCTTTGTCTCGATCCATCTTGAAATACAGATTGTTGTCAGTAGTACCTTTATTGAATCCAATCTTCAACAAGTATTTATCCAATCTATCATACCAGGCTCTAGGGGCTTGTTTGAGTCCATATATTGCTTTCTTCAATTGCCAAACCATTTTTTTTACATCAGTCAGTCGAAATCCATCTGGTTGCTCTAAAACATAAACTTCTTCTTCTAACTCACCATTCAGGAATGCTAACTCTACATCCATTTGATAGACTTTGTAATTCTTGAAAGTAGCATAAGCAAGAAATAACCTTACAACTTCAATTCTAGCAACACGAGCAAAGATTTCTTCAAAAACAATACCTTCCATTTGTGAGTATCCTTTACATACCAGTCTTGTTTTGTTTCTAACTACTTCACCTTGCTCATTCAGCTTATTCTGAAAGACCCATTTGGTTCCAATCACATTTTTATCCTGAGGTCTAGGAACAAGAGTTCATGTATCATTTTTTTCTGTCTGCATCAGTTCTTCCTTCATTGCTTCCATCCAATATTCATCTTTACATGCTTCATTGACATTACTAGGCTTAGTTTTGGAAATCAGGCAATATTTTTCTGCAATTCTTCTTCTAGTCTGCACAACTTTGTTCTTGTCTCCTATAATCTAATTCTCAAAGTGATTTAGCTTTACATACCTTGGAACTTTTGGATTCTCTCTAACTTTTGGTTCTTTTGTTCTGTGTTTTCTACTTCCACTAGCTTCTTCTTCACGATTCTCTTGATTCGCCAAAACAATTTGAACTTGATTATGTGTCTATGCATTTTTTCAATTATCAATGCTATCTTGTTGGTCATCTAAATCATATCCACAGTATCTAGATGATCTAACAATTTCTTCGCCAACTTTTACATTTGCACTTTCAACCATTTTCTTCTATCTTTTATTGTAACACCGGTATGCCTTGCTCTTAGTAGAGTAACCCAGAAAGATTCCTTCATCACTTCTAGCATCAAACTTTCCAATATCTTCATCTCTCTTAATATAACATCTACTTTCAAATATTTTGAAATACTTAATAGTAGGCTTATAAAAAACCACAACTCAAAAGGAGTCTTGCCAGAATTACCATTAACATTTACCTGGTTGATAGTGTATATAGTAGTGCTTACAACTTCTCTCCAATAGATATGAGGAACATTACCTTCCAACATCATAGTTCTAGCAACATCTAGAATTGTTTTGTTCTTCCTTTCAACAAATCCATTCTATTGAGGGTTCTAGGGAGCAGATAACTATCTTTTGATTCCATGCTCTTCACAAAATGAATTGAACTCCCATAGTGAATTCACCACCTTTGTCTGATCTTAAGCATTTGACCTTCAATCTTGCCTCATTTTCTACCAAATCTTTGAAACATTTGAACTTTTCTAGTGCTTCATTTTTTTCTCTCAAGACAGCAACCCATATCATCCTAGAGTAATCATCAATAATCAACATAAAGTACCTTTCTCCTTATAGACTTCTAATTCTGGATGGGCCACATAGATCAGTATGAACCAACTCTAGTACTCCATTTGAATGATGTTGTTTTCTCCTAGAATAAATTCTTGTTTGCTTTCCCATCTGACATTCCTTGCACATAGTGTTAGTAGGCTTCACTAACTTAGGTAGATCTCTAACTTCTTGAATGGAGCTTACTTTGACAATGCTATCAAAATTCACATGACACAACCTCCTATGTCATAACTATCTTACATCAACTTGAGCAATTAAGCAAATTTCACTAGCAGCACTCAAGTGAAAAATATTACCTCTTGTCTTTGTACCTGAAGAAATTACATTTCCAGAGCTTTTTAATACCCTGGACTTTCCATCTTCGAACTAAATATTGTATCCCTTGTCTACAATCTTTCCAACACTCAACAAGTTATGCTTCAATCCTTCAACATAAAGAACATCATCAATATTACATTTACCACCAAGAGAAATAGTGCCTCTGCCACAAATCACACCAACATTGTTATCTCCAAATCTTACAACACCACCGTCATACTTTTCCAGGCTTATAAACTTGGTTTTTTCACAAGTCATATGATGTGAGCATCCATTGTCAATCACCCATTCATCCTTTTCATCAATTATGGTTGCAAGAGATTTATCAATATTGTGATTGTTAGCAGATTCAATGGACACCGTACCATTTTCCTTGATAGCAATGAATCCCCATCCATCTTTATTTCAATTTTATTTATCAGATTCATCATCTGTAACACCTTCTTCAGCATAATAACATCTTTTGAAATCTAGACTTTTCAATTTTATACTTAGAAACTCTTTCAGGACACCTTGATCCAAAATGACCTATCTTACTGTAAGAGAAAAATTTAATAGGTAGCTTTCCTTTATACTTACCATGTCCTCTGGATTCTCTTTTCACAATCAATCCTTGAATCTCTTCTAGCTCTCTTTCTTCATCTTCAATCTGTATCATCTCATCCTCATACTTGAATGTTTTTCTGAAGCTTTCTCCTGGATCATATCTCTGTAGGATTTTTCTAGATACAATAGCTTTGAATATAGATTATGTCTTAGGAGTAGACTCACCAAATTCACTCAACTCAAAGGTAGCAAGTTTACCAATTAGCATGTCTCTTGTCACATTTGCTACTATCCTAAGCTCTTCAATAGCATGAGCTTTCATTTTGTAAGAAGCAGGCACTGATCTGAGCACTTTAGCCACAATCTCATCTTCTTCCATAACTCCACTGGCACACCTAATACCCATCACTAGTTCATTTAACTTTTGCATGAAAGCAACAATCTTTTCATCTTCACTCATCTTCAAGTTCTCCCACTTGCCTTTCAGACTTGTTAGCTTAGAAATATTTACTTGTGCATCTCCTTCATACAATGTCTCCAATTTCTTCTAGATCTCATGTGTTGTCTTCAGACCTATCACATTTGTCATCTATGAATTTTTCAAAGCACTCAGTAATGCTTCTATAGTCCTGATATTATTTTCAAGTTCTTTGATCTCATCAAGAGTAGTGGGACCATTCTAAGGAATATTATATATGTTATTTGTAATCTTCCAGAAGGGTTCACCGATGCACTTCAAATGACACTCCATTCTGACCTTCCATAGAGAGTAATTTATACCATCGAATCTTGGACTATCCTTCTTGTATGATTCCATCTTAGATCACCTCAAGCTATATTTAAACTTCTTTAGAGGAACCTGCTCTAATACCAATTATTGGAAAAACAAGGATAGACAACTAAGAGTGGGGTGAATCAGTTGTTACATAATTTAAACTTATTCAACCTTAATCAACCTTTAATCTCATATCTAATAATTAATAGTGAAAGCATAAATCAAAAACACATTAGAAACACATGAAAATGAAGATTTTATACATGGAAACCCTATTAGAGGGAAAACCATGGTGGATGTTAGTCCACAAGATTATACCCTATTAGAAGTATGATGAAAAATGAATAAGGAATGCACATGCATTCAATCACACTACCTAGGGCTCACTACTAAAAAAGGAAGGATCACTTCCTTACATAAAACAATCAGATTAAATCCATTTGATGAGGTTTAACTGATAAATTAGCTTCTACAAAAGCCTGATGGCAGTTCTGGTTAGGCACAAAAACACTTCTTCACACTTTTCTCAATCTTCTTCACACTCTACTTTGAAATCAAATGATCTAATCTTTATTTTCACATTTCACATTCACACATCACATATATTCATCGAGCACGCACCAGACACTCACTTCAAAATAAAGAAACAATCGCTCTTATATATCTGCTACATGAATTTACATCAACAACTCTATCGGGCACAAGTAAAAGAATAAATTACAATTGTCGGCCCAATTCAAGAGAAAATCTCAATGCACACCAATGTAAGTCAGTCACAACATAATGATAACCTAAATAAACATCCTCAAACATGCCAAACAATAAAATATTAATCCATATGGATCCGCAACATACTACCATCATCAAGTCGGCCAAGAACATGAAAACCTCAAACACACAAAGGAAAATATTTGATCGCGAGCATACCAATCAATGCGAACATATCACAATGATAGAGAACAATCTAGAAACATCATTGAACATCATAGTAGCATACACAACAACTCAATTTACTAGAATTGCATTCTCTTCTTCTAGAAACACCTACTACAGTAATAAAATAATTGTAGGAACTCAGAAACTCATAACTTGCTTCAATCTTGATGCGTACCACTGAAACTTCTTAACACCATACTAGATAGGCTCAGCAAAAGACTCTTTAATGCATGACCTCTGATTATGAACGTGCACAACTTTCCACCATTTAGATCTTCACAACTTCATAGATTTCCTGCAACATATTTATTCTAGTTTTTTCAATATCCTCAACATATACAGCCTTTAGAATCATTAATGCTAATAGTTTTGACATCAATGACAACCACATATCAGCAACACAACCACAACATCCAACAAAATCAAACTTGGCAACTTATCCCAAGACCAACAAACAAGAATGTGATTGGAACCAAATGGGTACTTTGAAACAAGTTGAATGAGAATGGCAAATTTGTCAAGAACAAGGCTAGGCTTGTGTTTAAAGGCTACTCACAAGTAGATGGAATATACTTTAAGGAAAAAATTTCTATGATGGAAAAAATGGAGGTTATTAAGATGTTTTTGGATTTTGCAACATATAAGGATTTCAATGTTTATGAGTTGGATGTGAAGTGTACATTATTGAATGGTTAGTTTAAAGAAGAGGTATATATTGAACAACTAGAAGGGTTCTAGTTATCAGATAACCATAATATGGTCTGTAGATTGAAGAAGGAATTTTATGTACTCAAGCAAGCTCCTAGATTTTGGTATGCAAGATTGGATACATACTTGTTGTAGTAGGGATCTAGTAAAAGTACTATAGAGAGAAATCTTTAAATTTCAAAGTTGAGAAAGATCAAAGCTTGATTGTGGTTATGTATTTTGATATATAATCTTTAGAGGAAATGAAGCAATGTGCAAGATATTTGCATAGAAAATGTAAAATGAGTTTGAAATTTTAATGTTTGGAGAGATGAATTTTTTCCTTGGGCTATAAATCAATCAGCTAGAAAAAATTATCTTCAGTTCACAATCAAAGTATGTCAAGGAAATGCTAAAAAATTTTGGAATGGAAGACTCTAAACTGGTATGTACTCTCATGGTTACTTGTTGAAAGTTGAGAAAGAATGATGAATTATTTATTAGAGAAAGTATAGATTTATTATTGGTGGAATTCTATACCTAACTACTACTAGACCATATATCATGCATGTAGCTTATCTTGTCGCTAGATTTCAAGAAGATCCTAGAGAGTCATGTGTGGCAGCAATAAAATGAATATTCAGATACTTGAAGGGCACTCCATAGTATGGCTTTTGGTATCCAAAGGACATAGATCTTTCTCAGAGTCCTTATATAGATGAGATTGAGAAGCTTTTGTTGATGAAAAAAGTACAAGTGGTGGTGCTTTCTTTCTTGGAAACGTGTTGGTGCCTTGGCTAAACAAAAGGTATGATTCAGTGTCCTTATCTACTGTAGAAGCAAAATGTATAGTTTCAACTTCTTTCTTCACATGATTTTTATGGATGAAATAGAATTTTAAGGATATCAGAGTATTATATGATAAAATTTTATATCCTATGTAATAATACAAGTGTTATCAACATTTCAAATAACCTAGTAAAGCATTCAAGGACAAAATATATTTCAATCCAGTATCACCTCTTGAGCTTAAAAGTTGTAGAGACTGAGGTGAAGCCAAAGTGTGTGCCTACTAAGGATCAATTCAACTACAAAACATATTTCAATCTGGTATCAGTTCTTGAGATTGAAATTTGTAGAGATTGTGTGCTTTCTTTCTTGGAAATAGGTTGGTGTCTTGGTGAAGCAAAAAATATGATTCAACTTGTCATTATCTAGTATAGAAGCAAAATTTATATTGTTGCAACTTGTTTTTTCACATAGGTTTTGTGGATGAAATAGACTTTGAAGGATATCATAGTATTATATGATTAACTCTTTTCTATCCTATGTAATAATACAAGTGTTATCAACATTTCAAATAATCCATTAATGCATTCAAGGATAAAATATATTTCAATCTGGTATCACTTCTTGAGATTGAAAGTTGTAGAGACTGAGGTGAAGCTAGAGTATGTGCCTACTAAGTTGTAGATATCTTAAGGCTCTTCCTAAAGATACATTTGAGTATATTTGGAGGAATTTAGGGGTTATTTCCTCTCCTTTCAATTAGATTCATAAATTTATGCATTAGTCCAGTGGATTTCAAGATCCATTCCTTGTTTTTGACTGATAATGAAAGCTACCTCTCAAGAGGAGTAGTTAGTAGTGGTTTTTGGTTGGTGTATTCAGATGAGGCAAATGGTGTTCCCCTAAGGGGGAGTGTGTAGAAAAGGGCAATAAAATGGTGTGAAGAAAAGAGAGTGCAATGAAAGAAAAAAGTAAGAGAAAAAGTTGCAAGATAGTGGAAAGTAAGAGCTATTGTTATCCCTTACAAGTGTTGCCTTTGGGGAGAGTAGATATATGTGATATTGATGTCAAATGGGGAGAAACGAAAAGAAAATATGTATTTCCATTTTTTCATTGATCTTAGAAGGGGAGAGACTTAGTTGGAAAACCTTAGTAGGAAAGGGAGAGAAAGAAAAAAGTGTTGAAAAAAATAAATGCTTGTGAAAGGAGAATTGTGTACTCATGAGTAGTATGTGTTGGTCATCAGAGTTGTTGTTATTGATGGTTTTTCATATTAGGTATTTCCATTAATGAAAAATGGGGATATTGTTAGAAGCTTGTGTTGTCATTGATGTCAATAGAGTGTTGTTGCATTGATGTCAACCCTTGAGGAAGTAAGTGTGTTGGTTGCATTATGTTGTCATCAATATTGTCAATGGTATCAACCTCTAATGTAGCAATAATGAGTAAGTTCTTATCAACATCCTATATGGTTCAGATTTTGAGAAAGTGTTTCAAATGTTGACATGGCTTTTTGTGGTGCTTGGTTTCATAGTGCTTTTGAGAAAATTTGAATAAAAGAGAGTTTAGTATGGTAGAGTGGAATTCTAGTTTTTTCTCCATATTTCTTCTATATTTAAGCTATGTGTTTATGGTTTAGATATGTTAATTAGAGGTATTCAAAGGTTTTATATCCATATTTCTTTCTTGTATCTCATTTGGAAGAAGAAGTTATGTTCACCAATGTGTGAACTGTGAAGTAGTCATGTTAAGGAGAAAATGTATTTCTCTACATTTCTCTATGTTGTGGTTCTTCATCTTATGGATATGGGAGTATGATTATATTGTTTATATCTATATTTCTTTAGAGTTTTTGAGTTTTGGTGCTCCACAATGTTGGTTTTATAAGTTGTAACTTGTGGAAGGTTAACTACTTGTATAGAATGAATATTATTTTCAGGTGAATGTTGGTGTGAAGGATTTTTTGGATTTTAGGGTGTTGGTGGAATATTCTAGATTTATGTTAAGTGTTGTGTGTGGTCTATGAACTATCTCCAATCAAAGGAATTGTTTACTTAAATATTTAATAGTATTAACATGGGTTTGGCTAACCTTGGGTGTTTACACTAATTGTGGGTGTTCTTCTATGATTGTGGAAACATGACACAATGTGTGTGTGTAGATTTGGGTCTACTTAAGGTGTGATGTGGTCCACTTTCATTCAATTCTACTATCTGAATGTTTTGGTATTGATCTATTTTGAATTTTCACATTTGAGTTGCATATGTTTTATTGTAGCTAACTTGAAGATGTTTTTCAAGGTGCAGCCAGTATATATGTGAGGTAGATTTTTGGGAGAGATGTGTGATGTGTTGTGGTGTGAATACTTTTGATGTGAAGTGCAAAGGTGTAAAATACACTACAAGCTTTGAAGCGTAAGACTAATAGAAGTAGTGAGTAGAAGGCGTCTACATTCTATTGCACAGGCGATTGTCATTACACCAAAAGATTGACCTATCAATGCCCAATACAACCGTTGGACTTATACAAGATCACTATTCACAAGAGGCAGTTAAACCATGTCACAAATCCCAAGCGCTACGCTAGACTACACCTATGATAGGAAGAGGAGACCAAGGGTCACACCTTGCAACAATCCCCCCCAACGCAAGCATGAGGTTTGAAACTGTGACCTCGACTCTAATACCAATTGTTGCATAGGCGGTTGTCGTTGCACCAAAATATCAACCTATCAATGCCTGATATAGCCATTGGATTTATACAAGATCAAGATTCACAAGAGGTGGTTAAAACATGTCACAAAGCCCAAGCATCATGTTGGACTATGCCTACCACAAGAAGAGGAGACCAAGGGTCACACCTTGCAACACATTCTTTAGTGAGGTTACAAATGATCTAGTGATGCAATAGTGGATATTTTCTATTGCTATGAGATGGATTTCTCATTGCAAAAATCTTCTATCTTCTTCTTTGTAATCTAGTAGTGAGCCCTTCTTTATTTTAGGTAGTGAGCCCTCCAGGGTAGTGATCCTATTGTATTCGATGTTGCAATTAATTTATATTATGAGGGTGCTAGTAAGAAGTTGAGTCCACTTTTTGGCCAAAAAGTGGAATTATTTTCCCTGATTTTCAAAATATGTCACATTTGACCTTAAAATTTGAAGCACTTGGAGATGGAATCTTAAAAAAAGTCACTACTCATAAAATGTAGCACTTGGGTCTAGTTTCCAAATATGTAATTTATTTTAATACCTAGATGACAAAAATTGATTTTCAATAGGCATTTCTAAAAACCACTATTTAAAAGTCAACTTTTTTTTACTATACCTGCATGTGTATGTCATCCATATTTTTACCTAAATAATCATATTTTTCTAAATCCTTTTGGGAAAAAATTTGTGACTTACTTAAGCACACTTTCCATATTTTTTGTAGTTTTTATTGAATATATATATATATATATATATAATTTTTTATTGGCAATATTTGATGTTTTGAAAAATCACCGTGTAGGTCACTCATAAGATGACCTAAACTTATAAAAAAATTATTCTTTTTTGTTCAAAATGAAAAAAAATTGTTTGAAGTATGCTTTTGTAAAAAAAATAAAAAAGTTATCAAAATACTAAAAATCCTTATAATTCAAGTTTATGGACCTATTTCATCATAAATCAATTAAAAAATAGAAAAAATAATCCAATTGAAAAAAATTACATATTTAGAATCTAAACAATCTCGTCTAAAATGGGTTTTAATTTCATAAAATAATTTTGAAAAAAAAAACCCATCAACCATATTGACATATTCAGTTTTTTCTCTTGATATTGTCATGACCTTGTACTTGTAGGTCTAAGGCTAAGGGTTGGGTTATCATGCCTTTTATAAGCATAAATTCAAATGAGAAACATGGATTGTGATTTTCAAACCTTTTGAAATGAGTACCCACTTTAATATGGGTACCTATTTTAAAAAATGAATGACTACCTATTTTAAAGCTGAAAAATGACACTTCCACTAGAAATGGACTCAACTTCTTGCACTTACCTATGAGCTAAGATCATCACCATGGTTTTTTTCTTCTTAGGATTTCCATGTAAATCTAGCATTCTTCTATGTATGGTGTTGATGTGTTTCTATATTTTTATTTAATTTCATGCTAAAATAATTTAAAATATTAACGACTAATAAGGATCTAAATGTTAATGAAGGTTTTGATGTTTTAATGTACAATTGATTCATCCCCCCTCTTAGTTGTCTTATGCATTCAACGTCATTCACATGAATGTAATTAAGAGTTTAACTAAAATTTATGCAATAGTATAATCATCTAATCAAATGATAGAAAACAAGGTAGGTGAATAGTAATTCAAGTGGCCCTTGCTTAAGTTGGTGTTCCCACAAGGGAAATCAAATATACACTACGTGAATCAACCAATCATAATAGTAAATTGAAATTCCTTTATTGCATATAAATTGAACTCTTACAATATGATAAAAATCTCTATAGATCTAGATCATTCATGAGTGCATATCAATGTTACAACTAAAAAAAATAAACTAACAATGAAGTATTTCTTGCTAAAAAAAAACTAGAACTATCAACTATATCCTCTACCTAGATCTTCTCCTAAACCACCAATCCAGATATATAGGCTCAAGACGAGTTTTATTCACATGTATTGAATTCACAAGAAAATTGACAGGGGGTTAATTAGTTGTACATTAAAACATCAAAACCCTCATTAATATTTAGATCCACATCAACTTTAATAACCTTTAATCCATCAAAATGATTTAGCATGCAAGCAAGCAATAGAAACTAAAACACATCAAAACTATGCACAATAGAACACTAGATTTACATGGAAAAACCAAGAAAGAAAAAACCAGGCTGAGGTTAGATCATAATATAAATTAATTACAACACTAAACATAATAGTCTCATTGTTGGAGGGATCACTACCCAAAAGAAAGAAGGGCTCACTGTCAATGCTTCACTACCAGATTACAACAAAGAAGAAAGAAGATTGTGATGGTGATAAATCCATCTCAATGCAACAAAAAATTCCACCATAACATCACCAACTCATTCACAACCTTTCTAAATATTGTAGACACCTTTTTGTCACAACTTCCAATAATCTAACTCATTAAAGCTTGCAATGCACTTCACAAATTTTTACTTCATAACTCTGTATTTGACATCAAACATAGTTCACACTCACCTTCCATCAATAAAACACTTATTTATACCTTCTTCAACCTTTAAAACAATTGACAAGTTCATCCATGCACCTCAACCATGCAAATTCAAGTTAGGTCGACACCAAAACATTCCCGTGATGGAAAGGAATGAACGTGGACCACAATGCACCTTAACTCAAACCTAATCCTGAACTCCCAAAATATTGAGAGGGGGGTAAATCAATATTCTATTAAACCATTTAGTCATAATCCAACTAATTATCAAAACACATTTAATTGTTGTAATGAAAGAGTACATGAAGAAAAAATCAACACAACATAACACATGAACACGAAGATTTTTTATGTGGAAAACCTGAGGGAAAACCATGGAGAGGATTAACTCACAATATATTATAAATGGTTATAAGATTTTGCAGGGCTCACTGCTAGGACTCACTATCCTTTAAAAGGCTCACAAACTAAAAGTAGATACAAGAAAAAATGGCTACACACCCAAGGTGTGAACTAATACAAAATGCACCTTCGTTGTGCTGAATTCAGTTCCAATGATTCTCTAAAAATAAAACATTTCTCTACTTTGTAGTCTCTCAACATAAACTTCAATTCTACACTTATTTTGACTTCACACATATGAATTCACAAGTATACATGAAATCAGATCTTACACACATTATATCTTGCACATTTGTATTCTCGCACCTCATCATCATCATTTGTAATAAATTTGTTCCACATATAATCCTCATCACTTCTGCATACATCAATTAGGTCGGTCTAATTAGATGTAGCCCCATTTTCATTCAAAATACTTTGTCAGCTTCATTCATAGAAACAAAATTCTTCACACTAAAATAAAAAAAAAAATTAGTTAGAGTTGGCACGGATCTAAAATATATCCCCTTAATGTCCACAACACTATGGTTACTCTTCATGTCATAACTTCAAGCATTGAGTCAGCCAAGGAATAGACTCAACCATAAACCAAGCCAACTCAGCAAAAACTAATTAACCATGTGAGCATAAAAGCAATCGTCATCTAAAATATGTGTAGTGTTGACACCTATTAACCTTCTCCTAAATTTGTAGAATCTAAAACCAAATATCGAAGAAATTTGGACCAGTAACTCTTATCAACTTGTAGAGTACAAGCCAAAATGTAGTTTTTTGAACTTCTGTCACTTGTAACTTTCAGCAAAATTAACAAAAAAAATTGAAAGCTTGAACATAGGTGTATTGAGTAGTCCCAATAAACATACTATAACCACATAAGATTATCTTGAAACATGAGAAAATACGAACCAAAATATCAGATCAAGATCACACAAAACTATTTTATCGGATCTAATAGAATTGTCCACAAGCATTGTTGGCATCAATGACAACACAATAAAGGGTTCCTTCTTCATTCTTTCAGAAATATCCCCCTTTTCATTGATGGCAACAAGTGCCAAAAATGAACTACAACAACTTCAAAAAAAAAATTATTTCCCAAACACAATAGCAATATCTGAAATCCAAACTTTTCAAAAAAAACTTCTCCAAAAATTCCAACACAACTTTAGCATTAGGAATATTTATCCAACTAGCCATCTCCCCTTTTTTGAACTAACCATATCCCATTTTTATTGAACTAACCATCTCCCCCTTTGAAATCAAGGATAAAGGCTATATCAAACCATAAAGACTACTTAAATGAAATGACTTACTCCCCCTTAGGGAGTTACCCCCATAAATACATTTGATCATATGTATAGAAAAAAAATTGAAAGTAACAATAAAAATATATAAAGGGTGACATATGTTCACTTGGAGGAGGAATCACCTTCAAGTTCCTTGAGAATAGATTCCCAAGCAGCTTTCCCTTCATCCTAGCTCATCTTAGCTGTACCAAGTGCCTTAAGCATATATTCCAAGTCCACCAAGCTTTCCTCTCCTTCTTCCGTAGTAGCTAGATAATGATTAATCTTCTCAAGCTTATTAGCTTCAGCAAGAGAACCTGCTATTAGTATATGATTGAATTTTACTAGATCTCCAAGATGACTGAATCACCTTATCACATCCTCTTCCTGCCTTTGTAGAGTGAAAATATTGTTTTGCAGGTTAGAAATTGTAGTCCAAGAGACATAGCTTCTATATTTTGAGATATCATAGGTGTTAAAGGAATTAATAAACTACAAATCTATTGAGTCTATTAGGTCCTTAATGCTTTGAGTAGCTTATGGCCATCTCATGCACTATAAGAGTAGTGTCTTAGCCTCATCCTCACATTCCTTCCTTCTACGAATTCCATAACCTTGTTGTGTGTGGTTGCACATCTATCTTGAATTCCAAGAAATATTTTCTTTGTGGTACTTGACTCAGATTATTTTGTGGCTTTTTCCTTTAGACTTGAATTGTATTCCCTGAATGAATCAACTAAAACCTTTATATTCTCAATTGGTTTTAAAGAATCATCAATAGTGGTACCAAGGATTGCATCATACAAGACTTTGATAGCATCATTAATTAACTCAATCCCTTTTTGATGATTTTCTACTATTTCTTTCTTCTTGGAGATGACAAAAGTTCCTCCAATCTCTATTCCTTGATCTGGTGAGATTTTGTTCTGATCAACATTGCCTTGTTGAAACAAGAGTTGAATAAGCTATAGAGGAATAACTGGTTGAATCCTTATTTGCTTCATCAGACAACCCTTAAGAGTGTTTCTGAAGGATTCTTTGAGTAAATTTTTTGGCTCTCTAGTCTTCAAGGATTCTTATTCACTTCTTTCAACTATAGATTCTCCTTTTTTCTCTTCTTTCTCTTCTTTTTCTTCCTTTTTTCTTCTTTCTCTCCTTCTTTTTCTTCTTTTCCAGAGGTTTTTTCATTTTTCCTATCTTTCTTTTCATCCTCCTTTTTTTATTTTCCATCCTTTTCATCAAGTGACCTTTTTCTTCTTCTCCATTTTTGTTTTCTCTACCTTCATTTCTACTATCTTCATATTGTTTGTCACTTTGTTCTTTAGCGTTATCATTTACTTCATCCTTATTATGATCTTCTATGTTGTTTTCTCTGGTTGTGTTTTCTATGTCTCTTGGAGGAACATGTGTCTCCACAGGGGCATGTTTATCATCAACCATATGCTCCTAAACATCCAAGTGTGGAGTGTCATCTACAAAACAAGTATTTATCTCTTCCACTACTTTTTCTTGAAGAAAAGGTAGTTTTTTTGTAGGAGTATTTTCCTCTTCAATAGTAGCCTTATCTTTGCCAAGATCCTTAACTTGAGCTATCTATGATGAAGATCCAATAATCATTCCATATTATAGTGCCATGTTTCTGACTATGTCAAAGGTTTCCCACTTCAACATTTTTATGTTGTCCTTCTCTCTGGTCATGAGAATAGTAACTCTTTGTTTTACTATGAAATTTTGTGTTTATGCTTATAGTAGTGAGGCCTTATTATTTTCATACAAGGATGGCTAAATCCTTTTCAAAGAATTAGATTTGATCTTATTGCTTGCTTTGACAACTTTATGTCTTCATTTTAATAAAGCTTCCCATATAACATCTATTACTTTCTCCTTCATGTTGTCCATATTTTCATCCATTATTATTATATACTGAACAAAAGAATCTATAATGGATTTTTTATCTTGCTCACCAACTTCCTCATATAATCTAGTAGTGGTTTTCAATAAACCTTTATCTTCTAACATGTTGTTAACTAAAGATTCAAGATTTACACTTGGATGAGCACTCACTGGAGGAGCCTTGGACTTCCTTTTTTCAGGCTTTGAAGTTTCCTCATCTGCTTTTTTCCCCTCTTTCTTCCTATGCACATGAATTGTGAAAGAATTATTTTTATTTTCCATCTCCTCTTCATCAGATTAATCCTCAATGTTATCTTTGGCCCTTTTTGATTCAGTACTATCCTCTTCTGAGGCATGTTCGCCACTAGTGGAAGTATTGTTTCGTTTCTTCCTCTTCAATTTTCTTTCCTTTTCTAGTCCAAGTTTAATTTCTTCTTGTACAACATTTCTTATGTTTTCATATCTAGATGCTTTGTGTTTCTTTTTTCTTCTAGAGGTAGCAAGAGGTTCTATCAGAGGTACATTCATCCTTTTTGAGGTCTAGGTATTAGGTTTAAAGGGGGCAAGTATATTAACTATGATCAAAGCATTATGCTCCACCTTCTTTCCTTTAACAGTAATTGTGGTAGTGGATTTTGGAATTAAAGAGGTAGGGATCGTAGCTAATATCCTTGATCTTCATGGTTTGAAGGACTTAGTGATATTTTCAGCTTCCTTATCATCTCTTTCTACTACAACTTCCATCAATTTGTCAATAGTTTATTTTGAGAAGCCATGCATCCCAAAGAATTGATCAAGATTTTTATTTACCCTTTTCTTTCTGCTAGGTGTTGCAGTCTCCAAGTATACTTCATTGGATTTCTCCTCATATGTACCATTTTTGGGTAGTGAGGGGTCCTTAGGGCTAATTAACAACATCTCAATGTATCTCTCAACCACTTTCTCATCAATATCATATCCCAGAGGTTCAATCCATATTGTTCTAGGTTCTACTACCTCAATTATACATTCATTAGTGGTGACAAAAAAATTTATGTCATTGGCATACTTCTCCACAAAACTCTTTTGAATCCTTTCTCTCTCATACATATTCCTTTGAAAAATAGAGAAAAATACAATAATAGCATCGACCTGCACATCATAGTTTCCAGTTTTGTGTAAGTAGTAAAAAATTTAATGTCCAACTAGTCTTCTTGTATCCGATATAATGTTCTTGCATCTGAGTAACTCTCTAATAATGTAGAAAAGAAAGAAAACAATCAATGTATTATATTTGAATGCATATTTCTTAGTGTTGGTATGCTGCAAATTCTCCAGAAGTTTCTATCGGAGTAACTCCCATAATTCATAATCCCTTCCATTTATGCAATGAGCAACATAAATTTTTGTTGTAGACACCAAATTATCTCTATTTTGGAAGTAAATCTTAACACCAATCATCATAGATGCATACTTTATTGTAGTTTGATGATTGGTTTGGTAGTTAGGGCTCTTCTATTTAATGTGACGCCAATTAGCTTCATAACCACATCATTCTTTATAGACTTCAACACAGTTATGGATCTAGTAGCACACAACCTAGTCATAGCCTTTATTGCTTCTTTCAAAATAAATCTAGGTACATTAGTCCACATGAATTTATTAGGCATCCTACTCAGGGCTATTTTTACAAAATTTACTTCTAGTCTACTGCTAAAATTGGGAAACCAGTTCCAAATGTCCAACCTTTTTCGCACTAGACTTTCATATTCTGGCTTTTGTTGGTTATTTTTTACAACCAAAATTGCTCTCACCACTTACGTATGAATCTACCAGAGTTCAATGATTCGCAAGGATAAGGATTGGTCAACAAATAAGTAAAGGACTACTAAACCTCCACTTCTACTCATAGAGCTCTCTAAAACCCAAGAGGGTGATCCTAACAATGTTTATATGATATTCACATGCCATTTAATCACTAACATTGAAAACAAATAGATATATTCCTTCTTAATACACATAAACAAAATTCCTTGAGTATTTGGCATACCCTTTAAAGAATTGTACCTACAGCTAGGAATGAGTAGTACTTCATGTTATTCAACTACAATTACAAGGTGTTAGAAATTGTTGTATAGATTTGTGTTCTTTTTCAGGTACAGGCGGCTCACTAACATGAAAGATGACCAAAAAAATGGGCCAATGCCTTATTTGAGGGTGACAGATTCACATATGCAATAAACAGTAATACAATAGAAAATGGAAACAAATATTTGTAGACTATTGCATATCAATTTGTAACACACAACTCAATGTGTCCAGAATAAGAAACTTCTTAACTTTGTAGACTATTGCATATCACTTACAAATCTATGATCTCACTAAAGCACTTGGCTCTTTGAGCTAAAGAAAACTATGATACCACACATTCAATCATAGTGACTGAAGACAAATAAATGAACCTTGATTCCTTTACTCATAATTCGAAAGCCAAAATTATAGAGGAGAGAAACTAATTCAGGAACTTGCAATTATCATTCTTATATCTCTGATATTGTAGAATAATTAAGCCTATTACAGATCTAAATATATTCCTAAGAATTAACACTAATCTATCTCTTTGTGCTTGAAATTAACAAAATTACTCATACATGAGCTCAAAAATTTCTTAACCATCAAAAGACCTCAATAATTGGCCTTGAAGTCCCATTTATAGAACATGAGAGCAACAAGCATCAGGCCAAATTACAATCAAAGTCACATTTCCATTTGACACACATTTAGATCTTAATTTCAAAATTCCCCAAATAGTAACATTTGAACTTTACAAAGTGCGGGGAGATCATATAAGACAAAATTTATTTTCATTTGCTAAAGAAGATAGGCTAGCCTTCCAAAAGGCACATTTCACTTGTTGCAACAAGATTATAATATCTTCTTCATGAACCAAAATGTTGACTACGTGCATGCCTACTCATCAAATATTACAAAAGTGTGAAAAGCAACAAAAAGAAAGAAAGACTGACTCCTCCAAGTCATCGTTGTGCCATCAACCTTCCTAGTAGGGAGAAATAATATTTTGCAGTACTTTAATGAAAGCCTAATCTATAATATTTTTAGGATATACATTGTTTCTCTCCTTTGCGCAATTCACCATATCCATCATCCTCTTCACACAAACTTACTCAATAAATATTTCCAACTATGTGTTGTATTCATCTTTAGTGGTCCATTTTGCATCCAATAAACTCTATAACTTTGTACTATGTTGATTATACCTTGCATCAATCAAGGCTTTGGCCTCTTTGACAAAAAAAAATCATTCTCATTTCAATCCCCATCATAATGTCAACATTAGGATTCAGTAAGGTATAATTAGATACCGTCAATATCATCTTATTCTATGTTAGCATCTCTCCCAGATCATTCATCCATGTATCAAAATCCTTTAACTCACCTTTGTAATTCAATATTATAGGCATACCATAATCCTCCATTTCTCTGAATATTTCGGTTTGTTCTGGAGTTGCATTCCTAAATTTCCATGAAAAGTTGTTATTTCATTCACCAAGTCAATAGCTTGTAGTACTTTAGGGACATTTTTAGGAGATTCATGATCTTGTCACATCTTAGGCATCATCTCTTTTGAATCCCCTAACCCAGTACTCCATTTTCTCCATTCATTATGGAAAGCTTCTTAAATATACTTGAATATCTTATGTTTGCTTCATGGATGTTCCTATAGGTAGCCCACACATCATTAGCTCTATTTACAATATTTTTTACCCTATGTTTCAACACATACTCAAAAATGTCATTCGCCACCTTAATAGTTTCAAATTTGGCCTTCTTGACATTTTCCTTCTCCTTATTTAACTTATTATTCAAATCATTAATCCTTAAGGCCAAGGTTTCCTTGTCTTGCATAGACAAGTCTAAAGAGGAAGAGGATGGAAAAGACAATGTCCTTACTGACTGGCTAGCCTGAACAGTGGCTCTCATCTTATTTGTTTCATCCAAAGCCTTATTGTAGTCCTTCACCAGGAAATCATATTTCTTTTGAGAAATTTGTGTTGCATCTGCACTAAACATTACAACATGAATACTTAACTTAGCCACTTTGACATGAGTTATATTTGTATCACTCTTCATGACCATAAAACCATGACCTCTTAAATAGGCCTAGAGACCTCAGAGACCTCGTGCTTTCTAGTATTGGGTGCCATGGACCAAATTGCAAGAATATGCAGATTTTGGCTATAACCAGATCCAAACACCTTGCCTTCGAAATGCTCCTTAGATATAGAAGCCTAAGGGTATCTTCATATTTTATTAAGTGCAATAGATGAGGTGGTGGTGCACCCTAGTAGTAACATCATTCCACTTTATATGACAATATATCTAGCCTCGACAAGAGTGATAGCTACAATCTCAGCCATAATCTTTTCTTCCTCTACCTTCTTAGGCTCTTCTTGTTGAGAAGGATCAACATTAGCCTTTGCTCATTCAAGTCTCTCCTTTATTTCTTTGATTCTCTACTAATCCATAAATTATTTTAATTCCTTAGATTTCAAAAATCCATCATCCACAAGAAACTCATTAGAATCCTTGATCCTAGGATCATCATCAATATTTTCAACGTAATGCCATTGGACAATTCTAGCCTAGGGGATATTCTGAATCAAGAGTATCTTCAATATTAGTGGGATGGAACTTCCTTTCCACCTCCTCATCATCGAGCACATGTTATTCCATTTTTTCCTCCCCATAGCTTGAGTTTGTTCTTCCAAAACATCTTGTGCTCTCTCAGCATCCCCCTTTACCTTTGCCTTAAAGTCATCATTTTGATAATCCTTCATCTTTACAAAATCCCTTTCAAAAGGATTCTCTATTATATCATAGGGACTCACATAAAAGTAATTTATCTTCAAAACGCTCTCCTCAATGTCACATATGGTTGTCCATTCCTTTTTTCCAGATATAACAACCCCATCACTAGTCAAGTTTCTCAACATATCATATGTACAAGAAATGGTGGGAGAAACTAGCTAAAACCCTTGTTTCTCCTCTTTGCATGCACAAAACCTTCTGGGTCAAAACTCCTAACCTCATCAACAAGTAACTTGAGGTTATTCACTATGATTCAAAATTTCTCATATGCCTCCATGGAAATAACTGTAAAGTAAGAAAAGGAACATTGGGGCACTAGCACAATACCCTTCCTAGGTTTTTTGAACAATTCTAGGTCCATAAAATCAATTTGCCACATCAATTCCATAAATTCCAACTAGTTAGAGACATATAGGGGAAAGAAATGTGGTGCTACCTTGGCTCCATAAGCCTCGATTAAAGTATATTTTGAGTGCAGAAACTAATCTACCAAATTATGTTGTGAAGTTGATCCTGTTACATCCTTTGAGCACATGATATCTTTGATTAATTTTGAAATCCTATGAATGGGTGCCACACCCAAACTCTCCAAAATACCAAACTTGATGACATTACAAAACATGTAGTTGGAATTGGAACAATATTGGTCCGAAATAGTGTGCACATTTAAACTAGCAAAACATTATTCTCATTATCCTTTTATCTCAATCTCAGCTTCTTTCTCCATTTCTCTTGAACCTCAAATAGAAGCATGCAAATCAATAGAATATAATGTGGAAAAGATAAGGGGAAAACTTCCTTCTTTAGATTGATAAAATCCATACGCATTTGTTTTGCAACACAAGTAGCATAATTAGAACTAGTGTTTCGATTTTGACCTTTATATTTATTGCCATTACCAACAAGTCAATGGCTATTGTAGCCTCAAAATTATGAGCCAAAACTTGATTCAAGCAATAATATGTGTTTTTGAAATAATCAACAAATTATTCACACTCAGAGGGCTCTATATCTTTAGGGCCAAATATTTCCTTGCTCTTTCTATGTCGTACAAGAAATCTACTTTTGAATGCAAATTTGTTCTGCTCATACTCACCATATAGGTTTGCACGCTTGCTGTTAACTATTTAATTTGGATTCAACCCAAATACATCCACAATTTTGTCCCTTGTTACCTTGAGGACTACAATTCCATTTTCACTCTTAATCTTCTTGTCTGGGGGATCATATTGCTTAGCTAATTCCATCATCACATCCACCTCCAAAAACACATTAGGTACTACCAGATTCTCAACCTTAAGGCCCTATAGGTAACAAGTTGTCTTGTTGGAATACCTTCTGCCCATAGGTCTCTTGCCAATTCATGACCCACCCTCATTTATGTTTCTAGAGGCACCCTCCATGAATCTTTCTTGAGTTTTCTTTGCACTCCTTGAGCTTTTGTATGTCGTAGGGGTATCCGACGTATGGTTAGATGCTTCAAGTGGCTTTGGTTTAATTATGGATGAAACATACTACATCCTAGGCCTCTTAACTCTTTTTTTCTTGGGTTTTCTCTTCAGCCTAATGCTGAACTCATTTGGTTCTAGTTCACTAATTTTTTGTGATGTGACAAGACTAGGGTTTACATCTTTTTATTGATCAAAGAAACCTAGCGAATTTAAATTACCAAACAAAATTTGTAGAACAAAACACTCCAAAATATTCTATAATGTTTATCACCCCAATTAAGGACACTCAATGAGTAAATCCTAAGCAAAATTATCTCCCAAATTCCCTACTAATTTTCAAACCAACACAATTCAATATTTTTGAAAAGAAGATATATGATAATTTTCTCCCTCACATCATTTCCTCAGGCTCTTGATATTTTCTTCACTTCTGAACAATTCCAAATGTGCAAAAAATAGGCCAACCACCTTTCTTACAACTGGAAAATGGAGTATAACACCATTAATGGTTGATGGAAAGCTCGCGTGAGTGAATTGACACTTATCCATTCATGTTAAAACCCAAGTCATTGATCATCCTATTTCAAAACCATATCAGCAACTCTCCTTTTGCCGCACTACCTTCTTCTTTTATTTAAACGATGTCTGCAGGATGTTACCATGTTGCCTCTTATTTAGAGGCCATCGCTCATCGCTAGTACATTTCACCCTCCACAAGTCCTATCAGCGATGTGAGCACCCACTCGATGAGATCTTAGCCATTGAATAAAGGCCCATCTTTGGTCACGTTCATTTCCCATCATGTATCGCTGATTCACACTTCAAATTCTAAATCACATCAATGATGGGAGAAAAAGGCAATGAAGCAAGATCAAGCCACGTGTACCTACTTAAAAATTGAAGGCACAAGAAACATCTCTCAGAAGAGTAATTCAAATTAGCAATAGAAAATTAGAAACCCTCACCACATCGCTCAGCGTTATTTTGAAACAAAAATCTTACAACCAATCCATGATGAGCGATGGAAGAAAATTAAAAGAGAACAAAGGGTCATCACATATCACCAATTCACAACATAAAACTAACAAGTGATTAGTGATAAATGATAAGCTAGTGATAATGAAAGGAACACATGTATCACACATGACTAATACACAACTCAATATCATAACCTATCCATGATACAAGAAATAAGATAAATACTATTCATCACACATCACTGATGTGCGTCGTGCATTCACAAAGCTATATGTGATGAGCGATGAGCAAGAGCATTAGTCAAGACTTAAGTAGGACAATTTTGCACATGCTCATAAGTTGTTTTAAGAAGGGGGGTGCCTGGGGCCACGTATGAAAAGGCTTCAAAGGACTTAAACCAAATCATTTCAAAGGATGTAAGGGCTAAACAAGGTCAATCATTTGACCTTATAAAATAAAAGTATTTCTCACCTAGGAATAGGGGTTTGGTAACTTTATGAGCTTTAATGACTCAAGTCATTTTAACATGAATGGGAATGGGTTACATCAAGTCAACCAAGGAATAAACCACAAGACCACATGTTGAGATATGAAGGAAAAATTTCAAAGTAAAGCAATACCTCATACAAAACCATAAGCCCAAGACTTATTTGACCAAACTAACACTTAGGAAGAAGCTTTCTCCTAGACCAATGGAACGTGAATTTTTTTTATGAGGGTTCCATTAGTGGCTCCAACTGGGAACACATTCCTCTTGCAAGCATGGCAAGATTTTAGATCTCATGGTTGAAGTAGACCAAGCATAGAAGCACCAAAAACCAAGGACTTTCTTAAACAAGGCAAGAGAACCAGACCAAAGAAAACACACCTATATAATACTTATAGGACTATACAATGTACATGGAAGAGAGCATATTTCAAGAGAAATATGGCTTCAAGAATTGTCCATGTACTAGAAGCTCAAGAATTTCACCTGTTAGTTCATGTAAGAAATATGAATCCTCGCCATTATTTTTTCTAATCAAATAAGGTCCTAGCCATAATGCTTCAAACTTCCCATGTTTTCCCTTATCTTCAGATCTTGTATTCCACATCAACACCGGGTTTCCTATTTTAAATTTTCTTGAGGATGCTTTTTTTTCATGCAAGTTCTTGACTTGTAACTACAACTTGGCACTGCTTTTCTAAGCATCCCTCCTTGTTTCATCCACTTCCATTAGTGCATCAATCCTATGCTGCATTGAGTCACATATGTCCTCACCATATTCTTGGACAAACTTATACATTTACATGAGGTTATTTTGTGGTAGCCTAGTTGCAACTCCATCTACTAGATCAAAAGGTGCACAACAAGTGGCCTTCTTAATAGTCACCTGATCTGCCCACAAGGCTAACTTTAACTTGAAATCACAAGCTCTTTTATTATTCTCAAGAATCATTTTGATAATTTTCATCAAGCTTTTATTGCTTGATTCTACTTGACCATTTCCTTGAAGGTGATATGGTAAAGAATATGACATCTAGATTCCATGTTTTGAGTAAAAGTCTATAAATTCCTTAGATCTGAAGTACATTGCATTATTTGAGACAATCTTCTTAGGTACTCCAAATCTGGTCAATATATATTTCATTAAAAATCTATGACTACTTTACCTATTGCCCTTTTTGTTGGGATGGCTTCCACCGACTTTGTAAAGTAGTCTATGGCCATAAGAATCCATGAATTCCATGCACTATACTTTTCAACTATTTCTCCAATGAAGTCAATACCTCATTATTGAAAGGGTGCCTGCGTAGTAATAGGTCTAAGGGGAAAATTACCTGATAATATCAACTTCCTAGAGAACCTTTAGCATGCAACACTTGCTTTTACCAGTTTGTATGCATCCATAGAAACTATGGGAAACCAGAATCCAACCCTCAATACTTTGTGGGCAGTGGTTTTAGCCATTTAATGTAATCCACATATCCCACCATGCATTTATTTTAACAACTTGGAGGCCTTGGTCTCATGAACACATTTCAACAATACTCCCTCCAAGTTTCTCCACCACAACTTACCTATTATGATCACATATTTAATGGCATGCAACTTAAGAGTTCTTTTCTCATTTTCTATCAATCCTTCAAGGAATTGCATTCTTTGCAAGTAATAAATTACATCTTTGTACTAGTCACAACACTCCATATCACAGGTGTATGATCTTCTAGAATCATCTTCTAGATTTATTTGATTTGCATCTAGTTTCACTTCAGGCATTAACTTAGCCAATCCCTGGTCTCTCACAAATTTGGTTATCTGGATGTCAAAGTTAAATTCCTGGATTCTACTTATCCACCTGCATATTATACCCATGACTTCTTATTGGGTAAAGATATCCTTCATAGTTGTAGTTGGGACATAGGCAATGATGGTGGCTCCAAATAAGTAAGTCTTGAAGTTATTCACAGCCTTAACAATTTCATACGCTTGATTTTCCATTAGATCATATTTTAACTTTGCAGCTTGCAATGACTTGCTAAAGAAAGCAATTGGTTGTTTGAAACCTTCCTCATTCTTTTGTAAAAAATAGCAACAATAGTATGGAATGACGCAAATGAAAAGAATTGTAATGGCTTGGAAAAGTTAGGAGTCCTTAATACTAGGGCCTCCTTAATAGCTTATTTTATGCTCTTAAATGTCTGACTAGGCTCCTCACTCCAAATTACCTTTTCTCCCTTCTTCAACATCTTAGATATAGTTCTTGTAATCTCTGTGAAATTTGTTACAAACCTCCTCAAGAAGGTTATCTAGCCAAAGAATGATTGAATGAATTTAACATTCTTTGGTTGAAGAATCTTGTCTATGCCTACTACCCTTTCAGAGTCAATCTTCACTCCCTCTTTGGACACAATATGTCCCAACAATTTTCCTTCAATAACCCCAAAGGCAAAAAAAATAGTATTTAGTGAGATCCCATATATTAAAGCCTTTATGAATATCTTCTCCAAGTGCATGCAATGATCTTCTTCCTTCTTGGAGTAAGCTATTAAATCATCTTTGTATATTTCCATGAACAAATCAATAAATTCAAAAAAGGCTACATCCATATCCCTTTGAAAACTAGCACCTGCATTTGCTAAACCAAATGGCATCCTAACATACACATAGGTACCCCATGGAGTAGTGAATGCAGTATTGTACTACTCAGACTCCTTCACTTTCACTTGGTTGTATCTAGAAAAACCATCCATCATAGATAGTAGCTCATGGCCAGTCAACTTTTGTAACATGGCTTCCATGTTCAGTAGTGGATAGTTGTCCTTTAATGATGATATGTTCATATTTCTAAAATCCACAGATAACCTTATATCACCATTTTTTATTTCTAACTACCACTAAATTAGACACCCATGAGGAATTCATAATGGGATTTATGATGCTAGCATCCCTTAGCTTAACCAATTCCTCTTGCATCTTAGTAGCTAAGGTTGGATTTATGGGTCTTTACTTCTATCTGAAAGGCTTAGCATTTTCTTTTAGAGGAATTTCATGCTGGAATAATTCCTCTCTATATGCTTTCAGGTCATCATAGGACCAAGCAAAGACATGTCTATACTTTATTAATAAGGCAATCAAAAATTCCTTTCCCTTTGGTTTCATCTTTTTTCCTACATATACTTTCTTAGGGGCATTTTCAGACCCCAAATTCACTTCTTCTAGATCCTCTAGATGGGTGATAGTTTTTTTAACCTTTCTCTTGTCTTGATTATTAAAGATCTTTTATAATGCTACAAGGCCTTTGGGGATCTTATTTTTCTTTAATTGAGTAACTTCATTTCTAAAGACAATATCCTTACCATCTATATTCTCAACGAAATCTCAGAGATCAATTTCCTGACTCTCATATTCATCAACACATTTTAAAAACTTCAAGATATCTTCATCATTGTTGAAGATTTTCCAATTATGTATATTGTTAGGGATTGATGGCCTTTCTTGTACCTCAACTTTAGAAATACCTAAAAAATTTATAACATCGGGTTTGAATGCAATATTTGCAAAAAAGTTAGCTACTATATTCTGTCCCCTCTCCATCTAGTCGATTCCAAATGTGCCAAACTATTTAGTAGATTCCAAGACAACATTTTTGTATTTTTTCAATTTGTTGTTCTTGCATGCATATTTAGACCTTACTTGGGATATCACCAACTCAGATTCACTGATAACCATTAACTTCTTTATCCCATGCTTTCCAGCTAGCCTTAATCCTAGCAACAATTCTTCATAGTCTACCACATTGTTCATGCAAACAAAGGACAAAATGAAAGAGAATTTACATGTATTTCCACTAGGTGATACCAAAAATATTCTTCCACCAGACCCTTCTATAGAGCTTTCACCATCAAAGTACATCTTGTAGAGTCCATTCTTATCATATAGTCTTGTAACTCAATTATCTATAGGTGCAAGGTGCATGTCACATTCTCTTGGCACCTCTTCCACTTTAAAATCACTAATGTTGGTGTCTATAAAAAGAATTGTATCATCCTCATGAGCATGTTCCAATATATGTGGAAATTTTGGTTCTTTGAGCACTTGGACATTCTTACCATCAATAGGAAAAGTAGCATAAGAAATGTTGCACTGCATGCTACCTAACATGGAAGCACTCCACTTCCTAGACAACAACATTCTATAATTGGGTGGGATATGTACCACAACTACACTCATGTTGAATTCCTTTTCTAGATAAGTAGCTAGTCTATAAGGGAGTTCATTGATAACACCAATCACAGGGACTTCCCTTGAATCCATATCATAACACTTTCCATGAGTAATATCAAATTTTAGTCCCAATGCCTCCATGATCTTGGATGGAATTATATTATTGGATGCCCCAAAATCAATGATATAATTTTTCAAAAAATCCCTCAACTATCAATGTGCGGAAGAATGGATCTATTTTTCCAAGACAAGAAGTCACTGAATACCCTAGAAAGATATGAGGGATCTCAGTGATTACTCCCTCAACTTCTTTATCTTTCTTCTCCTTTTCACTCACTTTGGGTTGAGCGGACACCATTAAGTCATTGTAGGCTATAGTAGCACCATTCATAAGGGCTACTACCTTTTGTTTGTCTTCATCAATTCTCATTATCTCAAGCAAAGGAACAAGAACTTTTACTTGACTAAGCAATTGAAACATTTCAACAAGAGTGTAGTTAGATAATCAACTAGGATCATACTTTTTTCTTTATTTCTATCTTTTTGTTGATCCTTTTTTGTTTCATCTCGAAGCTTGGAATCTCTTCTTGCAACTTCATAATTTTTCTTCTACTCCTTTGTCTTCACAGCAAGGGACTTGAGTTCTCAATCTATTTTTGGTTTGTCCACTTTATTAGCCAAATTTTTTTATCCCTTACTATCTTTAGCCTTAAATCCTTCCCATTTTTTATTAGATTTTGGCTCTTTACCTTTTACATTCTACTCATTGATGAAGAGACCAGCAGGACTACCTTGGTCACCACCCACTACGTTGTTCCTTAGATGATGTGAACCTCTATCTTGTGCAACCAAAGCCATTGTATATCTTGCAATTTCCTCATCAAAAGGTCTTCTTAGGGACACATTATCCTTAAATGCTTCTAGGTTGTATAATTCATTATCACTATCATCATCTTCATCAGAGAGGACCTTCTGGTGATATGTACTAGTGATATACCTTTGGTCATCCATATCCATTTCATGAGACTCCATATCAAAAGCACATTCATTGTCAGTGAAATCAGAACCATCCATAATCATATTTATGTTGACATCATCCTCAATAGATTGATCATAGTCTTCAAGTACATCTTCTTCAATTTCAACCATCTATGCAACTACACATTGATGATGAGAATGTGCCATTTGGTACACCATGCACCAAGTGGTTTCATCAACAAAATTTATTGATTTCTTTTGTAAAGGATCTAGAGGAACCTTGTTTTGAACATTTCTCTAGTTGTTAGAAATAGGCTTCCCATTATGCCAGTTTGTATTATATGGATGATCTTTCAATCGAGGGGGTCTCTCATTTTTATGATAGTTAGACTTCTCATTTAATAGACCCTTTTCTTGCCTTTCCATTCTATTTCTTAGATCCTTCATGGTACTCATAGAATTGTCAATCTTATCCTCAAAAGAACCTCCTTTAGCACCAGAATTCTTATCCTCTCTCTTTGGGTTCTTGAGGATCTTTACATCATCTTTTATCCCAACCTTACCAGTTGCTCTACTAATACTATCAATATGAATAGCCATCTTTTAAGCCTCTCTCAAATTTTGAGGGTTCTTATCTAACAAGCAATAGTCCATCTTTACATCAAAGGCATTATAATAGTTCACCAGGCATACATTATCGCTTAATCTCAAATGAGGAGGTAACTGATTCATAGCCTTCTGAAATCTCAAATTCAAATCAGCCACACCCTCATTAGAACTTTTAACAATATTATTGAACTGATTCAGATCACCATATTGTTCTCTAAATAGCCTCTTAAATTCCTTCCAAGAGCCAATACTCATAGTAGGTAAACTCTTATACCATTCTCTGGCATCCTCAGTAAGTGAATGCATCAATAACTTCATCATGGCATCCTCTGCTTCTACCTCAAAGTCATCCCTAACATTAGCAAATGCATTAAGGTGATCTTCACCACTTAAGGCATTTTTACCAAAAAATTTGGCTAAAGAAAGCCTAAAATCTTCAGGTAAAGGGTTATGATAACTACGAATTCTAGTGAAGCACAATTTTTGATATCTCTCAACTTGCATTGGTCTCTTGGTAATCTGGTCTCTATGAGCATTTCTATGCTCATAATCCTTTTTGTCATTAGATTGAGTCTTACTCTTACCTTTTCCATCTCCATTATTATTTCCACCTTATTTCTTCTTTCCCTCATCATCTTCAAAATAAGAATTCTTATTTTTATCATTCCCTCCACCTCCACCACCCTAATCCCCACCACCAATTCCACTAGAAGTTTGTCCCCCAAACCTCTTGTTTTGTGATTCACTCTTAGTATGTCTAGATCTCGAGTTTTGGGGGTACAGTGGATAGGGTAGGATCAACCTTAGCATTTCAAATAGAATTATTAATAGATGAATTATTGGTACTTGTTTTGGTACTAGTATTGAAGGTATTAAAGGTAACTTTATTTACTTGATCAATGGGCCTCTTCCCATGGTCCACATGTTGTGATTTCTTAGCAATAGCAAAAGGATATATTGATTTGGAAGTTGCAATAGATGTAGTTTAAGTGTTTGTAGAAAAGGTTCCCATTTGAATGGTCACCTTAGGTGGATCAGGGGTTATTTTAGCAACAAATCTATTAACATTTTCTTGAAATTCTTTATGTGTCGCTTCTTCTCTCATATTTTCTATCCTTTGCCTCCAAGCATCTCTTTCTTGCATCTTAGCCATGATTTTATCTTCCTTTTCTTTTAACTTCTTTTCTCTTTTCTCTTCCACCTCCTTAAGCCTTTGTTCCTCTTCCTCTTTGAGCCTAATATCTTCTTCTTCTAAGGCTTGCATATCTTTATCTATGTCTTCCTCATTTTCAAGGATATCTCTGAGCTCACTTGGCTCAGGGGTAAAGAAATCATGATTAGCTAGTTTTGCCTCAAGGGATTGGTGTAATTATTCATTTTTGGGTTCACCTCTTGGCTTAAAATTACCACCATTAAAAATAGATCCAACCCAAAGAGCTAAAGGTTCTAAGAACTTATTATTTTTCTCCCAGAATGCCCACATATCTTCTTCTCTTGACACATCAAGTTCATTATCAAATACTTCCTCAATGCGGAAACTTCGTTGATCTACCTTAGGAAATCCAACTTCACGTGCTTTTTCATGAGTATTTTCACTATTTACTTCATTATTAAAAGTAGGATATGCATCAATGAGAAGTTCAATAGACTGACTTGATTCAACACATTTCTTCACCTAGGTGCGTTGCTTGTCCTTTGAATTCTTAGACTCCATCTTCTATTTAGGATGCTTCTTTTTGCGACTTCTAGTCTTCACCATGGGGCCAAATAATATCTCAAAATTCTCTTTCTCACTTTCCCTTTTGGGAATTTAATTTTGCATTGGCACATGAGACTTTAGAGTCGCCACCCAAGATGTTTAGAAATAAAATTTTATGACACTTTGGGGTTACACTAGAAATATTAGAGAAAACTTTAAACATAACCTGACACAAGCTAAAAGAACAAACCACACTTTGAAGCATAAAACTGCATGTGTCTTATATGATGAAACTTTGAACTAGTTATTCTCCAAGCAGTGAAGAACAATTAAAATATTTGACTCTGAATATACCAGATTTACCTAGAGATGTTGGACCTAGTACCCAATAGAGTCGTCAATATATTGGTCACTTTTTTAGAACCAAACTTGATCTCGCCACTTACCTATGAATTTTCCAGAATCCAATGATCGACAAGGATAAGGATTGGCCAACAAACAAGTAAAGGACTTCTAAGCCTCTACTTCTACTCTTTAGGCTCTATAAAACCTAGGAGGGAGATCCTAACAATGTTTATATGATATTCACATGCCATTTTATCACTAACATTGAAAACAAACAAATATATTCCTGCTTAACACAAATAGACAAAATTCCTTAAGGATTTATCATACCCTTTAAAGAATTGTACCTACAACTAGGAATGAGTAGTACTTCATGCTATTGTGCTACAATTACAAGGTATGTTAGAAATTGTTGTATATATTTGTGTTATTTGTTAGGTACAAGAGGCTCACTAATATCAAAGATGACCAAAAAAATGTACTAGTGCCTTATCTAATGGTGACGAATTCACATATGCAATAAACAATAATACAATAGCAAATGGAAACAAATATTTGTAGACTATTAAATATCATTTTGTAACACACAACTCAATATTTCCAGAAATAGAAACTTCTTAACAATCCCCGAATTCCACTTACAAATTTATGATCTCACTCAAGCACTTACTTAGCTCTTTGAACTAAAGAAAAAGATGAAACCACACATTCAATCATTGTGACTGGAGACAAATAAATAAACCTTCATTCCTTTATTCATAATTTAAAAGCTAAAATTACAAAGGAGAGAAACTAATTCAAGAACTTCTAATTATCATTCTTATATCTCTTCTATTCTAAAACAATTAAGCCTATTGAGGATCTGAATACATTCTTAGGACTAACACTAATCTATCTCTCTATGCTTGAAATTATCAAAATTACTCATACATGAGCCCAAAAATTTCTTACCATCAAAAGACCTCTATAATTGGACTTGAAATCCCATTTATGAGCAACGAGCATCAGGCCAAACTACAATCAAAGTGATATTTTTATTTGACATACATTTCAATATTAATTTTAAAATTCCCCAAATGGTTATATTTCCACTTTACAAAGTGGGGGGAAAGCATATAAGACAAAAGTTATTTTCATTTGCTGAAGAAGATATGACATCCTTCCAAAAGGAACATTTCACTCCTTGCAATAGGATTATAATATCTTCTGCACAAACCAACATTTTGACTATGTGCACACCTAGTCATAAAATATTCCAAAAGTGTGAAAAACAAAAAAATAAAAGAAAGACATGTTGCAAGTATGGATGTGTTTGGTGGTGTTGTCATTAAAGTTGCCATTGATGTCAACACAGTTCAATATGATTGCATATGGTACTTGTATAGTTGAGATATTGTAGAAGTGTTTAGAGTACATGGAACTATATTTATGAAGTTGTAGTTGTGTTTTTTCCAAGTGATTTTGTGAAAATTGAGAAATAATGAAGGCAGTGTTGAGTGTGTGTTTTGAGTGTGCTCTGGTATTGTGCTCTACATTTCTTCTATGTTGATCCTATTCCTGTGTGGATATATAGTATTTTTTCATGAGCTTTAATGGATAATATATCCAAAAAAAATTCTTTTGGATCGATGGAAACTGGAAGATATGTTCACTAGTATGTGAACCAATTTGACAAAACTATTTTTTTGTGGATTGAGAGAAAAGTTTTTGCTCCACAGTCTTCTATTTTTTTTAGATCTTGTGCATCTGGGAGATGATTTATACACATGTTCTTAGTGTTTTGGAAAACATTCTTGTGATTTGGTGCTTTGGTAGACTTTCTCCAAAGCCCCTATGTGTTGTTGCTTTGTCTGGTTCGACTATTGAAGAATGTTTTATACATGAAGATTGTTGCAGTTGTTGTTGATGTATCTGAAGGTCTCTAAGAGATGTTAAAAATTTTGGTGAAGCATGTTGGGTGATCCACGTGTGATCATATTGTTGGAGATGTGCATACTTCAAAGATAATTAGTGTTTTCATTAGGTTTGGCTGACCTGGTGTCTAAACATTACATAAAGTTTTTGCATCGAATTAAGGAAGTGTGTAATTGATCCAAGGTGTTGTTTAGGTCCTAATTCAATTTTTAATTGTTCCTCTCTCACTCTTATCCATTGTGGGAATGTTGAGTAGCCGAGCTAATTTGAATTTTTAAATTGAAGGATGTATAGACGACCTTGGAGAATGCTTCTAGGGTTGAAGATGGTATAAAAGTAGGTCAAGATATTGTGAATTAGAGAGACAAGCAAGTGTAGTGTGTGAACAAGTGTGAAAAGAAAAGTGTGTAAAAGTGAATCAAGGTAGCAGTACTTTGATGTGTTAGATTCCTAGAAGAAGTGAGTTGATAGTCTCTACAATCTTTTGATCAAGCTGCAAATGTGTGGAACCTATAGTGGTCTATCTTTATCTATCTTTTCTTTATCTGTAGGAAATCAGCCTCCTTCTACACAGTGAGTCCTATTGTAGGCAGTAAGCCTTTGTATCTAGGCAGTGAGCCCTCTGGTAGTGAGTCTTCATATCCGGTATTGCATTATTACTATATTGTGAGCTAATCCCCACCGTGGTTTTTCTCTCATTGGGTTTTCCACATATCTCTAGTGTCTCCGGTGTTTTCTTTCAGTTATTTGCATTTCATGATTACACTTAATAATAGGTCGAGTTAATGTGGAATTCATTAAGGTTAGAAGTAAAGTAATTTGATACAACTGATTCACCCCCCTTCTCAGTTGTCTTGTGTATTTCAATAATTGGTATCAAAGCTCTAGTTCCTCGGTGAAAATCTCAACCGCTTGAGGTAAATCAGATGGCGCACAAGTTGCAAATCCCTATTTAGGATGGAGCTGATTATAGTGATTGGAAAGATCAGAAGAGAGGTTATCTAGTCTCTCTTGGTTTCAAGACCTAGAAAGCTATGGAGAAAAATTATGTTCTACCATTCGTTGCTCCTTCCTTTGTAGATGAGATTGCTACTTATGAGGAGAATGAAAAGGCAAGGTATGCTATCTTCAGTGCTTTATCTAAAACCGAAACGACAAAAGTTGTTTCTTTAAGCACTACTTATGAAGTATGGGAAAAATTGAAAGACATTTATGAAGGAAATGATAGAGTAAAATTGTCAAGGAAGCTAATAGCTAGGCACAAATTTGAGAACTTGAGAATGGAAGAGGGTGAAGATATAGAAAGATATTATTAGAGAGTTGAACTTGTAGCAAATGAGATCAAGAATCAACGTGGTACCATGTAAGATGAAGATATAATTGAGAATGTATTGATGACCCTATTAGAGAATTATAGTGATAAGGTCTCTACTATTGAAGAATCATATTATCCAAATAAATTTACTAAGCGCCTATTTGGAATATTGATTGCATTCAAGATGAGAAAATTTGCAAGAGAAAAGGAGAAAGCTGAAACAACCTTTAAAGCAATGAAGATAGGAGATGACTCAGATGATGATTGTTCAAAAGAGTTGAAATCAAACTCTAAAAGGAAATTGAAGAAAGGTATTGGTAAATACAAAGGTATGTTTCCCTTTAAATTTTTCAGTTGTGGAAATATTGGTCATTATGCCTCAAGATGTCCAAGTAGAGCTATAGACAAGAACAAAGATAATATTAATAACTATAGAGACAAAAAGGATAGGAAATTCAAGAAATTCTATTATGTTAAAGAAGATGTAGGAATTTCTAATGATGAGTCTAATTTTGAGGATGATAAAGATGAATTTTTATTTCTAGCCCTAGAAAGTAAAGATGCATATGCTAACCATCGAAGATGTGCAAGGGAATCTAGTCTGGAGAACAAGAAGGATGAGATGGAAAGTACTCTGGTGATTGCTTTTCATGCTAGACAGGATGAAGACTATAGGGTATTTGTAAGTGGTTGTTCAAATCATATGACTAGAGATAAGAGTAAGTTTACTAAACTTGAAAAGTATGATGGAGGAATAGTTATGTTTGGACATGATTTCGGTGCTAAGATTGTTGGTAAAGGAACAACTAGTTTTGATGGAAAACATAGTACTAATGATGTCTATTATGTTAAGTGTTTAAGGCATAATATTTTGAGTGTTGTAAAAATGTGTAGTAAAGGATTTAAGCTTGTATTTCAGGATAACACCTATGAGATCATAAAATGATCTAAAACTGTGGTAGCAATAGGAAGAAGAACTCATGGAAATATCTATCAGCTTAAGAATTGTGATGGTTAGTGTTTTGTTTCATAGATTAATGAAATTTGGTTGTGGTACTGAAGGATGGGACATGTAAACTTCAACAATATGATTAGGATAAGTTCAAAAGAAGTTGTTAGAGATCTTCCAAGAATCACAAAGCCTTCAAATTCAGTTTGTAGAAGTTGTCGGTTGGAAAAACAAACAAGAAGTAGTTTTAAAGGATAAGAGCAGTCATCTACCAGAATGCTAGAATTAATTCATATAAACCTCTATGGTTCTACAAGAATAGGAGTCCTTAATGGTGACAAGTATTTTATTCTCCTGATTGATGATTACTCTAGGATGACATGGGTTACTTTTCTTAGAGAGAAAGCTCAGGCTCTTGATAGATTCAATGTATTCAAGGAAAGAGTAGAGAATGAGGTAAATCTAAGAATCAAATGTTTAAGGTTTGATAGAGGTGGAGAATGAACACTTATGGTGAGTTTAATGCATTTTGTGAAGAGCGTGACATAAAGAGACATTATTCTACCCCTAGAACCCCTCAGTAGAATGGAGTTGTGGAAAGACAGAATCAGACTATTTAAAGAGGCTACCAGGATAATGATGAAAAAATAAAATGTTCTTGATGTGTATTGGAGAGAAGTAATCCAAACTTTTGTTTACATTCTTAATACAGTTCATATCAAAGGTAATAGCACTAAGAATCCTTATGAGATATTGATTGGTAAGACTCCTACTGTTAAATACTTTAAAGTTTTTGGAAGCAGATGTTACATTAAAAGAGATGATGAGAATATTGGAAAGTTTGATGCTAGATGTGATGAAGGAATCTCTCTTGGATATTCAAATAATAGCAAGGCATATAGATGCTTCAGTAAAAGATTGAGAAAAATATTTGAAAGTGCTAATGTAAAAGTTGATGAAGCTATGTATAGACTAGTAGAAATAAGTGAAGTTGAACTAGATGATCCTATCTATGGGTAAGTGAAAGAAGAAGAAAAGAAAGAGAAAGAACAAAGTGATGAAGAGGAGATTTCAGAACCTCTTCCTAAGACTCCTAAATATTTACATAGAAATCATCTAGAGGAATAGATAATTGGAGACATAAGTGAAGGTGTAAAGATAGGAAGGAAATTGGTTGAGGTAAACTTGTGATTACTTTCTAAGATTGAACCTAAGACTATGAGTGAAGCATGCAATGATAAGAGTTGGATTAGAGCAATGAAAGAGGAACTGTAGTAGATAGAGAAGAATCAGACATGGGAACTAGTCCCTAGACCAGTAAATAAGAATGTAATTGGTTCAAAATGGGTATTCAGGAATAAGCTGAATGAAGATGGTGAAGTGGTAAGAAATAAAGCAAGACTTGTATGCAAAGGTTATTCATAGGTTGAAGAAATATATTTTGAAGAAAAATTTGCACTAGTGGCAAGAGTGGAGGTCATTCTAATTTTCTTGGCATTTTCAACTCATAAAGACTTCAAAGTGTACCAAATGGATTTCAAGTCTACATTTCTAAATGGAGAATTGGAAGAAGAAGTGTACATGGAGCAACCAGAAGGATTTCAACTATCAAACAAACTAGACATGGTTTTCAAGTTGATAAAAGCACTATATGGACTTAAACAAGCTCCCTCGAGCTTGGTATGCAAGGTTGGATAGATACTTGACACAGTAAGGATTCAACAAAGGGTTTGCAGCCAACAATCTTTACTTCAAAGTTGAGAGAAAAAAAATGTTGGTAGTTTTGGTATATGTTGATGATATTATCTTTGGTGGAAATGAAGGTATGTGTAACAAATTTGCAGAAGAAATTTAAAAAGAGTTTGAAATGTCTATCATTGGTGAGTTGAATTTATTCCTTGGACTTCAAGTGAATCAAACTAATAAGGTGATATCAATTTCATAATCTAAGTATGCTAAGGAATTGTTGAGGAAATTTGGAATGAATAAGTCCAAACCGATCTATACCCCTATGGTAACTGGATGTAAGCTGAGTAAGGATGATGAATCTTCTAAAGTTGATCAAAGCATACTTTTGATTATCTTAGGGGGGAATTAGGGGTTACTACCCCTCCTTCCTTCAATTGGGTACACATGGAAGTGCATCAGTCTAGTGGATTCACATATTCTTTTTTGATCCGGACTGATGATTATGGTCTACTCCTCATGGGGAGTAGAAAGGTGCATTTTTGCAATATGTGATGTGTGTGCACTCCTAAGGGGGAGTGATTAGAGCTTTATATGGAAAAAAATTTCGTGCAAAACTTTCCTTTTCCATTGATGTCAAAGGGGGAGAGAAAGTCGTGTGAAAAAATTGAAAAGGGGGAGAGAGTAGATTGTAAGGAGAGGAGAGTAGAAGAAGCAAGAGAATGTGTATGCTATCCTTGATGGTTTTTCACATCATGTGTTGCCATCAATGACAAAGGGGGAGATATTTGCAAGTATTGATGTGTTTGGTGGTGTTGTCATTAATGTTGTCATCAATGTCAACATAGTTCAATATGATTGTAGATGGTACTTGTATAGTTGAGATATTGTAGAAGTGTTTAGAGTACATGGAGCTATATTTATGAAGATGTGTTTTTTCCAAGTGATTTTGAGAAAATTAAGAAATAATGAAGGCACTATTGAGTGTGCATTCTGAGTGTGCTCTGATATTGTGCTCTACATTTCTTCTATGTTGATCCTATGCCTATGTGGATCTATGGTATTATTCATGAGCTTTAATGGATAATATATCCTAAGTTTTTTCTTTTGGATCAATTGAAAGTGGAAGATATGTTCATGAGTATGTGAACCAGTTTCACAGAACTATTTGTTTGTGGAATGGGAGAAAAAAAATATTCTCAATAGTATTCTCATGTTTTATTTTAGATCTTGTGGTTCTTGGAGATGATTTATATTGATGTTCTCAGTGTTATGTCAAATGTTCTTATGATTTGGTTCTCAAGAAGACTTTCTCCAGAGCCCCTGTTTGTTGTTGCTTGGTCCAGTTAGACTGTTGAAGAATGTGTTGTGTCCGAATATTGTTGCAGTTGTTGCAGATGTATTTGAATGTCTCTAAGAGATGTTAAAATGTATGGTGAAGCATGTTGAGTGATCCACATGTAATCATCTTGCTAGAGAATCACATACTTCAAAGATCATTGGTGTTTTCATTAGGTTTGGTCGACCCGGTGTCTACACATTACATAAATTTTTTGCTACGAACAAAGGAAGCATGTGATTGATCTAAGATGTTGTTTGGGTTCTAATTAAATGTGTAATTGGTCCTCTCTCATTCTTATCCACCATGGGAATGTTGAGTAGCTGACCTAATTTAAATTTGTAAATTGAAGGATGTATAACTGACCTTGGAGAATGCTTCTAGGGCTGAAGATGGTATAAAAGCAAGTCAAGATGTTGCAAATTAGAGAGACAAGCAAGTGAAGTGTGAGGACAAGTGCGAAAAGTAGAGTGTTTAAGAGAAAATAAAGGTAGCAGTACTTTTATGTGTTAGATTCCTAAAAGAAATGACCTGATGGTGTGTGCAATCTTCTGATCAAGCTGCAAATGAGTGGAAACTATTGTGGTGGATCTTTATCTATCTTTTATTTATCTATAGGAAGTGAGCCTCCTTCTGGATAGTGAGTCCTATTGTAGGTAGAGAGTCTTTGTATCTGGGTAGTGAGCCCTCTGGTAGTGAGCCTTTGTATCTATTATTGCATTATTACTATATTATGAGGAATTCCTCGACGTGGTTTTTCCCTCATTGGTTTTTCCACATAAATCTAGTGTCTTTGGTGTTATATTTCTATTATTTTTATTTCATGATTACACTTAATAGAAGGTTGAGTTAATGTGGAATTGATTAAGGTTAGAAGTAAAGTAATTTTATACAACTGATTCACCCCCCCTCTTAGTTGTCTTGTGCATTTCAACAAGACTAACTCCTCCATGTCCAAATTTGAGCGATCAACCTTCCTGGTAGGGAGAGAACAATATTTTGTAGTACTTCAATGAAAGCCTAATCTTTACTATTTTAAGGCTATGCATTGTTTCTCTCCTATTTTCTATTCACCATGTCCATCATCATCTTCACACAAGATTACTCAGTAAAATTTTCCAACCAAGTGTTGTATTTGTCTTCAGTGGGCCATTTTGCATCTAATAAACTATGTACCTTTACACTATGTTGATTATACCTTGGATCAATCAAGGATCTAGCCTCTTTGACAAAAGTGTCCATTCTCATTTCAATCCCCATCATAATGTCAATATTAGGATTAAGCGAAGTATAATCAAATACCGTCAATACCATTTTAGCCTATGTGAGAAGCTCTTCTGGATCATTCCTCCATATATTAAACTCCTTTAACTCACCTTTGTAATTCAATATTACAGGCATACCATACTCCTCCATTTCTCTAAATATTTTTAGTTTGTTCTGGAGTTGCATTCCTAACTTTCAATGAAAAGTTGTTATTTCATTCACCAAGTCAATAGCTTGTAATACTTCAGGGAATTTGTAGGAGCTTCAAGATCTTCTCACATCTTAGGCATAATCTCTTTTAAATCCCCTACCTTAGTGCTCCATTTTCTCCATTCATTATGGAAAGCTTCTTGAACCTGCAAATACCTTATATTTTCTTCATGGATGTTCCTATAGGTAGCCCACACATCATCAGCTCTATTTACAAGATTTTTTGCCCTATGTTTCAACACATGCTCAAAAATTTCATTCGCCATCTTAACAGTTTCAAATTTTTCCTTCTTGAAATTTTCCTTCTCCATCTTTAACTGATTATTCAAATCAATAATCCTTAAGGCCAAGGTTTCCCTATCTTGTGTAGACAAGTCTGAATAAGAAGAGGATGGAAAACATAATTTCCTACATGACTAGATATCCTAAACAGTGGATCTCATCTTATTTATTTCATCCAAAGCCTTATTGTAATCCTTCACCAGGGAATCATATCTCTTTTGAGAAATTTGTGTTGCATATGCACTGAACATTGCAACATGAATAGTTAACTTAGCCGCTTGGATGGGAGTTATATATGTAGCTCTCTTCACTACCATTGAACCCATGACCTCTTCAATAGGCCTAGATACCTCATGCTTTCAAGTATTGGGTTCCATGGACCAAATTGCAAGAGTATACAACTTTGGACTATAAAGAGATCCAAACACCTTGTTTTCAAAATGCTCCATAGATATAGAAGCCTTAGGGTGTCTTCTTATTGCATCAAGTGCAATAGCTGAGATGATGGTGCACCCTATTAGTAACATCATTCCACTTTATATGACAATACCTCTAGCCTCGATCGGAGTCACAACTATAATTTCATCTATAATATTTTATTCCTCGACCTTTTCAACCTCTTCTTGTTGAGAAGAATCAAAATTAGCATTTGCTAATTCAAGTCTCTACTCTATTTCCTTGCTTCGCTGCTGAACCATAAATTATTTGAATTCCTTAGATTTCAAAAATGCATCATCCACAAGAAACTCATTACAATCCTTGATCCTAGGATCATCATCAATCCTTTCATGATAATACCATTGGACAATTCTATACTGGGGAACTTCTGAATTAAGAGTATCTTCAATATTAGGGGGAGGGAATTTCCTTTCCAACTCCTCATCATCAAGAACATGTTCTACCAATTTTTCCTCCCCAATTACTTTGAAATATTTTCCTTTTACATATGTAGGCTACTCTAGAATACCCATAGCCTAAGGTTGTTCTTCCAAAAGAGCTTGTGCTCTCTTAGCAGCTTCTTTTACCTTTTCCTTGAAGTCATCATTTTGATAATCCTTCAGCTTTGCAAAATCCCTTTCAAAAGGATTCTTTATTACATCATAGGGACTCACATAAAAGGAATTTCTCTACATAATTCTCTCCTCAATATCACATATGGTGGTCCATTCCTTTTTTCTAGATATAATAGCCCCATCACTAGTCAAGTTTCTCAACACATCATATGTGTACAAGAAATGGTGGGAGAAACTAGATAAACCCTTGTTTCTCCTCTTTGCAAGCACAAAACCTTCTCGTTCAAAACTCCTAACCTCATTAATAGGTAATCTAAGTTTATTCACCATAATTCCAAATTTATCATATGCCTCCATGGAAGTAACTATAAAGTAAGAAAAGGGACATTGGGGCACTAGCACAATACCCTTCCTAGGTTTTCTGAACAATTCTAGGTCCATAAAATCAATTTTCCACATCAATTCCATAAATTCCAACTGGTCAGAGACATTTAGGGGCACACAATGTGGTGCTACCTCAGCTCCATAAGCCCTGATTAAAGTATATTCTGAGTGCATAAACTAATTTTCCCAATTATGTTGTGAAGTTGATCTTGTTACATCCTTTGGGCACATGATATCTCTGATTAATTTTGAAAGACTATGAATGGGTGCCACACCAAAACTCTCTAGAAAACCAAACCTAATGGAATAACAAAACAACATGTAGTTAGAATTGGAACAATCCTTGTCCCAAATATGTGTCCACATTTGAACTGGAAAAACATTATTCTCATTATCCTTTTATCTCAATCTCAACATCTTTCTCCATTTATCCTGAACCTCAAATAGAAACATGTACATAAATAGAGAATAATATGGAAAAGATAAGGGGATAACTTACATCTTTAGATTGATAAAATCATTATACATTTGTTTTGCAACATAAGCAACATAATCAAAACTAGTGTTTCAATTTTGACCTTGTATATCCATTGCCATTACCAACAATTCAATGGCTATTGTAGCCTCAAAATTATGAGCCAAAACTTGATTCAAGCAATAATATGTGTTCTTGAAATAATCAACAAATTCTTCACACTCAAAGGGCTCTATATCTTTAGGGTCAAATCTTTCCTTTTTCTTTCTATGTCATACAAGAAATCTACTTTTGAATTCAATTATTTTCTACTCACACTCACCATATAGGTCTACATGTTGGATGTTAACTGTATAATTTGGATTCAACCCAAATACGTCCACAATTTTGTCCCTTGTTACCTCGAGGACTACAATGCCATTTTCACTATTAATCTTCTTGTTTATAGGATCATACTACTTTGTTAATTCCATCATCACATCCACCTCCACGAACACATTAGGTACTGCCAGATTCTTGAGCTTAAGGCCCCATAGGTAACAAGTTCACTTCTTGGAATAACTTCTATTGAAAGCATACAAAAACAACTACCATCCACTCTGAGGCTCAGCCAATTCTCTAACTTCACCAACATTGTAATTAATTTGCTTTTTATGACAACTAGCCACATAGGTCTCTTGCCAATTCATGACCCACCCTCATTTATGTTTCTAGAGGCACCCTCCATGAATCTTTCTTGAGTTTTCTTTGTACTCCTTGACCTTGTGGACACCGTAGGGGTATCTGGTATAGGGTTAGATGCTTCAAGTGGCTATGGCTTAACTGTGGATGAAACATACTAGTTCCTAGGCCTCTTAACTCTTTTCAACTTGGGTTTTCTCTCTAGCCTAACTGCTAGCAATAATTAAAGGAACACATGTATTGTGCATCGCTAATACAAAACTCAAGATCCATAACCTATTTGTGATACAAGAAACAAGAGAAATACTATTCATCATGCATCTCTAATGTGAGTCGTGCATTCACAAAGCTATCCGCAATGAGTGATGAGAAAGAGTGGTAGTCGAGAGTTAAGTAGGATAATTTTGCATGTGCTGAATAAGTTATTTTAAGAAGGTGGATGCCTAGGACCACATATGAAAAGGCTTCAAAAGACTTAATCCATATCGTTTCAAATGATGTAAAGACTAAACAAGGTGAACCATTCGACCTTATAAAATAAAAGTATTTCTCACCTAGGCACACGGGGCAGGTAACTTGAAAGGCTTTAATGACTCAAGTTATTTTAACATGACTAGGAATAGGCTACATCAAGTCAGCCAAGGAATAGACCGCAAGACCATAGGTCGAGATATGAAGGAAAAAGTTCAAAGTAAAATAATACTTCATGTGAAACCTTAAGCCCAAGACTTATCCACCCAAACTAACACTTAGGAAGAAGCTTTCTCCCAGACCAATGGAACATGATTTTTTTTATGAGGGTTCCATTAGCTTCACTTCAAAGTTGTCTCCTATTAAATCATTAGTCCATAAATCGTTGAGCACTTGATGGTTATACTCATCCAATTTGCAAAGCATGTAGACTCTTGTATCTTCTGTTTGCAAAACCCTAATCAAGGTCTTTGAAAATGTACCATCAAGTTCATTCTCAAACACTTTCCATGAAAACCTGTTGAATTTTTGTCGAGGTCTTTCAGTAACCTTGACTATGGTTGGAGTAGCCATTGCAACCTCAATTTATCTTCAAATTCTTATAAAATTGCTTCAAATATAAACCCACAAAGAACAAATAGCAGTAAATACAATTTCGCACTTCAACAAGAACTAGGGTTTGAATTAATTCACCTTAGATGACCTTCAATCACTCCTCAAATAGCTCTAGTTTCTTTCAAATGTGCAAAAGTAATTCAAAATCAACTAGGGATTTCACTTTATACTTTATCAATCTACCCTAATTTTACATTTAATGCCTCAACTTCCCAAAAGATGGTAAGCATTTCTTTGAAACACTGTAAACCCTAAAAGGCTCTGTAAAGATTCAGATTTGCATATATTTTATCAAAATATTTTTCAAAATTTTAAGCATAACATTCTTCACCATATATCTTTGTGTCATAGATTGACACCTCATGGTTCCAAGGGGTTGTTAGATTTCTCTATTAGTGCTCCCCCTAAGCCTATCACGGGATTAATTTTTAAAAGGAATATCTACACCAAATTTAGGTACAGATGCATTTGATTCATCCTTATTCTTAGGTTCCTCTTTTTTCTTCCAAATTTTCTCCATTTCTTTCTTAACTTCAGTAGGATCAATTTTCTTTACTATATTATTCCTATGTTATAGATTAGTTTTTCTTCCATTCTTTCTTCTGCACAATCTTGAAATGTGTCCAGGCTTGTTACAATTATAGCACACAACATTCCTCTAACCAAATTTACTTCTATTCATTCTTGATCTGCACTGATTAGCTTTATGTCCAAATAAATTGCATGTATAACAATAATCATTGAAGGATTGAAACATTCTACCAACATTGAATCTATTCGTCATTCGACTTCTACACTCAATAGATTTATGTCCAAATTTTTTGCAAGAAAAACATTTTCTGGAAAAGGATCCATCATTTTGATTCATCCTACTTGTACATTTTATAGCCTTATGTCCAACCTTATTACATGAAAAATAAATACCATTGAAACATGGGTACCTTTGAGCATTTTTTGTCTCATAGGATCCCTTCTAGTGTTGCTTCTTTGATTATTGAATGGTTTACTATTTCCTTGAGTTTTCTTTTGATTGTTAACCTTGCTAGATGTTTGATTTTTCTTTGAAATTTGTACTTCTTTGAGTCCTAAACCACTTTTATCCTTACAAGGTTTTTGAATTGCAATAAAATCATCAAGAACTATAGTACTTGTTTTTAATATGTCCTCATGAGCTCTTTCTTTCTCTAAATTAGACCTTATGGTTACCACTTCATGTTCATTTTTTGTTCATTCATCAACCTTGATTTGTATTTTAGCATTTAGAAAATATTCAATTCTTTTCTTTTCTTCCACTTGCACTTTTAGTCTGGTGATTTCTTCACTTTCCTTCTTCAATTGTTCATTAACTTCTCTATTCCTTTCTTTGAGCTTCTTGATTTCCTCTCTTATCTTTATTCATTTGCTTCTTGTAGGTTTTCCTTCAATATTCTTTTTCACTTTCAACTTTGTCAAGATCTTCTAAAGTAGCTTTGACTTCTTTTTCAAACATGCAATCATCTTCTTCATATTCAATTATAGAGATATCTTCTGAAGGAATAGGGCATCTTTTATCAGCCATGTGATCAACCTCTAAGATATTCCTTAAGTTGTTAGACTTTTCCAAAGGAACAAAGATCTAATACCAATTTTTGAACACCCAAAATAATGAAGGGGGGTGAATCAGTATTCTATTAAACCATTTAGTCATAATCCAACTAATTATCAAAACACTTTAAATTAATGCAATGAAAGAGTACATGAAGAAAATCTCAACACAACATAACACATGAACACCAAGTTTTTTACGTGGAAAACCCAAGGAGGGAAAAACCATGGTGAGGATTAACTTACAATATATTATAACCAATTATAAAATATTATAGGGCTCACTGCTAGGACTCATTGTCCTTAAAAAGGCTCACAGCCTAAAAGTAGATACAAAACAAAATGGCTACATATCCAAGGTGTGAACTGATACAAAATACACCTTCCTTGTGCTGAATTCAATTCCAATGATGCTATAAAAATAAAACTCTACTCTACTTTGTAGTTTCAATACATAATTCAAGGCTTTTCATCATATAACAAACCTCTCTATATGCTTCATTACACTATCCTTCTCAAAATCCATTGGTTTATCTTTGTGTTGTAGTATTCCTCTATCTCCTTCCTTCTTTATACTCTAGCATTTAATTCTTGAAAATTGGAATACCTATTCACTCATACCATTGTAACATATCAGGCATTTGCATTGCTTCCTATTTGGATTTCAACATTTCCCATGAAATGTTATCTTTGATGGTTGAATGATTATCCTTGATCAAGGTGGTATTCCTTTTGGAATGACTGTCTCATGCTTACATTTAATTTTCTCCTTTTTTCCCTTAAGAATGGTGAATGTCGTGTTTATTTTGAGAGACAACCATTATGATTTCATTGTCTCTTAACTATTCTTTGAAAACCTCACCTAATTCCTTATCAAACTCTACCTTTGCTTCCTTTGTAGGGACTGAAAACATCATTATTTGACTACTACTGTTGTTATTATAGAAAAAATACCTTTTCAACAGTCATATGACACCATTATCACAGGTCTAACTTTCCATTTTCATACTTTGATGTTGCATAATCACTTAATCTTTTCATCTAATTGATCATACACCTTTGATGATGAAGAGTTCTTCTCATGATTGTCCTTAAATTTGCTACTCCATCAAGCATTTATTTTTATTATGTTCACCTTCAAGATAATACTATCCTTGACTTTATTGTCTAATAAATTTTTTTGCTTTTGACTACCATAATGAATTTCATTGATAGGACTACCCTAGGAAGTAAGGCATGTCCTCTTTTCATGGTTGTCATCATAAGGGACTGTCATAGATTGTCAAATGTTTCCTTTAATAAATTTTTCCTTTTTGTCCTTATGATGACTATGCATTGCATACCATTGTCATAGGTCTTCTCTACCTTCTACTTTAGCACAGGTCTTTGCTACTTCATGAATTTATCATTGTCCATGATTGATTCACGCCCCTTCTCATATACTAGATTACTATTATAACCATCTCTTTACAACCTATTGAAGCAATCACTGGTTTTTAGTTTTTGTATCTTCATATGATTGTCCAAAAGTCTCAATCATAGTAATATAGGCTTCTCCTTATTCACTTTTAACCTTCAAAGATTCGACAACAACTTGTAATATGGATTTTCATGGCATATCATCACCACGAGACCACATTTCTTTGAGGAAATTTATCAAACAGCTCACTATGCTACCACATTTTTCATACATGTCTACCAAAGCATTTTATCAAACAATTCACTACCTTGTTGTTATGGCTAAAAGCCTAAAATAGGTTCTTTTGAACAAGCTACGCATGCTTGCAAAAAATCTATCAAAGCATAATAGTAAATATGGATTATCAAGGCATTCAAACACCATGGATAAATAGTAAATATGGATTATTGAAAAAAATCTATGAAAGCATAATACTAAATATGGATTTTCATTGCATTCCAACAACATGGTCTTGGAATGCCATGACAAGCCATAAACAAGAAATAGAAACAATTACATAGAAACAATTCATTTCCTAGTCTATGGCTTGTCATGGCATTCCAATCACCATGGTGTTGCAATTCCATGACAATCCATATTTACTCTTATGCTTTGATAGTAAATAACCAATGTTTTCCAACAAGAATATACATGCACAATATGATCTTGCAAGTTGGAAAACATGGTGTGAAGTGAGTATATGTCTGCAAAAGTATAGTGGCAACCCATAGATAAGCAATCATACTTGGAAATAGTTCATTGCCTTGTTTATGGCTTGTCATGGCATTCCAATCACCATGGTGTTGCAATTCCATAACAATCCATATTTACTATTATGTTTTGATAGTAAACACCCAATTTTTTCTTACAAGTGCATATACATGTACAACATGATTGGGTGCTGCCACAATAATGGGTTACACTTTTTGGGACATCCTAATTTTTGTTGAAATCACATATTTTTAGAAAATATAATGAGTTAAGCCTTAAAAAGGTTCCATTTTAAGGGTTTTAATTGAAGAGGGTTTGATCAAACCCACTTATATCAAACCCCCTTGGATAGAAAGCCGCTAGTTTTAAACCATACCTATAATGGAGTCTCCTCTACACCTATCAAAATGCTGATAAAAAACCACTTTTGATTTACCTTTTAGGGGATCAAATTTATTTATTTAAAATTCTTTTTTTGTAAACATTTAGTCCTTATTATAAGCTTCCCAAAAAGTATTATTTTAAATATATTTAATTTTATTATTATATTTATTTTTTATTTCTTGTGAATGTAGGTTTTTGAATGAACATCGAGGTCTTTATTTCACACATACGGAAAAATAGGAAAAGAGAGAAAAAAAATTCTTAAAAACTCATGTACACTAGCTATTGATGCCCTTATTCCAACAAAAAAAGAATAAGTTAATTCAAATGAATACAAAAAAAGTTATGCAACTGAAAGTATAATATATCCAAATTATAATTACTTTGAATTAGAAAATTAATTAAAAAATATATATGCAACCAAAAATTATGAAAAAAAATCCATCCCCTAGATAATGGTGTGAAAACACTGTATTTAAAAAATTAGAATTGTATGCTTTCTATAAAAAAAGTTATGCAGTTGAAAGTAAGCATCAGTTTTTGAAAATGATGTTTAGTAAAAAATATAAGTTAATAAAAACTACATAAAATAATTCACAATTTATTTTTTAATTTTTAAAACAAATATAATTAGATTCTCAACACAAAATATCACAAATCACTAGTTTGCTTCATCTTAAAATTCTTAATGGTTTAGCTTCTATAGGCATATGGAAGTGAAGATCTGGTGAAAAATGTTGATTTCAATGTCAAGTTTGGCCAAAAAGTGTAACCCATTATTGTGGGATCACCCGATTGCAAGTTGGAAAAAATAGTGTGAGGTGAGTATATGTCTACCAAAACACAATGGAAACCCATAGATAAGCAATCATACATATAAATAGTCCATTTCCTTATTTATGGATTTTCATGACACTCCAACCCACATTATGTTGGAACGTCATGAAAATTCATATTTACTATTATGCTTTGATAGTAAACACAAAATGTTCTCCAAAAATCATATAAATGCATAGTATGATTGCATGTTGGAAAACATAGTGTGAGGTGATTATATGTCTGCCAAAACACAATGGCATGTCATAGATAATCAATCATACATAGAAACAATTCATTTCCTTTTCTATGACTTGTCATGTCATTCCAATCACCATGGTGTTGGAATGCCATGAAAATCCAAATTTACTATTATTCTTTGATAGTAAACACACAATATTTTCCAACCATATACATGCATTGTATGATTGCAAGTTGGAAAACACAATGTGAGGTGAGTATATGTCTGGGCCAAAACACAATGGCAAGTAATAGATAAGAAATCATACTTACGAATAGTTCATTGTCTTTTCTATGGCTTGTCATGGTATTCCAATCACCATGAGACCACATTTCTTTGAGGCATTTTTCAAAATGTTCACTACCTTGTCTATGTTGTCGCTTACTATTATGCTTACTAATATGCTTTCATAGAAAAGGTAGTGAACTATTTCAAAAAATTCCTCAAACAAATATGGTCTCTTGGAATGCCATGACAAACAAATGCAATTGATAGCTGGAATTATCACTCTAGTATGAATGAATTAATATCTTTGAGAATAGAATCAGGTTGCATAGGTGGATTTCCCTATAGTTGTGGGTATAGTTTTAGAATATATTGTTAATACATTCACTGAAGATGATGATATATATCTGTGAGCCAAACTGCATTGCTTGTTAAATAAGGTGTTTCCCATTTTCTAACAAAATTTGGTTAAGGGGTCTCCATCTACAAATATCACTCTAACTATCATCATATATTTGCAATTATTTTGGAAAAAAAGTGGGAGGTGAGTATGTTTTCCAAAAAATAGTGGCAAGCCATAGATAAGCAATCGTAGATAGAAATAGTTCATTTCCTTGTCTATGGCTTGGCATGGCATTCCACTGACCATGAGACCACATTTCTTTCAACCATTTTTTCAAACAGATCACTGTCTTGTCTATGTTGTTTCTTACTATTATTCTTTCATAGACACTTTCATAGACAAGGCGGTGAACTGTTTGAAAAATAACCTCAAAAAAATGTGGTCTCATGGATGCCATGACAAAAAAATACAATTGGCAGCTGCAATTTTCACTCTAGAATGAAGAAATTAATATATTTGAGAATAGTACTTGGTTGTGTAGGTGGAGATCCCTATAGTTGTGGGTATAGTTAAATTACCTATGCAATGTGAAGTAACTGCATAACTAATTTTAGGTTGACTATGTAGAAAACCTATATTATAATTTAAATTTTGTCATCTATCTATCAACATCTACTTATTAGTTATCCAATGTGATGTAATGCTTTGAGTTTGAAAGATGTGCAATGCAATGAAATGGAAAAAATTGGGTGTTTATAAAACTACAACCCGCATCACAACATACCCAAATTCTCTTCATTTTTAAGCCTGTATATGTATGTGTGCATTACAAATAGAAAGAACCCCAATTTCTTGCCATTATTGCTAATAATGAGTAAACTTGTTGAAAGTGGTGAAACACATAGTGTTAATGGTTCTTGGAAAATAATGGGTGGTTATAAAATGATGCCTTTCATTACATTCCTAAGGTCTAAATAACAAAATATTTTTAAGACATTCATATTCTTTTGTAAAATTCTAAGATGCAAAAAACTGGGTTTTATAAAACTTTCAACCCACTTAAAGTTTGAAAACAATTTACAAACAATAACCCTCCTAATATTTTAAAACCCTTTACTACTAACAACCCAAATGATTAGAAACCCCTCAACTCACTTTAGATGTTTTTCTAGTCTCCCCCTACTCTCAATCCTTTCACTTGCAACTCCACTCTACAACCTTTCACTTTCAACCTATAGAACGAAAGAGAAAAAAGCATAGTGTTAAAGGTTGTTGGAAAACAATGGGTGTTTATAAAATGGTCTGCATTTCATTGCATTCCTATGATCTTAATAAAAAAATAATTTGAAGACATTTATACTATTTTCTAAGATTCCAGGTTCTCAAAACACTAAGAAACTTGCAACCCACAACAATAATGCACCTATGTACATACCAAAAATGCATGAAACCATACATAAAGAAAATAAAAAATGGTACCTATCTACATATAGTCGATTACAAACCCCTCACCTCAAGTCAGTTGGTCATATCCCCCACCTACAATGCACCCTTGCTCTCCAATGTTTCACTTTCAACCTGTAGAATGATAAAACCTAGAACACAATGTTTTCCAAGAATATGTTATGTTACAATTTAAATGCATGTCTTAATCACATCAACATGCTTCCCACCTGCAGGTAATGGATAGCTTCTTGCAAAAGGCAAAAAAATGCCAATGTAATTCAACAACGAGACACCTCCTTGCTTTCAACCCCGTGGCATTTCCTTCCATTTGTCTATTCCATCACTTTTATCATCAATTTGGTAGGCCCCACACTACATATTCTCATCATGTTATGTATGTTTCCATGTATGTTGTTATGTATGTTTCTATACATTTTTTTGTGTACATAGGTGTGTTTTGTCTACACTTTAGCCATATCCTTTTTCAAATACACAAACTGTAAATAATTATTTTTTCAATTTTTTTCTAACAAATATTTTATGCAAAAAAAATATAATATATTTTTTTCAAAAAAGCATATAATTGATTGTCATAATGGTGTTTGTACAACGAAATAGGAGATTTTTTCTGATGGCCCCAAGTAAAGTGCTCCAATTTTGACTAATTGACAGTCGATCTTAGGATTTTTGGGCCTTCTGAGTGTGATGGAGATTGTCTACTTTGTCTGAAAATGCTCCAAAGTGGTAGCTACCTCTTGGATCTAGCAACCACCTTCAATCTTCAAACCCTTGTAGATTTGGCCTCCAATGTCCAACTAGGATGAAATAGAAGACAAGTATAACTTTCTTGGACACTCTGGATGTAATAAAGAGCTCAGATCTGATGCAAAAATCTCCCAAAATGCACCTACAATATAAAGCCAAAAATAGAACCACCCCAAAATCGAGTATTTCTATCACACTTTTTTGATTCTCTAGATCATCCAAAGATGCAAGAGAAGAGCATAATCAATGCTTCAAGAAAATACAAGATTGCATTTAGGATATCCCAAAAGAAGGCACTCAAATTGCTCTGATACCATGTAAGATTTGGCTATGGAGATAGCCACCCAAGATCTAAAGGCCTATGGAGAGCAAAAACTACTCAAAAGATCAATATTACAAGAATAAATTGTATTCCTATAAATGAATGCAAAGAATCAATGTACAATGTAGTAGAGACCCCTTGGTTATATAGCCAAGGTGATACATAAGATGTCATAAGATTATGACAAGTTTCTTAATCATATCACATGAGACAACTAATCATAACTACCTAGGTCACATGTAGTAGTTACATCAAAAGATAAGATAACAACTAATGACAACTAACACCTTCTAGAAATAATCTTAGAACCTAAGTAAACTTAACATGTGAATATGTCCCCTAATTACCTAGTAAGTGAAATAACTACTTGTACAAGACATTTATTCACACCAAAAAATCTCATATTTCCCTTTCTCTCTAGGATTGGAAAAGATTTCTTAGTAGTTAATTAATACATAAACTAGATAAGAGGTCATATATAAAATTATAACATTCTCAAGAGAAGCTATTTATGGATGTGGATTATTGTTGATCATTTCATCCTAATTTATCATGTTGTCTCCATTGAGGATGTTTTTGGTGTTGAATTATATCCATGACTCAGATTTTGGTGTGAATAAGGTAATTTAGCTATCTAACCCACTAGTAGATCCTATTCACATGCTAAGTTAGGTCATAATCTTCCATCTAGAAATATTATTTGTCACTTACATCTTATCTTACCTTGTGGAATTTATTTCTTGAGTCCTAAGTCATTTATTATTGGTTGAGTTAGTTGTCTCATCTTATAGGATTAAGAAACATGCAAAGATATTGTTTAATCCTATCTATTGATATGTCTATTTAAGAAATTATCTTTATACATGTGTATTATATCATAAAAAAATAAAACTATTATCTTGCCATACTTTCTTCTGGAAGTTAATATTTTATTTTATTTTTATTTTATTTATAATTGATTCTAAGTTGTGAGATAATTTTCATCTCCTAGATGGTATCAGAGCTTCAAATATGCAAACTACTTCTCAAATTTGAGTGATTTTTGGAATGAGCTATTGCTAAAATTGATAATATTGGTGGAAATTGAAAGGTTCACTATGCTCTTCTCTTGCATCATATGATGACTTCGAGATACATAAAATCTTGATAGAAATACACCATTTTTGTGGATTTCTATTGAAAGTTCATTTAGGATAATTTTGGGTCAAAATTTACCCTTACATTGAATCCATAAGGCCCAAAAACCGTCATCTTCATCTAAAATACTTCATATTTTGATAACTTTTTCAGTTAATTTTTCAGTTATTTTGGGTAACTATCTAGAATTTGATGACCAAATGATCATCATCAAGGGCTCTATTAAATTTTATAGTTGAAAATCTATCAAACTAGTTCTCAACCCAGTCTTCTAGCATTTGGTCACATGGGGCAACTATAACCCCTAGGGGGCTAAATTTTGGCCCCTCAAGTCTTGAATGGTTAGTTCCCTTGAAATTGTCATAACTTTAGACTCAGATATTTGAATATGGAAAATGAGATATTATTGGAAAGCTCATTCTAAGAACTTTCTAGTAATGTGGCTTTTATTATGATATTTTATAATTGAAATATTTTATTTATGTTTGAATTCAGATCTCCCATTTGGACCGTCAAGATCTTAAATTTTTTCCTATATTTCTATCTTTCATGATTTTTGTTGCATCAAAAAGGTATTGAGGAGATATATTTTGTGTCCATGAAATTATTCTAGATTTATCCCTACATATCTTTTATTTAGTTTTTGCAAATTTCACATAGTGACTAGTTACTTGGACATCCTCACACTTGGAGACTTTTTTTCTTTATTGGAACATTTCATTTCTAATATTCATCATGTTCGGGGCTTTCTAATTTCTATTGAAGTTTAATTTCTTCATAGTTTTGGATATCTCTCATAGTTATTTATGGATTTTTTATTTTAAATTCTTCTCTGGTCATCTTGAAAAGGGAAAACATATACAATGGAGAGATGACATCATAAAAAAACTTTATTGGCTTTAATTGTTGCCACATTTATATTGTCTTGTTCTCCCTCCACATACACCTAATAATAAATTTTCTTAGATTTTAAAAAGGGATCATGGACCTTATGAGTTATTTCTATGAATGATGATGATATTTAAATGATCTTTTTCATTTTGAGTGTCCTCATACTATTTGGATTTAAATTTGGGATATAGAGGGATATTCTAATACTCAACCTTCCTAGAAGATCACATTTTAGATAGTCTTGTGCCTCTTCATTTTTTGGATAAGATACCTTGTAAATACAATGTTATTCAAGAGTTTGATTGTTTGGAATACTTTCAATCTTTAGAAGATGAGGATGAGTTGTCTTTACATGCTCCTTCTTCTCCATCTGATATAGTTGTTATTCCTACACCTTCAATGATTCTTTATGCAAATTAATTCATTGAGGCTCCTATAATTCCAACTTAAAACAAGACTATACATGCTCTATTGCATCATCAAAGTTTGCAGATGATTCTTTGTAACAGGTAAATCATTATATTTTAGATAAATCTATGAGATGATTACTAGATACCTTTATTTTAGAATTGTATGTGGAGTCTCAAATTTAAGATTTGAGGCACACACACTTGAGGGGTTATCTCTCCTCTATGATGACAACCATTTCACTATTGTTGTCAAAACATCTTTGTCTTTAGATATTGTTCAACATCGATTTCCACATTGTCTTAGTTTGTCACCTTCTTCATTGATTGGGAAAATAACTAATTTTCTTGTGGTATCATCATCTACCATTGATAAGGAAACACATGAGAAAATTTCAAATACATCATCATAAATCTCCATTCTTTTCTTATCAATTCCTATCTGGAATGGGAATCATTCCAACATCTATACATTTTATTTTCTATCAAAAGGGATAGAAGTTTTTTGTTGACATTGGATTATGTTTTTCATTTAGGAATTTACTATTTTTGCAATATATTGTACATTTTGTGGGCCTACATTGTCTTTATCTTTCCCTCATATGTGGGATCTATCAATTATATATTTGTGATGGATGTAATCACTAGGGGGTGTTGATGAGTCCTCCATTCATCACTTTCTTTTACACTTCTACATGATTATTTTCATGCATTATCTATTTTAGAGAGGATTTTTCTCCCATTGGGTTTTTCTCCCCTTCTCCATTTGTGAGAGATAATTTATACATGGGTATCTAACATGGACTCATATATGGGAGCCATATCTTCACCATTGCATCATTTTTATTTGTTATTTCCTCCTTGTTAGGTCTCAAAAATGTTGGTTAGAAAACCTCAAGAGGTTGCCAAGCTCTTGGTACATTTTAGGCTAACGAACAAGGACAATTGGTGAATTTGAACCTTCTTCTCTTCAGGCTCTACCAAACCTAGGCGGGTGCACCTATGCAAATGAAGTAGACTTAAACTATGTGTTTCCTACTTGATCAATCTATCTACAATGGCAATTGATAGTGGAGAGATGTGATTCTAATTTGGTATAAATTGTATAAGCAATATCAAGGTGAAACCTAATATGTTCAGTTAATAGATGTAAGGTTTTGAAAATAGAAATTAAATTATTAAATGGGTAAGACCAATGCCTTGTTGGGTAAATAGAGTCAAATGAAGATCTAGAATGAATGACTTTGTATTGGCTGAAACTCAAACTGTTTAACACACTTATATTATTTTATAGCTTGTATAAACGTGCAGGAAAGTGATTGACAAACTCTACTTATGGATCCAATTGACACAACAAAGTTACTTATGATTTATCAAAAGGATTTTAATCTTTGCTTGAAAGAACCAATTGAATAAATCACACAAGAACAACAGATGATACCAAATTGGAGACAGAGTGGCAATCCTAATTATATGGCTCTTCTTACTGATCTGGGTGCTACTTCTAAGTTACTTTGATTAATTAAAAGGATTTAATTCATGAAGAGAAACCAATTAACTTAACCACACATGAAAAACAAATGTGTGATGAATTTAGATACCAACTTGGATATACAACTTTAAATAACTGAGAAATAACACAGTGGAGACAACCAAATAATCATTTGAAACAACAAATAACTGACACCAATATGAAGCCACTGAATCAAAGATTCTTCATTGATTTCCTCAAAATTATGCTTGCAACATTATCCATATAGTAAAGTTTATGTGATGAACATTCTGAGAGTCTTTTTTATATATCTCCTACCTAGCTCTTAATTATAATCCCCTCCTTTTTTCTTTTTGATTTCATTTCATCTTACATATATACATTGTGTTTCTAGGGCTATGACCCTTCATGTCTCTTGGGTTCTTTAGCGAAAAATAAAATATTTAATTAATTGTCTTTTGCAAATTAAATATTTTAATCTTTATTGTTTTTGTTCCACAATAATTATTTTGCTGAAAACTTCACATCCATTTTCACCCACTAAATATATAATTTGGGCAAAAATAATTACCCGCCTTTTAACTCCCTTTGCTTTTACTTCCTTGCACGTGAAATTTAATTTTGATTAATTATCTCTAACAATTGCATTTTCACCTAATAAATGCCTTTACTTACTCCTTTGGTGAAACTTGATTCATTTGTTCTTTCATGTGAAAATATCCTTTAGGCAAAATAATTACCTAATTGATTAATTCCTTCATAGAAATATTTTACTTCCCAAAACACTCTTACATCTTTGGTAAAAAATATTTTCCTTCTAGTGCAAATATTTCATAATCTTTTACCCTTTATGCTTCTCATGAGTGAAAATAATCATCCACCATGAAGTTTATATCTTCTTGAAATAATATCATTTTCATTATAGTTATGCTTTATTCACCCATTCGTTTTGCACTTTCACCACACATACTCGCGTATCGGGGTAACTTGAATAATCGAAGAGACTTATTTTTTTCCCACCGATTTCATATCTCTCGCCGATGAAGTTCCTTGCTGAGCCATCGATGAGACTCTTCCCGAAACTCCTCATCGGTATGACACTTTCAATCAGAGAGATCTGAGAAATTTACTCCGACAACACATGTCTCGCTGATGAGTCTTGCCTGGTATCTTTGCTGCACATTCCTCCGTAGCATACATGGTTTTAGGGTTTCCATGTATTCATCATCAGTGTGCAAGGAAACGGTGTGTTTGTTAGTCTGCTCAAATGTTTTCGTAATTCCTCAATGAAGGATGCCTCTCCATAAGAGTTTTACCCTAATCTTTGATGGCTTCATTTGTGAGAGACAATCTCCTCCATTCTATCGAGTACCCTCATCAGAGAGTTCGGATTGCATTTCCATTATCTTCATAGTTGAATATAGTATATGACCTCTTAAACCTCTGGAGTAGAATCTTTCTCCCTCTCGAGTCTTTGATTTCTCTTTTACTGCCTTCTGTCATTATGGGCTCATGAGGTGTCCCTACGTAACTCGATTGCTGGCAACATCCGATGGCAAGTTACTCGCATTTGGATTTTAATTTATTGGATTACTTTCCACTGAAATCATAGAGGTTGAACTAGGAACAGATGCACTTATCTGTTGAACTCGGTGCTGAGCAAATACAACTCCTCTTATCAATTTTGGTTTGTTGGCAACATCACGGCTCTCTAACAAATATGTTCGTAACCAATAATAGAGTGCTTGTAAATACATTGTGGCTACTTCGAGAGGAACAAGCTTGCAATGAGTTACCTTGGGTCTAGGCAAACAAAGGAGTAACTGGGGTATTCATGAAATCCATCCCCAATGTGGTCCGAGTACTCGTAAAATGATTTTCCATGTGCTCATTTGAGGTTTCAAAGCTCAACAAATATAAAACACAAGCCGAGTGACTTCTAGCACTTGATACATCATGCTTAATACCCTGAAGAAAGGAGTTTACTTCATATTCTAGCCAGATCTCTTCATTCGCTATAGTAATTCACCGTTACTTCTGGCTTGTTGATCCACTCGAAAAGTGTGTATCTCCTTGATGCTACATTTGATATCTCAAACTGTTATCTCTTCTCCATTTATGGTGTATAGATTATTATTATCAAAAAGGGGTGTCACTATATGCTAGCTAATTGTAATTTCTTGAGAGCTTCTAAAGCCTGATCGATGGATCCATTTAGTGCAAATCCTGCATTATTCGATCGCTTGTATCTTTCCCCTTATTCAATTGATGTTGCGGCTCATTACCCATAGCATTTAATGCCTGAAGCTTGTGTTTGAAAAAAATGAATTTGTGGCAATACACCTTCGAGTTTATTGATACTTCTTTGGGTGAAGAGCAACAAGTGTCTTGTGCTGAGGTGAAAATTTTGCATAATACTTCTACCATTCTCTTCTTCGTGTAGTGACCATGCCAACACTTTTATCGATATAAACTTGAGAACGATTCACAACATCACCCCAAAGAAATTGCAATTAGTATCTCTCCAAAATATCAACAGTTGTGATTCCCTTATTTACCTTCGTTACGATTCCAAGAGTTGTTTCTCTTTTACGGTCTACTTCACAAAATATCTTAATAGCATCAGACGTGGCAAGGTCTACGTCCATAGGGGAAATAGCTAAGATTATTGAATTTGGCTCCTTAATATAAGACTGAACCATGTTCTTACTATAAGCTACAATACTTTCAGGTTGCCCTTTATATAATCTTCTCATTTTAAAAGGGTTATGCAAATCTTTCATAGTCAAGTCTACAACTTCAGGTAAATCAATAGGGTATTTTATCACCCGAGTTCCATTTTCAAGTCTTTAAGGAACCTCCTTAGTTAGTAGTTCATGTATGCCTTCAACTTTTATGCTTAGATACCATCACTCTTCGAAGGAAAATTTGAAGTAATATCTTTGTATACTGAATCAACTGAGTATCAAAAGGAGATTTCAATGGTGTTGAAATAAGCCTTTTCCCTCATAAAATTCCCTCACATGTGGTTTGATTTTCAATAAATTGATCCAGACAAACACCCATCTTCTCTTGTATGCAACTACACTTGTATTTGCATCGATGATATTGCTCAAATTTTTTGCTTTGACGCAAGAATGTGAGACACCAAATTTGCACAAAGTAGCAAAATTCATTTCTTTGTGCATGTTGAGATGTTGTCTCACAGCTTCTTTAATTCTCTACTCATTGAGTTGTTTTATCCATCATGTAAGGTCACCTATACATTATCTTTTCTATGAATGCATTGACTCTCATTTCATCCACCCGGCCAATATATGTACTCGATATATTCCATTCTATGATATACACCAACATGCATGTTCTTGAGGCTTTATCATTGCAAATAAAGAGCTTTGATGTCTTTTGTAATATCTTCTAGACCTAGTTCCAATTGTTGATGCTATCCAATTTAGTCACTTTGTCAAAAATCCTTCTCAAGATATATGAACACAACCCCAAACAATTGTATTTCATGACCATGCATCCCAAACTTTGAGTAAGTAGTTATGATAATTTACTTCCTGGCATTTCACACTTTGATCAGAATGAGTTAGGGAGCTTCCAGAATTGCCTCAGAAAATTGATCAAAATGTCTCTCAGAGCCATGAAAGTGCACCAACATGTTGATTTATGCTAGGGGAGTACCCTTGTCAAAAGGATTGGCATAAAGTTATCATGTTTGTAAAAATTCAACACTCACAGATTGCATATCTGGTATTTTCTGCAAACTACACTTTGTAAAACTCAACTGAGACTCACCAACTTGCCTCCTCGAAAAAATATCAAATGTGATTCTTGGAAGGTGCAACTTGGGAAATTGGTTCATTTAAGTCCCATGAACATGTGTGCACAATGATTTTTTATAAATCACCTTCTTTTACAAAATACAAGATGTCAAAGTTGCTTTCTGTGTGAATTTTTGGAAAATGCCAGTGTCAAAACTATACAAAATCAGTTTGGTTTTGGCTTTGGAAAAATACCAATTTAGGTGCTATGACCCTGAAAATTCGCATAGAAGTACACTTTTATGAGGAGAATTTAGGGAGTCAATTGTTTTGTCATGATGAGCTTTCAATTGCTTAATAATAGCTTCCAAAGATGGCTACTTTAGCAGATGTAAGACAGTGTAGACAACAATCCTTCCCAGACCCTTTAACTTAGCTTCTCAAAAATCCTGTCACAACTTATCATGGGAGGATGAAATTAGACATGGTCGCTCACATATGGTAGGTAAACAAGCTTGTAAAATGATTTTGTATGCAAATGAATAGATCTAAAGTCATGATTTTTTAAAAGTGTTCTTCTGGCGCTGATTCTACAACTAAGTTTTTTGAGTGTTGTATCAGAATTTTCAACATGGCACCTTCAAATTTTGGAAAAATTTGAAGGTTCCAACACTCCCTAAGTTACGGTTAAGTGAAGTGTTGGTGTGAATAAGGTATTTTACCTATCTTTCCCACTAATAGGTCCTATTCACATGTTATGTCTACTTATGTCCTATGAGTCCTAGAAATCACTTAGATCTTATTTTATCTTATTGCATTGAATTGTTAAGTCCTGGGTCATTGAATATTAGTTGAGTTAGGTGTCTTTTATTATAGGATTAAGACACATGCCATGATCTTGTCTAATCCTATCTCTCACCTTATCTATTTAGGGGTAAACCCACAAATCTGGTTTACAATTTTGCTGAGGAACGAAAAATGCATTTTCAAAGGGAAAACACTTTTGTGGGTTTGCTAGAACTAGGGGGGTTCGCTAGAACTACCCCTTATAGCGAACCACCCTTTAATGGGTTTTATTTTTTAATTGCATTAAAGCGAGGTTCACTAGAAGGGGAGATTATTGTTAACCCCCTAGTTCTAGTGAACTCGGGTTCGCTAGAACCCCCCTTTTTCACCCTTCTTCCCCTCTTCTACCAAATCTATTCAAAAAAAATCCCTTTGAAGTTTAAGTTGAGGATGAAAATGGAGGAGACTTCATAGACCCAATTGGATGATGGTAGTCCTCAGAATGAGCTATCCATCGAATATAATTTTAATATGTTTTGGTTTTATTATATATTTTTAGTTTAATTAAACATAGGTTTTCACCAAAAATCAAGCTCTATGTTCTGCACATGTGGAAAAGTAGTAGATTATCAAAATAAAATTCTGAAAAATATGTTTGGGCTAGATATTGATGTCCTTGATCTAGTAAAAGAAAAAAAAAAATTTGATACATATAGAAAAATTTATGTTGTATACAGTCTTCCTATGTCTGAATTGTAATTGGTTTGACTTCGAAACTTGATTAAGGAAAAAACACTCTATAAAACACTATGAAACCAAATTAACTTGTTAGATATCATAGTTATAAATCTAAATTCAAAAAAAAAAAGAATTTTATCCTTCATAGAAAAAATTTATGTTGTATATGGTGAGCATCACTCCTTAAAAATAATGTTTACTGATAAAAACTAGTTTTCGAAGGAGATGGAAAAAGAAATGTAATCTAATTCAATCTAGTTTTACATACAAAATTTCACAAATCATTAGTTTGCATCATTTTCAAATTCCTCATGATTTAGCCACTATAGGTTCCTAAAAGTGAAGATTTAGTTTAAAAAAATCAGTTTAGTGTCCAGTTTGGCCAAAAATTGTAAACCAGTATTGTGGGATCACCCTTAGGAAAGGCTCTTTAAAATTTGTATCAAATCATATGAAGTAAGATATTATCTTGACATACTCTCATGTGGAAGGTTATCTTTTGTTTTGTAGGTGGTTCTAGTGTGTGAGCTAATTTTTAGCTTGTACAAATGATAGTAACAATGGGGAGTCACAAATGAAATGGAGTCATGCAGGCGGAGCAGGCTAGGCGGGAACGTAAATTTTGAATCCTCTGAGGGTGTCGAGGAGTCTGAGGATGATGGTGAGGTGGATGGAAGGCATGTTCCAGCTGGGCATCTTTTGTTGTGTGCTCTGGGCACATTGGAGGGTGTTCCTTCTACGGTTTTTGGGGTTTATTTTTATTTTCTTTGTGGTGGTTACCCTTTCGCATATCCTTCGATGGGGATGATGTTGTTTCTGTTGTTGTGGATGTCTATTTCTATGGCTCTTTGGTGTTGCAGATTGTTTGCTCACCTTATCTAGTTTGTTCTCCTGTTGGTTGAGTTAGTGGTGGTTTCGACCCAACAGAAGTCGTTGATGGCCTTGTTTGGCTTGTTTGGTGTGGTTGGTTCTCCAGTATTAGCATTGTTATGTGCTATGGTTAGGGGCTCTTTATTTTCATTGGGCCCTTTCTCTCTTGTGCCCGTTGTTGGCTCTAATTGCAGCCTCCCCTGTTGCTCTTCTTTGTTGGAAGGGGGATGTTCCTTCATGAGTGGTTGTTCATATTTTAGTGTGTGGCATAGGGGCTATTGCATGGGGTGCTTGCGGATGGTGTGTCTGAGGAGTTTGGTGGCCTTTTTTCAGACCTTGATTGGCATGTAGGGTTGGAAGTGGTGCTTTATTGTTGTGCCTTCTCTCCTCTTTCTCTATTTCTGGGTTTTCCTGGTTTCCTCTAGCCTTTTGGGGGCCTTTTCAGCTCTGGGTAGGGGCTTTCATTGTGTGGGGATGTGGCTATTGGGTTGCCTTAGGTGGAGATTTTTTGTGGAAAGTTTATGACATATTTCAGACCCTAACTAGCATGTAGGGTTGGAGGTTGTTTTTCATTGTCTTGTTAGCTCTCTACATTCTCTACTTGGTGGCTTTCCTCACTCTATCCTCCTTCTTTTGGGTCCCTTTGTCTCTCCTTTGGTGCTGAGGCTAGGTTTGGTGCTTGAAGTTCTTGTTGTGGGGTTGTTGGAGGTGGTTTATGGATGTACCTCAAACCTTAACTATCATGTTGGGTTGGAAGTAGTTTTCCATTGTTGTCCCTCATATCCTCTTTCTCTCTTAGCTGGTTTTTAGGGCTTTATCTAGTTTCTTGGGGGACTTTTTATCTTTGCTCAGGTGTTTTCGTTGCTTGGGGTTTCGTTGGTTGGTTTTCCTCTAGTGGAGTTGGTTGTGGATTTCCTTTGGCATGTTTCAAACCCTAACTAGAAAGTAGGGTTGGACATTGGTTTTCATTGTCTTGCCGGCTCTCTTCTTCCTTTGTTTGGAGGCTTTCGTTTCCTAGCCCCTTTCTTGTGGCCTATTATCTATTTGTTGGTTCCTCTTAATGTTTTCCTCTCCCCTGTTTGGCATTTCAAGTTCAATTTTATGGATGGGGGTGTGTTGATGCCTATGGAAGGCTCTGTTTCTTTTTCTTTGCTCCATTTTACTTTCTTACTAAAGGATGTGTTGGTGGTCCCGTCTATGGGTGAAGTTGCTTACCTTCATTTTTTTCAGCTATGGTCTTTTTTGGGGTGGAGACTACTCCTTTGGAGGTGGAGCCCTTTTTTATAGAGGTGGAGAGGTGTGTTGTGGATCATGTGGGAAGCTCTTTTTTCTATTGTTTTGGGTATCTTCTTATCCTCTCTTATAGAGGAGAGCCCCTTCCTATTGAGGTGGAGGTTGGGTTGGTGTTGTGGGTAGACTGGTATTGTGTGCTTGTGAAGACTCTTTAGTGTTTATCTCAGATTCTTAACTTTCCTATTCAGGTGGTGTGGTTAGCTTTGTTGGATGGTGTTGACAAGTTTTTTGTTGTTGTCTGGCTGGTTCAAGCTGGTTACTTAGTCATCTTTGATTGTTCATTGATGGTTGATTCTATTAAGTGTTGTGCTACAGTTTGGTTGTTTTAGGTTGATAGTTGCCTGGCTGATTCAAGTTGGTTACATGGATGTCTCTAGTTGTTTGCTGATGGTTGGTACTATTAAGTGTTGTGCTACAGTCTAGATGATTCAGGCTGATGGCTGCCTAGCCAATTCAAGTTGTTCTTGGGTTCATATCCCTTGTTTCTCGTGGTTGTATTGGGCTTGAGGTTCCTATTTAAACTTCTCTTGGTGTAGATTTGAGTATTCTAGGTAATAGTTTGTAATCTACTTCTGGTTGGCTACTAGTTGTCTTTGTTTTAATCTTTAGCAACTTGATCTATTTGTGCGGGTTTTGGGTCCCCATCAAAAACTACTTGTTATTGGTTTTGAGTCCATTCAAAACCTATTCTTAATGGTTTTAGGTCCATTCAAAATCTGTTTTTCCTTCTTAATCAAAATAATGGGGAGTCACATATTTTACAATAACATGGTGATGTTTTTTTTTTTGATAAAAGGATTTTTGAATATTATATAGTAATAAAGGTTGCAATATTTCTTGGCAGTTCCTTTGTAGATAGATACAAAATATCAACTGATACATTTTGATAATGATCAACCACTGTGTCTACAGTTGACAGACTCCTCCTACAGGATGACAAAATTCATGCTAGCTATGGGAAAGTATGCATATGTCAACTGTCCAAATATAAAAAATAGTTGGTGTTTACAATGAGCAATACATTTTAACTATTTACTTCTAGCCATATATATTAAATAGTTATCTTATTTACATTCATTGCACATGATCTAATGGATTTTCAAAAAAAAAAAAAAATTTAATTATATACTTCATGACTTCTAAATTGAACAATTGTCTTCTTTTCCTCCTCTGCACATAATCTGACCAGGTGGAGGAGATGTTTTAGATTCTACTGTGACATTCATGTCAAGGAGGGTTGGTTGACTCCTTTGCATGAGAGGCTGAGCATTTCATGGCCCTAGAGCTGTATTTGATTCTTTAGTTTGAATATCCCCTTGTTGTGGCTACTTTGGATGACTGAGCAAAGTTTCTTGGTGATAATGATGACTAATAAGGAATGAAATTGCATGATATTTGACTTTGAATCTTCTTACCATCTCATTACCCAACTCAATCTGATATATTTTTAGCTCCTTTTATAGGTAACTTGAAGAGTTAAATTCTAGTGCTAACCTTATACTCAATATATATGTATCTGAAGCCCATTTTGTGGTGCAAATAGTGTCTAGGAAAGACACCTCCAATATAAACTTCTCCCTTCTAGAATTCATATTTTTGAATGCTTCTTAGCAGTGCATTCTCTTGCAAGAAAACCTCTTCAATAACTATATTTGTTATCTTCTGCATATCTTGATAATTTGGGTTCAAGTCCATCACATTGGATACAAATATTGATACTAAGTCAGAGGGGAAACTAATTCTCTATGTTGATTGTTGCAAAATGTCTTCTCCAATTATGTCCTTCACGCATTCAAAAACTAGTATGCAATCTGTATTGAAAACATAAGACAATTTTTCTCTTCCAAACATTTTGGAGAAGGGAATTTCCCACAATTACACTTGAAAAGGTGCATGATGATTTCTTAGAAGAAATTCTATTATAGAAACACCCAGAAACTACTAGTCAGAGCTCAAGACTTAGAGCAGTATGAAACAAATCCTTCTAGATTTATGTAAATCTAGACTCAGTTGAACTAGAATGTTGAACTATCAACAATGTTTCCCAAACCACTATATTGTTATCAACATATAGTCATCGAGAGCACAACACAAACCATTATATAGTTATCATCGGGTCAACACAAACTCACAGAGAGGACATCATGGATCAAAGACATTACATAAAGTAGAAGCTAAAATTTATAACAAAAATAGATTCATGGGAATCGCCTTGACAATCTTGGGCTAATTCTTATTTGAGATATAAAGAAAAATTTCCAATTATTTAGAAAAATTGAGCACCAACTTTGAGTTGAAGACAAAGAGATTTACAATTTACTCTTTTACCCTGATATTTGCACCTCAAACATTGACCCTCTATTGATATGCTTGAAGACTGCAAGTGAAGGAGCACATGAGTTTTTCAACCAAGTCATGAGGGATTAGCCAAACAAAGCTACATTTTACTAAAATGCTCTTTATCACATTTTGTCATTACAAACCTTGCTAGATATCAAAATGTTCAGATGGGCTCCTCATATAGCTGCGGATTTGCTATTATTTTCAAAAATGAAGAATTTTCTTTGAAATCCACTTGTCCTTTCCATCATTTTGACATTCTTGAAACTTCTTTGGAGATAAGCATATTTAGATCTCGTCCCTGTCTTGCATGAGTTTCCTACATAGCTGCTAGCTTTTATTAGAGAAAACCTAATAAATCTTAAAAATTTATGTTATGTGAGATGAATTAAATATTGATGATGTCATTGATTTAGCTCATCACACACTTGTGATTACAAATGTTACACTTTGGCATTGTTTGTAATTTTGGAAAAGATTTGGCCCCGAAAAAAATCTTTGGTGCACTAATGAACTTGTATAGTTCACTTAATATGAAGCACATGATAGATTTGACATTCATTAGTTGAAATGTTAAGATATGGCATCCTTTCATCCCACTTGGCATCACTTGAAATTGCAACATTTTGTAACTCGTACTCCTGTAAAACAGAAAACATGTTAAAAAAGTGGTTGCAACTTAAAAAAGATTCCAGATAGTGCACAACTGCATCTTGATGTTGCCACCTATATGTTCCATATGTGCTGGCTAAAATATGGTTGATTGATTTAAAGTACCCACACTGAATTTCCCATGTAAATGGCTGCCTATGTTTCCCCACTTACATGTGCGAGCAATTTTAAACATGTGCAAGAGATAATGTTGATACTTAGTATGTACTCCTCGTACCTTTACTTCAGACAGGATTTATACTATTCACCTTTCCAACACAACACATGTTTGGAATATTTGAGTCATCAATTTATGTTGATTTAATCCACCATATATCATCAATACCATAAAAAGGACTTTGCAACTTGCTAACAAGCCCATTTTCTCTTAAAAATTGTTATAAATGAAGTCCTAGATTCAACAAAATCAGTTTAACCAGAGCTTCAACTATTTAAAATCATGTACCTTCCCTTTTGATAACTTCAAATAGATCCTGAGTAGTGTTTAACATACTACTATCATATAATTGCACACTCTAGTTTGGATCACATCCAATATTTGCAAATTTGTCAGCCACTTGATTTCCTTCCCTATAGGTGCTTTTAATTTGCGTATTTTTGAATAGAGGTAACATTTTCCAAACCTATTGCATAACATATCTAAGTTGCTAACAAAATATATTTCTTTCTTTACAAACATTCACTATGATTAGTGATTCTCCTTCAATTTCCAAGTGTTTAGTTTTCATATCATATGTTAATTGCACCCCATGAAGTAAAGCTTGAGCCTCTACAATATTGTTTGTTCCTCTTGAAATTTTTACTGATTTGGTTGATATTAGCAACCATTTATGATCTCTTATTACCACCCCCACCCCTGAAACTCTTGGGTTTCCACATGAAGCACCATCAAAATTCAACATCAAGAAGCCTTTTGTAGATGGTCTCCAAGAAATTTTTCTTTTGTCTACCTTTTGAATTTGATTCTAATGTAAGCTACTTATGAATGGAAGGACAATATTTGCTCCAGTTCTTCAATACCTTTGAATCCCAATCAATAAATAGAGATCTAATTCTTTTGGTTTTCTGAACATATGGATTTTTAATCTTTGTTATTGAAGTTTCTATTCTCTAACACTTTTTCAAACTTTAATTTTTCTTTCCTAAAAATCCTTTTGTTACGCTCCCACCATATGGACCACAATACGATAGAAGGAATGATTCTCTAAATGCATGCAAACAATATTGATTTATACAATACTGGTCAGCTTGAAAATAGGTCCCATAAATTGTTTGGTAATGGAGCATACCAACTTAGTTTATTTTTAATATAGGACCAACTTTGAGATGCAAAAGGACAATGGATAAACAAATGATTCACCTCTTCTGGATCACTTTCACACAAGACACATGTAAATTGAGTTGCTATCCCAAGTTTAGCAAGTCTATCACTTGTCAATATTCTCTCTTTAATAGCCAACCATGAAAAGCACCCCACTTTTGGCAAAACTAATGAATCCCAACAAAACGATAAATTTCTTTGAGGTTTAATAATTCTCCTTTGATACATTATTGCCTTGTAGCTCATTTTGACTATGTAAATACTAGATTTTGATGGAGCCCATAGCATTATATCCTTCTCTCCTGACACAGAAACATCCCTTTCAATTAAAATGTTCTTGAATTCCATTTTATGTACATCTAAAAAAGCTATATTTGACACATCTTTCCATTTTACTTTCCCAAAACACTCATCTATGCTCTCAAAATAGTCATTCACATTACTTCCCCAATCTCTACCTAGAAGACTTTGAATATTTTGCAAATTATGTAGTGTGTTCAAAGGAGCATGACCTCCACAAAAATCTATCCAAAATTTTGCTTTTATTCCAAATTGAACTTCCCATGTAACGTACGAAATGATTACTTTCCTATGTACAATCGAGAAATTCCACATTGTAGAACTTTGTGGTGGGTTTTCTATTGTAAGTATTCTCTTTGGATATGTGTTATTTAGGTACTTTACTTGCATAAGCTTGCACCATTTTTCATGTGGCTTAGCATACATATGCCAAACTAATTTTGCACCTAATGCCTGATTTCTTTCTAGTAATTTATGAATCCTAGCAGCACCCTTTAGTTTATCTTCACAAAGATTTTCCAATGAAATAAGAGAAATATTCTTCTTACTATCCATGTTACCCTTCCACAAGAATTCTCTAATTAATTTTTCAATGGAGCATAGACTTTGGTGCTTTCAGTACTACCATATAATAATTTGGGATGGAAGCAAGGATAGATTTAATCAATAAAATACAACCAGATAAAGACAACCACCTTCCCATCCATGATGTAATCCTCAACTGAATACTTTGAACATTTGATTTTATCCAAATAAGAAAATTTATTTACACCATGGAGAAGAACAGTAGCCTAAGGTACGTACAAGGAAATTTTGTTGTTTGAAATCCTAGATATTTAACAATTTTCTTTTGCAATCCCGATTTGATATTAAAAGTATAAATCTTTGATTTTTCTGCATTTATTTTCTAACCAGATGCAAGTGAATATTTATCTAATACATCCTTAATGTGCTTAGCCTCTTGAAGCTTAGTTGAGCCAAACAATAGTGTATCATCTGCAAATAAAGAACGTGTTACTACTACATCAATGGAAGGTGTTGAAATACCATCCACAAGCCTTGTGAATGTGATTTTTTGACTATCCTACTAAGAGCTTCAACCAATATTATGAACAGAAAAGGTGATAAAGGGTCACCTTGCCTCACTCCTTGAGTAGAAGTAAAAAATCTTGATGTTGAAACATTAATTAGAACTGAGAATTTTGTGCCTTTTAAGCATGATAAGACCTATTTGCACCATATTTTATTAAAGCCAAATTTCAATAATACTTGAATCAAAAAGGTCCAATCCACTTTATCATAAGCTTTCATCATGTCAAGCTTGATGATAAACAAGGATATCTTATGCAATGAGATTGAGTGCAATACCTCATGGGCCACTATAGCACCCTCTACTATCTCTCTACCAAGAACAAATCCACCTTGTTCTTCTGAAATTAATTTAGGAATGATGGGAAGCAATCATAGGTAAATTGCTTTGGTAAATATCTTATAAATTCTATTACAAAGAGATATAAGCCGAAATTATAAGAAATACTTTGGATCTTTTACCTTTGGAATTAATGCAATGTGTGTTACATTAAACTGCTTAAGCATGGAACAAGACTTATGAGACTCTTCCAAGGCCTTAAGAAGATCATTTCCTACAAACTCCCAACATTTTTTGAAAAACATTGTTGTGAAACCATCTAGTCTTGGAGCCATATTAATCTTTAGAGTGAAAAAAACTGCTTTCAATTCATTCAAGGTAACAGAATTATTGAGATTTTCATTATCTTGCTCAATGAAAAGTGTCAGAATTGCTTCCAACATGTCTTCTCTTTCAATTCTAATCTGGTCTAATTGTTGAATTGGTGCAGATAATAAATTAGAAAAGAATTTAATCCCTTCATTTTGTATGTCCATTTCATTGTTTAACCACTTTCCCGAGGAACTTTCTTGAAATTGAAACAATGTATTCTTAGCTTTCTTAACCTGAGCTGACATGTGAATTTTTTTTGTTTTCTTGTCACCTTCTTTAAGACACAATTCATGAGATTTATGATGCCAATACAACTCCTCTTGCAAAACTAATTCTTTCCATTCCAACTGAAGACTTTTCTGTAAATCAAAAGACTACAAAGTCAACCCTTGACTTATAATCTGCTCATTTATATCAGCTAGTTGTTCGGAAATCAGCTTTGTTTGATGAAAAATGTTTTTAAATACATGAATATTTCGCTACTTTATTTTTCCTTTTAGAAAATTCATTTTCTTGTTAAATATAAACATGATGGAACCATGCTCATATGGTGCTTCCAACAACCATGTTTTCAATAAAGGCATGAAATCACTATGTCTGAACCACATTGATTCAAATTCAAAAAAAGATCTACATTTTTTAGGAGAGGTAGTAGTTGTAAGACTTAAACAAGCAGTGAATTGATCTGAACCTGTTCATGGTAAAATTTTAGACATTTGCACATACTTTTCTACAACCCAATTTGATGAAATTAAAAATCTACCTAATCTGACCACTATTGGCAGAAAGTCTCTCCTCTTGTTTGTCCATGTGTACAAATCTTTTTTTTGGTTGCACATCCACAAGTGCATTGTTATGTACAAAATTGGTAAAATATTCCACCATCTTAGGAGGTGGCAAAATTTTGCCTCTTTTCATGAGACAAAATTGCATTAAAATCTCCTCCAAGAAAAAAAATTTCTACTCCAAATTGGTCAAAAATTAGCTCAAGTTCTTTCCAAAGCTTTTTCTTACCTACTGTTGAGTTTGGTGCATAAACATTGACTAATAAGAAAGTTAAATCAAAATGAGTAACACGTAATAATTTCCAATGTGAATTTTTAGAAATAGGTTCAATCTATACAATTTTTGTATTCCATAAAGTTAACAATCCATGAAATGCTCCTTGAGCAACACCTTGGCAAGATTTCCACAAAGCCCACTTGGTAATTATATTATCATAAGTTTCCTTAACTTGGTCTCTTGTAATAGAATTATATCATCCCCTGAACAATTTATTTGTTGTTTAATTTGGGCTCTCTTATTAGGGGTGTGTAAGCCCCTAACATTCCAAGAGATGATCTTCATAGCGGTTGAGGAGAGCAACTAGCTCTCCTCAATCTTTTCTTTATGTTACCATCTAAGGTTAACTGAATCCCATAAGCACTTTCCTCCTACATCTTTGTTGCATTTGACTTCCTTCCTCTCTTACATGGCGATTTGGTTGTTGAAGATGAAAGAGGTGTTTGACTAATAGATAATTGTTTTGAGAAATCAAAACCATTATCATATTCTTCATTGTTTTCCTTAGCATTTGAATGTTCACCCATTAGAGTTTGATATTTATTATCTGTAATTTCTTCTACAGAGATTATTTGAGGTTTTCCTAACAACAATTCCCCATCTTCTTTACTTACTTCCTCTACAATTTCATCGACTAAATTTGAACCTACCATATTTGCAATATGGTCTACCCAATTTTCCAAGCTTCTATGTTACTCCAACTCATGCAAGTTTTGGGAATCAAAACTGGTACAATCAAACTCAAAAATTTGTTTGCAATGAGGTATTAATTGGGAGCTATAATATTTAGGAAATTCTCCTTGACTATCAGAGAATAGAGTCTTTCCCCATATCAAATTTGAAGCTATTCATTTCAATTTATGCTCATTCTCAATACAGATGTTTGGTGTATATAGACTTAGAGACCTTTGAAAAGGTGAAATCTCTAGTTTAGTCCACCAAACCTTAGAAAAATTCACTACAAAATTTAAGATCCTTTTATTTTTTGAAGGTCTATTAAAAGAAGTATGCTCAATTATTTTCTTCTGAGGAAAACTACCATTATAAGTATATAGATCTTGTGATAACAAATCGATGCCCATAACATTTGATAGAGCAGCGAAAAACCTCATTTCTAACTGGAAAGAGTCTACCACTAAAGACTTACCCTTCCTATCCTTTTCAGTCTGACTTATATCAAGAATTTTCCTTTTATTCAAAGATAAATCCCCTAAAACAGAAGCACTTTTTGTGAAATAATTTTCCCCCTTATTTTTATCAACCTTTGGTTGGATTTGAGTAGTCGATGAAACCCCGAGATCCTGGTTTGTTGAATATCTAGAGATTGTTGTACTGAATGTCCCACCAAGTGACAACATGTAAGGACATTATTAGGGTTCTCAATCAAGATTTCCTTCTTCCAAGTTCCATACTTAGAATGTATCTTTAATGAGGATAGGAAAGCCTTTTCAATGCTAATCAGAACACAAACCTTGATAGGTATGTTTGGCTAAAGAAATCCATATCATGGAATACGAATATCCCCAAATTATTAGCAATGGTTTCCGTGCTATACCCAATTCCCTATATTCTAACAGAAGCAAGGGTAATTGAATCCAGAAAGGAACAAATTCCATTACAACAGACAAGGGATCAAAATTTGGGACCCATGCTTGTGTGTATAACCCATCTCCCTCAAAAGACCATGACTTAACTTTTAAGATCAAATCCCTTTGCAACTTTGTAGAGAAAAACACAATGAAAAAACCATTCCCTTGATCAATATATAAAATCTAGTTAGCCCCATCCCACTTAGAAAATAATAAATCTTTTGAAGTTTCAAGAGAAGCAATAAAATTCCAGAACTTACAAATTAGTGCATGATCCTTAAGATCTTGTATTTGTGCATGCAATACATCTTCTGGCAAAGTAAGTTGATCCAGAGTCTTATCTACAAAATTGTTCACATTTTCATTCACATATTTGCAAGAAAGGTGATCCTTACGAATCCATTGCTTACCTCCTCGTGCACACACATTTTTCATAATCCTAGAAGAACAATTAACCAGATCATGTGGAGGCAACTATTTTTCCTCAAGCCTTTATGCATTTACCAATTGCAAATGAAGGACACGATAGCAATCATCATGCTTATGAGCAATATTATTCAAAAAAGTTGTAGGTTTATCCACCATACAGCTAAACTTCTCATCATCAGAGAAATTTGCCTTATGATTTTTAATACAATGTCGATGACCCCCTGAATTTGGATTGAAGGGAGTTCCATGTAATCGGATACTATTTTGAAAAGACGTAGGAGTATGACACTCAGACATGACATCAGCCAATGACCGAGAATCCTCAACGTCATCATCCCTGCAAATGTCAAAAGATAGTTGTTTTTCCTTATTAAGGGTTTTATTGAGCTGTGGATGGGGGCAATAATCCTCAATAGTACACTAAAAAACCTAGGAGAAGCTTTGAGATCCATTTGAATGATGAAAAAGGCCCTGTTTCTCTGCTAAAAAGGGTTTTTTTAGCACCCCACGAGATGAAGCCTCGGGCATAGGCAAAAAACCATCCTTCCTTGCTCGATCTGCTCCATTGAAGGCCGAAGACAACGTAAAATGGGAAGATTTTTTTGAAAAATTACCATTGACAAAAAAAGGAGCGATCCTACTTTTGTGGTTCCTCATTCTCCCTCCGACTATCCTTAACATGGTGATGTTATTGATTTCCTGTTTTAAATCACAATTTTATAATTATTTTTGGTAATTTATAAAATTCCTTCTTGCAATTTTCCATCCACTAGGAATCCACTAGGAAATCATGTTTATCTTGTTATTTTCCACATTATCATTAAATATCATTTTAGCTTCAATCTTATAAATGAAACCAATTTTTTTTGTAGAAGAGGATGTTGGAACAAATCTATCCATATTCTTATTTTTTTCACTATCAATCTTCTTCTAAAATCATAGTGCTTTATGCACTCCATGACTGATCTAGACATCAATGTGGTAGGGAATTCAATCACTTTATCTAGTCCATTTAGGACTATTTTCTTTTCTCATCCACTTATATCTTGAGTAGACATCAGTTTTTTTAAATATTCTAGAGCCAACATCCAAAATATTTATCCACTTCATAGTGATTTGGGAGGCTAGAATAATTCCTTGGAACTCATAATTCATAGTATTTTCCTTGGAAGTAATTTAACTCATGCAATGTTGAATCTATACATTATTTATTGGGTATTACATCTCATGGGTACTGTAAACTTTAAACTATAAATGAGATAAAAAGTTTGTTTTAAAGTATTTATTGTTCAATAGTTATTGAATCATAGATTAAAATTGTAGTGATTTTCACTTTTAAAAAATAGTTTTAGGAAAAAGAAATTCCATTTTTTTTTCTTAAATTCTAGTTGTGAGAATTTGTACCCTAACCCTATCATTTATCCTAATTGTAGTGATATTTCTATTTGAATTTAGGGCATAGTGAAACTTAAGGTTTTAGCTTTAAAACTATGGTTTTTAAGAAGCACAACCACGCATGAGAAACTAAAATTCATTCTTTAATTAAAAATGAAGTGTTGGAAGGTCACTTACTCTTTTACTTGGATTTGTCAATTCTTTTTTGTTGAATTAACAATGGCATTACTAATTAATTCTCTTGACTCAATCATTTTTACTCTAACTATGTTTGAACTCTCTTATGTCAATTTCTAGCATCTTCAAGATGTCTAATTTAAGATTAATCCTATAAAAATTCTTTATAATAGAACCAATAATGAGATCTCTTTGATGGAACTCCTCAAAAAAAATATTTTAGGTTCCACCCTGAAAGTTTTGCAAAATTTGGCTTGGCCCCTTGTTTTTCATTTAAGGTCATATTCTCATCACTATGATAGGGTTTTATATCCTTACAACTTCCCAAAATTGGCTTGTAAATCAAAAACCCTTGATCGTTTTAAAATTGCATTGACCTATTTTCCCCATTCCCAGTCACTTAAGTTGTCACTTGTGCCACTGAAGGTCATTGTTTTACCAACCCCTGATCTTAGGTTTGTCGATCGCCTTGGGACCTTCTCAACTTTAATTTTCCTATAATCAAAGGCTTGATCTTTAAGATTTAAATCCTTGGCCTTTCTTATTATGGGTCAGTGTCTTGTTTACCTAGAGGTGGCCCCCTTTTATGACTAACTTTTGTAACATGTGCAGAGAAATTGAACTTTATGTTGGTCATCTAATCGTGGGAATTAATCTAAGTCATTCCCTGTATGCCCGCCCTAGTTTATTTCTTCTTGTTTTATTCACACAGGTTGGCAAGCTTCAACCACGTGTCTAGTATGTTGGTGGGCCCACTCTCCTTGGTGAATTTGACTAGTGTTTTTTAAAGAGGATCAATGACTAACGAATTGAGGATGTTGCCATATCTCTACCACTCCCCACGCACCCATTTTGTTTTATTTCATATTATTTTAAAGACATGGGCTAGCGAGCGATGGCCACATGGTACTACTTGATGGTGAGACTAGTATCTACTTAATGGTAGTTGATGATAGGAGAGGATATTCAACAACAGATGATTGAACACATGTTCTCATCAAAGTCATTTCCTGTGCGCCTGTCCATTTTCAATAGTAAGGAAAGATAGTCACATGGGTTAGCGGGCAGAGTAACATCTATCATTATGTGAGATCTGGTAGGTCTTAGGGATGGTGATTTTCTTTGAAAGAATTAAAACTGATGGTAGATGGCTAGTGACGTGGGAAAGTCTTGACCACTCCCCACCATCCCTTGAGTTTTTTCTTGTCTACCATACTTTCCAATGGGTATGTGGGCAAGTGCCATGCAGATTGCTCCTAAAAACTTAGAAAGTTCCTAGTAAATATGGATGTGATTAGAGATATTAGCTGATAGAGTTCCAAGATAAAAATGGTGCTAAGTTAGAGCTAATTCTTGAGTACACTTGTGAGATTGATAAAAAAAATTATGACCGTCAAATTTGTCAGAGGCTAGTACACATGGGAAGGTAAAGTTGAAGTAAGGTAGGGTACTGGTAGATATTCTGAAGATAAATCATGATCATTCCCCATTGTCCTAGTATGATGAGTTACAAGTGAGTTATTTTTTATGAGCATGCTGGTAAATGTGACATGACATGTCTGGTTGGGAAAATAAGTGTGTAATTAACATGCAAGTTAAGAAAATACTTATCTCACTTGAGTCTATTGATTTGGGATGAGTATCAAATGCATGCATTTGTTTTTGTCATCATTAATAATCTGGAGTATCTAACCATTTATTTGGTTCAAAGTATGATCAATGGTTGAGATTTAAAACCAAGTTAATTGATTTCCAATGCTCTCATACAAGATTTCTTGGAAAATTAATCTAGGCTCGTACCAATTTCTCTATTTAATGAGGTTCACTTGCTTGATTACTCCTACCATCTAATTGTGAAAATATGAAATTTGAGAGAGGGAGTAATTTTGAGTTTGTTATTTCTAAGTAGGGTGGTAATTAACAGAGTAAGAGAATGCGAAAGGTAAGCATGAACATCAGCCTATTTCATCGATCCAAGAGGCTTAATCTTCTCGAATTTTAGTACTCTTCTCCTCATGGTGAATAGGGTGGACAAGAGATACCTATAACACTAATGAAGTAAACAAAAGCTGCCACAGATTCAACATGGGGTGTTCTCAAATGTTCCTATCACCTTAGGGGCCAAACTATCTAAGAGGAATTGGCCAAAGGAAAGGATAAGAAATTTGAGAGGCCAAAAAGGGAAGCTGCCACAAGGAATAAGTATCACCATGCTTACATGGGACACCATCATTCTCCCATTAAGGTCTCTAATGATTCTTCTGACAGTGGAAACGAGACTGATTCTAGTTATCATCGATATCTCATGGCCATGAAGGATTGGATTGATTCTAAGGATGAGGTGGTGATGGCTACTCCACTGAAAAATAAGGACACCGAGTGGGCACACCTACTTTGTTGATGACAAGGCAAAGTAATATCATGTTTCTTTTCTTAGTGGGTGCTCGGAATTTTAGGTTTTGTGTGTAAATTTGCTTTCTTTGGTTGGTGTGTTATGAAGTGGGTCTCCGTTTATTTATGCTTCTTGTGTTGATGGTGATGTTTCTTGGGGTGGAATGGATTTACATGTTTTGATGTGCTGGCACTGCCACAACGACACTTTTTGATGACTGGTGGGGTTGCTCTGATTAACTGTTTCTTGAACTTTGTTTTTGTTCTCACTTGAATTAAAATGATGATTCTCCAAATCAATTGGGGAATATTCTCTTTTTTTTGTTGAAATTCATTTCAAAATGAAAATGAACATTTGAAAATTTGTTTAAATGTAATTTAGCTCGGTGCTTGTTGCTCTGTTGTCTTATAAAATGGATTCTAAGGTTGGTTACAATAATGGGGGTCAAGAGGTCGAGAAGTCAAGAGGTCAATAGGTAGTTATTTTCAAAAGGAATAGGTACAAGGGGAAATGGATACTAAGTTTTTCATTAATATGTTCTAGAAAGGGATCAGCTAGTATGTATGGTTTTTGGTAACAATATAGATAACTAAGTAAATGCTATTTTTTTGTACATTTTCTCTCCTATATACAAATTATACAAGCTATGAATATGAAAATCAAGGGTTATCTTATTTGTCTCTATTGAATTTCAATAGATGTGTTGTTTTATTCTCGCTTATCCATTCAAAGAATGTATGTAAAATGCTTGAACTTAACAGTGGGTTCGATATAAAATTTGTGTGAGGATGCTAGTAAGAAGTAAATTATGGAAATAACTAGTGGGAATATTGTAATGCAGTATTTTCAAGGTTGTGGGTATTTTTCTAAAATACAACATTGTTGTCTAATCATATAGGTTTATGGTTTGACTCTGTTTCCTAGAATATGGCACTGGCTTGTTACAATATTCATGCTCCAATTGGGGTAACTAACTCGACTGATGATCACATGATATAATCAAATTACTTTATGATTTCTTTTTTGGGTGTGTGAATGTTAAAGGAATTATATCTTCTCTTGTTTATTTATTTTTTGGGTGTGTGAATGTTAAAGGAATTATATCTTCTCTTGTTTAAGTTAGTCACTACTGTGAAGGTTAGCCAAACTTTTAGGGTATGGTGCTTTTAAACATTTAAGGAGAATCATTCGTTTTCTTTTTGTTTTGATACTAAATACACACCAATTTCTATGAACATGGTTGTTTAGGATCACCCTCCTAGGTTTCACAAATCCTTGCCCTTACTGATAATTGTCCTTGACAAGTTCATAGGTTTGTGGTGAGAATAAGTTTGGTTCTAAAAAAATAACCAAAACTCTTCACATTAATTTTGTAAAGGAGTTAGGTAAGCATTCAAAGTTGTAATGTATGAAAATATTTGTGGGTTTTCACTATTCATCTACAACCATTTTTTTCAAATAATAATTCCTCTTTAGGTAGAGAGTTGATTTCTTACCAATGAGTATTTTTGTGCTTTAGAATTGAATCTCCATCCTTTAGGCACATTTGTTTGACTAGAATTTGGTTCTTTGCAACACTACATATTTTTTATATTTTGCACCTTGTAGGAATTTTCAAGTGAAACAAATTTTGTGAGAGATTTCAAATGAACATGACATTTATAAAATGCAGTAGAAACATCTAGTTTTGATGAATAGTTCTAATGGGGAATAAGATGATGTCAATGTATGATGATATCATCATGGAAAATGATGTCATTATGACATAATTATTATATCATCAAGGAAGAGGGGTCATATAAAAATTATGATGTCAAGATGACATCATCAAGTAAAGATGGCAACATAATTTTATAAATGTGAGAGAAGGAAACTAAACCATATATTTGAGTGCAAGTGAAAAGGTTCTTGTTTAGTAGCAATAGGAATCTATGTAGTGAAAATAATTATGTAGGATAGTGAAGTTATCCATATTTTATTTATTCATTACACATAATCTTGAATTGGATATATAAAAAATTTACAAAAGAAAACTTAAAAATAAAATATGCTACTTCCCATTGCAAGGATTTGTAAGTGAACTAGACTTTTGAAGAAAAGTCAAGTGAACTGGATTTTGTCCACTTGAAAGGGTGACTACAAGATGATTTATTTATTTTCTTAGTTTCATTTGAAAAGATTCCAAAATATACTTAGGATTATTTTTTTATTATTTCTCTAACAATAAGGAGATCGAACCCTAAAATGGACTATTTTGGATTTTAAGTCTGAATTAGAAAACTAAAGTTGATACCTGAGACTAGCCTAAGCTAAGAAAAACAAGGGGCCCCCTATTTTATTAAAATCAAAATAGAGCATGTTGTGAAAGGTACAACAAATCATCAATGGAGTCACCAATATGTCTATTCTTCAACATACATTCATTAATTCCTAAGATTTTAGACTAAGATTATATACTTAGAATTCTTAAGAGGGTGACCAACAAATGAGAGATTTATAGATCTCTTCCACACTTGGCTTTTAAAAAATTAATTGGGTTATTATATATCAATGAACACTAGATTTTATATGAATGCAATAGGTCTATCATAGTGTACAGTACATAAGATACTCATTAAATTTTGCTAAGGAGTTATAATAATCTTTTGGTTATTAAACATTACTTGTACCATTAATGCTCAATTATAAATAATATAATTACATAGTAATTTAACTTTTGAGTGTCTTCCATTTTGAAATAATAATTTGGTTAGATAAATTAGGGAAAATTAATACCAATTCCTTCGAAAATGTAGAACTTGAAAACTCACATAACCCTATACTAACAAGATTATCTTTGGGGTTCAATTATCAAATATTACTAACTTATAATGATTTTTATTGGCTTTCAGTAGCTTGAACCAATAAATATGCTTTTAATTACAAAATCATACTTAGTAATCCCTTACCAATATTGGAAATTCCACTTATTTCCTAGAAAGGCTTCTCACTCTCCTTGAAAGTATACTTACCAAACCACCAAATCCTTTAACAATTATATCTGAAAATATTTCTTACTTTCCATAATATTGTACTTCTCTTCAAGAATGAAAAATACAAAAAGGGAGATAACTATGAAATAAAATTGTCATTAATATAAATTAATAAAAAAATTATCACAACAATTGAAACATAGAAATTATATTTTTATTCTCTCATGAAATATCTTACATCACTAATAGTTCAAGTTCAATATCCCCTTTAGTGATGAATTTACGAACCTACAAAACCGACCTAGGAATTATAATATTGAGAATAGAGTACTACAATTGTCAAAAAAATATGCACATAAAGAATATACATCTTTGAAATCTCCTCTATTTTTACTAATTTTTTAGTAAATTTTAATTAGTTACTAAAACATTCATTGGCATTCAAATTAATTATTTTTAAACCCTATGTAGAATATGTTTCCCTACCTAATATTGATCTCATGAATGAAAAAGGGAACTAACCAACACTTACCCATTGACATTCAAGTGAAAACTAATCATTTATGAGCAATTTTAGCAATGAAAGATCCTTATTTCTCCTTGTGTGGTGTAAAATAGTGAAATAGTTAATTAGAAAAAACACACATCAATGAAATGTATTACATCTAATGAAAGAGAAATAACAAAGCAAATTGTTATAATCATTCATTCGAAATCATTCCATTGTCCTCTATTCTTGGTGATCTCTCAATTCATGCTCTCAGAATTATGTGTTGCACATGAATCTATGAAATGACAACCTAAGAAACGAGATGCTATATGAAAATGCATAGCTATATGCCTACATCTACATGTTTTTGGTATTTTCGATTGAAATGCTAAATGATCTATGATGCAATGTTGTTGTATTCAAATGACACTAAGATTATTTTAATTGAAGATGCAATTATAAATAAAATGATGTAAGAAGATGCAACAAGCTAAGATGCTAATGTTAAAATTGTCATGATAATGCAACTATGAACTAAAATGCTAAATACTAACTAAAATGCTCTCAAATTGCAATAAGATTTCTGCAGCATAAGTTTGTAATCGAATTCTCCTTGAAAAGCTATAGAAATGCCCTATATTTATAGATTTTTCCAAGCTTGGGCTGAGGTGGCAAAGATGGATGGTCGAGATTATAATCCTGAGGCATCGACAGTGGAGCACAAAGAGGTTGGAGAGAGTCATGGAGGTGGTTCCCCTTAAGAGAACACATTGCCAAGTGTTGAACAGAATCAGAGGAAAGGAGAAGCCATGTGTCCAAGGTGGTTTCAAATTTGTTGTAGGTTGTTGATGGAAATTCTCATTTTACAAATTAGAAATATTCAAATTCATGTGACACATGGTGAGGTTGTAGGTGGGGTGGAAGGAAGTTAGAGAAATATGGAGACATGTGACAATTTGAATTCAAAATTCAAATTTAAATGGAGGAGATAAATTAACTAAATGACAAATTATTTAATTTGTGCATTTAATTAATTTAAGAAGAAAGTGATTTTTGAAATAGAAGAATTAAGGGATGAACTATATAAATAAATTTATCAATTTATTTATATTAGTAGAAAAATTAGGATTCATTTGATTAAATATCAAAAATTTAATTAATTGTGCTCCAGACCATTTTTATGTGTATACACTCCTTATAGCCAATTGTGACATTTTTTCAAGCATAACTCACAATGATTTTATTTTCATATTTTCTTATGGTTACTTTGTTGAATAAAACATCATGTTGGTTTATTCAAGCTATTCCCAAACTCAATAACCTTATATTTGACATATGATTTATTTCAACTTCATGTATAACTATTAAGCAATGTGATGAGTAGAAAATATTACATAGGCAACCAATCAAAAAGCAAACAAAATAGATTCAACACCATCAACCTTATCTCTTCGTATCAACAATTTCATTGTTGATTTTCAATGAGCACAAATTCCTTTGAATGTAATTATGACTAGATCCATCTCTCTCATAGATCATATGAAAGGGTTTTTTTCCTTCATTTGTTGGGTGTCTTATCATTTGTGGCCTAGAATTTCACCTCTACTAGGAACAACCACGGCTACAAATTTTTATATCAACTATAGGGATTTTTTCCACTTTTCTAAATATTTACTCTCCATATTTGAGCATCATATAGCTTTTTGGGTGTATTCTCACATACTAGGGAATTTACAACCTTGCCATCATTTTAAACTTACACACGATGTTTGGAACATAGTTGTCGCATGAGAAGATCTGAGTGTTGATGTCACAATATTTTACAAAGCTCAAACATCACTAGAAATATTCCTAACTATTATTATATGTTATTATATTGTTAGGGGAGTGAAAAGGTTCAAAAAAAAAAATTAATTGTATTTAATGTTTAAAATGTTGTGATAATTCCAATAGATGTGGTACCTTTCCATTGCATTACATTTATAAGATATGAATAATATCTTAAAAAATTATATATGATGAGTACATGTATTCTTGTGCTTGAAAACTAACATGGAGAAAGGAAAACACAAATTGGATGCTTCTTTCTATGAGTTAATATCATGATCAAAGACATGAATTATCAATTGCCATCATGCAAAAAGTGTATATCATTGGCTTTATATAAGAATACTCCCACAAAGTGTAATGACATGATGGAGGAATAAGGAAGAACAATTCAAGCATCCTTCATGACAATGTTTAAACAATATAATAATCCCATTTCAATTGTGTGATGGTATATCTTTAGCTTTTCCAATTAAAACTTGATTTTTTAATTGCTTGTATTTAAAATTTTCAAGGGATATATTAATTTTTCTAAGATATAATTTTGACCCCTATGTCAAAGTGAAACAATAAAATAGTATTTAAATGCTTCCATTGCAAAACAATGAAGATGAAAAATAGTCCTCCTTGAGATTTCTTTGTAATGGCAAGAAATCTACAAGTAGCCAATATAAACTTTGTGACGACCATAAATCTTGTTTGACAATCATGAAACTAGAATTGGAGACTCATCATGAATTATCTAAACCTATTCCATCGTTCAACTTAAATTTTTTACCATTTTCCCTTGTTCTATAGACCCACCTTCAATTGTCATAATGTCAATTCAAGCTAAAATCGTGTCCAACCAAAGATGGAGGTTCAACCTAAATTATAAAACCTTGGTGCAATAGTAGAATTCAGAAATCCAACTCTTTACTTAGAGATTTTAATGCAGAAATTTTGTACACAACTTCTTTTTCTATAGATCTATATAGAAGGTTCTTTACCAAACTAAAATTTGATCTATCTAAAAAAGAGACACAAAATCATATGCCAACACATATAATATGAAGAAACTACACAATCACCAATGATATTCTCCTTTTGAATATTCCATTTTCATATTACTTATTTATTTTACTTTAACATACATCGTCATAATAATTTGTACCCACATCAAAATATTAGACAAAATATACAATAAAGATCGCATACCAATTACTTTTTCCTTTTTATCTTTGAATCAAATTTCTAAATATGATACTTCTCGTCTCGTGAAAAAACCCAAGTTCCATTTCTATGGTTGAATTCCAACTTAACAATATTCCACCTATCCCATCATCACTTATTCCTAAACACTAAATCATTAGAACACCATAATTTGAATATGCAAAGAAAAGGTATGGACAAGGTGAACATACCCACATGGCCATATAAAACAAAAGCTTTTAGGCTCTTCAATCACTTCCAATTTCCTTTTCATACGGTGGCATCTTCTAAAGCAGTGCATTAGGTATACATGCTTTCTTTGTTTTTTCCAAGCTAGTTGGATTATCTGGGATATGTTTGGCTAGAAGAATTGAGTGGGGACAGTTATCCAAGTGTTCTTGGGAAGTGGTGGACGTTTACATTTAATGTGGGCCCACTAAAACGTGATTGTCCGGCACAATAGAGTCATAAAAAATCTAAAGTATGTTAGAAAACTTTTGACTATTTAAGATATCAAACATTATTATTAAAAATCCGATTAAGTTTATATGCTATTTTAAACATGGTAAAGTTAAAGTAGAAAGCTGTCGAAAGAAGAGGGTTTATATATTATTTGTTTTTATTTATTATTATTACTTATAGCGTATTCGTCAAATGATGGGGCCGTGGCATCAAATTATTTAGCAAACGCAAAAGGCGTTAGAATAAAATATATATTTTATAAATTTTAAATTAATTATTTTAAAAATAAGTGTAGATTTGTGTATTAATTTTTAAAAGTCTATGGGATGTCTTTATATCTTATATTTTTGTGATATAAAAACTAGTTGATTGATCATGTTGGTGTTTTTTAAATATCAAGCTGATCTCGCAGATAACCTATGGATTTTGTCATTTCCAATGGACAACCATTTGGAGGGATTGGCCAACAAACAGGTGAAAGTTACAATAACTTTCCCTCTACACTTTGCGCTTTGTAAAACTCGGGAGGGTGATCCCTACAATGCAATTAAGATACTCTTGCATCAATTTACCTCATACATTGCAAAATAACATATAGTTGCTTGACAATCACAAAAATGCAACGATCTAGCAATATCTTTAGGCATTTAAAATTTTAATAGTAGTAGAACATGGTGAAACTTCAATCCAACTTACATTTCCAAACAAAAATTAAAGATTTAATGATTTGAATATATTTGTTTGTGATTAAAGATTGTGAAGATGCAACATAAACACAACTTAAAGCGATTAGTGTCTTATCTTAGGGTATGGAGTCTCAACCAGTGCAATTGAGAATGCATGACAATGTTCCACCTAAACATAATAGAGCTACTTACTGATGCATTACACCATTAAACTCATAAATCTAATCCAATAATACTTAAAAGATATGTGCATAAATTCACACAAAACTTTATTTATGTTAAAGAAAATTTAACCTATTCTTTGAACAAGCGCATTAACAAGAAATAAACATCCAAAGGAAAGACAATGGAGATGAATTGAAATATCTTTGATCCATTTCATTCATAACTCATGTGAAATATACAATAGGAGAACATTGGCTTTGAAAGTATGTCATTATATTCCATAAATGATAGTATTTTCATACAACTATAACAAAAACTCAAACTCTAGAAAAAGGATCAAAAAATAAATTCTCTGCTTTCAATATTACAAGAACTTCTCAAAAAATCAATCAACAACCCATGTAAATGGCCTTGAATTCCCTTTCATAACACAAGGGAGCAACAATCTTCAGGCCATTACACATGTCACATATTCATTTGGCATTAATTTACATTTCAAAATATGACCACATTTGCAAACCTGTGGGTGGAATATTTTGAGGAAAAAATGGTTATATTTGCTCTTGAGTAACCAATTGTCCCTCCAAAAATTTATTTGATGTGGATTGTAGTTATTTGTCGCTCTTTTTCTTCATTCTTCTTTGTGTGGACTTGGGAAAACTAAGTTACTAGGTGAGAGCATAACCTCGTGTGCAAGAGACAAAATCTTCTATTGTTGGCATTGTTGGGATCCCTTGAGATTTCTCAATGTGCATCTTTGAAAAAAATCATAGCCACATCACTATAGGAGAAACCTACAAATCAAGAATGTCATTATATTTCTTATCCTAAGAATTATAATCCTCCTTTGAAGGCCAATTGAATGTCATGAACTCATCCAATTTAGTTTTATAGGGACCATATTTCTTCATTACCTAATTTGCATCTTTATCAAATTATTTTAGGAATGTACTAGTGATGGAAAATTTATCCATACTATCCTTCAACATATCTATCCTAACATCCCCACCCTCACAAATTAAAGTAACCTCTACAACAATGGCAATGTCCATCTAAGCTCTCCACTATTCATATGTTTTGATAGCTCCATTGCTATCCAAAATTTCTACCAAGAGCCCAAGATCATTCTCATCAAACGGTTGGAGCAATTGTCTGATTCTCTTCTCAAGTGGATCAACTAACCCTTGGAAATCAACAATCTCTTTCACTATCTTGTATGTGGGGGCAATTTGTAGTGGCTTATTGATCTCATGAGTAGACCCTATAACAATGATTTTCAATGCACTAATATTGGGTACCCATGTTTGTATTAATGGGACACCAATTGACTTGTCTCCTTCAAACATCCCTATTGAATTAAACTTCAAAGAATAGTTTGAGTGAACATTGGTCACTTTTTTTATTTCTTTTCCTAAATAATGCTAAAGGATTTTTGAAACAATAAGAATGTTTTTTTCATCATATAATAGAAATAATTCCTCATGCACCCTTAGTTGTTGGATTAGCTCTCTCCTACTAACTCTTCTTCTTGGTGGGGGAGGTGTTGTTGATGTACTTACAACAAGATCTACAATTGGTATACCCTTTGAGCATTGTCTACTACCATTTCCAAAGAATGTTGAGGAGATGAATGAATAGGAGGAGGTGGAGAAGATGGAACATTAACTTGCATCAGTGACATAGGTGGCACTAATTGTACTTGTTGTTAGCTTAAAAACATCTCATTTTGCAATTCTAATTCAGCTATCCTTTGTTTATCCTTATTATATGCAATCAACAAGGCATTGTACCTTTTAGTTTCTACATCACACTTTTCCTGCAATGACTTCACATTTTCCTTGGTAAAATGTGCCACATTAATTGCTAGTGTGGCCACTTCTACTATTTGAGTGTCTGAAACCCTTTTTATTATGAGACTACCTCTCAAGTCAATAGCAAGCTCTGTAACTTCAAGCTTATTAGTATTAGGAGCTAATTCCCAAATGGACAATGTATCCCATTGTGTGTTGAATGCTAACCCATGTAATGCACACATAGTCTCCTCATCATTTGCATGCACTTGAGACTTATGTCCCCTTATAGTATCAAAGGCTATGGCTAATGCTAGGTGATGGGCTCAGTCATTAGTAATTTTTCTATTGTTTTTCATATGATTTCATACACTTTACATATATTTTATAAGTACCTTCCAAACAATACTTCCATGATATGCTATCCTTTCATACATACTTTGGAACTTTAAACCTAGTTTGTGAATATGAAATAGAGTGATAATATTCGTAGTATTGCATGATTTAAACATGAGTATGTATGCACATGAATGGAATTATATGATTTAATTATGATGGTTAGTTGCATATGTATTTTGTGTGGACTAACCTCTCTGCAACTTAGCATGTGGTAACAAGAATGGAGAATTTGTAGCAAGAACCAAAGTAGCAAAATAGGGGATCAATGGAGTTCAAGTTGCTTAAAGTGCAGGAAGCTATGGAGTTGAACATGAGTCATCATGGAAGGAATAATTGTTGAAGAAGGATACTTGTTCTAGAATTTTGAACTTTTACTTATGTGTTTCACATGCAAACTGTTTCATTGGAGTTCTTATTTGAATAGATATCTTCTTCCTTTTCAGTTAGAATGAATAAGTCGATCTTAATTTCATATCCTCGTATCTAGGAGTGGGATTAATGATTATAGTTAGTTAGAAGTTTGAATAAGACTCTCCCCATTTTTGTATAAATTCATGGGATGAGTTCATAGTAAAGTTAGTTGGTTGCTATAAGTTGTTAGCAATTAGTCATTTTCCAATTCCAAGTGATCTAAAAACATGTTGAAATGCAATAATCGAATACAATCTGCAAGAAGGATCTTGTTTGAATATTTGGTGATATGCAATGAATGGATTTGTGTGTAACATGGATGTGCAAGAGTTTGAGTTAGATTTGGTTCAAGTTAAGTGAGATAGTTCCTTGAGTTGGTCACTCAAGGTACTGTCCCTCACTTCATCTATTTACTTGTTTAGTTATGCATTCTTGTTAATTCTATTTCTATTGCTTTATAAATGCATTGCAAAGTAAAGAAGAATAGATCTTACAGTTGATTACAGTAGTTCATGAACAAATGTGTAATTGGTGAACCATAGCACTCTGGAGATTAGAATTAATTATACTATTATTTTGAATAGTTTTGGATTGATTCTATACTTACTTGTTATTAGCAATCATCTATAGCTTATGCTATAGGTAACTGTAGCCATTAGGTTTTGTAACTACTTTTATTTCTTTTGCAATTCTGTAAGATTCTAGCAAAGTAGAATAGTCTAAATAAGTTTGCATTGGATAATCTAGGTGAACATGAGTCCATGAAGGCACATAAAGTGTAGTGCCATTATAAGTTTACACACCTTGGTTGATGATTTAATGTAGGCTTGCAATGTCAAGTGGGTTGTTCAACCAGTTACACCCCTAGATTATGTAAAGTTTACCAAGTCCACAACACTTTAGTTTTACCTTTACATTTTGTGTGTCATTGCTAGGGATGGTGCTATCTTCATAGACAAGTTCTTATAGTTTTCATAGCTAACTTTTCTTTCCTACATTATGACTATTATATTTCATCTTCAAAAAACCTGGAGTTATACTAACATTTAGCAGGACTGTTGCAATACAAAGTCAAAACTACTGTATGCGAAGGCGAAGAGATAACCAAGGAAGATTCCTCCCATCAACTAGGCAAGATAGAGAAGATACTGGTGATTTTGTTGAATATATTGAAGACATTATTGAATGAGAGGACACTACCTTTCCATATTGATCATCATCATCATCTTTATCTTCATCTTCTTCTTCTTCTTCCACAAATATTGAAGGGACCTTCCAAACAATGGTAGATGCAACAGTGGATGATCCCCCAGAGCATGGTACCTTTGAGTTCCCCATTACTAACCAAGCCAAAGCTACTATGTTGAATAATATTCCACCATCAACATTACTAGTCTTTTATGGCTTGGTGAATAAGGACCCATATACCTTTCTCTTTGAGTTTGATGTTTTTTGCAAAAGTTATGATTTTACTTCTGATGCCCATTGACTCAAACTCTTCCCTACTACTCTAAAAGATGTTTCCCTTATATGGTTTATGGGGCTTAGAAAGGATGGTGTTCCAGATTGGGATACGATGAAGATAATGTTCTTGGCTAAATACAAGGATTATTGCAAAGGATTAGACTAAAGAAGAGATGAAATTTTTAGAATGTCGTGAAAGGAGGATGAGCCATTAGAAGATTATGTGGAGAGACTTCAATTTTCTTTGAAGAGAAACCCACAAAATAAATTATCTGAGGAATCCCTTAAATTGGTATTTTTAAGAGGGGTTAATGAAGAATTTATGGATGCCCTCAATCTTATTGGGAAAGGTGACATCTCTCAAATCCCATTTGAATAAATTTTAGGGTCTACAAGAATTATTTTGGGACCTTTCCTAAAAGGCCAAGGGGAGAGAGGACATCCATCACAAGTAAGTCATATAATTGGGTTCAAAAATAGAAATCAACAATTTAGTGTCCAACATGAAGGAGGATATTATCATTCATTTAGAAACATAGTTGGAAACCCTCCACATAAAGAAGAAGCAAGAGGAAGTAGAAGCTATGCTCACAGAATACTACCCTAACTGTAGGTAGAGGAAAGCAAACTATAAGTGTAAGAGAGTGGCTAGTATTCAACAAGATAAAGTTAAGAAATCTGATTTTTAGCCAATTGAAGGAGATGATAGATAGATCTTTTATATAGCACAAAAGAGGTAATCGAGACAATGAAAAGGTATGCCTCAAGACCCCCTCAGCTTTAATTCATCCTTTCCTATTGGGAATCAAAAAAATTCTACATGGAACTTTCAGCCTTGGACAACAAATCAGAACTAGTGGAAAAATCCTCAAGGGCCAAACCCTCAAGCTAGTTGGAACTAGCAACAATTAAATCCTTGGTCACAAAAAGGATTTCAAGGTTCCAATTATAACCCTCAATGGCCTACATAGAAAAATTAGTGGCAAACTCAATGGAAAAAAGGCCAACAATGGTAGCAAAACATGAATTACCAATAGCCTATGCTTTCCCCTTGGCCTCAACAACAAGCTATCATGCCTCCATAAAATCCTCAACCTCAACCACCTAGACCATCACAAATACCTACCCAACCTACCCCTAACCCTAACACTAAGACTATTTAACAAGCTTACACTAATGAAGTTATCCAATACCCCACTTATGGGGTAGAGGTGAGTGTTGTCCACCTTAGATCAAGGAAATAACTTGCGGGACCTTCATCTCCCCAAATTACAAAACTAGATGATGAAGAACCCACAAAGGAAGCCTCAAACAAACCACCTTTGGAACTCGAGTCAAATCAGGGAATCCAAACTACATCACATCCGAAGCCTCCTTTCCCTAAATGCTTGGCTATCCAAAAGCAACAAACACAGGCTAAAATTGACCTTCTAGGCTAGTTAAAAGATGTAAGCATTAAGATTCCCTTAATCCTTGCTATCAAAGATATCCCTATCTATACTATAACTATTAGAGATCTCTGCCTTAAAAATCCAAGAAGGAAAAGAAAGGACCCATAGACAGTCCAAGTTTTGGGAAACCTTGCTGACATGATGTTAGGGAATATAACTGTCCCCAAGTACATAGATCCTAGTAGTCTAGTAGTGGACATTAAAATCAATGGGACTCTCATCAAAAATACTTTGATAGAATTTGGTGCTCTATTTAATGTAATGACCAAGGAGACAATGCAACTACTATAGTTAGCCAACTTTAGGCCTACTCAAACAATTTTATAACTGGTTGATAGGTCTACAGTTAAGCCTGAATGAGTTATTAAGGACTTGGTAATTGCATTAGAATGCTGAAACACCTTGTTGATTTTATAGTACTTCAACCCAAGGTTAATCTTGTTGGTTATCAACTCATCCTAGGCAGACCTTGGCTAGCCACAATCGATTCATTCATAGGTTGTAGGTCAAGAAACATGATCATATCCAATGGGACTGTGACCAAGAGACTAGTCCTATATCCACCAGCCCAGTCACATCAAGACCTTGAGCAGACCATTTGGCCCTACTTGGATGATGAAAATAGCTATTCATTATAGACCTTGATGACCATTGAATTTAGCCCCTTACTGGATATTCAAGATGAAGATAAGCTAATAGCTCATATAATACAAAATGACTATGGGAGGCACTCACAACAATAGGGTTGTCTATCCTACTTACAAGACCCCTTAAAAAGAATAATACCCACCAGTTCCTCATAAGGGATCTCCTAAATATTTCATACTTTATTACCCCAACAATGCTTACCAATAATACCTAGCCTTGATTGTTCCTTTGTGTAAGATATGTCTAAAAAATTGGAGATCAAGCGAGGTAAGATGTTGAATGTTAATAATGCATTGAATAATGAATAGTAGAATTTCCTGCACGTAATACTACAAGAACATGCAACAGTGTTTGCATGGGATTACAATGACATGAAAGGAATTGATCCTGCTTCATGCATGCACAAAATTTACATTAATGATGGCTAAAAACCTATAAGATAGCCACAAAGACACATGAATCCATCTCTAAGAGAGATAGTGAAAGTTGAACTGCAAAAGTGTTTGGATGTAGGATTTATATACCCTATATCAGACAGTGAATGGGTTTCACCATTGGTAATAGTTCCCAGGAAAGGTGGCAAATGGATATTTTGTGTTGATTATAGGGAACTAAATGCTTCCACAAGGAAGGATCACTTCCCACTACCATTTATCGACCAAGTTCTTGATTCTTTGGTGGGGAAGAAATATTTATCATTTCTTGATGGTTTTAGTGGTTATAACCAAATCAAGATTGCACTAGAAGATCAAGATAAGACCACATTCACCTACCCCTGGCGTACCTATGGATATTTTATCTTGCCTTTTGGTTTGTGTAATGCTCCAACTACATTTTAGAGGGTAGTGCTTAGTATTTTTTCTTATTTTTCCCATGATAGTATGGATATTTACATGGATTATTTCACCACATATGGAGAAACATATGATGAGGCCTTGCAAAATTTGGAAAAGGTTTTGAAGAGATGCACAAAACACAATCTATCTTTGAGCAATGAAAATTTTTTTATAATGATGACACAAGGCATTGTCTTCAGACATTTTATTTCTAGTTTAAGAATACAAGTTGACCCAAAGAAGATTGAAATCATTTCTACCCTTCATGTTCCAGAGAGACAAAAAGATGTACGAAGCTTCCTTGGACATGTAGGTTATTTCAGGTGATTCATCCAAGACTTCAACAAAAATATTGAACCTTTGTTTACTTTGTTGACAAAGGGCATTGAGTTTGATTAGACTCAAGACTATTAGATTTTATTTGAGAAGTTAAAAGCAACTGTGACTCATGCACCAGTTCTAAGAGGTCCAAATTGGACATTTCCATTTCACATACACACTGATGCATCAAACTTTTCTATTGGAGCAGTCCTAGGGTAGAAATAAGGGAATAAGGAATATGTAATATACTATATCAACAAAAACATGCAAGGAGTGGAGTTAAAATTTACACTGTGATAGAAAAACAGATGCTCGATGTTGTATATCCCATTAACAAACCCAAAAACTACATTACTTGCTATCAAGTATTCATACATACAGATCATATAGCAATTAGATACTTGATGAATAAACCAATAGTTGGTGGAAGACTTGTAGGATGGTTGATGTTATTGCAAGAATTTGACATAACAACAATTGAAAAACCAGGAAAGGCTAATGTGGTTGCTGATTTTTTTGTCTAGATTGTCTACCCAATCAGTGGAAGGAGTGGTTGATGATTCTTTTCCTAATGAGCATCTATTTTCTCTAAGCATACACACTCCATGGTATGCCAATATAGCCAACTATTTGTTGACAAGACAAATTCCAGGTTACTTTTTCTCTAAGGGACAAAATATAGTTAGTTCACAAATGCTTCCCTTATTCTTGGATTTTTGGATTTTTATTTTACACTGGCCTAGATAACATTATGAGAAGATGTGTCAGGGAGGATGAAGTGTTTGATATATAGAAAGCATTCCATGATGAACCATGTTGTGGATATTTTGTAGCCAACAAGACAACCTTCAAGATCTTGACAATAGTATGTTACTGGCCAACTGTACATAAAGATTTTGTTAAGTATACTAGAAGTTATGATTGATTCCAAAGAATGGGGAGACCCACAAGAAGTGATGAAATTCCTTTGCAGCACCAACTAGAACTAGCTCCATTTGATAAATGGGGGATAGATTTTGTTGGACCTATCTCTCCCATTTAAAACAACAAGGAATACATATTGGTATGCACTAACTACTTAACCAAATGGGTAGAAGTAAAAGCATTGCAGTTTGCAAGAGATGGCAATGTGAAAAAATTATTATATGAGAAAATCTTCACTAGGTATATTGTACCTAGAGAGATAATGATTGATCAAGGACCACAATTCACATCAGATCTAATCGCCAAGTTGGTGAAGGAGTATGAGATCAAGCACAAGAAATCCACCCCATATCATCCTCAGGCTAATGGTCAAGCAGAGGTCACAAACAAGGAGATTAAGAATATATTGACAAAAATGTGTAGCTTCATAGAAGAGTTTGGGTATCCAGATTATCAAAAGTTGTTTGGGCATACAAAACCACATGGAAGACAACTATAGGTTTTACCCCTTATGAATTGGTTTATGGAAAGACAATAGTGCTTCCTATAAAGTTCAAATACAAAACTCTATGAACAACAATGGAACTAGGGATGGATTTAATAAAGGCTTAAAAGGAAATGTTGCATCATTTGAATGCACTTGATGAAATTAGATTATAGACAATACACCACACAAAGGTTATTCAGAAACAATAGATTAAATGACAAGATCAATATTTTAAGACTAAGGAATTTAACATAGGTGACTGGGCACTTTTGTACGACTCAAGATATAAAGATTTCAAAGGAAAGTTCCAATCTAGATGGTTAGGACCCTATGAAATTCAACAAGTGTTTCCTAATGGTGTGGTGCAATTATAAAACATTGATGATGTCTTGTTTTCACTCCTGATTAATGGCCATAGACTAAAGATTTACAAGAAACCACTTCAAAAAGATGATTCCATTGTATTTCTTACAAACAAGTATGGTGCTCATAGTAGTATTGATACAGGATCTGAAACACAAGATGGTGTTCCAATAGAAAGTGATTTACCTAGCACATATGGTGATCCATAGGTTGAGTTACACAACTCAACCCCTGAAATCACCCATACATAATTTCTCATGCTTTAAAACCACATGCAAACACAACATTATGTACAAGTTCTGCTCCAGAGGGACCTGTTCTTCAGTTCATTCAGCATTTATCAAGACCTATTTCAGATGGGACCAGGTGATCCCACAATACAGGTTTACAATTTTTGGCCAAACTGGACATTGAACTGATTTTTTTAAACTAAATCTTTACTTTCAGGCACCTATAGGGGCTAAACCGTGAGTAATTTGAAGATGATGCAAACTAGTGATTTGTGACATTTTGTCTGTAGATTCTAAATATATTTTTTTCAAAATTTTTGGAATCAGATTGCACTTCTTTTTCCATCTCCCTCAAAAACTAGTTTTTAATAGTAAACACCATTTTTTAAAGAGTGATGTTACTGGCTAACACACAAATTTTTTCCTATGAAGGATAAAATTCTATTTTTTAAAAATTTAGATTCATAATTATGATATCTAGTGCATGGAATTGGTTTCATAGCATTTCATTAAATATTTTTTTCTTAATTAAGTTTCAACATCAAACCAGTTATAATTTACACATGATTTACTACCTAAAACACAACTTTTTTTATATGTATCGAAATTCAATTTTACTTTTTTGTTGGATCAAGGACATCAATATCTAGTGCATAGATATTTTTCAGATTTTTTTTATAATCTACTATTTTTTCACATGTGAAGAATAGAGAGCTTGATTTTTGGTGAAAAACCTACATTCACAAGAAATAAAAAATAAATATAATAATCAAATTAAATTTACTTAAAATTATACTTTTTGGGAATCTTATAATAAGGACTACATACTTAGAAAAAACAAATTTTAAATTAATTCATTTGATCCCCCAAAAGTTGAATAAAATTGGTTTTTAATCAGCATATTGATAGGTGTAAAAGAGACTCGGTTATAGGTATGGTTTAAAACTAGCAGGGTTCTATCCAAGGGGGTTTGATCTAAGGTGGTTTTATCAAACCCTCTTCAATTGGAATCCTTTAAATGGAACTTTTCAAGGCTTAAATCATTATATTTTCTAAAAATATGTGATTTCAGCAAAAATCAGGATCTCCCAAAAAGCATAAACCACTATTGTGGGATCACTCGACCTGATAAGTAAATCTGTAAAACATAGAAGGGACCTATGCTTGGAGTACCTGTAGCAACACCTATTGAGAGTAAGCTACAATAACTTGGAAAAAATGAATTTTTTTTCCCATGCATTCCACCAACATATCAAACTACTTTGTCTTTAGGTTTTGAATTGTTGAAAATAACCAACCAATTCAAACAAGAAAAAGAAAACTGGGAGAAGGAGAAACAAACTTGGAATGCGTCATTGGAAAGAAAGAATTTGGAACTGAGTAAATTGGAGGGGAAATTGATAGAAACAATAGATATAGCTATTCAAATTATTGAGTGTAGACCTCCATCTAGAGTGCATAAATTGTTTTTAAAAGAAAATTTTCTTAGTTTTCAGTTTAATAAGTTTATTAATGATCAACCATTTTCTCTAAACAAGAGGCATAAGTTTCTCAGTTTCTTTAATACAATCAATTTAGAGGAGAAAGATCAGTTGTGTGAGTATTATCTACACAACTATGTGATGATAGAGGACACCAAATGGAATCCCTTAATCTATGTTAGGGATTTACAAATAAGGGCCCTGACATCCTATTTTAGGAATGAGCAGCTCCGATGAGAACTAATGGAAAGATACAAAGAACAAGAGAAAAAAGTGGCACTATAGCTCATGAAGGAAGCAAAAAATCCCAATAGAGTCATCACTCAATGATTTACACTCCTTTCTCACCGATTTCCAAGAAAAAAAATTGTAGAATTGAGACTTCAAGATTACAGAAGGATCCAAGACCTATTAGTGACTATCCTCCAAAATTGCCTATAACATGTGGAAAACGGGTGGAAAAGCTTGACTTCGGAACTACAGAAGAAAGAGCCTCACTCTTTCCATAATTTTATGAATATGTTTGAGAGATTGTCCAAGTACATCAAGGTTTTAGGAATAAGAAGACTGGAGTGGCTTCCACTTAGTTATCATCCTCCCATTCTACTTCATCCAATACTGTATTGGACAGGAGAATAGAATGATCAATATAGGAATGTAGAATTAGCTAAGATGGATAGACTTGCATGTTATAATGGTTTTTATCTCAAGAAGGGAAAATAAGTCAATACAATTATGGATCTTAGGTAGATCACCTTGTGCTACAATCTTCTCCCCTAGGTGGTTTAGTTAAGTATTTTTCTTGAGGACAAGGAAAATGATAAGTTGGGGGGAACGATGGGCTCAGTCATTGATACTTTTTCTATTGATTTTCATATGATCTTAGACACTTTACATATATTTTCTAAGTACCTTCCGGACAATACTTCCATGATATGTTATCCCTTCATACATACTTTCCAACTTTGAACCTAGTTTGTGAATATGAAATATAGCGATAATATTCGCAGTATTGCATGATTTAAACATGAGTATGTATGTATATGAATGGAATTATGTGATTTAATTATGATGGTTAGTTGCATATGTATGTTGTGTGGATTAACCTCTCTATAACTCAGCATGTGGTAACAAGAATGGAGCATTTGTAGCAAGAACCAAAGAAGCACAATAGGGGATTAGTGGAGTTCAAGAAACCTAAAGTGTAGGAACTTGTGGAGCTGAACATGAGTCATCGTGGAAGGAATAATTGTTGAAGAAGGATACTTGTTCTAGAATTCTCAACGTTTGCTTATGTGTTTCACATGCAAAATGTTTCATTGGAGCTATTATTTGAATAGGTGTCTTCTTCATTTTTAGTTAGAATGAATAAGCCAGTCTTAATTTCATATCCTTATATCTAGGAGTGGGATTAATGATTATAGTTAGCTAGCAGTTTGAATAAGAATCTCCCCATTTTTGTATAAAGTTAGGGGATGAGTTCGTAGTAAAGTTAGTTGGTTGTTATAAGTTGTTAGTAGTTAGTCATTTTCTAGTTCGAAGTGATCTAAAAAAAAATACAATTATTGAATACAATCTGTAGGAATTATTTTATTTGAATAATTGGTGATATGCAATGAATGGAGTTGTGTGTTACATTGATGCATAAAAATGTGAGATAGTTCCTTAAGCTAGCCACTTAAGGTCCTTCCCCTCACTTCATCTATTTACTTGTTCATTTATGCATTCTTGTTAATTCTATTTCTATTTCTTTATAAATGCATTGCAAAGTAAAGAAGAATAGCTCTTACGGTTGATAACAGTAATTCATGAACAAATGTGTAATTGGTGAATCATAGCACTCCTGAGATTAGTATTATTTATCCCATTATTTTGAATAGTTTTGGATTGATTATATACTTGTTGAAACAACAAGAAAATGGTGAGTGGATGCTTTCATATGGTTTAGAACATAGAGCAAGACCCACTTTCTAATTATCTCATTCAAAGAAAACCCTAGAGATTTCAATGCAAATGAGAAAGAGATCTTGCAATAGGGTTGTTAGGTCTCAAAAATGAAGGTTTGAACCACAAGAGGTTGCCAAGCTCTCACAACATTTTTGGATAATGTACAAGGCTAAATAATGAATTTGAACCTTCTACTCTTTAGGCTCTGCTAAACCTAGGCAGGTGTACCTATGTGAATGATGCAGATTTGAACTATGCTTCTTACTTGATCAATCTATCCACAATGAAAAATTGGCAATGGAGAGATATGATCCTAATTTGGTGTAAATTACATAAGCACTATCAAGGTGAAAATTAATATGTCAGTCTTTGAGCTTGAATGTAGGCAAGGATGATCTGTGATCATCCCCTAAGACATTTTAGGTCAGTCCTTTAGGCATCTATTGCAATGGCAATCCATTTGCCCATCTATTTCATTAGTAATCAATTTTGCGTCATCCGAACTACGTGGTCTCTGCGTGTATAACATAGGAAAAGATAATTTGTTGATCAGCTCCCAAGACCCCTAGGATCGGTCTTTAAGTTAGTCTCTTGGTCACAAATCTCGAAAATACCAAAAACATTAAAAAAACTTGAAAATCAAAATAGCCTCAAAACATTCAAAAAACACCAAAAACATCCAAATATTTTTAAGAACCCAAAAATGGTGCATCTGTCTCATCTCGCTTTCACCCACAATAATCACCGTTCAGAATAAATCAATCGTCATCTTCATCCTTTGGTAAGTCAGTCGGAAGCAAGTCTAGCAGGTTCAAAAGTGACGCCAAATCATCAAAAGTCTTAAGTCTGGGTCAGTAAGTTAGCAAGTTGATCAACTTGGAGTATCAATAGCTTATCATCCAATCAAAATCTCATTATCACCTAATCACAACATGTCCTAGGAATGCGACCTTCCTGTGATGGACATCAACATCAGGCATCACTATAGTTTAGTCTTGGCTAGCGATATGAAGAACATTAGCTTGCTTGTTTACTTTATCTTTTCTTTGGATTTATCTTATTGCGCTCATTCCAAGGACCTCTCAATGATGTCTAAACAAAAATATTTAGAAAGGAATGGGGCAACGATCATTATCTTTTTATCTATTGTGCTTGTTGGATATTCCTGTAAAATAACTTTGTCATGCGTACTTTGTTTTGTTTGTAGGGAGGATGTTTTAGGTGCCTTGTTGACCACATAAGAAGGCTTTCCTTTTTATGTTTTGGTCTGAAATGTCTAGAATATCCGAACTACATTCTAAATAAGGTTCTGTATGTTAAGTGTGAATAGGAATACTCTTATCTAATTGATGAGTCAAAGTCCATCACAGTAGGTACTACACCATCCTAGTTCTTTATACCTTGAGGCATTGTACCTACATGTGTTATCAAACATAAAGTGATTGGCTCTTTTAAAATCCCAACTCCTAGTAAGCAAATCATCATCGGCTCTAATGATAATAACTTGTTGAATATATTTTTCTTCTATCTCCTTTCCACACTAACATTGTACCATGACAGTTAATCAAATCTTTTCCGATACATCTATCCTGCATCCACAAATCATCAACATAAATGCATATCATATAGGTCATATCACATCATTTCATCTTGCATTATCATCATCTTGAGTTGTGAAGAATAATATAGATTTTTTATTCTAAGTATCTTAAGAAATCATTGCATATCATTTGCATCCATTATCATTACATAATCATTTTCATATCACTACATAATCATTTGTAAACCATAAATTGCATCCATACGATTGTCACCACAAAATGCATAGAAAAAACAAAAAGAAATGCATCCATAATCATCATCGCATCATATCGAAACATACATCATATTCCATGAACATAAAATAGAAATATTTCATAACATCTCATAACACATAGGAAATTAAAAATGCATTCATACATCATACATCATAGGACATCTCACAAGTAGAACCATCTCATATATATATCATTAAAATGTACAACTGTCATGGTACAAATCGGATCAGGTGTCTAGATCAAAATGCATGATACAATAGGGGCAATAATCATAGCCCATGAACCAAAAAATGAACAACTGTTTGTGATCAAGGACTAGCCCTGTTGGTTGTGCCCCTCCCCCTCCGATCTCTCACCATGATCCTTAGGAGGCCTCATCCCTATCTACTGATAAAAGTATGGCACCCGGTCAGCTGGTGGCACTACCTGCCTATAATGTACTCTATAGTACTTGACCTCCCTCACCACCACCCTATATGCTCGAATGGAGATTGATCAGCCTTGAGATGATGAAGTTATACTCTCTAACTGCCATCATCAACCAATCTCTTGGTCTCTCTTGAACCTGACCTGGTCCCTCTCCATCGTCAGCGTTGCGACCTACTGTCGAACCTGATCTCTCTCCATCATCAAAATCTGAACCTGACCCTGCAGCTACTGGATCACTACATCCTTGTGGTATAGCTGCCCTAGTGGTTGTTGTTGTGGGACCTCTTTGTCCCCATCTCTGGGCTAATCATCCTATGCAGGGATCTCATGAATCTCTACTTGTGGCAGTGTGGGTGTCCGCGGTGGTGTCTGTACCCGTGGTGGCATGCATTGTGAATGGTCCCTAGGTGGTGTCTGATGTGGGGGTGGTCCATCACCTTTGCCTCCTTGTCCCCTGCCCCTGCCAGCTGACCTGCCTCTCAGCCTCCACCATGGGAGTGTCACATCTAGAACTGTCAATCTGAGAGGAGGCTGAAACCAAGCTCTGTATGCCTATGTCACTCCTGCATCTATCGACCCCTGATCATATGGCCACAACCTTACCACTAACTGTCTAAATGAGGCTACTACCTCAGGTGTTGGAATAGATTGGCCCCATGCTGTCTCTCGAGTGGTACGGGCGAAGATCACCTCGTACTGATCATCTAGCCTATCCTGAACCTCGTCGAGCTTTCGTGCTACTCTGTCAGGGAGATAACACTCTATCATCGTATGCTCTCGGCCCTACATCCATCTGTCCTATTAGAAAAATAATAGTTGCTCAATATCATCGTACCATGGGCCTATGCCCATCCAAGGCCTCCAAACAAACTCTCACATGGGTATGTGTAGGATCATGATTGGCCAAAAAATGGCGATATGTAAAAGATATGATGATCCATGTGGCTGACGACTTTTTTTTAACCCAAAATTGATAAAATAAAAAGGGTTTTTAAAGGAGATTCTCAGCTTTCCACCAATATAAATTATTCTTTACTTTGAATTTAATAAATAATTATTATTCATTTTCTATTTGAATTACGACTAAAGTCCTGATTGATAGGCTGATTGAAAACAATCTATAGCTTTCAAACGGTATTGCATTTTATGAATCCAAAATATGCTTCACATACTATAGGATTAAAAAAAAAAAAATTGAATTTCATGAAGTTTTGACCAAGTTAGGTGGTCAGACATACGAGTTTTTATATTTTTTAAAAGTTGTAATAAAAAATTCATAATTAATTATTTACGTGGAAAAAAATACAAAAGAATATGTATCACATCGAGACATTATTCCTCTACTCATTTATAAAATCTTATAAAAGAATATTATCATTTTATTGTGGTTAGGGTGGTTAGACATACACCTACTTCTTATTTTTTCCTTGAAATTTAAGTACTACTGCATTGAAATTTCAAATTTTCACCAAATAGATTTTTATTTTTTTAAAATAAACCTAGTAGTTTTGAAACTACATTCAATTTGCTACAGATTCTATTCTTACATATTTTTAAAATAATATAGATAAACTATTCAAATTTTTACGTCAAGTTGCCTAACTCTGATTTTCTGAGTTTTCATTGCCACTTAAGGGCCTATTTTTTCCATGATGATCCTGCACATACCCACATCTCATCTATAACTCGTTGCCAATGGGTGATGCCACCTATAACTATGTGAGTGAAACTGATTTGTGCGCCATCGTATCTCCAAACAACTAGATCATCTATATGCAAAACAATCAGTGTGACTTACGGACGGAGCACTGGAATCCACTCCCATGCCCAGATGTGCAACAAAGTAACTCTGACCCTAATGACCCTACTGTCAAGATATGAAAACTCATGTAATTCCCTATACAAGGAGGTTAGCATCACAAGCCCCCAAGCAAAGCACTCCCTGTACATGACCATCTGCTCCCATGCCAATCCCCAACCTGGACTGAAGTATCGGCCCCACCAATCTGGTGCCACAAGACCTGAAATGATGGCCACAACAATCAATCTGTAGGTGGGCACTATGCCTTGATACCTCTCCAAGTCAATCTGTCCCTCAGAAAAATGGATCTCGTCAAGACCCATCACGTCATAGCAAGCATCCCTCCCAACATCTGGATTATAAATCACTCTCACTCCATGGATAGGTAGTCGTAGGATGCGCCAGACATCCTAGAGTGTAACAGTAGCCTTGTCGGTGGGAAAATGGAAAGAGGAGGTCTCACTATGCCACTGCTTAGCCAAAGTTGTCATCATCCCCAAGTGGGTCCAAACAAGACAAACATATGCAACAAACCAAAGGCCGAAAGCACCAAGCTACTCCTAAAGAAATATGTGCATACCTTGAAGTCTCTGCAATACCTTGCCCTTGTGCTCCCTCGAGTGAAGTATCTCAAGGTCCTCCTGCATAAGGGAAACCATTGCGTCAATTTTCGTAAAAAAACTGAGTCTCGCGCCAAGTTTTTGCACTTGAAACAACAAATGTGGCATTTTTTGCAAATGCGACGCAGTTTGTAAAGTTCCAAACTGTGTCGCCGTAGCGAGGTTTGCAAACCCTAAGATCCTAAAAAGTGTCGCACAATTCAATTTGCAAGTGCAGCTTACTTTGAACTAAAACCCTAATTCTAAACTGCGTCACACAGTTCAATTTGCAAGTGCAGCTGAGTTTGATTGCAAACCCTAATTTTCCTAACTGGCTTGCAACGGTGCTCTTCGTGAATGTGGCACTCTTTGAGGCCACGTGACACCAATTGAGCATTTTCAGCAGCGCTATATAGCACCGCTTGACTTTTGACCAACTTTGACCCTATTTAATGCACGCAAAATGAAAAAATTAAAAGTCAAGATAGGGGTACATACCACGGGTCATGCGCTGACTGGCCATTGGTACACTTGTACCCTCTCTAACATGTGCCTAGGAAGCTGTCATTGCACCATCTCGATCCAGACTTAGAGCTCAATGTGCAAATGAATTGAAAGTGACCCCTCAAGGTATATTTAAGCTTGCAAATTAGGGTTTTTTGACCTAATTTGACCATCTAGCTAGGGTTTTGGCCCCTCAATCCTATTTTTTCCCAACCGAGGGCCATTTTGCATCATTTTTGGCATTTTAGCACATTTTTTGGCATTCTAGGGCATTTTTTACCTATCAGGCACCTTGTCCACTTTTTTCGCGAGATCGCCCAAAAATCCAAATTTTTGTTCGATCTCTCGAGGGGGCAATATACTAGCATAATCCTTCTCACTGGGGTAGCAGTGAGGCATCTAAAAAATTAAGAAAATTTTGAACTTTGATCACAACAATTTATTCTTTGAACCAATGCAACAAGTGCATTGCTTCAAAGAGGGGCAAAATGTAGAAATGGAAAATTGACCGACACACTTGATCCTAACTACTAACATCATTTCATCCTGAATCACCATCTTAGCTTGTCATCACTTTCATCTCTTAAACAAATAAATCATTATTTATCTGATTAAGTCACTCTTCCTTGTTGATTAAATTAATTAACCAATTTAATTTAATTAACTATAAGTCTTTGTTTAATTAAATAATTCACTTTATTTAATTAAATCTCTAAATTTCTCTTATTAAATTGAATAAATTAAACCTTATTTAATTTAATCTAACACTATCCCCTTTGGTTAAATAAATCAAATCATTAATTAAACCTTTCCTCTCAATTTCTGATTCAAATCAATTCATAAATTTAAGTCAAAATTGTCACATCTCCTAAATCCCTCATTAAATTAATTAACCTTTTGATTGATTTAATCCTAATCTCCAAATTCCTCTAGAGAATGCAACTTACATAATAAATCATTTATTTTGATTTATTAAAATGCCTATTTTCCCTCAACATGGAATAAGGAGGGGAATATTCTTCCAAATTTGAAAATCCCTCCAAGTGGATTTGTCCTTCCAACAAAGACATTTGTAGATACCGAAAATTGGTCTAGGCTTGCGAGTACATATTCGACATAATTTTTTATAGTTCGTGGTCATGATTAAATAATGTTATTATTTAATTACCCTTTCTAACACATATTTCTTCTATTAATTAAATATCCCTTTTTAATTAATTCATTATTTCATAAATAATCTTTATTCCACTTGATTAATTAAATAAATCATATTTGTTTAATTATGTTGTGAACTAATTAATTCTTCCCCCTTTATCTATCAATTAAATAATTTATTATTTAATTACCCCTCTATCATACTTTTCCTTCTTAATTAAATATGTATTATTTAATTATTCATTTAACCCCCTTTATCTATAATTAAATATTTATTATTTAATTATTCATATTATCCTTTTCAAATAGTCAAATTAAATAAATTATCTTTATTTATTTAATTAAAGTCTCTTATTTTCGAATGTTGAATTAAATTAGCATTTAATTCATATTTTAATTATTTATGTCACATTCTTCTATCATTCAGTTATCTAAGTCATTCACTCACCTTCTGACTCGAGATCTATTTTTAGTTCTCTAGTTATCTTTGGATTCAACACCTGTTTATCGCTGCGAGAAGACTCTCTGTCACAACTAGTCGATTAACTAGTTCTAACTCCTGTTTGCATTTGAATGCATTAGTCTTCAAGTTCTAACTTTGTCTTTTGCATACAAAGTCTATTTCTTCTATTTTTGAAGATTAAGATCCTGAACTCATGTTCTAACTCATGTTCTAACTCACGTTCTATCTGAGACAGAACTCACATCGCATGGCATTCATCGATGTCGTCCATCGATCTCTCTTTCAATCTGAGCCGATCGTTCGAAAACCCAAAATCTATAAAATGGCCTGTCATTATCATTATTCCTCCTCCCGAAATCATACACTTTTGAGAAGAGACTTATCTTCGATATTTTTCTTAGACACTCGACGAAGTTATGCTTGCATTCAAACACAGAAATCTGAGAGCAAGAATACTGAAAAGGCAAAATGGAGAAGAACAATCAAGATAATTTGAAGGGGTGAACACATATTCGGTGAGAGCTTTCCATTAATTTGTTTAGTTTATTATGTTTACTTATTCGTTCTTTGTTGTTTGATTTTAGATTATTATTTAGATTAGGAGACATAGTCTGCATTACCCCTTTTTGAGCAAGTTTTTCATGGTCGAAACAAGGTCTAAAAAGAAACATAGAGCAATGACAGACCCCAACGAATTCATCAATCCATTTGGAAATCAAACATCAGGAAGTAAAAGACCACTACAGGCTTTGCTTGAAAAACACGTCACTAGAGACACACATGGACAAATTTACATAGAAGACATAGACGTAGTAGTACAAGATCTTGAATTTGCATCCTTTATGGATGAATGTTTGGCAAATGATCCCCAACGAAACCTAGCAAAGTTGCTATCAGAAGGTGCCAAACTACCACCAAGATTTGATATTCATACTTTGCAAACACCGCTGATTCAACCAATGCAAACTACCACGTCAAGTGTTTATATTCCCCAAATTACTGCAGTGATACCAACTAGCGTATCTACTCAAACATCATCAATTGTAAGCACAATCCCTTTCAACATAACACAAGGTTTACAATTTATTGCGGGGGAAACTTCCTCCAACCCCTTTGGCACCAACATGACTGGTAAGAGATCCAAAGTTGGTAGAAATATACCTATACCAAATCAGATCCTTCAGACAGGAAGCATTCCTATACCAAATCAGACCATTCAGACAGGAAGCATTCCTATACCAACTCAGACCATTCAGACAAGGAATATTCCTATACCAAATCAGAACATTATAACAGGATATATTCCCTCGCCAAATCACAATCCGTCACAGAACATGGAATATCAGAACACCTACATTGATCCAAACAATGCAAACAACATGTCCTTGATGCAAGTCAATGTCCTTCAAAACCAAATGCAAACTCTTCAATAGCAGATGGACAACATGTCTATGTCAGGCAAACAAACTATCTCAGCGCAAGACCTATGTCCATGTCCATTTGACAAAGCACTTTATATGACACCTTTCCCCCATGGATACATTATACCGGTTTTGCCTAAGTATAATGGGAGAAAGAATCCTTTGGAACACATTAGAGAATTCTCAACGGCATGCATGGGCATATCATATGACCCCACATACTTGATGAGACTATTTCCACGAACCCTTGTCGGGATAGGACTGGAATGGTTTTCTAAATTACCATATGGTACGATGTTGGGGTGAATTAGCTGAGAAGTTTGTCAAACATTTTTCCTTTAACATAGAAAATGATGTAATAATAGCAACCTTATGCCACACGACACAAGAAGATGGTGAAACTTTCACCACTTTCTTCCGAAGATGGAGAATTCTAGCTAGCAGATGTCCAGTTGAAATACTTGAAAAGCAAAAGGTCACGATATTCTTAGAAAACATCAACCCAAAACTATGAAGTGACTTAAGGCTACACTGTTGTACTTCATTCTCAGACTTGGTACAAAAGGGCATCATCCTTGAGAAAGGCCTTATAGACAAAGGATAAATTAAGGTACCAAGCAAAAATCCGGTTGGCCAACATCAGAACGCACCAAACGATAGAAACAAATTCTGGTCTAGAAACAAAAATGTTACAAATGATGGCATTGTTGATGCTAAAAACATACATACGGGACCAGTTATCACACTTAGAGGTTACAATTCCAATCAAGACATGATGAATAGTCCAGATCAAACATCCAACTATGTCCAAAATTCACAACAACAAAGACCGCAACATAGATTTTCTACACGTGAATTTACACCTTTAGGACAACCAATCGAGACAATTTTCAAAGAGTTGATTAAACATAATCTCATCAAACCTTTGGAACCAAGAGAGTATGATCTTGGATAGTTCAAACCTTCATGGTGGGATGATAACTCTTTTTGTGACTATCATCGAACGAAAGGACACAACCTACAACAATGTTGCAAACTAAAGAATATTATACAAGACTTTGTTAAAAACGGAACCATAGAGGTCGGCGGACAGAAAAATACCAAGAATAGTGATCATAAGGTTTTCACGGACCCATTACATGACCACACAAAAGGAAAAGCCTCCAGTTCAGGACCCAAGAATAATCCATTAGCCAATTATAACAATACCAAGTATGACTATGGTAAAGGAACGATCATAAATCACCTTCGAGCCACAAATGAGAATGTCAATACCATCATCATTAAGAAGCATCCGAAATGTAATGTGAACACACGCAAAACTAAGATTACTATTCAAGGTCCTTCTTCTGAGCCACCTACGCAAGCTTCCAAGTTTAAGTACAACCTTCTTGATCAATTGAGTAAAATCCCCGTGCAAATATCCATCTTGGAATTGTTGACTTTATCACTTGAGCATCGAGCCATTCTTGACAAAGCTCTACAGAACACAATTGTTCCTACAGACTTATATGTCAATCGTTTCGAGGAAATGGTGGGATATTTAACCAACTCGCATCATGCCACATTTTCCCAACAAGATTACTCAACTAAAAAGTCTGATCATAATGACCCCTTACATCTTGAAGTCCTAATCCATCAAAACAAAGTCCAACGAGTCTTGGTAGATGAAGGAGCAGGTTTGAACCTGTGTACCCTAAAATTGGTTAAGGCATTAGGATTCTCAGAAGACTGCGTAGATACCTCTAAGAGTATATTCATCGAGGCTTACGATGATGAAGAAAGATCATCCAAAGGAGTTGTCACACTCTCTATAAGAATTGGCCCAGTGATCATGAACACCAGCTTCCAAGTCTTGGATCTCACCCTTCCGTACAACTTGTTGTTAGGTAGACCTTGGATACACGCAATGAAAGTTGTACCTTCAACATATCACCAATGTCTTAAGTTCCCCTATAATGGCACAGAGATCACGATTGATGGTGATCCAAATCCTTTTCAGTATTGTACAAGCCTAAGGGAAATTCCACAACGACAAGTACCAGTTAACCAAGAAGCTTCATCATCCACTTTATCCCTATACGTTGACCCATCACATCTCACTAAGTCCATTTCATTCAAACCACCACCATCCACTCCTAAGCTCGAGATCCAAGACAAGGGCTATGGCAAATATAATATAAAGGCATCATACTGTGCCAGTCAACTGATTCCACCTAAGGCATATGGTCTACCCATGGCAGATATAAGACAATCAATGGTCACATTTCATGTTCCCCCTATAATGACATTGACAAAATGGGGAGAGTTGAGTGAAGAAATTGTGGATCAAGGTGATTCCTGGTTGTATCAAGAAGAACATGAATACCCCTCCCTGTCTATTCAAATAGCTAAGGACCAGTATGGAAAAGGCTTTAAGATAATGCAAAATGAAGGCTATGATGGGAACAGTGGGTTAGGACTATATCAAAATGGAAGGATGGAACCGATCATTGTCTACCTATGACCAAAATACCTAGGACTAGGGTGTCAACCGCTTAGAATTGGGTTTCCTGGTACTTCGTCACCATTTCAAGAGGAAGTGAGTGCTTGTGCAGACATTGAGATATCTCATGAACCACTTCCCTCAATTTATGACAAACCTCCAGTCTACGATGAATCCCCTTACTCAAGCGATTGTGAATGGGATTCCCTTTCATCTACCAGTACCATGAACATAGATGCCCTATTTAGAGAATTGGACCTAAACGTGAAACCTGTACCAAAACCATCTAATCCCCGTCCTAGGAAACACTTGTCAAAGAAGAATGGCAAAAGAACTATTATTGGGAAACCCTTGATTATGCATCTTGGGCACCTGACAAACCATCTTCTGAGGATTCTGCCCTTACTATAGTCCCACATTAGAGTATACCTACCCCTAGGAAGAAGAATAAGGAGTTAGTCCAAAAATTTTGTGACCATGTCAACCATTCTATATTCACCTTGTCAGCAGCTACCTTTAAAAACTCTGATGATGACATGCCCCTTATATATCCCGAACTTATTGACTGGGATCAACAAGGTACACCTATCATAGATACATTCAAGAACGACGAAGCAATTGCTGATTTCATGGGACTTAGAGAAGGCATACCACAAGGGGTTCATAAAGCTGGTTTCACCATAGACTTGGACGACAAAGCATATTTTGGGGAGTCTATTTACACCTCTAGTCACAAAAATGAGAATAAAAATAAAAAAGACAATGAAAAAGAAAATGATGAGTCCCTAGGTGAAAATCGAAAGGCACCTTTGGACGAAAAAAAAAGTCAAAATAAAGGACATATTCGAGGGCGAAAACCTCTCAGAGGCACCCAAGGATAGAGGTTTAAATATTCTCCCTGTTGAACAGGAAAAGTCACTGATGCTAGTAAAAGAATCTGTTAAAGTCAACATAGGTATAGAAGAGAATCCTCAGAAGGTACATATTTTGCAGCTTCTTTAACAGAGATAGAAAAACCTGAGTTTAAGGACTTCTTCACAAAGAGACAGATAAAATTTGCATGGTCGTATGATGACATGCCTAGGTTGGATCCAGACCTAATATTGCACCATTTACCACTACAGCTAGGTATTAAGCCAGTCAAACAAAAGTTAAGGAAAATGCATCCGCAAATTGCTTTATTGGTCAAGGCAGAACTTAAGAAACTCTTGGATGTAGGATTCATAAAAACAATCGACTATGCAGATTGGATATCAAATCTAGTACCAGTGACTAAACCAACTGGGGGAATTCACATATGCACATACTTTAGAGACATTAATAAGGCATGTCCTAAGGACGACTTCCCTTTGCCGAATATCGACATGATAGTAGATCTTACAACAGGATACGAGATGCTATCCCTCATGGATGGTTTCTTTGGATATAACCAGATTAAAATAGCAGCTGAAGACCAACACAAGATAGCTTTCACATGTCCATGGGGCACATACTGTTGGAATGTTATGTTGTTTGGCCTTAAGAATGTAGGAGCTACCTATCAACGGGTGATGACTATGATTTTCCATGACTTTGTACATACTCTCATGGAAGATTATGTAGATGACATTATAGCTAAATCAGAAACAAGGGAAGATCATTTGAAGGTTTTAGACAAGATATTCCAGAGGCTAGAGAATTACAACGTTAGGCTAAATCTAAAGAAGTGTGTCTTTGGAGTGAAATTAGGGAAACTGATAGGGTATATCATCTCCAAAAGAGGCATTGAAGTAGATCTAGAGAAGGTAAGAGCTATCATAGAAATGCCTCCTCCAGTCAGCATTGGTCAACTCATAACTCTATAGGGGAGATCACAATCCATTAGGCGTTTCATAGTACAACTGGTGGATAAAATACAGCCATTTCAATATCTACTCAAGAAAGGAGTACCATTTGTGTGGACACCTAAATGTCAGGAAGCCTTCCAAAAAATCAAGGACTATTTGCTTACTCCACCAGTCTTAATGCCACCTACAGAGGGAAAACCATTGATATTAAACATTTCAGCAACTCAGTCACCATTAGGGACTCTTCTCGCACAACACGATGATCAAGGTCATGAGAGAGCAGTCTATTACATTAGTCGTACCTTAGTGGGCTATGAATTGAATTACAGTAACATAGAATGTGCTTGTCTTGCGGTAGTTTTTGCTACCCAAAAAATTCGGCACTATATGCTCAATCGACAAACAATGTTAATTGCAAAGATTGATCCACTTAAATATCTCCTAAGTAAGGTAGCATTAACAGGCTGGTTGGCTAAATGGGTTATGATACTTAGCGAGTATGACATTCAGTATGTCGAGAGAAAGGCTATAAAAGGACAGGTGATTGCAGATCAGTTAGTTGATGCACGTATGAAGGCAGACCATCCTTTAGTGGTAGATTTTCCTGATGAATTTCTCTTCAACATTGACATTAAAATTGAATGGAAACTGTACTTTGATGGGTCACATACAAACCGTGGTTTAGGAGCTGGTATCTTATTTGTTACACCTCAAGGTGATACCATTCCCAAATCATTCAGGATTGCTTTCCCTTGTACCAACAATATAGCAAAGTATGAAGCCTTGGTGACAGGGTTAAAAATGGCAGCTCAGTGGAAGATTAAGAGTCTAAAGGTTTATGGTGACTCTCAACTGGTAATCTGGCAGGTAAATGATGATTACGAGACTAAAGATGAGAAGCTTGCCCCTTACAAGCGTATGGATGATAGTTTCAAGCAGTATTTCAATAACATTACTTTTCAACAAATACCATGTATCCAGAATAGAGCTGCAGATGCTATGGCAACCGTGGGTTCCTTGTTGGATATTCCAAGTAACATGCCTAAGTTTGAGTTTTTGGTTGAATAGTTGTTGGTCCCCGCATATGATGTCCCCGATATTGTGATGGTGTGTACCATTTTTGGTCCTATGTCTCCTTGGTATAAAGACATATTCGACTATCTCACTGACCAAACCTTACCTCAAGACTTGTCTAATAACCAACGTCAAACCTTCATCCGAAAGTCAGCTAAGTACACCATCATCGGAGAAACCCTGTATAGACGTACCTTAGATAACACCCTAATGAGATGTCTCGATGCTGAGGAAGCACAAACAACTTTGCGAGCAGTGTACGAGGGTATATGCGGATCTCATTCGAGTGGTCCTACTTTAGCCCATAAGATTATGAGACTACGTTACTATTGGCCTACAATGGAGAAAGACTCATACATCTTTGTGAAGAAATGTAGACAATGTCAGATACATGAGGATTTGATAAGAGTGCCAGTGCAGGAGCTTCATCCAATTACTTCACCATGGCCCTTCACCCAATGGGGACTTGACCTCATAGGTAAGATACACCCTCCATCATCCAACGACCATAAATTCATGATAACCGCCACCGAATACTTCACCAAATGGATTGAAGCTATTCCCATGACCTACATCACCGACATGGAAATATCTAAGTTTATCCTAAACTATATCATTTGTCAGTATGGTGTACCCCAATCCATAATCACAGACAATGGCCACCCATTCAAGAACCAAGAAGTACACCATTTATGTGAAGAGTTCCATATCAAACACCATTTCTCTACCCCGTATTACCCACAAGGTAATGGCCAAGCCGAGGCATCTAATAAGACCATTGTTAGAATCCTTAAGAAGACTGTCAATGATGCTAGTCATGACTGGCACCTACAACTCAATTCTGCCTTATGGGCTTATCACACAAGCATCCGTACTCCCACTTGTGCCACCCCATATTCCCTCATATTTGGGTACGAAGCTATCTTACCTATTGAGGTTGAAATACCTTCCCTGAGGGTATCCTTGAAGGGTCATATTGATGATGAAGAATATCGTGTCTCTAGGTTACAAGAGCTAGAATTTTTGGATGAACGAAGACAGAAAGCATTAGATCATTTACAAGCATATCAAAATCATCTTCGTCGTAGCTACAATAGGAAGGTTCTCAATAGACACTTTTACATTGGTGACCTGGTATTAATGGAGAATCCTAAGAACCAAGCTGAACGAGAGAAACCAGGTAAGTTTGAACCTAATTGGTTGGGGACCTATATTGTCACTGAAGCTTTTGGGTCAGGAGCGTGCCAACTCTCTACTCCTAAAGGAGAGCCACTTTTGTCACCTATCAACAGTCTGCATCTAAAGAGGTTCTATGCTTAGCTTCTGAGAATCTGTGTCTTGATCTAGAAAAATAAAAAATAAAAATGAAACAAACAAAAAAATGGTTACCTTGATGAAAACCTGGCAAACAGGTGTCTTTGTAACACCAAAAAAATTGAGAAAATCAAAAAAGTAAAGAGAAATAAAACTGTCCAATAGTGAAAACCACTTCAGTGGCACTATGGATAAGTATTGTAAGCGTGGATAAGGTGTAAATCACAAAAAACACTTCTTAATAAGACATTATATCAAGGACAAAGCTGAATGAATCAAATCAAAGCAATAATCAATTGAAAGCGTCATATTATTCTCTATCCTCAAAGATTTATTAAACCACTATTGCTCTCAGATCATGAGTACACTATGATTGTTAAAATGACAATTCAAAGAACGAGATGGATGCTAATGCAATGATATGGAGTTAAATATGATAAAACTAGATGATAAATAAAATAAACTAGCATGAATTGACATGAAATAGATAATTGCAGCTACAGGAGGCAGCCATGATTGTAAAAGCTTGATTGTTGATTGTTGATGCTTGATGCTTGATGCTTGATGCTTGGATTCCTGCAGAGTAAGAGTGCATAAGTTAGATTATCTGGATCCTTTTCTTGGTTCAATGAGGCTTTATTTATAGATTTCCTGGCTATAGAAATGCACAGGGAAAGCATTGAGAGGCTTGGATTCAATCTGGAGGATTGAATGGTGAAAGATGGAGGAGATTGAGAGAAAAATGGTGATTGTCTCTACCCATGAAAACACCAGGCAAGAGAAGAGGAAAGATTGATGCAGGAGGATTGAGAGAAGAATTTGGAATTTGTCTCCAATTTGTCTCTAAAACTTCCCGTGAAATTTCAAAGCATTAATTGTGACATAATTTAGACATAAATTAGACATAGGATATCTAATTAATTTTTGAGAGAATATAGATGGAATATTCTTTATGCCTTAATTCAAATATTTTTTATTTATTTAAATTAGGAAAAGGGAGATAAATAATTTAATAAAATGAACTATAAAAGTTGTTTATTAAATTAAACAAAAGAATATGGCAATTAATCAATAAAGTGTTTTAATCTTTATTTAAATAATTTAAGATCGATGTGATATAATAAAATAGGAAAATGATAATTAAATCAAACAAAGTATTTAATTTTTTTTATTTAATTAAGATGAATTTAAATGTGAACTATATAAATAAATATTTCTATTTATTCAATAGTAGAGGAAATTAAGATAATTAATCAAATAATTTTTATTTAATTAATCGGATGCTCCAGACCAATTTTAGGTGTATACAAGTACCATGGTGAAAACCTGGAAAATAGGCGCCATGTGTAGTCAAGCTCGCTCTTTCATCTACCATCATTCTATTCAGAATTTTTCACCATCTTTCATAATAAATGGTTGTCTTATCCATTCCTTGGAACGATTGACATCTAGCATCCATTCTGTCACATTACCCACTTCATCTTCCAAATCTTATTCCCAACTAGAGGAAAATCTTTGTTCTATGCCCTGACACCTTGTACATAATGTCACACAATCGCAAATGTCCTAAAAAAAATCCCAAAAACATTAGAAAACTTCAAAAAATCCAAAAAAAATAAAAACATGTCAAAAAATACCAAAAACAGAGTCAAGTCAGTCATGTTCAGTCAGTCATAGTCGAACTGCGTTGCCTCTGTAACTGGGACGTAGGCAAGGCCATCAATCGATGTGCCCCCGAGGCATTAAATCTGTCAGTCTAGGTTTGTCATGAATCACACACATTTAAATCATGACTCTTTGTACATTCCAAAGTCATTGGTCATGTCGAACTACGAGGTCTCTGCGTGTACAACGTAGGCAAGGCTAATCAATTGATGAGCTCCCGAGACCACACTAGGTTAGTCCAATAGGGTTCATTCACAATCACTCTCACACAAGTTGCATATCATAGTTTAAGGTATCATCTCAAGTCATACATTGTCTACACACACACTTTTTACTAGTCAAGGAATCAAAACAAGTCATGCATCAACAAGGCACAACATCTCGAAGTCATCAAGTCAATATCATACACATTGTCAGATTGATGAACTTATGTCTTAAGTAAGATATGTCTTTCTTGTCAACAAACATCGTCAAATTGTCATAGTCTCATGTAGCTTGTCACTTCAACGTCATCAGGATTCAACGTCTTATATGACACGTGTATTTTCTGAAACCAGGCTTTGTCATGCCTTATACAGAAGTCACCAGGTCGAAACCAGACTCAACGTCTTATGCGGTATGTGTCAATTCTCACATTACGCTATGTCAAACATCAAACATCAAACCATCCCACAAGATCAAATTTTGGCAAATAATTTTATTTGGCTTTATGAATTTATATCTTATTTTGTTTTATCTTTCTATCGATTTGTGAATTTAGTCTAGTTACTAGCTTTCTCAAGGATGTCCCTTGAAGGATTTAGAGAAGCAAGGATGTCTTAGGGCTCTATTTTCTTTGGCTGCTGTCTGTCAACTATATTTTTTTAAACATTGGTTTTTGAGTCATGCTACTAGTTTCCTCAAGGATGTCCTATTAAGGATATAGAGGAGCAATGATGTCTCATGACCCGTCTTTTATTTGTCTGTTGTCTGTGGTTTGTCTTGACAAAATGACTGGGGCAATTATGTCCTTAGTATGAGTTAAGACACTCCTTGTCTGTGACTATTTGTTCTTCACAGATGGATGACTTTGTACACTATGGTCTATCTCATATCATAGTGTGTACTATCCATTTGTGTCATGTCCCGCCCAATGATGATAACAAGCAAGCATAGCATATTTTGGCACTATATCGAAGATTATATGCTTTTCTCAATCACTCAACCTCAATTATTTCTTACTAACATCCTAAATTCATTTCATGCTAACATTTCTCTTCTTCGACATAATGATAAATTCCTGTGACACAATAAAAACATTAGGTTATTTGCATTCACATACATTCAATAAGCATTTCACATAGTTGCATTGCATTTCACACATATAGATAGCAACATTAACATATTCATTGCATACATCCGAAATCATGACATAATAGGCATTTCATCATCATCACATACATAATGTAAACATTGCCTGTACATATCACCATCACATTTAAATAAGCATCATATAGAACATTTGAATCCATTATCATAGGTAAATTAAGACATCCATAACATCATTATAAAATGCATAACTCATAACATATAGAAGCATACATTTATAACACATGTACATACATCATCTAGGAAACATAATCATATAGAAATAATGCATCATCCATAAAATAGAACTAAAAATCATATAGAATCCGTCAAAATCATATATATATATATATATCGCTCAAAAATAGTGTGTCATAGTGCAATGTCTGAATGTATCCATAAATAAAACATGAGCTCGCAGGCTCTCTGATAAAAATTACAATGTCTACATGTATACATATGCAACCTTGTCATCGGGTCCCACTGCCACTGCTGTCACGTGGTGAAGGTGGTGGGAAAAGCCTCAAAGGTGCTCTCTGCGAGGTGGAAGGCCTCTCATATGGACCTGCCCTCAATGGTCCTACCACCCCCTCAGTACTCTGAGTCCTGGTATGACTCCTGCTCTGTGATCTTTGACTGTGCACCTCTGAAAAGGTAGGAGCTTGTCTCTCTGCTGGCACCACTACCTCATATAAGTCCCTGTAAAAGGTGGCTCTCTCAACCGATTTGACTAACTCTCGTACCATGCCATTAGATGAGGACCCACTGCAAAGGCATCTGACCTCTGTGAACTATTGCTCTATCTCATGTCTCTGAGCTATAGCCTGATCTCTCTCCATAAGTGCACTATCCCTCTCTGTACGAGCACTGTCCCTCTCTGCATATGCACTGTCCCTCTCTGTGTAGGCACTGTCTCTCTCTAACCTCATCGCATCAAACTCTGCTATCATGAGTCTGAGTCTCTCCTCCAAAGCCTCCCTGTCACCATCCCTAGGAGCATCCTCCTCCCATCTCCCCTCCACAATCCAATCTCTGAGATCTCTCTCTTGCTCCTCCATTGGTGCATCCTCCTCAACATCATCCTCAACATCATCCTCAACATCATCCTCTACATCATCCTCTCCATATCTTGCCAAACACCCAGAGGGTCTATAGCCATATCCACATCTAAATCCTTTGCGACATCCTCTACTCCAACATCCACCTCTGCACGCTCCTCTACCACTACCTCCTCTGCAGCATGCTCACCCCCAGCCTGTACATCCACTCCCCCTTCGATGTCCAACATCGGTACATCCTTAGCTATTGCCTCTCGAATAGGTGATAGTCCACCTCCTCGTCCCCCTCTCCGTCCTCTCCGACCTCGCCTGCCACCTCTACCATCACCATCTCTCCCACCAACTCTCCCAACTCTAGCACCTCCACCTCTCCGCCGTCCTCTAGGTCCTATGCCTCATCTCTCAATAGGTTTTAGCTGATCTGGATTTGTATAAGGAACAAGCCGATGCTCTACCCACCATGCACCATACGCAGTTGTAGTCCCTGGGTCTGCTACTCCATCTCTCCAACCCCAATGTACTGGCTATAATGCCTGTATCTCTTCCTCAACAATAGCTACTGGAATCATAGGTCCCCAATATGGAACCTCTCTGGATGACCGAGCAAACTCTGCTCTACTCCGAGGCTCATCCTGAACCTCGCCGAACTATCTCAAAACTCTATCTGGCAAATGTCGCTCAATGATATGTACACTAGAAACAATCCTCCCAATAAGGTACTGTGTCTGTCTGCAGAATACCAAATGTACCTCCTCATCAACCCACTCCTCATAATCCATGTAAGGTCTCCATGTAAATTGATCCAGAATATCCAGTGCATGTCTCCAAAACCCAGTGTCTCCCACATGAGTCTGAGTAATGTGTCATGTATATCAGAATGCATATGGGTATCTCTCCGATCTCTATATAGTAACTGGAGGACAAAAAATGGCTATCCTCTCCCAAGCCCATACCATCGATAAAGTGGTCCCACAACTAAGTGACTATGCATCTCTATAAGCAATGTTGTGTAGATGAAAGTATAACATCCCAAGCAGACATGGACCCCAAGCATACCTAGTCTCGCTCTCTAACATACCAACCAACATAGCACCCCATCCCACTTGAAATTCGTGACCTCGTCTGTCTGGAAGAACTATCCCCCCAATCAATGTACATAATATACAATCAATCCTGTCGTATTTGTCTGCTAGCACTGGCCATCTAATCTCATAGTGCTCGATGCCAAGCCTACTGATATTGTCTACCTGATAGAACCTCGCCAACTCGGTCAATCCAGGTTGGGTATCATATATAACCCGCTCTCCCCTAATCGAAAGTCTCAAGATCCTGTACACATCCTCCAATGTGATAGTGGCCTCCCCAGTCGACAAATGAAAGGACGATGTCTCAGAGTGCCATCGCTCGCATAATGTCATCAACATCCCCCTGTTCGCCTGAATAGCGGGCATCGACAAACAGTGACGTAGACCAAGTCTCCATAGAAGCTGAATCTCTGCATTGGTAAAATGATCTCTCAGATCGAATGTGTCTGGACATGACTCCCCCGTATATATAGGATCTAGTACAACCTACATTTAAGCCATGATGTCAAGAATTTTCAAGTTTTTCTTAGAATTTTTTTTCGAAAATTTTACTAGTCAAATGCGGCTCACTTTAACAGATGCAGTTCATTTTTGCAAATGCGTTGCATGAAGCCTCACATGCATTGCATATTACATATGCATTGCATATTACATATGCATTGCATATTACATATGCATTGCATATTTCCCACACCCATTTTCAACCTCCTGCACATGCGGTTCACAAAACCACATGCGGTGCATTTTAACAAATGCGGTGCATTTATATAGCCTGCCTATCTACTACATATGTGTTTCACTAATGCATATGCAGTTCACTAAACCAAATGCGTCTAATCCTAATGTAGATGCGTTGCATAAATACATATGCGGTGCATTGTATTTCAAATGCGTTTAATCCCTAAAGTGCCTAACCTAGCCTAGGCGTGTTTTCGCACATGCGTCGCTTCGCAGTCAAATGCGGCGAATACGACGGCATATGCATCATTCATGACTCGCTGCATTTGCTAATTGAATTTTCAACGCCTAAAACTACGTGAAAAAATAATTTTCAAGAGCTCATTTTTGGGTACATACCAGTGGTCCTGCGTTGGCTGGCCTCCTGAACATCCAGATCTGATATCCACGATGTGCAGCATAGGGAATGGGTGCCATTTTCATTAGCTAGTCAGAGAAAGTCTCCTCTTTTTCTAACTCCTCCGGGTGCAAATGAATTAGGTTTATACCTAATTCCTATTTATAGGTAGGGTTTGAATGGCATTTTCTCAGACCTAGTCTGTTGGCCGCTTAATCTTTCGACTTCAAATGACCTATATTCATCCGTATCAACTCCAAATTCAATTGCGTCAACTCCAAATCATTTATGACTATCAAATTGACTTATCGGGAATATTTCTTGATTTTTTTGGAATTTTTCAAAAAATGTCAATTTTCCCGAGGGGGCATACCTTAACCTGTTTCATGCTAGGGCACAATCGAGGCATATTTTCTTTGACACAATGCTATACCAACATTGTATCAAAGAGGGGCAAACTGTAGATACTGAAAATTGGTCTAGGCTTGTGAGTACATATTCGACATAATTTTCTACAGTCCGTGGTCATGATTAAATAATGTTATTATTTAATTACCCTTTCTAACACATATTTCTTCTATTAATTAAATACCCCTTTTTAATTAATTCATTACTTCATAAACAATCTTTATTCCACTTGATTAATTAAATAAATCATATTTGTTTAATTATGTTGTGAACTAATTAATTCTTCCCCCTTTATCTATCAATTAAATAATTTATTATTTAATTACCCCTCTATCATACTTTTCCTTCTTAATTAAATATGTATTATTTAATTATTCATTTAACCCCCTTTATCTATAATTAAATATTTATTATTTAATTATTCATATTATCCTTTTCAAACAGTTAAATTAAATAAATTATCTTTATTTATTTAATTAAAGTCTCTTATTTTCGAATGTTGAATTAAATTAGCATTTAATTCATATTTTAATTATTTATGTCACATTCTTCTATCATTCAGTTATCTAAGTCATCCACTCACCTTCTGACTCGAGATCTATTTTTAGTTCTCCAGTTATCTCCCAAAATCATACACTCTTGAGAAGAGACTTATCTTCAATATTTTTCTTAGACATTCGACAAAGTTATGCTTGCATTCAACTACAGAAATCTGAGGGCAAGAATACTGAAAAGGAAAAATGGAGAAGAACAATCAAGATAATTCGAAGGAGTGAACACATATTTGGTGAGAGCTTTCCATTAATTTGTTTAGTTATTATGTTTATTTCCTCATTCTTTGTTGTTTGATTTTAGATTATTATTTTAGATTAGTATTAACATTGTTATTCTAGTTGCAGATTATCCATCTCATCACATTCGAAAGATCATCTTTTAATCTACTGTTACAACATTCATTCCTCTTACACGTCCTTGTGCATTGAGCCAAATGGCATTTATTTCATTCATTTTTCCCTCTTACATGTCATTTCTCAAATTTGAAATTCCACCTTATATCATTTATTGTGCACAATCACCAAAATGTGCACAACCTTCACCCATTCACATCTTGACAAGTGGCACTTGGCCATTGGATTTTGGATGATCCCACATTGCTCAAATCTTGCTCATTATTCCAATTTGAAATCTATAAATGAGAGACTCTTCTTGTCATTCATCATCCACAACTTAGAGCAAAGTTAGTCTCCTCACATTAAGAGCTAATTTTATCCATTTCATATGAAGTGTTCATCATTTTATGGTTTCATAGCTAGGTTATGCCAAAATTTCATCGAGGAGCTTCAACCATCATCAAATCATCAAAGAGCTTACAAAGGAGTTGGGAAAGGGCCAATTTCTACACATAATTGGCACCAATTCCCTCATGGGATCAAGTGTTTGCATTGCTTAAATAGGATTTAACTTAGTTTCTTGTTTTGTTCTTCATTACATTTCCTATTTTGAGTATTGTAGATGGATTTCATGAGGAATCCTTGTTCTTACTTGCATTTCAATTTAATAATGTGCTTGTTTGCCATGTTTGTGCAGGTATAGGATTGGGGTTCACAGTTCGTATAAAAGGGAATTCAAGGCCAATTATATAGGTTGTTGTTTGATCTCAGAGAGCAAATTTAAAAAAGAGGGAATATAGAGAATAGAATAGACTTTGCATTTAGGTTATGAGTCTTTTGTTTCTGTAAACAATTTTGGTAACAGTACTAACATTGAATATAAAGAATGACATATCTTCAAAGCCAATTCTCTCTTGATGTATTCACCATTTGAATCATCAATGAAATAATCAAGGGTTGTTTCAATGGTCTTTATTGTTTTCGATGAATGTATGGTTTTGTCTTTGTCCAAATTCAAAAAAAATGTTAAATTGCTTGGATGAAATCATAGATTTAGATGGTTTGAATGGCAGGATATGATAATGAGTTCTGGTTTTGAGTAATTGAGAATGATGTTGTAATGCATCATTATATAAGCTTTGTGATGCTAAGTGTTAACTTGTTGTTAAGTTTGTTTGCATTTTATTAGAGCCCGTACCTTGGATTTAGATATTTTATGTGATTTGTGTTTGTGTTGCAATAATTTTTTATCATTCAAAAACAATACACTCAAATCCTTAAATTCTTAAATTCCTTGTTGAAATTTATGTCAAGTCAGGATCTATTATGCTCCATTGCTTTGAAATAAGTTAGTATGAAAGGATTTTCCAAGTCTTTATAGTTATTAATTGTCAAGCAATTACAAGTAGAGTTTATCTATTATTTACAATGTACAAGGTTAATTGGCATAGAGGGTCTTAAGGTACATTGTGCGGGATCACCCTCCCAGGTTTCACAGAGCCCAAAGTGTAGGAGGAAAGCCTTTTCAAGCTATCACTCATTCGTTGGCCAATCCCTCCAATAGCTAACCATCGGAAGATGACAATTCCATAGGCTATATTGTGAGATCAACTTGGTTTATTAAAAATAACCAACATATCTAACCCTATTTAAATGCTCAACTTGAAATTTCTTGTCATTTTTTTCAATTTCTATAGACCCACCCTCAATTGCCATAATGTCACTTATGGGCTTAAATCATTCCCAAGATACATGATATCAAAGGTAAAACTTTGTGCAATGCAAGAATTCAAAAAAGAAACACATAACTTGAAGTTTTAATGAAAAAAAATTGTAGCCACCTTCTTAATCTAAATATTTAGAAATAAAGTTCTTTGTCAAACTAAATGTCAATATACCTGAAAAATGAAGCATAAAATCAAGTGCAAACACACACACATTGTAAAGAAACTACACACTGACCAATGATATTCATATCCCTTTGAATATTTCATTTTCACGTTACTTATTTATTTTACTTTAACATACATCCTCATAATAATTTATATCCACATCAAAATATTAGACAAAATATGACATTGTAAATCACATACCCATTAAATTTTCCTTCTATCTTTGAACCTACCTTGATTACAATAACAACTCTAAATATTATACGTTCTCCTTGAAAAAAGGTGGTCACATTCCTCTAGCAGAATTCCAACTCAACATTATTTACCTATCCCATCATCATGCATTCCCAAAAACCAAACTTCTACATCAAATCTTAAATTTAATATGCCAAGAGATGGTGTGGACAAGGTGAAGTTGCCCACATGACCATATAAACATGTATACAAAAAGTAACGAAAGCTTTAGGCTCTTCAATCACTTCCAATTTCCTTTTCATACGGTGGCATCTTCTAAAGCAGTGCATTAGGTATACATGCTTTCTTTGTTTTTTCCAAGCTAGTTGGATTATCTGGGATATGTTTGGCTAGAAGAATTGAGTGGGGACAGTTATCCAAGTGTTCTTGGGAAGTGGTGGACGTTTACATTTAATGTGGGCCCACTAAAACGTGATTGTCCGGCACAATAGAGTCATAAAAAATCTAAAGTATGTTAGAAAACTTTTGACTATTTAAGATATCAAACATTATTATTAAAAATCCGATTAAGTTTATATGCTATTTTAAACATGGTAAAGTTAAAGTAGAAAGCTGTCGAAAGAAGAGGGTTTATATATTATTTGTTTTTATTTATTATTATTACTTATAGCGTATTCGTCAAATGATGGGGCCGTGGCATCAAATTATTTAGCAAACGCAAAAGGCGTTAGAATAAAATATATATTTTATAAATTTTAAATTAATTATTTGAAAAGTAAGTGTAGATTTGTGTATTAATTTTTAAAAGTCGATGGGATGTCTTTATATCTTATTTTCTTTGTGATATAAAAACTAGTTACATTACAATAATTATTAAACATGTAATGTTTTAATTACAAGTAATCGTGAGTAAAATGTAACTAGTATATATATTTTAAATATTAATTTATATAATATATGTTGAGATATATCATTTTGGAGGGGTATCTTTTTAATTTTAATATTTTAATTTGAAAAGACAAAAAAGTCTAGAAAATATATATCTCACCTATATTATATAGATTAATATTTAAGATATATAAGCTAGTTTACAAATACATCACAATAGTTAAAAATATTATATTAAATATTGAAATAATATTTAGAATACTAAATTAAATATATATTAATTGGTTATATTAAATGATAATACTATATTGTATATTATTAATATTACTATTATATAATTATTATATTATTAATAATATTATTGTATTATTATTAATATTAGTATTATATTATTAATATATATAATATTATTATTATATATTATTTAATTATTATTATAGTTATGTTTAATATATTTAAGCTTATAAGGTTAATGTATTATTAAGGTTTATCTTAGAACTCTAACCTAAATTGAGTCCTAAATGAATCTTATTTGAACTGTAATCTTTAATGTACCCTAAGACCAACCCTAGTTGAACAATACATTAACCTCAATTGTAAACTTAATCCTAATTCAATCCTAACTACAAGCTTCATGTGCTTGACATTCAGGGCTTGGTTCTTCTAAAGTAGCTTCATCACAAGGAGGGGGATGATCAATGATGGGATAGGGAGGAGATGGATGGGTAAGAGGGGAGTCTAATTGATTGTCAAAGGTATCATTCTCTTGTTCCATACCATCTACCATAGTAGGAGAGCATGGAAGAGGGTCATCACATGCTTCATCACAAAGGAGGGAGGCGTCAAGAGAAGATACGTGATGATTGTCAAATAGATTACCCCAAAGGGGTGGAGCATTAGGGAAGGGAGGGTCAATAGTTTCATGACTCATACTAGGGGTATCTTCTAACACCAAACTATCCTCTTTGCATCGAGGAGGGATGTTAGGAGATGAACAAGTTTGAGGGTCATGGTTAGGGAGACCAGGTAAGGTGATGTCAAGAAATGTGTTTATGATTTCATCATGTTGTTGTTTAATGGTTGGCAAAGGGGGATGAGGAGAGGGACAATCAAGACCCTCAACACTTGTAGCTTCTTTCACCAATATACCTTCGTCACTAATAGGAGAGGTATAGGGAGAAGTACAAGTATGATGGTTATGATTATCAACACAAATGTCCTCATCCAGGGGTAATGCAATGTTAAGCATAATGTCAATGTTTTGGTTATGAACATGTTCTCTAATGAATTCATTATTATAATCTACATTGAACTCATAAGAAGGAATATTGTATTTATACAATCCATTTGAAACCAAATCAAAGCCACATCTTTTAAAAGAAAACATTGTATTGAAGAGAGAGGGAAGAAAATGCAATGCAGGGTGATCCCACAATAGTGGTTTACAATTTTTGGCCAAACTGGACACTGAAATTATTATTTTTAATTAAATCTTCACATTCGGCACTATAGCGATTAAACCATGAGGAATTTGAAGATGATGCAAACTAGAGTCTCATCACATTTTGTCTATAGATTCTAAAAATATTTTTTCAAAATTTTTGGAATCAGATTGCACTTGTTTTTCCATCTCCCACAAAAACTGGTTTTTTTCAGAAAACAACATTTTTAAAAAGTGACGCTCACCGTATACAACATAACTTTTTTTGTATGAAGGATAAAATTCTAATTTTTTCGAATTTAGATTTGTAACTACGATATCTAGAACTTTCATTTGGTCTCATAGTTTTCTATTGAATATTTTTTCCTTAATCAAGTTTCAAAATCAAACCAATTGCAATTCAAACATAGGTGGACTGTATACAACATAACTTTTTCTGTATGTATTGAAATTCATTTTTTTTTAATGGATCAAGGACATCAATACCCAGCATGAACATATTTTTAAAATTTTTATTTTGATAATCTGCTATTTTTCCACATGTGCAAAACAAAGAGCTTGATTTTTGGTCAAAAACGTATGTTTAATAAAACTAAAAAAACACATACATAAAAAAACCAAAACATATTAAAATTATATTCATTGGATAGCTCGTTCTGAGGACTACCATCTTCCAATTGGGTCTATGAAGTCTCCTCCATTTTTATCCTCAACCCGAGCTTCGAAGGGCAGAAATCTACTAAAATTTGGTGGAAGAGGGGGAGAAGGGCAAAAAAGGGGGGTTTGCTTCGAACGAACCCCCCTTCGCTCGAAAGGGTGAAGGGGGGTTCGCTTGAACCCCCTTTTTTTTTGAGTTTTCCATTCGTTTCTATGAAGAAACGTGACATCATAGGGTTCGAGCGAACCCACCATGCAAAAGGGGGTTTGCTCGAACTAGCGGTTCGACCGAACCCCTCTTTTGGGTTCGTGCAAACCCCCTAGTTCGAACGAACCCTTTAAAACATGAAATTTTGAATGTGTAAGCATTTTTACAAATTTCCTTCCTCATCAAAATTGTAAACCACTATTATGGGTGTACCCTGCAATTATTTAAACTAAAATTTTGAAATGTAATTTTTTAGATGGAAAACAAGGTAATTTTCTGATTACACTATGTAACAATCTGAAAAAGAAATGTAATAGATACAAAATTAAAACTAAGCCGTGCATGAAATGAGCTAATTTAGACTAGATTTAATGAAATGCATGCTACAAAAACTCAACCTATTGATATAGATGGGTAATGGTACAAAACAAAAGCCTAAAAACTGGGTTTTAAGCTCTGAAAAGGGCAGTTTTAGAAGCCTGAAGGGACTAGGTCGCCTAGAATGGCGACCTAGTCCTCCTGATGATTTTTTTAAGAATTTTCAAAAGTTTTGGATTGATTCAGGTGGTTTATGTATGGGGTAATGCATACCTAAGAAGAAAATGCAGAAATACAGAAAGAGTTGATGATTTAACATGCAAAAATGCAGCCTAAATGCACTTTACACTAATGCAGATTTTAAAAACCCTAGGATGCAATTTCACTAATGCAACATGCAATGCAAGTTAATCCTAGGACAATGAAGGACTCTAAACCAGAAAGAAATAGTGCAAGGACGTCGAGTTCACCAAAATGAACCATCAAAAACATGAACACAAGAAGGGAAAGAGGATTCCCCAATGAGGTTCTAAGGTTTTCACCCTAGAAACTAACTTTTGGAAGAATGGACTCTCTTTCACACTAATGGTTTTATTTTTTTGGGTGTTCATTCAAAGAAGGGGTTTGCGAAGGTGTGTGTAATGTGTGGTTGAATGCTAGAAAAGAATAATCTAATTAACTATGAAACATGAAGCAAATGCAAATCTAAACTATATACAATGTAAAGAAAATAACCTAAATGCTTGCAAGCAGAAAGGAAATAGGAAAGTTCAGGACTTGTGCACCTGCAAATGAGATGTTGCAGATGAAAGGCTCCGAAATCCACTGGAAAATCTCTAAAATCTTCATAGGGACATTCCCGCCAAGTTGGGTGACCTAGTCCTCTTGTTGAGAAACTTTGCCAGAACAGGTTTCTGCCAAATGGGTGCTCAAAAATGTGAAAATCCCTGAAACACAAGGTCAGAGGGACTAGGTCACCATTATGGGTGACCTAGTCCTCTTCTAGGTTTTTGGGAATTAGAAAGAGGAGATTGGAGTCTTCAATCTGCACTCTGGATCCCAATAGATATCTTGTTCAGATTTTGCTGAAAACGGGCAGAAAGAGGCTTCCAAGCTTGAACTAGGGTTTGGTTGACTGGGATGTTTTTGATATGGCACCTTCCTAACACCTTTCTTCTCCACAAACTTGCATACAAAAACCTGCAAATTAAACATGCAAAGAAGAGACAAGGGTTAGGGTTAAGGAAAACCCCTTTTGAGTGATCAAACCAAATGAAAATAGAAATGAAGTAATGAAGTATAGAACAATGGAGTGATGGAGTTTACCTTTCCTTTGATGATTGATCTTTTTTTGTTGCAGCAGTTAGCCCTTGAATGCTTCATAAATGGTGTCTTGTTGACTTGGAAGATGAAACCCTAGCCGACTTGAGGAGGAGAGAAGAGAGATTGAGAGGAGAGGTGGAAAATGAGGGTACTTTATGAGAGATTAGGGTTTTTGAGGTTATTTATACAAGTTATGCCCTAAATTTCTTGAAATAACTTCATATTGACCGACCTTAGGGTTTTACAGACCTAAATCCCAACAGATATTAACTTAAAATGTTATTTTAAGCCACATGGGACTAGGTTGCCCAAGGTAGCGACCTAGTCCACCTGGGCATTTTTAAGTGGTTGTCGGTGATTATTATGTGATTATTTATGTTCTTCGGGATTGTCTTCATAAAACACTCTAAGATAGGAGTTGTATGCGTATTAAGGGGTCATTATAGCATAACCAGGGGTTGATTTGATGATGACAAGCCTAGGAGAGTGTGAAAATTTCTTGCAACACCTTACAACACTTCGTCACTAGGCTTAGAAATGGGTAAAAATGGGTTGAAAAAGGTCCAAGATCATAGGCCAAGGTCCAAATAAGTGAAAAGTGTCAAGGTATACACTTTTTGATGACACAGTTTTTTGATTTTTCATCTAGCTGAACCTCAAAATCCTCTAAAGGGTAGCCAACCCTTATGTTTAAAAAATGTCAAAGTTAGTGACCAACTAATGAGTAAGAATATTTAGGCCTTTACTCCTACTCTTCAGGATCTGTGAAACCCAGGAGGGTACTCCTTATCACACTTAAGAGATATTTAGTTCCTAAGAGTGATTTTATACATAAATAAATTCCTATTCGAACACAACTAAGCATCCTCACCAAAGATTTGGCTAGTCTCTAGAAAAATTACTACTTAGTGTAGGGAATTGAGAGAAAATTCATTTTTACACAATAATTTAAAGTATTTTAAATGATTTTGTTGTTCTCATTCGAAATCTCTAGTTAGGTGCATTGCTAGCTGGTTTATCTAAAGTATGCTAATAAATAGACCAGTGCTTTGTCTATTGGGCATCAGATTCAAATAATGTAGTAACCAGTAATACATAAGCCATTCATTTAGAGATTATTAGACTATTGTCACACCACATTCTAGAATGCAACTCACCGTGTTCTATACATAACTTCTTACAAAATCTTATATTCCTCCATACAGACTTATGAGCTTATCTTAGCATTTAATCAACTCATTGAATTGAAGCCAAAAAAAATCCACACAATCAACCAGAATACTTGAAGATGAACTAGAAAATCATTAACCTTTTCATTCATATCTTGTAGGAGAAATTACATAAGAGAGTATATATATAAGAACTTTATATTTTTCATTTTGTTTCTAAGGCTTGCATAAAACTATTGTAAGATTACCAAATACTTTTCTTATACAATAGACATCCTACTGCTATATATATTAGAATTTATATTGTATACTTCTTCCTGAACCTAGCTCTTCACCTCGAGAATTATAAGATTCAAAATTTGACCTTTGTAATTAGCCTTGAAATCCGTTTTATAGAATAAGGGAGCAAAAAGCATCGGGCTGAATTACAGTCACATTTAACTTCATTTCATTTTCAATTTCACCAGACTTCAAAAAATATTCCCCGGGTAGTTATAAGTCATCATTTGCAACACAGAGAAAAGAAAAATATCAAAAACCATTCATCAGAGAAGCCCACTAGCATTCCTAAAGGCACCTCATCACAACATAAAAATATGCACATTCACGTTGACTCGAAAAAAAGTGACCATCAACACAAAATTAGGAAACAATAAGAACCCAAATCACAACACACCAACCCAAAGAAATATGTCAGCACAAAGGACAAAAACCTAAGCATCAACTTAGAAAGGGAGTGGGGTGCTATTCTTCCTAGTTTGTAGAAAAATAAGAAAACCCACTTGATGTCCTTATTGAAATTGGAGTAGCCATCACCACCTCATCCTCAGAATCAGTCAAATTACTCATAGCCATGAGATACTGGCTGTAGCTAGAGTCAGTTTCATCCCCACTATCAAATGGATCATCTGAGACTTCAATTGGAGACTAATGGCATCCTATAAAAGCTCGGCGATACTTATTCTTCCTTGCACCCTCTCTCTTAGGCCTTTCAACCTTCTTTTCCTCACCTTTGACCAACTCTTATGAGACAATTCAACTCCTTAGATGGTATGCATGCTTGAGAACACCCCATGCAAATTTCCTTTCAACTATTTCCTTCTTCTTTGATGTTATAGGAACCTCAAGCGCATCTTTCTCCTCGGCCATAGTGCTCTGAGACTCAAGGAGTCTCCTGGACCTATGAGCTAGACTGATAGATATGCTCACTTTACCCATTATTGATAGAACAACTCACAAAGACACCATCTTCCACATAAAATGAGTAGCTCAAACTCTATAATTATTTAGAGCACTTCATGTGCTTATTCCCAAACTCTCACTTATCATATATAATAAATGGTGAGAATAAAAAGCAAGAAATCATCGATAAATAGGCTAGCTACAACATGTATTCATCAATGTTCCAAGGGAACTCACACAAGAGAGATATCAACCAGCTACTTGGATTTTGAATCTCATTCATTGATCATACACTGAAATGAATCAACGGGTAATCAACCAGAATAATTAATTATGATAGAATTAATTTGCATGTGCATGATACTTTTTCCCGATCAAAAATCTCAAGTGGATAAACACCCACTCCATCTGCATAATTAATCACATACTTAGCACTCGATAAAACATGTCATGTCACATTTACCTGTTCACCTGTGGGAGTTAATTTACTCACAATTCACCACCACAAGATAGCGGGAAGCAATCATGATCAATCCTTAGAATATCAAACTATACTCTATCTTGCCTCAAATTCTTCATCCCACGTGTACCAACACTTGACAGAAATGATGGCTGCAACCACAAGCATCTCCCAAATCTTGAATGTGTGCCAAAAACCTGGTTGAAATTTGGCAATGTTTTAAATCTTCATGCAATCTAGGCCAAATTTTAGATGTACTTTATCTCTGCTAAAGTTTATCAGACCCTTTGTATTAGTCTTCAATAAAATAATTGGGGCCACCAAATCACAAGACACGTGGCTTAATCCCCCAGCCTATGTGAATAAAATAATAGCCAAAAAACTAGAATGGGTCCACGGGGAACGATGGAGATTTACTCGCAACGATTAGACGACCATCACATATTTTCATTTCTACACATGCCAAAAAATTTAGTTCTTAAAACAAGGCCACAACTATCTCTATGATACTTAACCCTTGATGAAGAAGACTTAATAATTAAGACCCAAAACATGAATTTATCAGCCGAACTTTGGAAAAATTAAAATGATTATCTTGTAGATGGTGACCGGTCGACCTAACCCATGGGGCCAGTGTGGATAATGATTTTAATGGCTCAAGACACAACTTAGATGACCGATAACCGGGTATGATGTTTCAACAAAAAATTAAAACATGCAACGTTCATGACCTATGAATTTTGAAAGGAGGGTTTTTAACCTAAAACCCTAAACCCTACCCAAAAGCTCAGAAGCATAGAACTATGACAAGGCAAGTCATATCACAAATTTTCAAATATTTTCAAGAACTCTACCAGTGGCTCATGCTTGGGAATGCATACCCCTAGTGGGCATGGTGAGAAACCAGACCTCAAGGTGAAGCAAACCAAAAACAAAAAGACAAAAACCTAGGAGCTTGCCTAGACAAGGTAGACAGACACAATAGAAAGGAAACACACAAAACCTATATACACTAATTATAGGACTATACAGTGCACATCTCATGGAGTTTAGGAAAACTTCTTTTGCAACTTCTCAGGCTTCAATCCTCAAATTGGTGGCCCCAGGCCCCCAAAACTTAAGGCCAACTTTTACCTCTATCAACAAATTTATCCTCTATTGTTGGTGATGGATCAATATTTGTACCCAACACTTCCCAAGAATCAACTCCATTGTGATTAACGTAATCAACCATGTCTATTTGAATTGGAAGAGTGAAACATTCATAATCAACCTGGTTAATAACATCACAAAATTCAATCTTATATTCAGTTTACATCTCTAACTGAAAAACCTTCATAAACACTTTGTTGTGTACCCTATAAACAACCCATAGATGTATCAAAAAGGAAAAGGGCATATCCAAAAACATCCCTAAATTGTACAACATCAGAACACTCATTGGTATCATGGGAATAGAGGTCATATGCATCATTGACATCCCATGACTGGGCAAATGCATTCATCTCAGGTTCAGTAACATACTCTAACTCATTCTCCAAATAATCATTTGGCTCAAAACAAAATAGCTCAGGAATAGTTCTAAACAAGTCAACACTCAGAGGATCATCAAAGAGACACTCATGTGCAAAGGTATTTATACGTGCAATATTAGGTAGATCAACAAATTATTCAACATTATCAATTGGAAATGATGTTGATTCAAGTTCTATATACTTGTCATGATGTACATCTTGATCATTAAAAACCTTCTTTTATCCATGATTACATCATCATCCTTTTTATTTATAGTAGACATTTCCATTTCTGCTCCACATAAACAATCATGATTAATAGGGAGATAGGCATATTCACCTGCCTCTTCATCATTTCTAGCTCTATTCTCAGGATCAACCCACTGAACACATACATTTTTACCTTCAGATTGTTCATTATTCACATAATTAACATGCTCCATTGACGACATATCCTTATTGCATTCCATGTTTGCACCCCATATCATTTGTTCATTCACTTGTGCATAAGTGACCTTATCAATATTCGTATCATTGCAACGTTCATGTGAATAAAGTATTTCCTAATCATTTTCACAAGGATAGTTGCAATCCATAGAGGAAGAAGAAAAAACATCATTCTCATGTTGATCCTCAAATTTACTGATCATATCTGTGTTAGATATAAGATAACTAGAAACAATACCTTCGAGGAGCTCATCAATGTGTTGCCTTAATTGCTCATTTCCATACTCCAATAGTGCATTAGACACATCATAAGAGTCATCATCAAAGAGTGGATTATTTTTGCATCAATAATGATCACCATCTCTTATTTCTGGTGAAGATGGAAGCTCATCAAATAAGGGGTTATGCCATACATTCATTATTGTCATAAGAGATTCTCCTTCCTCATCATGATGGTCCAAATCTACCATATCATCATTGTATTTAAAATCATTGCAATCACTAGAAGAGCATAGAAATATATTTTAAACTTCATTCAGATCATCAATGATCCATATGTTTGATCCATATTATGAAAACTCTCCATAGGAAGATAATTGTTATTCCTCATGCAGATGTAAATCTCCATTATCATCTTCACACACCCTATTCGAAGAAGAAGACTCCACTTCCATTTTGTTGCAAGGTGTCACCCTTGGTCTCCTCAGCATGGGTCAACGCAACTCTCAGGCTTCGTGACATGGTTTAACCTCCTCCCGTGGATCCTGGATCTTGTATAAATCTAATGATTGTATCGAGCATTAACAGGTCGATATTTTGGTGCAACGACAACCGTCTTTGCAACAATTTGTATCAAATCCAAGGTCATAGGCTTGAACCCATCACTTGCGCTGGGGGGGATTGTTGCAAGGTGTCACCCTTGGTCTCCTCGGCATGGGCTAGTACGGTGCTTAGGCTTTGTGACATGGTTTAACTGCCTCTTGTGGATCTTGGATCTTGTATAAATCTATCGGTTGTATTAGGCATTAATAGGTTGATCTTTTGGTGCAATGACAACTGTCTTTGCAACACATTTCATTAGAGAAAAAAGAGTCAACAGAGGAATGGCTATATCAATTGTCATCATGGTTACTATAGTAGGGAGATCCATCAATACTGAAACTATGTTTAGATTGAATGCTCATATCTTCATTTCTAACATATTTCCCACTAATTTGCAATGGAGTTTCAACAACACATGCATCATTTCTAGTGACTGAATCTTGGTAAGGAAAAACCTCTCTCATCTCTTCTACTTCTTCCCCATTCAGGATATCCCAAGGATGTAATTCATGCCTCTCTATGTTGTCTTCAAACCCTATGTCTTCATTTTTATCACCATTGTACTGATCAACATACGTGTTACTTGTGAAGTGATTACAATCATTACTTTCACCCATAGAACAAGGTGGATGTTCATGCTATGTTATACCTTCTCTTTGTGTTTGCATTATTCTTTGGTTTTCTTCAATAGGACAACCACTACCAATATTTTAAAACATCACCTCTTGTACATAATCACACTTGGCTCCTTCTATGATATTTATCCACTCAAATACTTGATCAAAATTCCAAGACTTCAATTCCTTTGGCAATGTGCTCAATTCAGAATCATAAATTTCACAAAATAGATCAATGCATATTGAATCCTCAGGTTTGAGATTCTTAGGAACCTCTAGCAAAGCATCCAAGAATCTTGAGAACAAATCATAGGGTGGCTCTTCTTTGTGCCTTTTCATTTCATATAAATTTTTAATAAAAAGGCATCTGATCAACTTCACTCAAACTCTGTTGATATTTATCTTCAAGCTTACTATGATTTGCATATTGTGATGATCGAGAAATCAGAGTAGTAGAAGCACTATTTTCTTGAAAATCACTTCTATTATCTGATCCATGAATTCCATTTGCAATAGGTGTACTAGGCCTACCAATACTTGCAACCTTATATCCTTTCATCATTGAATATTTCAAATTATTTTCAATATCCATAGCAATTTGATATGCCTGGTGTAATGTTGTGGGTTCTTTGTCTCTTAGCCAATAACTCATCTTACTATACACAACCAAACACTCAACATCATTTGGTCTTATACTTTTGATAATATCCCTTATTGCCTTTGAGAATCTTAGGTTGAAAGCAGAAACTAACTCATCTTCATTTCTATGGATTTCCATAAAGTTTTTCTTACCACATTTAGGTTTACCCTTTCACCAAATTGTTCCATAAAGGTTATCATAAACTGATTCCATGAGGCTATAGAACAATCTGATAAATATGAGAACCAATTTCTAGCATCATCCTTCAAAGACTGAATAAAAAGCTTCATGACAATATCCTCATGATTCACCTCATAAACCCCCATCACATCCATGAATGTTTGCAAATGCTTAGAGGCTGATTCTGAACTGTGCCCTATGAACTTGGGCACATGTTTCCTAACATCTTTAGGAATCAGGTTTGTGAAACCTTTAATATCACTAAAATCCAATCACATATACCTTTCATTAACAAAATCCCTTTGAGGATATGGTAAAACTTGATTTCCTTGCATACTTTTACTTGCTATATCACAGGGAAACCTTCTTATGTTCATATTCAGTTATTATCAATTCCAAATATGGTTTTCAATTGCCTCATTCACCAATTTAACCATAATCTTAAGATGTAGGTTAAATCTTTGTATCTTAAAGCTTTCTTGGAGGTATAATTCTAAAATAAGCATACTTCTAAAATCATTATAGATATTACATATTACACATTAGAAGTATGAAAAGGACCACTAATATTCCCTTTCTTAATGAAATTTCATTTAATAAGGAACCATTTATTATCTTCAAGTCTTGAAAACTTATCGTAAAATTGTCTTTTACACATGATAATACTTTATCTAGATTATGAGAATACCTAGAAACTTGTGGCAGCTAGTAACCTTCTTCTTGATTGAACGTCTTTTCAGGCCTAAAAATTTTCTTCACATCTTCAGCAAGTTATTTAGATAGAGTCGCCACCTCTTTTCATAGAGGATTGAACTTCAAGCAATATGAAGCTCTTTTGATTATAGATTTCCTTTTGGGTCTCCTCCAACAACAAAGTCATTCAAATTCTTTGAACTTTGCTACAACACAACCACTTCCAAGTCTGAAAACTTCACAATATCTGAACTAGATGTTCAAATTCACCAACTTCTTGATTCTATGATATAATAGTCTGCAACTAGGATTCTTGTATCAAAAATTTCTCAAAGTTATCCCCAGCAGAGTCACCATTTTGTTGGTGACTCAGATGGGCAAACAAGACACTAGAATTTTCATTCACTGGTTGCAAATTTGAATGAATCTTTTGATAAGATTGTCTATAACTAAATTTTTGAGTACATCCCTAGTAGAGTCGCCATTTTGTTGGTTTTTTAATTTTTCATCCAACTGAACCTCAAAATCCTCTAAAGGGTAGCCAACCCTTATTCTCAAGAAATGTCAAAGTTAGTGGCCAACTAAAGAGTAAGAATATTTAGGCCCTTACTCCTACTCTTTGGGCTTTGTGAAACCCAAGAGGGTACTCCTTATCACACTTAAGAGATATTTAGTTCCTAAGAGTGATTTTATACATAGATAAATTCCTATTTGAATGCAATTGAGCATCCTTCACCGAATATTTGGCTAGTCTCTAAAAAATTACTACTTAGTGCTAGGAATTGAGAGGAAATTCAATGTTACACACAATAATTGAAAATATTTTTAATGATTTTTTTGTTCTTATCCCAAATCTCTAGTCAGGTGCATTGCTAATTGGTTTATCTAAATTATTCTAGTAAATAGACTAGTACTTTGTCTATTGGGCATCCAAGTCAAATTATGTAGTAACCAGTAATACATAAGCCATTCATTTAGATATAATTAGACTATTGTCACACCACATTGTAGCATGAAACTCACTATGTTCTATACATAAATTCTTACCAAATCTTATATTCCTTCATATAGATTTATGAGATTATCTTAGTATTTAATCAACTCATTGAATTGAAGCCAAAAAAAATCCACACAATCAAACAAAACACTTGAAGATGAACTAGAAGATATTAACCTTTTCATTCATAACTTGTAGGAGAAATTACATAAGAGAGTATATATATAAGAACTTGATATTTTTTATTTTATTTTTGAGGCTTGCATAAAACTATTTTAAGATTACCACATACTTTTCTTATACCCTAGACATCCTACTTCTATATATATCAACATTTATAATTTATACTTCTTCCTAAACCTAGATCTTCACCTAGACCATTATAAGATTCAAAAGTTGACCTGTATAAGCAGCCTTGAAATCCCTTTTATAGAATAAGGGAGCAACAAGCCCCAAGTTGAATTACTATCACGTTTAACTTCATTTAATTTTCAATTTCACCAGACTTCAAAAAATAATCCCCAAGAAGTTATGTCATCATTTGCAACATAGGGAAAAGAAAAATATTAAAAACTGTTCATTAGAGAATCCCACTAGCCTTCCAAAAGGCACCACATCACAACATCAAAATTTGCACATTCACGTCGACCCAGAAAAATTCACCATCAACACAAAAGTAGGAAACAACAAGTACCCAAATCACAACACACCAACCCAAAGAAACATGTTAGCACAAAGGATAAAAACCTAAGCATCAACTCAGAAAGGGAGTGGGGTGCTATTCTGCCTACTTAGCGATAAGATAAGAATGCCTGCTCGATGTCCTTATTGAAATTGGAGTATCCATCACCACCTCATCCTCGAAATTAGTCAAATTACTCATGACCATGAGATATTGGCGGTAGCTAGAGTCAATTTCATCCCCACTATCAAATGGATCATCTCAAACTTCAATGGGAGATTGATGGCATCCTATAAAAGCTGGGTGATACTTATTCTTCCTTGCACCCTCTCTCTCAAGCCTTTCAACCTTATTTTCCTTGACTTTGACCAAATCCTCTGAGACAATTTGGCTCCTCAGATGATATGCACACTTGAGAACACCCCATGTATATTTCCTTTCAGCTCTTGCCTTCTTCTTTGGTGTTACAAGAACCTTGGACACATCTTGCTCCTCCTTGGGCACAATGATCTAAGACTCAAGGACTCTCCTGGAGCTATGAGATGGATTGATAGATACACTCACAGAGACACCACCTTCCACATAAAATAAGTAGCTCAAACTCTGCAATTACTTAGAACACTTTGTGTGCTTATTCCTAGAATCTCAATTATCACATACAAAAAATGGTGAGAATAACAAGCAAGAAATCACTAATTAATAGGTCAACTACAACATTTATTCATTAATGTTCCAAGGGAGCTCACACAAGAGAGTTATCAACCAACTACTTGGATTTTGAATCTTTGTCGTTGATCATACACTGAAATGAACCAACGGGTAATCAACCAAAATGGTTAACTATGATTGAATTAATTTGCATGCACTTGATACTTTTACCCAATTAGAAATATCAAGTGGATAAAAACCCACTCCATGTGGATAATTAATCACATACTTAGCACCTGTTAAAACATGAAGTTTAACATTTACCCATTCTCCTTTGGGAATTTATTTACTCACAATTCACCACCACAAGATAACGGGAAGCGATCATGATCAATCCTCAGAATATCAACCTGTACTATGTCTTACCTCAAATTTTTCATCCCACATGTACTAACACCTGATAGAAATGACGGCTACAACCACAAGAATCTCCCAAATCTTGAATGTGTTCCAAAAACTTGGTTGAAGTTTGGCAATGTTTTAAATCTTAATGCAGTCTCAGCCAAATTTTAGATGTACTTTATCTCTGCTAAAGATTATTAGACCCTTTAAAGTAGTCCAACCGGCTACTACCCACTAGCTCACTGAGAAATGGGAAAGATGAATGGGCCCTCACGAGATGGTGGGGATTGGTTAGGATAGTCCACATCACCTGTCATCAACCATCGATATGAATCCTTATTGGAGCCCACATCATCATTAACACCTTGGGGGTCCCTCCATGGAGCGAAAAATGTCACCATTCCCGCTAGCCTTGTCTCTTAATAAGAATTAAAATAAAAACCAACCAGGTGGTGGGGAATGGTGGAGATTGGACCACGTTGCTCCATAATCATCATATATTTTCTTTTGATGTTATTCGTTGCTTGCAAAAGATATATGGCCCACCATAGAGAAGCTACACGTGTCACCACACCCACTAGCCCATGTGACTTCCTCATCTTAATAAAATGAATAGATGAGGTGCATGGGGAATGGTCCAAATGAGAACATGTGTAGCAATACATGTTGATCTCTCTCAAAGCCTTGCTTGTTGGCTGCTTAGAAACACTAGGCCCACCACCTGTCATGACACATGGCAATCACCTACCAGCCCGTTCATTTATTTTTCATTAAAATAAACAAGAGCGGGCATGCTGGGAATCATCAGGATGCTACCACATGTTTCATTGTCCGTTGTTGATTTTCATTGATACAACCTATAGTCTTCAATAAAAGCATTGGGCCCATCGAAGCACAAGGAAGGTGGCTTAAGCCCACTAGCCTATGTGAATAAAATAATAGCCAAAAATTTGGAATGGACACATGGGGAATGGTGGATATTTACTCATAATGATTAGATGGCCATCATAGATTTTCATTTATGCACATGCCAAAATTGTTAGTTCTTAAAATGGGGCCACAACTAGGTCTATGAGACTTAACCCTTAATGAAGAAGACCTAATATCTAAGTTCCAAAACATGAATTTATCAACCCGACTTTGGAAAAATTAATGCGATTATCATGTAGATGGTGACCGATAGACCTAACCCACGGGGTTGGTGTGGTTAATGATTTTAATGGCTCAAGACACAACTTAGATGACTGGTAACTAGGTGTGAGGGGTCAACAAAAAATTAAAATGTTCAATGTTCATGACCTACGAATTTTGAAATGAGGGTTTTAACCTAAAACCCTAAACCCTAACTAGAAACTCAGAAGCATAGAACTATGACAAGGCAAGTCATATCACAAGTTTTCAAAAACTTCAGGAGCTCTACCAACACCTTTGGGCACTCCACAAAACCAGAACTAGGTTGGTATACAAATTTTACAAATGTGCTTCAAGGAACAATCCAAACTTGTATTCCTTCTACTACTATCAGAATCCTGGTTTATTCCTATAGTTCCAATATCTCGCATAATCCATTGGACAACATCAAGTCTTTAGAATTTGAGTCATACTAGAGAGATCACCATTCTCACATAGGGGATCCAAGTTATTTATGACAACCACAAGATCACAACATAGGAAGAAAATGGAAGTAAGCAAGAACACCACCAGTATCCCACCAAAAAATGCCATGAAATATGAGAGTAGCCCATGGGGATATAGTCCAAGTGACCTTGAAACTACCCAGAAGAGACTGGTGTACAAAGACACTTTAACTAAAGAATAAATTAACAACAAACAAAAGGAGGTAATGGAACAAAACCATTAGGATCCAAATAGAGTGGTTATAGATGAGGTAGATAGAGATAAACAAGGAGGAACTAATTGAACATTCTAACAACTCCAAGGTCCTCGAACTAATGGATAAGTTGTTAAGAAAAGACCCAAACTCCTATTTCATCAAGTTAGCACAAAGTGTTGCTAAATTACCTATAAATTTCAATGTAGAGGCTCTCAAATACCCCAATCTTATTTCCTTATGGGATAACTCGGTTGTGAGACAAATAAAGCAACCCCTAGAGATGTCAAACATGCCACCCGTGTTCTCACAAAATGATGATCAACCCAAAGAGAATCCCTTATTCAGAAGACCAACTCAAGTTGAACAAGTAGCAGTGGAACAAATGTATCAAGGAGGGCCATCTCAGTATGAACGTCAAAACAACAATCTACCTCCTAGGCAATATATCTCTTAGAACACTTCAAGTGTTGACCCTTCCCAGAACAATCACTACCATCAATAGGGTGGAACACATGGCCCCCCTCTAAATAATTAGTACTATCAACAAGGTGGAACATAGGGTCCCCCTCTGAACAATCAGTACCATCAATAGGGTGGAACACAGGCTCCCCCTCCGAACAATCAGTACCATCAATAGGGTGGAACAAATGGTCTCCCTCCAAACAATCAGTACAATCAACACGATGGAACATAGGGTCCCCCTCTAAAAAATCAGTACAATGAACAAGGTGGAACACAAGGCCCCCCTCCAAAAAATTAGTACCATCAGCAAGGTGGAACATAGGGTACCCCTCCAAACAATCAATACCATCAACAAGGTGTCCCACAAACGCATCATCAGGATAACCTTTAGTTTAGTCCTACCTAGCAGGGTGTGTCACAAAGCACCCTTCCTCAATCATCCCATCAACAATGTATCCCACCAATGCACCACTATGGTAACCTTTAGGTTAGTCCTACCCAACAGGGTGTGCCACAAAGCGCCCTTCATTAGTCATCTCATCAACAAGGTGTCTCATCAATGCATCACCAAGGTAACCTTCAATTTAGTCCTACCTAGTAGGGTGTGCCATAGAGAACCCTTCCATAGTCATCCCATCAACAAGGTATCCCACCAGCACATCACCAGGGAAACCTTTAGTTTACTCCTACTGAGCAAGGTGTGCCATAGAGCATCCTTATTTAGTCATCCCATCAACAAAGTATCTCACCAATGCATCATCGGGGTAGCCTTCATTATAGTCCTACCTAGCAAGGTGTGCCACAAAGCACCCTTCTGCAGTCATCCCATCAACATGATATCCCACCAACACATCATCACGGTAACCTTCATTATAGTCCTTCCCATCAAGGTGTGCCATAGAGTGCCCTTCTTCAGTCGTCTCATCAACAAGGTCACCTGTATCACTGATAAGTTCAACAAAATGGAATTAATCCTTAGTGATTTAAGTGATGGCACTTTCCTGGAGAAGGTGGAGCAAGTAGATAAATTAGCCCAAGGTGCCTTGTAGGAATTTTTTTTAAAGACTAGTGGCCAATGAAAAGATTTGGTGGCACCAGAGGTTCAACAATAGTTGTTGGATATAGAGGATATCCCTGTTATGGAATTGCCTCCTATGAATGTTGGAGTAGATGTACATCAACCTTCTGCTGAGTCAGATCCTATTGAGCACAAAGTAGAACAAGAATTATCCTACCCTGATGTAAGAGATGTGATGGAACCATTTGTTCCAGATGATAAGTTAATGCCTTGGGAATATGATGAGAGCCAGGAAAATGGTGTGAGGCTTCTAACTTGTGCCAATTTTTTAGAGGACAAATATTTTGTGGCAACAAAGGAATTCAGGGAATTCATTGTTGACCTAAAAGCTCAAGAAATAAATGATAGAATACAAGGGGAAATTGAGGTAGTTGATCCTTCTCAACAGGAAGAAGAAAGGAATAAAATTGAAGAAGAGATAGTTTGAGAGATTGAGCAGATGAATCCTATGGAAGCCACAAGATTAATTAAAGATAGTGGGATGATGGTTATGCCTAGTTGGAGTTTATCTTCCATAATTGCTTTGGATAGAATTAGGAATGACCCAAATGCTTTGGTATCTAAGGAAAGATTTGATGAAAGTACTTTTGGTCTGGGGTTTAGCCCTAGTTTACATGCACTAGCTATTTGGTCATTAACTCTAGACTCAAGGAGATGTGTACTTAATAGAATGATGATTGGACTCTCTAGAAATGTGATTATAGGGAGAGCTTCAGAGATGACAGCTCCACAGGCTGCAAGGTTGACAATGCACTCAACTATGTTAAGTGTTGATACTGTAGAAATTGGTTAGGCCAAATATTTGAAATTATTGGAAAATCACAACAAATTAGTTGAAGAGTATAATAGAGTAAGGGTTACTCTAGCCAAAGCTATTCAAAAGGCTCTATTGACCTCTCCATTTGGTACTTCACAATAGGATAAATATACTTGAAAATTGAGAATTAGTGCATTAAATAAGGAGCTCCAAACAACTAACTATGAGAATAACAAGATCCAAGAGGGCATGAGTAGTATTACAAAGGATATGGTTGATGGTATCCTTAGTTACAAATGGTCTAGGACTTCTCTGGAATAAATGGAGCAACAGGTTAAGTAGTCTAAAATAAATTCAAACAATTGCAAAAGGAGACTTTGAAACCCCATAACACCTCCATGAAGTAATCAAAAGGATTGAATTTGTTGTAGAAATCATAGGCTTCCATGAAAGAGTTGGGGGATTATTGCAAGGAAAGGTGAATAACTTTAGGGACATGGAAGAGCAAGGTATGCCCAAGATTCTCAGTGAAGAGGGAGAAATAAAAGATTATGACTCATGGAGAGCTTTGTTCAAGCATTAGACAAATAAGTGTCTTGAAATGGTGTATGTTGAGGATAAGTTGGACTTGTCAGTACTAAATAATATTATTTATAACTTCATTAAAATTGAGATAGGGATGGACACTTTTGTGAAGTAGGCCCGAGTCATAAGAGATGCAAGATATAATGCATACAATATCAAAGTACAAAAATTGCTTGATGTCAATTGGCCCATAGAGAAGGAATACAGGATTTGGTTGGAGAAATATGTTGAGTAAGCCACAAGGGGTGGTGGGATGGATATAGAGCATGGTCTAGTATAATATAGGTCTAGCCTTTGAAACAATTTTTTTGAAAATAAATCTATATCCTCTCAGTAAAATATGCACGTGGAAACCCAACCAAAGTTCCCTTGCTCTGCTCTTTGTTTTCTTCTATTCATGTTGGTTCACTTTTTGAGTGATGAGGTGACGTAGACGTCTAAAGTAGTAGAGGAGTGAGTTCTATATGCTCATCCGAGTTTTTTTCTTTTGGTATTTCCCCCCATTTCGTGACATGTAAATATAACTTCCAGGGGGTTGAAATAAAATGTAATTTGATAGGCCAATAGCCCAATGCTTGTTTCACTCCCTTAGTCATATAAAAGGGAATTCAAGGCTATTGTGTAGGGGTATTTGAATTTTTTGTTGGATCTTAGGTATTCTTGGAGAAAATTTTAGGAAATATGCAAGAAGATATAATTTCTTGGTGAGTCTAGGGTCATGAGTTTATATTTACAATTAGCTTAAGGTTTTGCAATAATTGTAGCAGTTGAAAATCAATAATAGAAAATTCGAGGCAAAATTTCTCCTGTGAAGTTGTTCATGAATTAGCAATGAAATAGTTAAAGATTTTTTCACTAGTTTCTAATTGTTGTGGTTGGATGTGTGCTTGCATTATATGCTTCAGTTCAAAGAATTGATTAAATGCTTTGGTACAATCACTAGTTCATATATTATAACATAGGATCTTTATGTATTGTCTGTGTAGATCATCCGAGTTATGAATTTGTAATGCAAATCCATAATAGTCTACAAATGTTAAATGCAAATCCATAATAGTCTACAAATGTTAATGCTATACTTGTGTTACCATTATTTGTGAATTTGACCTCGTCACCCTGTGACAAGGCACTATTCTATGCATCAGTTAGTTTACATTGTATCTACCCAACTGAATTGTGTCAAAGAACAATTCATTTAAATCAAATCTTACTTATAACGATGATGGTTGTTGCATGGTTGTTAATAGAATTACCCATTCTCTACTATGAGTTGCAAGGTGTGAAGAATCTACCAAATTATTGCTAATTGTCATATTTTGAGTCTAGTAGTGAGAATGTATCTATTGAATTTACAATAAATGTGAAGATTTTATGAAAATAGTGTTATAAATACATTGTGGGATTACCCTCCTCGGTTTTCCAGAGCCCGAAGTGCAGGAGGAAAACTAAATTAATTTTTCCTCGTTCGTTGGACAACCCCATTCAGGCCATAGACTATTGGACAAGGAAAATCCATAGGCTACTTGTAAGATCTGGTTGGAATTTAAAAGAGCCAATAGGTGGCATGGAATGTGGATGATATGTTCAAGTGTTGGAAGACAAGTGCAACATATGGATGTTTAGGGTCTTGTGGGATGGTGTTTGGAATACCCAATACTATATTGTCCTCCAAGTTTTGATTGTTGACAAGTGGGTTCCCTTGTAGGGCTTGAAGTAGTGAACTTCCCTTTGTGATCATAGGTTGAGTTGGGGAATGATATGATGATGGTTGATTAATTGGTTGGATGATTTCTGGAAATGAAGGTCTAAATGATGTTTGTGGTATGTTCCCTAAAGGTTGTTCAACAGTAGTACTCACATCAAAATTAGAAGGGAGATTAGCCTCTTCTTTTGCTAATGCCAACATGTACTGGGTAGGATTTATCCTCATTATTGTGTTGAAAAGTTTGTGAGTTTTGGGATTTTGAACTACTTCAATTATTTCATATTGGGACATCTCTTTGAAGTTATTCGTGACATCCTCCACTTGGCAACCTCCTTCTTGAGGATCTTGAGGTTGTTGAGAGGGATTCAGTGGAGGGTTGATATATAACCTAGGGTTGAATTTTGTTTGACATAAATCAGTTGAGGTTGATGTTTCTTTGTTTTTCTCCATGATCTTCTTGTGTTGTGACCTTGTTTCGACCATAAAATTGGGATCAACTTTTAGGAATATGGGAGGTGAACCTCTATCTCCTTTGGTTGATCTAAACTTTAAATACAAAAATAATTTCTAGGATGTTGCAAGGATCAAATGATTATGATGTGATAAATGAGGGATAAATGGTGTGCATTTTTTAACTTTTGAGAATTTTGGATAGATAATAGACCTTAGGATTTTTTATTTTGATTTGTTTGATTTGGATAATGAACTTGTAGATCCCAAGATGTTTGGATGTGACCTTAGGATGGACTTGTACAAAAGGGGTGCTAATTTAACTAAATGTGTGAGAAAGGATTCATTCCTACACACCTAGCTAAACAAGATGATTTTTATTTTATCTAAGGATTTACCAAAATTCTAGCATAGATGATTTTTCCAAAGTTCTAAAATTTGTTTGTGAGATGGGTTTTGATAATTTTTTTGAGGATGGATGGAGGTGTTTTTTTTATCCTAAATGAACCAAGAAATAATTTTCTTACAAGACCAAGGTATTGAAGAACATTCTATTCCTTATAAAGTGTTCAAATCCAAAAGACCCAATGATTTAGATAGGTTCAAGATCATGAAAAAGACTGGGACTCTGACTAAAAAATAATGCATACAAATTTGGATTGTTTCTTGAAGCACGTTTATAAAAGTTGTATACCAACCTGATTCTATTTTGGTGAAGTGCTAAAAGTTGTTTCTTGAGAGCTTTTGGACTAAGATTCCTATGTTTGAAGTGGAAATAAGTGGACCTTCATTTTGGAATTTTGACTTTGCAGGAAATCATGAAGACAAGCACATGTGTGGGGTTCAATTGTATTTTTATCTTGATTAAATGGATTATTTTTACCACATCAACTCATCTTTCTTAAATTCTAAACTAAATATCTATATCTTAGCTCCTCTTCATTCCACAAGGTCCATTATGTGGAAATCAAGGACTCAAGGACATACTTTCCCTAGGTTGACTTTGAAGAGACAAAATTGAGATATGAACCCAAATATTTAGAAGCCTCTAAGGATATAATTATTATCAATAGGATTACACCTGTGTGCGAAAGAAAAAATGCATTGTGATCCTATGAAACATGGGAATACTTTTAGGTTGTGGGTACCCTACGTTGAAATTAGCCCTTCGGATTATAGGTTGGATTCCTTTATGATTTTCTAATGATTGACTTTCATTTTGATGGAAAAGGGAATAAAGGCTTGATTTGAATGCATAAACTAAAATTTAAACTACAATGATGCACCTAAATGATGATAAATCATGCAATTAGATTCATGAATATATCTCCTACAATTTGTTTTCACAGCTCAAACTAAATATATTAATCACATAAGTGTTTCACAAAAGGGCCTACAAATCAATCCTTTATGAAGGAAAATAATATTTCCACAACCTAAAGAGAAAGGAAAAACTGTAGCATGATCTATGACCTGTGATTAAATCTACTTCTATGTACATGCATCCATTAATGAGATCTAAACTTAAAGTTTTCTCTTTTAAAACACATTAAATTCACATCTAAATCATTATCAGAAGCAAAACACTTGAATGTGAGAAGGTAAACACTTGATTTCAATAAGAAACAATGAAGGAATCTCGGCTAAAAAACAACCTCAAGTAACCTAAAGTAACCTATAAAAAAGTTCTTGTGTAATAATAATTATGTAAAAATGAGAGTTACAAGATCTCAATTCGTAGAATGCAAAGGGAAAATAATCAAGAACTGAGAAAAAATATAAGTTTTTTCTCAATATATACAAAAGATAGAAGAGAATGAGACTGAAAAGAGATGTCAAGCTAACTAAAGTGAAAAATATGTGAACTCCAAAACTATCCACAAGCAACATAAAAATTTCCTAAAAATGGGGCCCACCAATGTTTTAAACTAAGCTTAAACAACTCAAAACTCTATCTCATACTGTATGTAGCTGAAGTGTAACTTGAAATGGCTCCAATGGGATGGAGGTGGCACTGAAACTGAACTAAAAGTGAAAATATCTTCCCCACGAGAAAAGATGAAAACCCTAAAAAAGAAGAGTCAAAACTGCATGAAAATGAGTATGAATAGGCTTAACTCCTCCCTTCAAATAGTTGGACTGATGCAAACCCTAAAACTACATGGAAATGACCTCATTTTGACTCGAAAGTGCATGAAATGTATTTTCAATTGCACTGGTTGCGTGATTAGTTGACTCTAATTTAGAACTCCAATGGGAATCCAAAACTCCACAATTCACTCCATTATGACTTTGCATGATTGATTTACTTCACTTATGTTCCTTAGATGATTTTTGGGAAAAAGGTAACTTTAATATTTAATTACGTGGTTTATTGCATAACAAGTGAAGTCACCATTGGTTTAAAATAGATGATAATGTTAAAAGGCTTGACTCCTCAAACCCCTTCTCAAGCTCATGGGCTCTTTTAATAATTAGGTCTTTTGACTCCAAGTCATAGACCATGGGTGTAATAAAATGTTAATGATTTTTTTTTTAAAATACTACGCAAAAAAACCCAACATGATGATTAGGGAATTGAGTCAAAAGAACTCAAACCCTAATCCCTTAATCATTTTGCATTTTTAATTTGCATCTTTGGATCTCTTCAATCCCTGTCGCGCCACCACGGTGTAGGGATTGGTTCATTGAAGCTCGAATCTTCACTATTTTCACAACCTTGAGAGACTCTTTCTTGAAGATCTTAGAGAAAATGCAAAGGTAAGCTGGTTTTTTCTTCAATCTAGGCACTGACTTTAATTTTATTGAGGTATTTGACCTTCATGGCCATGACCTTGTATAAACTTATGATGTGTTTTACTTGTTTACGCTTCTTTGTATTGTCTCAAGGCCATCATTGGAGAATTTATGAGGCTTCCACTATGTGTATTTAGAAGCATTATGTCAAACGACAAGGCATGGGTAAGTTCTTAAGTGTCGAATCTTGCATAATTTTCTCTTTTCTTCCTATAGAATGAAGCTCAATTCGAGCTCATTTGAATGCAAAACAGTGACTATTTTATGTTTCCATGCTTCATAAAAAGAGATAAGAGAACCTCCATTTATTCCTCTTCAAGAGGTTGCATCTTCTATTGTATTCAAGTTTCCATATTGCACAGGCCGTGACTTCTCTATTCTAGGTTTACATTATGATTTGCAGGCCGTGAGCTTCATTTTTTTTGTTCTCGGTATTGAATTGATTCCTCATGGCCATAGGTCTTCTTGTACTTCTAGATGATTTACACCTGTACAAGCTTAAAATATTGATTACCTTCTGTAGCTTCATCTCACTTTGAATTTTTAAAAATATGGTTTAAAACTCTAGATTGTATTTCATTATTCAAAGGCTGTAGGCCTGAGACACTGTAATTCACCTTTTGCAGTTCCATTCTTTTATCTTGAGGGTTTCTCTAGCAGTGTCATAATACATTTATTGTGATAGGATCATGCAATACCATACAATAATGATTTATCATGAAAAAAAAACTAACTATGTCAACTATTCCATAAGAAAATGCTACCTCGTGGAGAAAAAAATGTTTTACAAAAATGATTTAAAACCACTTCACAATATAGGCATAAGAAAAACTATACACATTTTTCCATTCCTTCATACTTTGTGCTCTATTTCATACATGCTCATGAATTTATAACAATTATTGTTTCCTAATGCTTATATGGCCATGGTATTCTAAATTTCTGAGACATATAATGAGTAATGTTCATATAAAATTAACCTTACAACTCATGGGCAGTGTGAACACATTTTTTTCCCTCCTTGGTGCAACTCTGCCTCTCTTGTGTTTGGTCGTGTACCATTTTGTATTCATTTTCTATGTATTCACCTTCTCATTTACTGTGAATGCATGAACTTCAGATAGTTGTATGACTTCCATACAAATTCTCATGCATTGATGACTTTGAACTCTCTTTCCATATATAAGAAAACTTCAAAGCTGCTCCTTGATGATCTTGAGGTGACTATCAATTTTCCATTGGTCTTCTTGTTCATAGAATTCTCCAAAATCTATGTATGATGCTTCACAATAGGTGACTATATAATTCTTGGTATGCTGCCCCTTTGAATGGATTGCCTTTAGACTATTCATGGTAGTGTTGTTCAAGCTCCTTGTACATGCTTGCTATTATTATTACTTTGATTGTGATTGATATTTTATGGTTGTCATATACATATGCTTGTTTACTTGGTGATCTTTGATAGTGACTTTTCCTTCATTTTTTGGAATATGGAAAGGATTGTTGTTTGATGATGACTTCCATTCATTTCATAATTGAACTTTGAAGTATGATAACTATTGAAGACTGGTTCACTATGATTCCACATTTTATTGTTATGCTCGGTTATCCCACTTATGATAACTCCATTTTATTTTATTAAGAGAACTTTAGTATCTATCAGGCTTGTATTATGTATTGTACTTATGATTATAAATGCAAAGTCTTTTGTTGACTATGCTTTTATTCATTATCATTTCATTGAGTACAAACATTGTCTCTCTCCGTTTTAGCCTTTTGAAAACAACCGAAGTTCATTGCCTCATCAAGGATATTGTATTTTTGTATATGTTTATTATTGTGTTAGTGTTGTGTTGGGCTCAACCCTTGTGGGAGCCACATTTTCCACACAACATAACAATTATGAACAATACCTATTGATTGACAAAACAACAGTATCCTTGCTAATTCTAATGATATAATTGTACCTATACCTGTACATTCAACAAACATGTTAGATAAAAGTAGTTCAATATTCCTTCTAATGATGATTTCACTTTCACTTTTATGACCTAATCATGATTTTCCTTTGTACACTTATGATATGGCTGAATTGGATTGATAGTTCATAGGTTTAAGTTATTCACTTTTTGATAACATATGATGAAAATTTATGTCCCGAGCTCTAAAAAATCTCTTTAACATCTTGCAGGTACACCTAAACCTAGGGAATGAAAGACTAAAGGTAGGAGGGAAGCTGATGACAGAGTTGAAGATAGAACATCAATACAACATTGAACATGCAATGAAGGATATAATGTTTTGTTATATGCCTTCCTATTCTTATCTTCAATTGAATAGCTTAGCTCTTATGTTTTATCAATGTGGTTCGGTCATTCCCACAACTTGTGTGGGACTTTTACACACTCTTTTCCCCTCTAAGCATGAAACAACAATGTTTATGTAATCTTGTATGTTCATTTCAAAACGAATAAAATACAACACTATGCAATTTTGATGAATCTTCTATGTTGTGTGAATTTTGCATAATAAACTGAATCTTATTTGAAGTCCCTCATTTTCAAATGAACTATCAACATAAAATGAATGTACCTTTCTCCTAGATATAGTAAACAATTCCAGCTCTACCAAAATGAGCTGAAGGTAGAAATTTTGGTAACATTCTAGCGATTTTGATTGAATTATTGCCTACTAAGTATGCTAGATCAGTTTTCTTGATATCAATTGGGCATGGATTTTATTATTTTGTCTTGTTTTACTCAAAAACCTCTATAACTCAGTATCAAACAAAATAGAAAGAAACTAGCATAACTCTATTTAAGACAGAGTCAAAAAAATGTGCAACATCTGCACTTATTTGAAAAAAAAAATTAAACTGAAAGGAAACTACTATGCAATGAGAACTTATTGAAAGAAAAACTTCTACTCTACTATATACATCTACAAACTTTTGATTCTCAGTAACACTGTTTGAGGTGAACCCCATTGACAAGGATTTGTAACACCTCACCATCCAGCTTTGAGAGCTAGAATGCATTATGTGATAATATATGGGACATCCCTAATGGCATCAAAATTTGTATGTTTTCTAGATTTTCTCTTGATTTCATCCCATTTAAATACCAGATCTCCTAGTCTAAAAGTACTTGGAGTTGTTTTTCTATCAAATGTTCTCTTCATTTGAGCTTGATGAACTTCCAAGCTCCTTAATGCCTATTTCCTTGTTTCTTCCAACTCCATTAGTTGTGTGATCCTAATTTCCATAGGTTCTTCATCAAGCAAGTCTAGTTCTTTGATCATACTTAATGTAGGCAACTCAACTTAAATAGGAATTTTAGCCTCTTTACCATAAGCTAGAAGATAAGGTGAATTACCTATTTCTCTTTTAGGTGTTATCCTATCAGGCCAAAGGGATAGTTTCATCTTCTCATGTCAGGTTCTCTAATTATCCTAGATTGTCTCTTTATGATTTTTATCAAGTTTGTGTTAGTGGACTCTACTTGTCCATTACCTTAAGGGTAATAGTTTGAAGAAGTATTCAGATAAATATTATGCTTTACTGACCAATCTGAAACTTATAAACCTAAGAATGCTAAAGAATTATTTGAAATGATTGAATCTGGTGTAACAAACCTAGAAACCAAGTATTGATATAAATTCAAGACAGATGTTTCATTTGCATCCTTTAGTGCAACTGCTTCAGTCCACTTCCTAAGGTAATTGGTGGTTGTTAGTATCCATTTATGCCTAGCAATCGAAGGTGGGTTTATGAGACCAATGAAGTCAAGTCCCACTTGCCAAAATTCTACTCCACTTGAATTGGATGCAAAGGTAGAGCTACAAGCTATTGCTTTTCCTGCAAACACTTCACATTTGTTACATTTTCTGACCCAAGCATGGGAATCTTTAAATAAATCTTGCCAGTAATAGCTAGCTCTCATTACCTTCATAACTGTGGTTCTTGGTGCAAAGAGGCTTCCAGTGGGCCCATCATGAAACTCCTTCAGAATTTTTTCAATCTGTTCTGGTTCTATACATTTGAGTAAAACACCACTATAATCCCTCTTGTACAAAATTCCATCAATTACAACAAAAGGGATGCCTTGAAGCTTCTAATTAATTTTTTTTGACTTGTCCAAGACTTTAGGATACTCACCTATTTGCAATTAGTGGGTCATTTTTTGTATCCAATTCGCTGATGTAACTGGAACAACAACTTGTTCTTCATTGATAGGCATTATTTTAACTTGTTGATCAATTGATTTGTTATTTTCTTTATTTACAACAAGTTGTTCACATAGTTCTTTGCCTCTAACAAGCTTGGTGACTTTAATTTCAATGTTGCACTCCATCACTTTCATGATCCATCGTGCTCTCTTATCATTAATATCTTTGTTGAGCAAAAAGTCTTTAATTGTTGAGTGAGCAACTAGTAGCTATATTTTTGTTATTTGACAACATATGCCTAAATGTTTTAAGGCTTCTTACTATATCTAATACATGATTCTATACAAATGAATACCTAGCTTCATGATCATACCAAAATTGACTAAAGAAGGCCACTAGATACTCTAATCCTTCTTCATTTTGCTGACAGAGCATGGCTGAAATTGTATCAACACTTACAAATACATATAATATGAAATATTTATCAAAATTTGGATTAATAAGTGTTGGGGCTGCTGAAATTGCTTGTTTAATTTTTTGAAAACTTCTCTTACCTTCCTTTGTCCAACTAAATGGAATATTATTCTTTAGCATGGCTGTAAGTGGCTGCAATAAATTTGTAATGTTAGGAATGAACCTCCAAAAAAAATTAATCTTACCTAGGAAACTCTGTAAACCTTTCTTATGTGCATGTAGTGGTAAAAAAAAAATAGTTGTGATTCCTTCTAGGTCAATGGTGATACCATACTTTGAAACAATATGACCATAAAGCTTTCCTTCATGGACTACCAAAATTCTCTTTTTGGGGTTTAATGACACCCCATACTCTCTACATCTTTCAATGATTTCCCTAAGATGAGTAAATTTTTTGTTAGCATTCTTTGAAAACACAATAATATCATCTAAGTACACAATAACAAACCTATTAATAAGGCCTTGAAAGGCCATGTCCATTTCCCTCTGAAAGGTTTCCCCTGCATTGGACAAACCAAAGGGAATCTTTTTGTAAGCCATAGTACCCCACTTGGTGGTAAAGGCTATTTTGAACTAGTCTTCTTATTTAACCAAAATTTGGTTATACCCTGAATAACCATCCAACAATGAGAACCTTTTTGAACCTAAAACCACTTGTATAATATGCCCCATTAAAGTCAATGCATAATGATCTTTGAGTGAGGCTCTGTTTAGATCAAAAAATCAACACTCAACTTTATCTCTCCATTCTTTTTCCTAACAGGAACCACATTTGAAACCCAAGAGGTGTGTTTTATTGAAAAGATAATACTACCTTCAATTAGCTTGTTCAATTATGTTTTCATAAGGTGTTCCAACTTGGGATTCAATGGCCTTTGCTTCTATCTTACTGGTTTCACATTGGGCTCCAACTCAATTGTGTGTTAGCCTAACTCAGTGTTAAAACCATTAAGATCTCCATACTCCCAAGTGAAAAAATCACTAAATTCTTGGAAAAGGAAGATAAAGGCTTGTTGTTCTTCTTCTATACAACATTTTATAAGCTTGTGAATCTTATCTTTGAATACTTCAATTGGCTCATAATGCTTTTGTTTCACTGTGATGTTGAATTTTTCTTTTCTAACCTAATTATCAGTGTTAAAAATTGATTCAAGGGTCACCAATCCCTTAGGAAACTTATTGGACTTTAATTGCAAAATCTGATTCTCATATTGTTGCTCAAGCTTTTGCTAGTCTCTAGTAGAGAATTCTACTTCTTCAATCAGAAAACTGATAATTTGCTCATCGGTGTCAAAAACCTACCAACTAACATTGTTATTTGGTATAAACGGTCTAATGACCACCTTTACATATTGTTGTACCTCAACATTATGAATATTAGTTGGTATGTCATATTGTGAACCTATGGTAGGATGTTTATTTGCCTCTTTATTCAGACTTCTAGGAATGGACATCAAATTATTCTATTGAATCCCAAGTTTTGTGCTTATAGCTTCAACAAATTATTTTTAGTTACATTCAGGTTTATTGCCTAATTTGTTATAAGCTCAGAATCACCGAATACTTGTAGACATTTGACTCCTTTCTTTTCGGCCCATTCTAGGCCATGAATTAATGCTTCATACTTAGTTGTATTGTTTGAACAATTGAAAGAAAAGTGAAGTGCTGAATAATACCTCTCTTCTTCAGGTCAAATCAACATAGCTCCTCCACCAGTACCTACTTTACTCCTCGAACCATCATAGTACAACTTCCAAAGCTGATTAATTTGTTGTTCTAATCATTTTTCTTCTTTGACCACATTTGGAACAATCACATCAGGCTCCCTAATCATATAAATGCCCAAACCTACTTTGTTCATGTGACTAAATGGATTAACCTTGTTATTCTTGGTTGCTCACTCATCTAGATTTATGTCAGGTATTCCTTCAATGGGTACAATGGGTTCAAGGTTCATGGATTGATCCTCATACTCATGGATGGCTAGGTTTTCATTTATATGATTTGCAACATAGGGCTCAATATGGTCTTTAGATTATGGTTCTAATTTGATAGTCATTCTAGTACCATATCTGGTCCTAAAAATAATATGTGACCAATCTGATGAAAAATAACCACCTAACTTTATTATAAAATCTTTAGAAAGGAAAATGGAAAATAACAGTGGCAGATTAATGATGTCTGTATCTTGTGGAATTGAAAAATTTGGGACAAGCATGCAAGGTAAGAGGTAGACTTTTGATAACTCCAATAGACTTAATGGACATTCCATATAGGACTACCCCTTTTAACAATGGCTCATATTCTAGTCCTAACTTATCTACCAACTATTTGGGCATAACTGAGCTACTTGGTCCTGAGTCTATCATACAATTATGCACTATACTATCACCAATAATCAAACTGACATAAAACTAAGGAAATTTTACCTCTTGAGTTATTTGTTCTTTCTTTCCCTCTGGATTGTTTGCAACTCTAGGTTGCTCCTTATTAGATGCATCAGAAATGAAAATCTTAGCTAGAGCCTCTTGCAGGATTTCTTTCTACCTAGGAAGGTGTAAATCATCTAACATGGTCATGCTAACTATAGCTTTCTTCATATGGTCAAAAATATTGAATGTTGGGGTACTAACCTTTTGCTGCACTTTTGGAACAACAGGCTCTGCTTGTGTTGTTTGAAGCTGAGATTGAATCTTTATTGTTCCTTAGCTACTACAACTTCTCCTCTTGGTAAAATTTGAGCGTTCTGAGTTGTAGAGGGCTGAACCTACCCCTGTTGGGTTGTAGGAGTTTCATTTTTCTACTAAATCGATTGCTGGTTATCTTTTTCTGCTTGTTGTTTGTTAGAAAGAGCTTGTTGTCTCAGGTCAATAGCTCTCTTTTTTTACCTCGTATTAGCTGAAATGGAGGTATATGATTGATTCTATCCTTGTACATGATTAACTCCACAAAATTCACCACCTTGCCAATTCATCATGGCAACATTAAGATCATTCTATTGTTTTTGACAATCTTGTTGATCATTGTTCTCCTTTGTTGTTTTCTTAGAAGCAACAAAACTGCTCTACACCATAAGAGCCTAATTAATCATCTCGTTCATATAGGTAGCCTGATTATGAGGCTGATTATAGAGATAGCACCACACATAACCTTGTTCCAAATTGTTCTACATAGGTACAAGCTCTTTAGAAGAGATGACACCATTCTGATTATATGGCTAATTAGGCCTAGTATTAAAATTTCTTCTCTATCCTTGGAATTCAGCCTAATAAGGTGGTCTATTTTCTCGAAAGGGTGCTTGATGAGGTCTGTAATTCTAGCCCTATTGATTCTTGAGGCTCACTAAGTCTTTGCTAACTTTTTGTAGCAATTTGGCCATTTCTTGTTGGGTACCTCTAATTTCTTGTTGGGATCCTCTAAGCTCTTGCAATTCTGAATTTGCTAGAAAAATATTATTTTGAATGACTACTTGAAAGCCTAAGGTTGGAACAACATGTAATGGGGCTATAGAAGGTATTTGAATGGGCATCAATGGTTGAATATCAGGGAAAATAGGCATAGGAGGCCTAGGTGCAATTTTACTAGCCCGAATTAAATTATTCTTAGCCCTAATAGCAATTTCAAATGCTCTCGACAATGTAACCCCACCCATAGATTGTATCATCATAGCAATATCACTATTTAGTGCTCTAAGATAATACAAAATAGTATTATTGGGTGTAGTTCTTACCATTGTTGGGATTCTTCTCCAATTTCTTTGGAATCAGAAGTTAAAATCTATCATTCGTACTTGTGGTGCTCTCTTAATAGTTGTCATTTATCAACTAGAGATAGATGATCAGATTTATCAAAAAATTGTTTGCTTAACTTGTCTCCCAAATCATCCCATGAAGCAACAATATTCACAAGTAATCCTCTTAACCACTGGAGTGATTTCCCTTTGAATGAAGTTGCCAAAAGCGTTAATGCCACATTCACTTGTGTAACATGATGGACTCCATAAAGTGAAGCTACATCCCTTATGTGTTCTATTGTTGTAGTTTGATCCTCACCAGTGAAAATAGGTAGACTTTTCAAGGCAGCCATTAGTATGTCATTGTGCTAGGCCAAATTCAATGGGCTGCCCCTATTGAATGGTACAAATGCATGTGCTATGGCCATTGGAGCTCCTTGAACTCTCATATTTGGTACTTGTAAAATTGGTACAAGACAAAATATTGTAAATATAGGTACAAAACTTGAAGGCTTGAGACTAGGAGGTATAGAATGAGATCTCGGTGTTGATCATGATCTTGATTTGTTCAATATCCTTCTTGCTATTCTATCATTTCTCTTGGGTGATGAAAGTTGAAAGTACTCAAAGGGGTCAAAACTTCCTCTTGTCTGAATTATTCTCATCTTTTGCTCGAACAGATCTACTTATAACTAGAATAAACAAAGTCACCAAATAAATATAAAAAACCTCTAATAGGTAAATATTGTTGTATATTTGAAAAAAATAGTTTGAAAGCTTGAATTCTTTCTCTGATCTATGATTCAGAGGCCCACTAGGAATGCCAAAAATTATTATCAACAAGATCGCACTTGTGTGTGAAAGCAAAAATGTCTTGTGATCATGCGAAACATGGAAATACTTTTAGGTTGTGAGTACCCTATGTTCACAGTAGACCTCTAGATTATAGGCCGACTTCCTTTATGATTTTCTAATAATTGACTTTAATTTTGATGGAAAAGGGAAGAAACGCTTGATTTAAATGCATAAACTAAAATTTAAACTACGGTGATGCACCTAAATGATGATAAAGCATGTAATTAGATTCATGACTATATCTCTTACAATGTATTTTCACAACTAAAACTAAACAACTTAATCAAATAAGTGTTTCACAAAAGGGCTTGCAAATCAATCCTTTATGAAGGAAAATAATTTCCACAACCTAAAGGGAAAGACAAAACTATAGCATGATCTATGACCTGTGATTAAATATGCTTATGTGTACATGCATCCATTAATGAGATCTAAACTTAAAGGTTTCTATTTTAAAACACATTAAATTCACATCTAAATCTTTATCATAAGAAAAACACTTGATTTGAATAAGAAACAATGAAGGAATCTCTGCTAAAAAATAACCTCAAGTAACCTATAAAAAAGCTGCTACATAATAATAACTATGTAAAAATGTGAGTTACAAGATCTCTCTTTGCAAAATGCAAAGGGAAAATAATCAAGAATTAAGAAAAAAAACAAGTCTTTTCTCAATATATACAAAAAATAGAAGAGAATGAGATCAAAAAGAGATTTCAAGCTAACTGAAGTCAAAAATATGTGAACTCCAAAGTTATTCATGAGTAAAATCAAAATTTCATTAAAATGGGGCCCACCAATGTTATAAACTAAGCTTAAGCAACTCAAAACTTTGTCTCATACTGTATGAACTAAAGTGTAACTTGAAATGGCTCCAATGTGCATGGAGGTGGCACTAAAAGTGAAAATATCTTCCCCATGAAAACCTTCAAAAAGAGGAGTTAAAACTACATGAAAATGAATATGAATAAGCTTAACTCCTCCCTTCAAACAATTGAAATAGTGGAAATCTTGAAATTGCATGGAAATGAATTTAGTTTGACTCCAAAGTGCATGAAAAGTATTTTCAGTTGCACTAGTTGCATGATCGGTTAACTCCAATTTAGAACTCCAATGAGAATCCAAACTCCACAATTCACTCCATTATGACTTTGGATGATTGTTTTACTTCACTTATGTTCCTCGAATGATTTTTGTGAAAAGGTAACTTTAATATTTAATTACATGGTTTATTTCATAACAAGTGAAGTCACCTTTGGGTTGAAATAGATGATAATGTTAAAAGGCTTGACTCCTCAAACCCCTTCTCAAGCTCACGAGCTCCTTTAATCAGTAGGTCTTTTGACTCCAAGTCATAGACCATTAGTGTAATAAAATGTTAATGATTTTTTTTGAAACTACAAGGCAAAAAAACCCAACATGATGATTAGGGAATTGAGTCAAAAGTACTTGAACCCTAATCCCTTAATCATTTTGCATTTTTACTCTAATCTTTGGAGCACTTCACCCCTTGTTGCATTGCCATGGTCTAGGGTTTGGTTCATTAAAGCTTGAATCTTCACCATTTTCATAGCCCTGAGAGACTCTTTCATGAAGATCTTGAAGAAAATACAAAGGTAAGCTAGTTTTTTCTTCAATGTGGGTGTTGACTTTAATTTTCTTGAGGTATTTGACCTTCATGGCTATGGCCTTGTATAAAATTTTAATGTGTTTTACTTGTTTATGCTTCTCTATATTGTCTTGAGGGAACCATTGGAGCATTTTTTAGGCTTACACTATATGTATTTGAAAGAATTATGTCAAATGACAAGGCCTACGTAAGCTATTAATTGTCAAATCTTTCATTTTGTCTAGTCTTCTTGCAAGAAGAAGCTCGATTCGAGCTCATTTGAATGCAAAACAGTGACTATTTTATGTTTTCATGCTTCTTAAAAAGAGATAAAATAACCTCCATTTATTCCACTTGAGGAGGACACAACTTCTCTTGTATTCAAGTCTCCATACTGCACAAGCCGTGACTTCTCTATTTTGGGTCTACATGATGATTTACAGGCCACGAGATTCATTTTTTTGTTCTCAGTATTGACTTGATTCCTCATGGCCATGGGTATTCTTGTACTTCTGGATGATTTACACCTATACAAGCTTAAAATCTTGCTTATCTTCTGTAGCTTCATCTCACTTTGAATTTTTAGAAAGAGGGTTTGAAACCCTAGCTCGTATTTCATTATTCAAAGGCCTCATGCCTGAGACCTTGTAATTCACCTTTTCAATTCCATTATTTTATCTTGGGGGTTTCTCCAGTAGTGTCATAATACCTTTATTATGATAGGATTGTACAAGATCATACATGAATGATTTCTCTTAAAACAAAAAAATAACTCTGTCAGTTGTTCCATAAGAAAATGTTGCTTTGTGGAGAAAGAAATCTCTTACAAAAATGATTTAAAAACCATTTCATAGTACATGTATAAGTAAAATTATCAATATTTTTCCATTACTTCATGCTTTGTGCTTTGTTTCATACATGCTCATGAATGCATAACATTTGTTGTTTCCTCATGCATATATGGCCATGGTATTCTAAATTTATGAGACATATAATGAGCAATGTTCATATAAAATTAACCTTATAGCTCATGGATAGTGTGAACACATTTTTTCCCCTCCTTGGTGTAGCTTTTCCTCTCTTGTGTTCGGCCTTGTACCCTTTTGTATTCATTTTCTATGTATGCACCTTCTCATTTACTATGAATGCATGAAATTCAAATAATTTTATGACTTCCATATGAATTCTCATGCATTGATGACTTTGAACTCTCTTTTCCATATATAACTAAACTTCAAAGCTGCAACTTGATGATCTTGAGGTGATTGTCAATTGTTCATTAGTCTTCTTGTTCATAGAACTCCAAAATCTATGTATGGCACTTCACTATAGGTGACTATACAATTCCTAGTATGCCACCCTTTTGAATGGATCACCTTTTGACTATTCATGGAAGTGTTGTTCAAAATCCTGTACATGCTCATTGTTATTATTACTTTGATTGTTATTGATCTTTTATGGTTGTCATATGCACATGCTTATTTACTTGGTGATCTTTGATAGTGATTTGTCCTTCATTTTCTGGAATATGGTAAGGACTTCTGTTTGATGATGACTTTCATTCATTTTAGAATTGAACTTTTAAGAATGATAACTATTGAATCTTGGTTCACTATGATTCCACGTTTTGTTGTTATGCTCAATTATCCCACTTATGATAAATTCATTTTATTTTGTCAAGATAACTTTAGTCTCTATCAAGCTTGTTTATGCACTATAGTTATGATTATAAATGCAATTTCTTTTGTTGACTATGCTTCTATTCATTGTCATTTCATTGAGTACAAACATTGTCTCTCTCCGTTTTAGCCTTTTGACAACAATTAAAGTTCATTATCTCATCAATGATATTGTATTTTTGTATATGTTTGTTGCTATCTTAGTGTTATGTGTTGGGATCAACCCTTGCAGGAGCCATATTTTCCACCACGCATAATAATTATGAACAATACCTGTTGATTGAAAACACAATAGTATCCTTGTTGGTTTGAATGATATAATTGTACCTGTACCTGTACATTAAACAAACATCTTAGATAAAAGCAGTTGAATATTCCTTATGATGATGATTTCACTTTCACTTTGATGACCTGATCATGATTTTCCTTTGTACACTTCTGATATGTCTGAATTGGATTGATATTTTATAGGTTTAAGTTATTCAACTATTGACAAAATATGTTGAAACTTTATGTCCCAATCTCTAAAAAATATCTTTAACATCTTGCAAGTAGACCTGAACCTAGGGAATGAAAGACTAAAGATAGGAGGGAAGTTGATGATAAAGCTGAAGATAGAACACCAACACAACATTGAACAAGAAATGAAGGATATAATGTTTCATTATATGCTTTCCTATTCTTATCTTTATTTGAATAACTTAGCTCTTATGTTTTATCAATGTGGTTCAGTCATTCCCATGACTTGTGTGGGAATTTTAAACACTCTTTTTCCCTCTAAGAATGAAACAACAATGCTTATGTAATCTTGTATGTTCCTTCATTTAAAAATGAATAAAGTATAATACTATGCAATTTTGATGAATCTTCTGTGTTGTGTGAATTTTGCATAATAAACTAAATCTTATTTGAAATCCCTCATTTACAAATGAACTATCAGCATAAAATGAATGTACCTTTCTCCTTAGATATAGAAAACAATTCTAGCTCTACCAAAATGAGCTGAAGGTAGAAATTTTGGTAACAATAATCCCTAGGGACAAGTAGTAATAATTGGAGCCTTCAAATACATTCACTCTTTCCAAAGGGTTTGAAATTTTGATGATTTGTTAATGTTTTTTTTAATGTTTGAGATCCAAGCAATGTATTTGACTTGCAAAATGCACAATCCTAAGCTTCAAAGATACTACTTGCTAAGTCCCCACTCAGATTTCTCCAAAAACTAAGACAAAGCGAACAACTAGAGATTTGGCGACACTAGCTCCCCTCCACAACACACACTTCTCAAGACCACCAAATCTCAAAATCTTGAAGATCCAAAGATCCTAATGATTTTCCTGTTTCAACTTTGAATAGTACAAATGTGGGGTGGCTTGAGAATGTGGTGCAGGAGCACCTTAAGGTCTTTTGGAGAGATCTTTGCAAATTTTGGTTTGTAGGTGGTTCTAGCCAACCACCAAGGTAATAAGGACTAGGTTATAAAGTCCCAAGGTTAAATTGCTGTGTGTGTTGTGTCAAATTTAGGTTAGTTTAGAGCCTTGAGGTTTGGGTAAGTCTCAATGAGGAGATTAGGCAAAACTTGACAATGTTGTCTTGGCAATTTGTCCTAAAAGTTTGAAAATGGCATTAATAATGTTCTAAGCCTGACCTAAGGGTCCTAACATGTGGGAATAAGGTATATAAGGTTAGAAAAAACCCTAATATGATAGGTGGGAAATCTATTGCATGGATTGAGATTTGGGAAGAAGTGTTTTGTGACTTGGAAAAGAACAAATTTATTTGGATTTTCTGTGACAGACCCTTCATCCAGTCAATTAATGGATTGAAAGGACTGAAATTATTCTTTGAGTCTTTCATTTGTGACCTATTCCTACCTTGTGCAACATTGGTTTAGTCATTTAGTTCGACTGGTTAAGGTTTTACAAATTTGTTTGGGTTCTTGATTTCACTGCCCGGTTTAGGGACAGTTTTGTAAATAATGATCCCCACTTGAATTCCCATGGAAAAGCTTCCATGTCCACTTGGAATCAAGTAGGGGACTGTGTACATAGTGTAAATATTGCTTTAGGAGTCTTTGTGTGCAGGGGAGTTGATGTAATCATCAAGCTCTAGGTGAGTGTAGAGGCATTTTGGCTAGTTGCTTGGACAGAACAACAACAACAAGACTTGCTAAATGGATTAGTTTGTGCCAATCCATGGTGTAGGGGTGTAGGGGTATGTGTCTTGGACATGTGTGTGCAAGGAGAAGTGCAAAGGAGGCCATTAAGGCATTCAATTAAACTAAAGAAACCGGGCTGTGTTACATACCCTAGAAACCCTTGAAAGTAGGGGTTTGGAGACAGGCCTATGTACAAACACTAAGGAGGTCTAAAAACTAGGAAATCTTGGAGCCTAGGAGGTCTATAGATAGAATCCCTAAAGAGTTTGGGTGGTTGTTAAGTAAATCTTTGAGTTATGCCAAGAACACTAGTTTTAGGAAGCCAAATTGACCAAAAAGGCTACAAGGCCTAAAACCTAAGTTTCTTAAATTCGATAGACAAATGAAGAAGGAATCCACCAAGATGGATCATAATGGAGAAAAACCAGACAAGGAGTGGTAGGAAGATCTATTCCTAGTCCCAAGAATGGTTTGGGAACTTTGTAGAAAAATTAAGCCCATGGAAGCTCATGGTGATTTGAGAGCAAAGGTGAATGTTTGAAATTGGTGGAGAGTTCTATAAGGAGATAGGAGTCTTAGGAGTGACCTCTAAGTAGGGTAGAGAAGAATACCCTAGTAAGACCAAAGAATAGGTCTTGGGAAGAGAAAATGTGCTCTTGAGAGATAGCACTCCCCACCAAATTGGTATCAGAGCCATAAAAAGGCTTGGGAATTGAGAAGTGAATCCATAGGGGAAAGCACCATGGTGACTAATGTAGAGCTAGCTAGAGATTTGACAGAGCAACAAGAAAAGAATATACGACTTGAAGAAGTTGTGGAGGAGATGAAGCAAAAACTAGAAGTGGTTGCAGAGACTGCAAGAAAGATGAAAGTGCAGTTAGCAGGGGACAAAGACAAGGGTAAGGATCAAGTTGAGGAAAAAATAGAACTAGAACCTGACCCTCCATTAGCAGAGGAACCCTTCTTCAAAGCATTGAAGGCATTAAGTGGCAAGGCAGTAGAAGGCATCCCTATTTTCACAAGAAGAATGGATGCAGAGTTAGTTATGGAATGGATTCAGGGAGTTGAAAATCACTTTGAATGTGATGGGATTACAGAGGCACAAAAGGTGAAGATAGCCAAATCAAGGTTAAGAGGACAAGCATTAACTTGGTGGAAGTTCTTGCAAGAAGAAAGAGAGAAGGAAGGCAAGAAGCCAATAGGAAATTGAAAAACAATGGTGGCTAAAGTAAAGGAAAACTATTTACCTGAGGACTATGACATCCAATTTCATAAGAAGAGGCAAAATCTTAGACAAAGAGAACTAAATGTAGCTGCCTACACAGAAGAGTTCCAAAAGCTAAGCCTTAGGTCTAGAGTGCAAGAAACTGAAAGCATTAAGGTTGCTAGGTACCTGAACGACCTTAGATGGAACATACAAGAGGAGTTGAGTCTCTTCACACTTACTACCCTGCATAGCTACTAGCAGATGGCTATTAAAGTGGAAGAGAAACTGAAAAAGAAACAAGATTCTAATACCAGGGGTAAAGGAAGAGGCAGAGACCCTAGAGGTGGACATAGAGGAGGTTTTGGTGGAAGGAACAATGAGAATAGAATCCAAAGAGATTCTAAGGTGGGTGAACAATTCCAAGAGACAAATAGTAGAGGGGGATATAGAGGTAGAAGCTCTAACAATGGTGGAAGAGGCAGATTAGGAGGATTTGGGAGAAGTTCTCATTTTGCTTCCATGAAGTGTTACAATTGTGGATGGTTGGGTCATTTGGCTTATAGGTGTCCTGACAAGCCAACATCTTCACAAGGTGTGAAGAAGATCACTTATGTCCATGAAGAGGACTATTCCAAGCACTCAGAGGTGAGTTTAGATTTAGAGAAAGGAGAGAATCTCATGTTGAGAAGGATATTGATCAAAGCACCTACCAAGGATGAACACAAACAGAGGAGAGCTCTTTTTAGAGTCAAGTGCAAGATACTAGGTAAGGTCTACAAGGTCATCATTGACTCAGGATCTACTGATAATGTCATATCAGAGGAGGCAGTACAAAAGTTGAACCTCACCAAGATACCCCATGTGTGTCCTTACAAGGTTACTTGGTTGAATAAGGGGAAGAATATATTGGTCAATGAACAAGTATGGGTTGAGTTTGCTATAGGGAAGTATCAAGATAGGATACTATGTGATGTGTTACCAATGGATGTATTCCATCTGTTGCTTGGTAGACCATGGCAATATGATAGGGAGGCAGTACACCATGGCAAGGAGAACAAGTATTCATTCAAGAAGGATGGAGTGACTTACAAAATCCAGTCTTTGATAGAAGAAGGCACAGTGGAGAAGGCATAATCCAGTGTAATTTTGATGAGTGGAAAGGAATTCCTAAAAGACATGAAGGAGGAAGAAGGAGTTGTCTATGCAATCATGTTGAAACCAAAGGAGGAGGAGTCACCTAGTCAGCTAGCTATGACAACAGAAGTGAAGCAACTATTGGATTAGTTCAGGGATATCATTTGTGAAGGCAAACCAGCTACACTAACACTTAAGAGGGAAATCAGTCATCAGATAGACTTTGTGCCAGGAGCAACATTTCCTAACAAGGCTGCATATAAGATGAAACCAGAGCAGAACAAATAGATAACAAGGCAAGTTCAAGAACTTTTGGACCAAGGGTTGACTAGAAAAAGCATAAGCCCATGTGTTGTTCTAGTGGTGTTGGCACCTAAGAAGGGAGATAAGTGGAGAATGTGCACTGATTCTAGGGCCATAAATAGGATAACCATTAGATATAGGTTTCCTTTTCCTAGGATAGAAGACTTAATGGACTGTTTAGGGGGTGCTAAGCAATACTCCAAGATTGATTTGAAAAGTGGCTACTATCATATTAGGATGAAAGAGGGAGATGAATGGAAATCATCTTTTAAAACCACAGAGGGGTTATATGAGTGGTTAGTAATGCCATTTGGGCTTACAAATGCACCTAGCACTTTTATGAGGGTGATGAATGAGGTCTTGAAGGAATATACAGGAGTCTTTGTGGTAGTCTACTTAGATGATATCCTCATCTTTAGCAAAACAAAAGAAGAACATATGAAGCACCTAGAACTTGTGTTGAAGAAACTTCAAGAGGAGAAGCTCACCATAAATCTTGAGAAGATTGAGTTTATGAAGCAAGAGCTAGTCTACCTAGGATTTGTAGTATCTCAAGGGAACTTGAAGATGGACAAGAGCAAGGTTGAAGCCATTCTCAGTTGGCCTACTCCCAAGACAGGGACTGAAGTTAGGAGTTTCCATGGATTAGCTCAATTCTATAGGAAGTTTTTTAGAAGGTTTAGTGAAATATGTGCACCAGTACTTGACACCATCAAAGGAGGACTGAAAATAAAGTTTGTGTGGACCAAAGAAGCCAATGAAGGATTTGAAAGATTGAAGAGGGAGATAGCTACCCAACCAATCCTAGTTTTACCAAGTTTTGACAAACCATTCATAGTGGAATGTGATGCAAGCAACATAAAAGTGGGTGCAGTCCTAAGCCAAGAAGGCAGGGCAGTGGCATTCTTTAGTGAAAGGATAAATGAAGCAAAGTCTAGGTAGTCATCCTATGACTTAGAGTTGTATGCTTTAGTACAAGCTCTTAAAAATTGGAGGCACTACCTATTGCCTAAAGAATTTGTGGTATACACCGACAATCAGGCCTTAAGCTACATCAATACTCAAGAGAAGCTTAGTTTGAGGCACATCAAATGGATGAAGTTTTTGCAGTCATACACCTTTACTATCAAGCGCAAGAAAGGGGTTAACAACAAGGTTGCAGATGCCCTTAGTAGGAGATTTCTTACCATTCAAGAGATACAACTACAAAGCATAGGGGTTGAAGGATTCAAAGAACTATATGAAGGAGATTCTGATTTCTCAGTGATCTACAAGGTATGTACTAATTTTGAAAACCATTTTCATAGTGAATATGCAGATTATACTTTGCAGAATGGTCTATTGTTTAGAGGGAAACAATTATGTGTTCCAAGAGGTTTCATGAGGGAGAATCTTATCCAAGAAAAGCAAAATGGCAGTTTGAGTGGACACTTTGGATTGAACAAGACCCTAGAATTAGTGGAGAGGTTCTATTGGTGGCCTAAGATGCAAAGAGATGTAAGAAGGTATGTTGAGCAATGTGGAGTGTGTAAAGATGCAAAGGGAACATAAAAAAATTCAAGTCTTTATCATCCATTACCCATCCCAAATAGACCATGGGAATGCATAAGCATGGACTTCATAGTAGGGCTACCTAGGACACTAACTGGTTTTGACAGTGTGTTTTTGGTAGTGGACAGATTCAGCAAGATGATCCATTTCATCCCATGCAAAAAAACACATGATGCAAGTTAGATTGCACACCTATTCTTCTAGGAGGTAGTAAGGATACATGGGTTGCCAAAGAGAATAGTTGTAGACAAAGATGTGAAGTTTATGGGACATTTTTGGAAAACTCTTTGGAGGAGGTTAGGAACCAACTTGTCTCATAGTTCAGCATATCATCCTCAAACGGATGGACAGACAGAGGTGATAAATAGGGTACTTGGTAACTTGTTGAGGTGTCTAACTAAGGAGTATGGACAAGGATGGGAACAAGTAATTTTTCAGACATAATTTGCCTATAATGATAGCACAAACAGGTCTACTGGTAAGAGTCCATTTGAAATTGTATATGGGTTACATCCAAGAGGTGTATTTGAGCTAAGAGACCTAAAAGGTTATGAAGGAATCAATGGACATGCTGATGATTTTGCTCAGTCAATGAGAGAGGTTCATGAGTAGGTAAAGAAGACATTAATGGAGGCTAACCAGAAGTTGAAGGCTAAAAGAGATGAAGGGAAGAGAGATCTACAATTTGAAATAGGTGATTTGGTGATGGTATACTTGAAAAAAGAAAGATTACAGAAAGGCATACCAAGTAAGCTGCAAATGAAAAGGATAGGGCCATGTAAAGTGTTGGCTAAGTATGGATCAAATGCATACAAGGTGGAGTTACCCAAGGAGATGTCCATTTCGCCTATCTTCAATGTGAAGGACTTTGTGAAGTATAAAGGACCAGAAATGGATGAGGAATAGTATAGTGCTGAGGTGAGTAAGGATGTGGAAGGACTCAAGGTACCTGATCCGATTGGACCATAGGTTGACAAGATTCTGGATTCAAGGGTGAAGAAGAAGACTAGGCACAAGACATACATGGAGCACCTAGTGAAGTGGAGACACCAACCAGAGTCAGAGGCTACTTGGATAGCAGAGAGTGATTTCAAGAAGCATGGTATCAATGAGAAGTTCTTAACACCATAGGTTTCTTAACTTCTTTGTTGCAGGGGGAGAATGGTGCAGGAGCACCTTAAGGTCTTTCAGAGAGATCTTTGCAAATTTTGGCTTGTAGGTGGTTCTAGCCAACCACCAAGGTAATAAGGACTAGGTTATAAAGTCCCAAGGTTGAATTGATGTGTGTGTTGTGTCAAAGTTAGGTTAGTTTAGAGCCTTGAGGTTTGGGGAAGTCTCAATGAGGAGATTAGGCAAAACTTGACAATGTTGTCTTGGCAATTTGTCCTAAAAGTTTGAAAATGGCATTAATAATGTTCTAAGTCTGACCTAAGGGTCCTAACATGTGGGCATAAGGTATATAAGGTTAGAAAAACCCTAATATGACAGGTGGGAAAGCTATTGTACGGATTGAGATTTGGGAAGAAGTGTTTTGTGACTTGGAAAGAACAAATTTGTTTGGATGTTCTGTGACAGAGCCTTCATCCAGTCAATTAATGGATTGAAAGGACTGAAATTATTCTTTGAGTCTTTCATTTGTGACCTGTTTCTACCTTGTGCAACATTGGTTTATTCATTTAGTTCGAATGGTTAAGGTTTTGCAAATTTGTTTGGGTTCTTGATTTCACTGCCCGATTTAGGGATAGTTTTGTAAATAATAATCCCCACTTGACTTCCCATGGAAAAGCTTCCATGGCCACTTGGAATCAAGTAAGGGACTATGTACATAGTGTAAATATTGCTTTAGGAGTCTTTGTGTGCAGGGGAGTTGATGTAATCATCAATCTCTAGGTGAGTGCAGAGGCATTCTGGCTAGTTGCTTGGACAGAACAACAACAAGAAGACTTGCTAAATGGATTGGTTTGTGCCAATCCGTGGTGTAGGGGTGTAGGGGTATGTGTCTTGGAAATGCGTGTGCAAGGAGAAGTGCAGAGGAGGCCATTCAGGCATTCAATTAAACTAAAGAAACCGGACTGTGTTACATACCCTAGAAACCCTTAAAAGTAGGGGTTTGGAGACAGGCCTATGTACGGACACTAAACAGGTCTAAAACCTAGGAAATCTTGGAGCCTATGAGGTTTATAGAGAGAATCCCTAAAGATTTTGGGTGGTTTTTAAGGGAATCTTTGAGTTATGCCAAGAACACTGGTTTTAGGAAGCCAAATTGACCAAAAAGGCTACAAGGCCTAAAACCTAAGTTTCTTAAATTCGATAGCAAAATGAAGAAGGGATCCACCAAGATGGATTAGAATGGAGAAAAACCAAACAAGGAGTGGTAGGAAGATCTATTCCTAGTCCCAAGAATGGTTTGGGAACTTTGTAGCAAAATTGAGCCCATGGAAGCTCATGGTGATTTGAGAGCAGAGGTGAATGTTTGAAATTGGTGGAGAGTTCTATAAGGAGATAGGGGTCTTAGGAGTGACCTATGAGTAGGGTAGAGAAAAATACCCTAGTAAGATCAAAGAATAGGTCTTAGGAAGAGAAAATGTGCTCTTGAGAGATAACACTCCCCACCAGAATGATTGTTCCTGCACCAGCAAGCATAAAGGTTTTTGGTCACTAAACAATTGGTTTGTGATAAGGGATTTCATTCAAGGTGGACATACATGTGGCAAGATTAGCTCAATATTATTTCAATCAAGAGGCCTCCCAGTATCTTCCTAAGAAGATATTTTAACATATCACACAAATACTAAGGGTGACACTTGTTGGTATGACACGTCTGCACCTATTATTAATGACTTTTTTCACAACACATTTTTATATAGTGATTGAAATATCTTGGCTTTAGCTTGTTATTGCTTGGTTTGTTCCCACCTTTCAAAGTAGGGTGGTAGGCCCTCTAAAGATACACAAAAGAAAGGAAGTACATTTGTAGTTTGACCACCCAAATCACATGAAGTGCAAGCAGGGAGCACACATAATGCCTTTTTCTCACACTAGAATGGGGTTCATTTAAGATCCAAATTGAAATATGTGGGTGGTTATACAAATGTTAAGATGTTTTTGATTCTAAAGATCATCAAATGGTTTGAGAGAAGAGTATATGCACCTTACAAAAGTTGCAAACCACAAAGCAAAGAAGGCACAAGTTCTTTTTAAATCCCCAAAGTAAAAGATGAGTTTATTTTAAGCACCAAAAACTAAGTGTGAGTTTGCCTTGTTTAATTTTATCCCATGTAGCAATGTCTAGTAAGTTTCTAATATCCAATTTTAATCTAACATGGAAAGCTTAAGTAGATGGTTAATTTTAAGCCCAAAGTAATTCTAGTTGGTCCTAAAATAGAAAATGAAAAGAAGAATTGAAAAGCGTAAGCTATTACAAAAAGCATTAAAAAATGCTTTTGGTTCTTCAAATTTGTTGTCCTCTTTAATCTGCAAAGGTAGTGCTATCTAATAGAGGTGGTGTTGTATCTATCATAAAGCCGACACTAAAAAGGAAAGTGACGATCTGGTGAAATGCAAAGGCGAATATCTACATTAGAAAAAGAGCACAAAGGAAAAGTATTAGAAGTAAAGGCGATGCAGTAATAGAGGTAGTAGTCTATTCAAAATCAAGATCTAGCAAGTTGGCCAAATAGACAAAGGCAACACTTCTACAAAGGCGACACGACAGAAACCCATAACCATGGCACAACATAACAAAGGTGATGCTAAACAAAAAAGTAGAAATTTTCATGAAGCAAAGGCGACGTTGTATGCAAAAGTAGTGTTGTATCGAGCAAAGGCAACATTGCCTTCCTGTAGCAGCAAAAAATGTCAATTTCAAGCCAAATTGTGAAAATAAAAAAGGTTAGCCCTCCTAGTGCCAAAATTTGAATGTCTAATCTGTAATTTACTAAAAAAACACAAAAAACAATGATTAGTCATCTTAGAAACATGAACAAATCATTCCCAATGAGATTCTTAGATAAATAAAGATGAAAACATGAAATGAAAGCATGAAACAAGACAAATGATAACATGTAATCAACTAAATCAACCAAACCTCCATCCGATAGGGGGATTGGTGCTCCTTTGATGTGAAAAGAAGCCCTTTTCCAATCCCTTTGATAAGCTCCATTGGTGTAGATGACCCCGAGTGTGAGGTTTCTGCCAAGTGATGTTGAAAACAAGCTAAAATAATATGAAAATATTGAATGCTATGAATAAAAATCCCTATAGTAAGAATGTTCCAAGTTGTCAATCTATTTGAAGTAGAAAAGGCTTCTACTTATAAGAGTGAAATTGGTGAATGTGGAATTAAAATGGGAGCCAATAGGAATGTGACACTTGTCACAATTCTATTCGATGAGGATGGAGCACATTTTGGGGAATGTGTAGAGTAAAGAGGATGTAAGAGGATTAAATGAATATGGTTGAGAGTGTAAGAGAATGTTGTTGAGAATGTAATAGGAGTGAATGCCCTTGTAAGAGACAAGATGACATGTGAAAGTGTGAAAGTGTGTTACAACATTTCACAACACCCTAAATAAGGTATGATTAGTTTTCTTTAGTTTATAAGGGTCCAAGACCTAATGTGAGTGTGTTAAACACATTACAAAACTAAGTCAAGGAATCATTAAGCTTAGTTTTGTAAGGAGGGCCCAAACAAGTGTGAAAATGTCATGGATGGCATTTTTTTTGACATTACACTAGGATATTATTTTAATTATTTAAAATAGGATTTAAAATAAATTTTAGTTATAAAATAAGCAAAAGATAACACTATAAAAACAAAGAGAAAACCTATAATAATTTGCAAGGAGACAAGAAGAATTGGGAAGAAGACTATGAGGATTGATGATGAAAATTTAGAAATGAGGGAGGAATTTGAGATTTAAAAAATAAAAATTATTGTGTTCTAGGTGAGTGGTTCTTCCTTATTGAGATAATATTAGGTAATATTTATCTAAAAAAATTAATGGAGAATGGATAAATTTTAGTTCGAGTTCAATTTCATATGTTCTATGAAAATTTTGATAGAAAAATAAATATTTAATTTATTTGGAAATTTTTAGCTAGAACTCAAATTTTTTCATTTTTTCTAATTTTTTAACTTTATTTAATTTAAATAGTTTAATTTATTTATTAGATTTAAGAATTTAATTTTTATTTGATTAATTAATTTATTTTATTAAAATCAAATTTTATGAAATTAATAATTTAAATATTATTTAACTTAAATTATAAAATTAGAAGTTTAAATATGCTTAAATATTAGATTACATAGTTTAAATTTATTATTTTAGAATTAAAAAAAAATTAATATTTTAAAAAAATATATACACAAATTAAGTTAATATATTAAATTTATAAATTAAATGTTGTAATTACATTGAAGGTGTTCCCTATATGAAGCGAGTGACTTGATTTTGAAAACAAATGGTTGAAAATTGTAGACAAGGGATGTAGTGAGACTATTGAAATGATCTGAACAACCAATTTTTTTACAATATTACAAATATAATATATAATTAAAGAAAAAAATGTTGCATTCTTATCTAGTCTTAGCTTTAAATTTTGAAAATATAGGATAACAATTATCTTTTCGCTTTATGATTTTTAAGCTTAGATTTTTACATAAATAATAATAAGTTTTAGTAAATATATATTTCAAATAATAATAAATCAATAAATTATGACTTGAATTTTTATCTCTTAAATAGGTTTCATTTTATTTTTCAATTTCAAATTTGGTGTTACTTGTAATTTTTAATATAAAAGAAAGAATTTTACTTTTAACAATTTTAATATAGTTTATTTTTATTTTTAATATTATTTTTTAATCGATTCAAAAGCAGTCGTAGGTGGTTGGGCCCATAAATTAAGTGAAAAATATAAAAATTACAAATACAAATAGAGGGCTATTAATAGACCTCTCACACTAGATACAATCTCCAATATAATAAAATTGGAGCAATTTAGTTCTTATCTTCAAGCTTGCCGATAACCCCCATCCTCTTTGGGAGAGTTTTCATTAGTTTTAGAGTGAGAATGCAAATGCATGTTGAAACAGGGATAAAATGGGAAAAGGTGGATGCCTTCCTATTCTATTTAGGGCATTCAAATATTTTCTAAGAACCCTAATAGGATTAACTATCAACCTCTAAAGGTGAGTCAATACACAACTAGGAGGACTTAGGAGGGGGTGTTCTATTAGATCAAGGGATTCACCACCAAGCAAATGCTTGGAAACAATAATGTTTGAAAACACACTATGATATGCAAAACACTTAAAATAAGAAAAATGAAGCTTACTAATACTAAAAATAAACAACTCCAAGTTAGGGTATGTGTACTTGGGAAGCTTGGAGATGCCAAAAGGATTTTGGAAATACAAATAGACTACTAAAATATGCCTTGAAGAACTAATATTCCTTTACTCTCGTCTTAGTCCCGCTAGTATTTTTTGGGGCAAATACAAAATCATCGAACAACAGAACAAAATCCTAAAAAATCACCAAAAGATTCCACCTGGAGGACTAAGACAACTTTACTCCTGTCTTAGTCCTGATATGAATTTTTAAAAATTGTGAATGTGCTCCTGAGCTCCCAGATCTGTAATTGCTTCTCCTCGGATCTCAGGTTCTGAAATAGTCTAATCTGACTTGTAGGTGAGTTTCCATGAAGATGACAACTTTGACAATACAACTTTGCAACTTTGAAAAATTTGCACTCCAAGTGATCTTCAAGTCTACAACCTAGATCTACAAACACAAATGGACAACATGGAAAAACTTGTTGATTTTAGTGAATGGGGGTTTGCCTTGGTCAAACCCCTTGTTGGTAATTAAAACTTGAAATGAAATAGAAATGATGAAGTAAATGCTGAGTGAATAAAATGCAATTCCACAACTCACCAAACCCTTGCAAAGGTTGCAAACTTGTGTGTAATGGCTGCAATGGACATGGATCTTGAAATGCTTGATAGATCTTGAATCGCTTTCTTTCTTGAATCAAAACCCTACATCACAAATGTTAGCACAAACACACATGATGCCAAAATAATCTTTGACATGATGCTTGAAACTTGATGATAGCTCCAAATACTTGATGATTTTCTCTTGAATGATCTTGATCTCATAAATTTTTCTTAAGAATGAATGCTCAAGTTGTTAGGATGAAAATGAATGAATGAACCTTGTATTTATACTTGTTTATGCTTAATATCCCAAAATCATATCACACCAAGCCGAAATATGAATTCAAAGAAGAAAGGAGGTTAAATCCCAACAAGATTTGAAATTAAATCTTTGAAAATGACTCAAGGAGGACTAAGATGCCCTAGGTGGCATCTTAGTTCCAAGTGATGAAACTTGGGGCACAAACACCAAAAAAGGGGCCCAAACAAGATACCTCAAAATTAGGGTCCCAAGACCTCGGGGGAAAAAGATGCCCTTAGTGGAATCTTAGTCCCGACCAGAAATTAGGGACACGCCAATCAAAATCATTAGGGGATCAAAAATGTATTAGAGAATGTCAAGATTTACCAAAAAATGTCATTCATAGGGATTGTGGACATAAAATAGGGCCAATTAAGCCATAAAGAAGGATAAATAAAGCAAGTTGGGCCCAAACAAGTGTGAAAATGCAAGGGTATGCATTTTACTACACTGCATTTAGCCCCCACTTTAGTGAGAGGATGATATTGCCTCAAACTCACACTAAAGTTTCCAACCATGCAATCAAGAGGGGTTCAAATGTACCAATGTTAGTGAGATAGGATGACAACAATCAAGAGGGTGGACAAGCCCCCAAGATCATGATCCTATGGTGAACCAACATAGGCACAAAGGAACACACTTGCAGATGATATATGAAGCCAAAATAAAATCGCAAACATACACCATTAAAGACATGAAAAGGGAAAAAGGAAGGAACTGCAACGGATCAAACTTTGACTGGACATCCAACGGGGTGGACCAGCTCTAGGCTTGAAGAGGGTTTACAAGTGAAATGTGTTGTCCACTATGTAAATAAAATAACATGCTCACAAAGGCTACTGGGAAGTAGTTGTCCACTAGGTGAGCCCCAAGAGGTCCATATCAACATCATACCCCCATGACTATGATAAGGATAAAGAGGAAATGCACACTCACATGGGCTAGTGAGCTAGGTGTTCACTACATGAGCCCCAAGGGGTCCATATCAAAGCCATACCTTCATGACTTCAATAAGGATGAAAGGAAAAGGCAACTCAATGAGAAAGAGAGAGGATGCTCAAAGGGATTTTTCTTAGTTCATGCGAGGTTTTATTCTCAGTGGACATCGTTCCTAATGTCTCTAAGAGAGGACCAGTCAAAGGATAAAAGATTCAACACTTAGGGAATGTAGTGTGTCACATTACCACTAAGGGGAATATAATATGCTGAGATAGGTCACACTTTTGAAGAGAATTACTGCCAATGTCACGACAAATTGGAAAACGCATCGTATGAAGAAAGAAAATTGCATCAAGGAACATGGAAGAGAAAATGCAAATGAAATTATGCTAAAATAATGCCAATGTATGCCCCCACTTTAAATAAATTTCTAACACCTTACTATGAGAAATTACATTGAAGTAGACAAACATGGAAAGGAAAATGGAAAAGAGGGTTGTCCCTAAAAACACATAAGGGGTCTATGGATTTGGGGTCAATATCTATCTTTTCTGCAAAGATATTAGGCAGCTCAAAATTGACATCATTCCCCAAATACACACAAAGCTAGAAGAATGACACAAAGAGAGTAAAAAAAAAGAAAATCCTTTCGGATCAACATGGAAGAGACATAGGATTTCTCGATGCTTTGCGTCATCTCCAAAAGGAAGACAACAAAAAGGAAAAAGAAAAGAAAAAGATTTTAGGTAAACATGGAAGAGACATAGGGTGTCTCGATGCCTTGGATCATCCTCAAAAGGAAAACACAAGACAAAAGTGACAAGATAAATGAAAAGCAAAAAGCTTACAACATAGAGAAGAATGAAGGTACAAATAGAGGAATGTACAAAGAGTGAAAAAAATCAAATAGAACATCATGAGGGATCACGAGGGATCACAAGACACACATGCACAAGAAAGAAAAGAAAAGGAAAAAGACTAGTAAAGCACATGTAGATCAACCATCCAATAGGTCATCTACATCCCAGTCTTGTTCAGTGTATGTGGAATGCAAATCACTAGTGAGAGGGATCACATCAAGTGAGGTACTAGGAGAATCACCAGGTTCAATAGACAGTGAATCATTCAGTTTAGGAGGATCATCATGGTTGTTGTTGTTTAAGCTCATGGATGAGGAAAATAAAAAATTCAACTCATTATGCACTTCATCATAAATTTTAACTATTTCATCATCGTCATCCAAGTTAACCAAAATAGGAGGATGAATGATAATATCCATAAAAGGTTCTGGTCCTTGTTGTGTTGGATTGATAGCCTCAGATAAGAGAGGAGGGTCATTTTTTATTGCATCTGTCAAGTTTTGATTTTGATTTTCAATGTTATTCTCATTATTCATCTTTCGATCAATAGCATGACGTTTATGTCTACACTCTCTAGCATTGTGATTTCTTTTATTATGACTTGTAATTTGTGTAGGAGCAGGTGGATCAACCAAAGGTTCCTTTTATTCTTGTGAGGGAAGAATGGAAGAAACCATGGAAGGTTGTTAGACCACCTTCTCTTTGGCTTGAAAAATTTTCTTAAGACTTGTTGGGTTTTCTCTTGGTCTCTTGTAGGAAACAAGTAAGGGTGTGTTTATGGATGGGTCTTAGTTTCTTGGAAGGGCTTTAGGCTCAACATTGTCATGTTTAGGTGGTGGAGGTAAGTTTTCAAGAGATAGTCTGGTTATACATCTTTCTTTGAATATTTGGTATGATAGGAAAAGGAAGTTGTCACGCTGTCTTATAGGTTCCATGGATTCAAGCTAGAAATAGTCTAAGGAGAAATTTCCACAAGAGGATGGGGGTCTAAAGCCACTATGGTTCACGATGAGTATTTCATTTTTAACTAGAAAATTTAAGCACTTATGGAAAATAGATGGGACCACATTCATGGAGTGAAGCCAATTGTAGCCTAGCTTCACATGAAAATTGTCCGAATTAGAGATGATAGAGAATGATACATTTGATTTCTTTGGTCCTACTTGTAAAGGGAGTGTGATCGATCCCATCATAGCATGAGCAAAAGCATCATACGTTTTGATCCAGGATTTTGGTTTATCATATATATCTTGAGTGATTTCATGCACATATAAGAGTTTTTCTCTGATCACATTCTCTCCATAGACAAGATCAATTAAAATCTGAGGAGTGGGCTTGTTATTGATTTTGTCAGCTATGTAAAGAGGACCATCAAGTGCATGTTTAATTGTTTCTTCTGAAGAGAAAGTAATGTCAATGGATTATTGTTTATGAGGCTCAATGCTAACCATTCCTATCATTGTATCAATAGGACTTTGTTCATCAGTATCCATAGGATTTTGTTTATAATCATCCATAGGATTTTGTTTATAATCATCCAGAGGATTTTTTTTATAATCATCCATAGGATTTTGTTCATGATTTCTCATATGTTAGTCATCTGTGTCAATATTCATCACATCAGGATTAGTTTCGCTAGCCTTAAGAAATGAAATATTATGGTTAGGAAATGAATTGGTAAATATTTGTAAGTTTTGGTTGGGAGGAGCTACAGACTTATTACCTTTGTCATTCAAAACTCCAATCTAGATATGATTGGATTCAATGAGATCTTTCACAAGATGTTTAAGATGCTTGCAATGTTCTATGTCATGTCCTTTTTGTTGGTGATCAGGACAATAGGAATTATGTCTAAAGCTCAAAGGTAATGGTCTACTAGGGTCAAGGGATCGGATAGGATGTAAGGTAATAATTTTTTTGGCTAAGAGTTGGGTCATGATATTGTGGAGGGTGTCATGTAAAGGTGTAAATTGTATTTTCGGATCCCCAAATATATAAGGATTACTCTTCTTTATAGCATCTATTTGGGTATCAATGGGTTGGGTAGGTTGAGAAGAAAAATTTATTTGAAGGAAACTCTTATGTTGTCATTTGAAAGGTGAATAGGTGTTTTGGTTGGAAGTTTTAGGCTTTTCAGGACGAATAGGGGTAGTTTTTGGTTCACTAGGACTTATAGCATTTTGATAATCTCTAAGGGCAATGCATAGGTGCATGAAGGAAGGAAATTTCATAATGGTGATATTTTCCCTTATCTTGTGGTGTAATTTTTCTATGAACATCTTTTGGAGATGAAAATCGAGAACCTTCATACTGATTTGGGAATAAAGCAACTGATACAATGGAATAAAGTTAGTGACTTTTTCACCTTCATTTTGGTTGCATCTCATCAAGTCAACCAATGTCCTTTTGGGAACCATGTACACTTGGAAATGATTAATAAAATCCTCAACAAGTTCATTGAATGAACGAATTGAGTTATTCAGTAATGCGAAAAACCAATCTAAGGCCATGTCTTTCAAGGATCAAGGAAAAAGTTTAGCTAAAAGTTTATCTTCAAGGATAAAATCAGTACACAAAGCAGTGAAGGAATTGACATGATTAGTAGGATCTCCCTTTCCTCCATATTTCTAAAATCTAGGGTTCTCAATATTTCCAAAGATAATGGATTACTCATGACATAGTATGAAGGTGGACCATTTTGATTTTGATTGGTGGTAGAAACAAATATTTGTAAGAGATGGTTAATGATAGGATCATTGCTCGTGGTGTGAGATGGAGGTGAATATGGTAGTGGTGTGTATGTGTTGGAAGGAAAATTGAATGGATTTATTGTGGGTGGAGGTATGAGATTTGATGCCACATAAGTATAAGGAGAACTAGTGGAAATGTGTGAGGTAGGAGGGATATTGCTATTGGTTGCATTGTTATGGTCACTTGAGGAGTTGAGTAGGTGGGAATAGATGCTATGGTTGAAGGAGTGTGATTTCCTCCTTGCACATTGTTTAAGGTTTGAGCACCATTACTGGTGGAAGGAAGATGTTTTCCAAAGATATGAGCTAGGTTATGCACAACTTCCTATCCTTCATTAATTACCATCATGCGGTGTATATTATCTATGGTAGGTATAACAATGTTGGAAATGTTTTTAGTACTCACACTATCTTGTAAATGAGCTAGGTCTTCATGCATTTTCATTATGTTTTATTGAGGAATATGATCAACCATTGTTTCAATGCTAGGAGTAATGCTTGTAGGTAAGGTAGGCATGGAAAAGCAGGTGTCAAAGGTATGGTCCATACCTAGTGAACTAGTGCTAATACCAAAAGTAAGAGAGCTTGATAACCCAAGATCCACAACAAGTTTTTTATCTTAAGATGTCATGAGTCTTGCACTTCGTCTAACCATAGTATTAGTAGTAGGACAAAAAGTAATATAGATTATACAAGGAGTAAACCAAAGAAAATGGATTGAACACAATCTCCTATGCTTGCAATTACACTTGAAATGAAAGAAATTTGAATAGAAACAATTCTAGAAACTAAAACAACAAACTGAAAGCAGCCCACAAAAACACAAAATAACAATTTCAATCCCCCAAAAAAAGTGAGTCAAAGTGAAAAGGGAATAAGAAGTCAGTAAGGGTGTTTTAGTCCTTCTGATGATATTTGGCAGGTTTAGTGGCTCAAACAAGAAGCGAATAGCGAGATGACTTTGAGCAGAAAAAGTTGAGAGGGACTAAGATGCCAGTAAGGGTGTTTTAGTCCCAACAAAGGTTTTTCTAAGTGAAACAACAAAATTTGGCTTGAAAATAACTTAATTAAGTTGCCTATATAGGGATCTGATGTTTAGAAATGGAAAACAATATAAACGAATGAAAACAAAGGCGATGAATAACAAGCAATTGAATACAAGATTTGAAATGAAATTTTCAATTTTCAATGTTTCTAAATGCAATTAAGAGGATGAACAATGAAATTTTTAGTTTTTCAATGATATGTAATGATGCAAGAAAGGAAAACAACAACCTATATCCACTTTCACTAATGCAAAGATAGGAAATCCTAAATACAATTTCACTAATGCAAGATGCAAGAAACCATAGATGAAAAATGCAATCTAAATCTAGGACTCTAAATGACTCCATAACAGAAAAGGAAGAGTTCTCAAATAAAGGTAGGTTCACCAAAATGAAATGAAGATAAATTGGGAAAAGGTGCATGTCTTCCTATTCTATTTAGGTCATTCAAATATCTCCTAAGAACCCTAATAGGATTGACTATCAACCTCTCAAGGCGAGTCAATACACAACTAGGAGGAATTAGGAGGGGGTGTTGTATCAGATCAAGGGGTTCACCACCAAGGAAATGCTTGGAAAAAATAATGTTCGAAAACACACTATGATATGCAAAACACTTAAAATAAGCAAAATGAAGCTTACTAATACTAAAAATAAACACCTCCAAGTTAGGGTATGTGTACCTAGGAAGCCTAGAGATGCCAAAAGGATTTTGGAAATACAAAAAGACTACTAAAATATGCCTTGGAGGACTAAGACACCTTTACTCCCGTCTTAGTCTTGTTGCTATTTTTCAGGGCAAAAACAAAATATTTGAACAATAGAACAAAATCCCAAAAAATCATTGAAAGATTCCACCTGGAGGACTAAGATGCCTTTACTCTTGTCTTAGTACTAATCTATATTTTTGAAAAAAGTATGAATGTGGCCTTGAGCTCCCAAATCTACAATTGCTTCTCCTCTGATCTTAGGTTCTGAAACAGCCAGATCTGACCTGTAGGTGAGTTTTCATGAAGATGATAACTTTAACAATGCAACTTTGCAACTTTGACAACTTTGCAATCCAAGTGATCTTCAAATCTACAACCTAGATCTACAAATACAAATGGAAAAGATGGAAAAACTTGTTGATTGTTAGTGAATGGGGGTTTTCCTTGGTCAAACCCCTTGTTGGTATTTAAACCTTGAAATTAAATAAAAATTATGAAGGAAATGGTGAATGAACAACATGCAATAATACAAAAGTCTACAAACTTGTGTTTAATGGCTGCAATGGACATGGATCGTGAAATGCTTGATAGATCTTGAATTACTTGCTTGATTGAATCAAAACCCTACATCACAAATGTTAGCACAACAACACACATGATGCAAGAAAAATCTTTGACATGATGCTTGAAAATTGATGATTTCTCCAAATGCTTGATGATTTTCTCTTGAATGCTCTTGATCTCATAAATTTTCCTTAAGAATGAATTCTCAAGTTGCTAGGATGAAAATGAATGAATGAACCTTCTATTTATACTTGTTTATGCTTAATATCCCAAAATCATATCACACCAAGCTAACATATGAACTGAAAGAATAAAGGAGGTTAAATCTCGCTAAGATTTGAAATGAAATCCAAAAAAATGACTCAAGGAGGACTAAGATGCCCTAGGTGGTGTCTTAGTCCCAAGTGATGAAACTTGGCGCATAGACACCAAAAAGGGGCCCAAACAAGATACCTCAAAATTAGGATCCCTGGACCTCGAGGGAAAAAGATGCCCTTAGTGGCATCTTAGTCTCGACCAGAAATTAGGGACATATCAGTTACAATCATCAGGGGATCATAAATGCATTGGATAATTTTAGGATTTACCAGAAAAATATGTCATTCATAGGTCTCGTGGACATAAAATAGGGCCAATTAAGCCATAAAGAAGGATAAATAAAGCAAGGCGGGCCCAAACACGTGTGAAAATGAAAGGGTATGCATTTTAATAAACTACACATGTTATTCCAGGTAGCCATACCTTTGTTTATATTTCTCTTTTTCTTTTTCACCACCTCCCCTGCATCATTGCAATCTTGTCTAGAATGTTGGAAATGTCTAGGTTTTGTAGGAGGTGTGATGGAATCCTCACCGATGTTGATGGATGGATGAATATCATTTGGTGTTTCATATGAATCTACTACTTTGGTCGCACTATTAATCTATCAATTATCCTCCAACTCTAAACCATGAATTTGAGCCTATTGGGGGTCTTGTATACAGTTATTTTTCACCTTTAAATTGACTCGAGATGTGAGGGTATCATCCATATCATAAGATTTACTTTAGTCCTTTGGCACCTTTTAATGTGCACCTAATATTTTCCCATTTTTTCCATGATCATATGATATATTTGAGGCCACAATATATTGTTCAAGAGTAGCATGTTTCCATCATATGGTAGAGCATGATTCTTTGGATTTGTAATAGGGGTGGTATACAACAAGGCGACCAGTATTGAAGAACCTTTAGCAATCGAAAGGGAGGCCTTCATAATCTAGTGGTTGAACCCAACTCTAACCATCCACTTTGAGGGTTATTTCTGTAGGGGGATCTTGCGAAGTGTCTAAATCTATAAAAAAAACAGAAGTTTTCTACATGTAATAGGAAGATTTGGTGTTGATCACTACATGGTAGCCTAGAATATCTCCAATTTCTTCAAAGCATGCATCACTCCAAAAATGGAGTGGGAGATTTGGAAGTCACACCCAAATTGGTTTGAAATTAAAAAAATCTATAGATTAGTTGAAATTAGGGTGCCATGGTTTGGACAATAGTAGATATTTGTCCCACGCCCACATATTGTGAAGGATAGTATTTTGATCATTGTCATTATCAAGTATAGTAATAAAAAACCTCTAGCACTTGGATATATTTCGATCCCTTCATTTAGCAATGGTTTCCATGATTTTGTGATTAGTTGGTGTAGCTTAGGGAGGCAAGGCCATAAATGACTAAACCTACAAATTAACCCATCCACTACAAAGAATTCATGAATTTTTTCTATATTATATTTAACGTCATCAATAAATCTTAGATCAACGGTCTTACCAATAGATTGTATTAGCCCACCCCAATTAGAGAAATCCTTGTTGGTCTCCTTGTTGCTATATTTTTCTCCCAATATTTTTTTACCTCCATACTGATTCACAACCACTATCATTAGTGAATGTCTTGAGGCCATGTGATGCTCATGAATGTCATCGATGTAGGTCTGAGGGTGACAAATGAGGTTTTTGGTAGTATTTTCATTCACCCTAATCTATAAAATTGATAGGCTATAAGCCATTCCTAACTATTCTAGTATTTTGGCTGAAATTTGAAGATTCCTTTGGTTGAGCACCATCCCAGACACCCTTACTCAGAGTGGACTTAAAATTTAGGTTGGGAGGATGCTTTCCCAAATCCACCTCCTAGCCACACGAATACTGTCAAAGGCTCTGCTTGTAGAGTCATCAATCCAGACATGTGATTCACCATCAAAGGAAGCCCTCACAATATTTGGAGTAACTGAAGCATAGGGACACATTTTCAATAGCTTTATTTTTAATATTTTATTGAAAGTGTAATTTTAGTTTTTACTTTTTAATTTATTTAATAATATTTTCTATTTGTTAATATTTAGTTTATATTATTATTGTTTGAATATATTAATTATATTTTTTATGTACATATTTTATTAATATTTCCATTTTGATAAATTAAAAAATAAAATTAATCATTTATTAGATTAATAGTTTATTAACTGTTATTAATTTTTAAAATTTATTATATTTATTAATATTTGAATTTTGATATATTTTAACTTTCCCTTTAGTTTTATTTATATTAGTTTTTAATTTAGATTTAAGTTTGATTTATTTTGTCTATTTATGAAATTGGAACTTATGATTACAAATGAATAGAAATAATTTAATTCATAATTATTTATCTTATTAAAAGTTTAATTCTTATAGAGTAATACTATTTTAATTTTTTTTATAATTTATATATAAAATGAATTTCAATCTTAAAATGTAAATTAAAATCTATAGAGTGAGAGATAGAAGATAACTTTTGATTAATCATTTCATGCAATAATCCAAGGATAACATGTCCTTAGGGTGTTATGCTTAGGATAACATTTCATTTGATAAGGATATTCAATAATTCACCTTTAAAACCTCTTCAATATACCCATTGCACAGTTAGGAGGAAAATAGATAGAGAAAGAAAGAGACAAAATAAAGAGAGAAATAAAGAAATAGAGAGGGAGACAGAGATATAGAGAGACAAAAGGAGAGATAGAGATACTATTGTTTGGTGTTTTTGCACAACAACAACTCAGACAGAATAAAAGTTATCCTATATCTCTTAAAAAGGTTGATCTCTATGAACAGAGAGATAACCCCAAGGTATTTCGGGCATCAAGTTATGATAATGCAGTAGAACAAACTTAGTGATAAAATTTGAATATGCTGGTAATCACAAGGGGTCTTATGTAAAAGTACTGGAAGCTCTAAACTCATCAAATTTAAGATATGGTGATGCTTCAACTTCAAGTTCTAACCATTTATTAAAAGAAATAGCAAAAGATGAGGGTTTCAGAGGTTCTAATTGCTAACATAATTTCTAAAACTAATCATGCAAATGATGAAATATTTGGAATGGACCAATCCCTTAAACTAGTTCCTAGTTGACTCAGGCTATACTCACAATCTTGCAGAGAACAGTGCAATCTTCTAGGGTGTTAAAGATTTTTAGGCTATGGGCATTCATTCAATAAGGCTAAATGAATAGATACAGTTGAACTAAGCACATGAATATGAGGTACAGGTTGACCTTACACAACATTCCCACAATCAAGAAGCTGCCTAAGATATGAACTAGGGATTGCTACAACACTCCATATATTAAATCATCACCATTATGGACTAAATCTAAACCACACCCAAACATTCTCAAGAGATTTTAAAGATGGAACAAGAAACATGCAAGATTATTCAATGCAAAGGAGGCACCAGTCATGACACAATGTATGCACTTTATATTAAATCGTCACATTCGCAACATCTATGGTATGTTATAACACTTTCTTGAAATGTAAAACTAACTCCTAGTTTGCTAACATGTTACCCTGCTACTAAACCTACTACTTAAACTTGATTGGTAACCAACTTAACCAGCTTGGCCAATTAATCCAAAAAATTTACGAGGTAGAGTGCCATACTTATAGAAACACGACCTGCGTGAAACAGAGCTAGGGTTACAAGAAACCACGACCACCAATAAGATCAACTCCGATAGTCCGCAATAACCTACCACTCAACAATGAATGCAGCAAGGACCCCATCAGATCAATCTGGGATCACACACAACCAGGGAATGGATCCTCGAGCCATGCCTAGCAATAAATGAGCACCCGCGTGAAAAGTAATGCATGCACACGCACCAAGAGGAAAATGAGCAACCAACCAAACCAGGTTGAATCCACCAACCAAATTTTCCCACCATTAGTGAACACCAAACACGTCGACCTTGCGTCCAGGAGTGGGTCTCACGACAACAACCACAAAGTGTACTTGACTGCGCCCACGAATCACGCCCAAATCTTCAAAGTACATCCTGCAAATTCTAGCTCGATCCAACCTGCATCTAAACAAGACACCATTAATGCCAAATACACCATCACAATCCAAGAAAGTCCATAGAATTCCCAAAGTCAAAGAACCAAGCAAAAAAAACTAAGCGGAGGCAGAACAAGAATGAAAAGGAAACCCAAAGGGAAACTAGGCAGAAGCGGAACCGAAAAGGAAACCCAAAGGGAAACCAGGCAGAACGGGAACCAAAACCCACCCCGGTGGAAGCGAAGGTGGAACAGGAATGAAAAGGAAACCCAAAGCGAAACCAGGTGAAAGCCGAAACCAAAACCCACTCGGGTGAAAGCGGAGGCAGAACGGGAATGGGAAGGAAACACGAACTTTGCAAAGTTGAAATTTTGGATCCATCCCGGTCCCGGTCGTGACAAAACGACGGAAGAGGAAACCGAAGAAAACCCACGGGTGGAAAAGAAAACCAGAGGCCGAAGACGAATGGAACAACGGAAAAAATGAGGATGCGGGAGGCAGAGCCGGAACAGGAACGGGAACGGAATTGTGAACTTTGCAAAAGTTCAAGGTTTGATTCCACTCCAGTTCCTCCTCCGACAAAAGAAAGGGAAAGCTACCCGAAGAAAACCTAAGGGCAGAGAATGAGACCCTGAGGATGGAAATGAACAAGCGAAGAAGAGAGTGGAGAAGCAAGAAGGAAGTGGAGGCATAACGGGAATGGGAACAAAACCCGAAACTTAGCGAAAGCCCAAAGTTCAATTCCATCCCGGTTTCGCCATCGACAGAACAAAGAAAAACAAGGAAAACAAGGAAAAGCTAAGGGAGAGAACCAACCCTTAGGACCCAAACAAAACGACAAGGGAGAAAACAAAAGGCAAAAGAAGACCACCCCAAAGAGGACATCCGTAAGACCTCAGAAACATCAGGAACTCAACACAATGACACCCCAAATGAAGGCAGGCACCCAAGACCAAAACCCCAAGATTTTCAAAGATAAGCACAAAGAGGGGGGAAAGCCACAAAAATGGCCCAAAAGACCAAGCAAAAATAGGGTCCCCACTTTTAGAGGGGCGTGTGTGCAAAACTGCACAACAAATGGTGAATCTGTTGGGGAAATGCTCCAGAGCATTTCGATGACAAACTGGCATCAAGGACTCAAAATCTTTGGTTTCAATCCAAGCATTAGGTTACAAATAGACTGGCTTCCATAAACCACTAACAAGCTAACCTTTCTTGTACGAGGGTCAAAGTGTGTGCATATGCATTCATTTTCCTTTCCTAAGTTGCAACAAGAACCAAATTCAATCTGATAGGGCTACCTAAGGATTCTAACTCCAAAAGCAACCTGGATAGAGCCTCACTGCTTGTCAAGCGTCTATAGCCCAGGTGAGGTTATCACTGTGACCCTCCCTAGCATATCTCTACTGCCAGCCAGGCATCCATAGCCTCGATAGAGATACTAGGAAACCCTTGAAAAGGTGAACGTTCTGAGTTTCAAAATTTTCTTTTGAGATTTTCTTTTAAAGCTTTACCTTTTCACCTTTTAGGCAATGAATCCCACACTCAAGGATGAGAACCACAATGACACTGGAGTAGAATTTAAGATTTTCACCTAGTCAGACCTCCTAAAGACCATACGCAACCTCAGAACTCTTAAGATTTTTGTAAAGATATAAGACCCAAATGCATTCCAGAATTCAACTTAGTCAAGTGACACCTACTCCCAGTCTATGCAACATCAAATGAAGGAAATTCACTAGTTTGAATGATTATGAAAAGATGATAAGAGTTTGTAAAAGAAATCTCAAAGCAGCCCCAGACAAACAACTAGTTATACAGATGCAACCAGCCCGGAGGAAAGTAGGACAACCCCAAAGCAATCAATAGAGCAGCAGGGAAAACCAACCCGAGTAGCAGACAAGCAAACCAAAACCAAAAGAAACCCCACAAAAACCAAGGAAAAAAAACAACACAACTGAAAGGAAACCTAATCTACTTATGTACAAGGAAAGAGTCAAGAACAAATCAGGACTGGAAATAATGCTTCAAATACTACCCATTGACAAGCAGTGGGATATCTCCTCCAGTGAGGGTTTTCAAACATAAGGCATTATCTCCTAGAATCTCTGTAATCTGGTAAGGGCTGAGCCAAAGTCTGTCAAATTTTCCATGCTCCCCCTTCTTGTCATGGGCTTTATCCCAGTAGAGAACCAAGTCAGAGATTCTAAAGGCTTTCACCTTGGCTCTCCTATCAAACCATCTTTTCACTATATCTTGATATTTGGCAAAGTTTTCTAGGGCATCATCTCTTCTCTCTTCAAGGTGCAATAGTTCAGTCAAGCAGGCCTTACGCTTATCCTCTTTATCATAATATTCATTGATGAATTGTAGGGTAGGGATCTTCAGCTAGATGGGGAAAACAGGTTTCAAGCCATACACTAAGTGGCAGGGAGAGGTTCCTAAGGATGTTTTCTATCTAGTGCAGTTTTCCCAAAGAGCAAATCTAAGCTGGGTATGCCAATCCTTGGGATTCTTTTCTAGTAGTTTCCGGATGATTGTCAGAAGGTTCTTATTGGAAGACTTAGCCAAACCATTCCCCTATGGATAGTAATTGGATGCAAATCTTATGGTAATCCCATGGTCATAAGCCCAGTTAGAAAAATCTAAAGATGTAAATGCAGAACCATTGTCACAAATTACAGCCAATGGACAACCAAAGTGATTAATGATACATGATTCTATGAAATTGATTACTGCTTCAGAAGTGCATTGTTTTCATGCAAGAGCTTCATTCCACCTAGTAAAATAATTAGTTATGGTAAGCATATACCTGTGGCCTACAGATGAAGATGGGTTGATTGGACCAATGGAATCCATTCCCCATTTTGCAAATGGTTTTACCTCTATTACAGACCGAAGTGGAAGAGCTGCAGACCTCTCCCTGCTTGCTGCAATTTGACACACATGGCAAGTTCTCATGTGGTGATGTGTGTCCTTGAACAAGGTAGGCCAATAATAGCCTGCTCTCAGAATCTGATTTGCAGTGGAAGGTGCTAAACCATGGCCTATGCCATATTTATCATGGAATTCAGTCATCACTCTCCTTGCTTCTTCTTTCCCTAGGAATCTTAGGTAGACACCTTCATGATTTTTATTGTATAGGACAACTCCCTTCATCATAAAACTGCCACTCTTCAAATGTAGAGCCCTCCTTTGCACGGAATTAAGGAATTTGGGACATTGCTGATTCAACAAGTAGTAGATAATGTCCTCATACCATTCCCTTGGAGAAACATCTTCAAGACTATAATGCTGGAATATAAGGTCAGGACCCATTTTTACCATTGTCTTGGTTAGTCCCTACCCTCTTAGCAATTTCATGGGTTGGATTTAAATATCATATTCTTGTAGAATAGTTAGCCACTTGGCTCTACATTCGACCAACTCATTTTGCATCAACAACAGCTTGACTACTAGATCAGAGACTATAGAAAAGACCTTGTTTCATAGTATGTAGTTCCTAAACTTCTTCACAGTTTGGATCAAGGCGTAAGCCTGCTTTTCAACACTAGGATACTTCAGCTCATCATCCTTCAAAGGTGAACTCATGAATTCTATGGGGTGTTCATTATTTTGATCAGACCTCTGTGTCAACAATCCTACACATGAGTGATCAAAAGCAAATGAATAGATGTAGAATGGCTTAGCATAATCAGGACTTACCAAAATGGGGCCCTCAACAATAGCTCTCTTTATTACTGCAAATGCTTCCTTAGCCTCTGTATTGCTTTCAACCTCCGCTTCTTGCTTCAACATGGCATTTAAGGGCTTGATTATTTTTGAAAATCCGGTGATAAATTTCTTGAAAAAGTTAATCTTGCCAAAGAATGACTTCATTTCTTGCTTGCAGGGGGTTGAATTTTCAGTATTGCCTCCACTCATTCAGGGTCAATGGCAATGCCTTGTTCTGAGATAACATGGCCTAATATTTTTCCCTTAGTGACTCCAAAGATGCACTTCTTTGGATTAAGAGAAATACCAAATTGCATGCACTTCCAAAATATTTTTCACAAATCTGCAACATGATCACCTCTCTTATTGGAAAAGATTGTTAAATCATCCATGTATATGATTATGCACTTTCCAATGATGTCCTTAAAGGAAATATCCATAGCTCTTTGGAATGTAGCTCCAGCGTTGATTAACCCAAAGGGCATTCTCCGATAAGCAAAGGTTCCCCATTTTGTAGTGAAGGAATTCTTGTGCCTATCCTCATATTGAACCATGACTTGATTGTATCCAGAGTACCCATCCAAAAAGGACATCATCTGAGATCCACTGACAACCTAAAGCACCTCATCCAACGAAGGGACTAGATAATTATCCTTTTCTGATGCTCTATTTAGGTTTCTGAAATCGACACATAGTCTAATTTCTCCATTTTTCTTCCTGACCAGAACCAAGTTTGTGACCCATGTTGAATGTCTTAATGGGAATATGATTTGTGTTGAGAGTAGCTTCTACACTTCCTTCTGAATAATGGGCTCCAACAAAGCATTGATTGGTCTTTGTCTTTGCCTAAATGGCTTAACATTTGACTTGAGGGGAATTGTGTGTGTAATGACCGAAGTGTCATATGTCCTCAAGTCATCATAGCTCCAGGCTATCACATCCTGATATGTGTGTAAGGAATCAATAATTCCTCTCCTCTCTTTTGAAGTGCACACCTTACCAATAAGGACGTTCTTGATATCATTTTGGGTCCCCATATTGTATGTTTCACATTGACAGTTGAGGGATTCCCTTTTCATTTTTTGCTCTTGATCTTTAATCCTATCCAAATCAAAGATCCTTTCTAATTGCACCATCCCTCTTGGGATGGTATTAGTCTTCAGATTGAGGACTCCTTCTAGGTCCATTTTGGCCTCTTGAGGCTCAACCTCATCAATTACTTGGGAAGCAAATACATCACAACTAGTAATAAAATCAAGAATGTGTCTATCATCTTCAAATACCTAAAAATTGGTGACATTGTTAGGCACTGAGGGTAACAGAACAAGTTCCACAGTGAATTTATTTAATCTAGAAAGTGATAATGGATGCAATGTACTTGCTGCTTGGGCCAGAGAATCAACAGTTTGATTCTTACTTCGAGGTATCAGTTGAATGTTGAGGGCATCAAATCCTTCAATAAGGTCCCAGACTCTATGTATTTAATTGGCCATCCTTCTGTTATGACATGAATATTGTTTTCTCACTTTCCTGACCACGAGCTCGAAATATCCTAACACTTGGAAGATTTTAACTTTCTTTCTTAATATTATTAGTAGCCCATGAACTAGGGCTTCATACTCAGCCACATTGTTAGTGCATTGGAATTGGAGTCTGTGAGCAACAAAGTAGGTTTTACTCTTACGACCGATTAGCTCAAGCCCAGTTCCAACAACTTGTTTGGATTTGGATCCATCAAACCTTAATGTCCAACAGTCATTAGCTCCTGCTTTTCTTGGAATGTCTATATCCATACTGTCACCCAGAGGTTCCTCAGGAGGTTTTGGATCCTTCCCCCTTTGACTATTTTGAGTGATCTTTATGTTTGAATTAACAGTTGGGGTTGTATTGATATTCTTTTGTGTCTGCTCTACTACAATTTGACACAAGAAAAATTCTAGTTCAAAATGAGGAGCATCATGGATTTGACACCAATTAGGAAGAAGCAATTCTTCAATGTTCATATTTCTACCCAGCTGTATCTGATCCTCTACAGATTTCTGGATAAACTCTTAGAAGTTATCCAAAAAACCAAGTTGTCTTTCGTCCTGATCACTAGGTTCCTCTATTTGCTCATGGTTCACTTCAGAGCTGCTAGCTTCTGATGTGGGTTCACTAGAAGAGCCTTGCAACATCAAGATTTCCTCTATGTCCAAAGCAGGGGAGGCGAGGACATAGTTCCCCATACTCACTTTTGTCACCAGTATCTCATTTGAAGTATTCTAATATTCAGTGATGACATACTTCATTCTCGGTTCTCTCTCAATTCTGATCTAATTTGGGACTCCCTTCCAGGGGAGCCACATATGGGAGTGATCTGTGGATGTGTACCCATTGAGTGCCTTGGTGAAATCCCTACCCAAGATCAAACCATAGGTGTCAGGAATGTCAGCTACCTGAATATTGAGCACTTGTTGCACTCTGGGATCTGAGGTGACTTGTATGGGGATCATTTCTAGTTCTCCTACGATGTTCACCTCTGTTTTGTCTAGTTGGGTGAATTTATTTTCGGAAGCTACAGGGGTAATACCAAGAGCCCTGCAAATAGAAAATGGCATAACATTTGTGGATGCCCTTGAATCTAGCAAGGAGTTGTGCATATTTTTGCCAAATATGCGAATGGAAATCAGAAAAGGAGGGTCTCCATTTTGCCTTGGAATAAACTCAACTATGAGTCAGCTTGGGCAACCTGACTCTTATATTTTTCTTTACCCCTATCCTTGGGTTGTGATGGACTAGGAACTTTGGGAATTTGTGAACTAGGAGGCCTTGCAACTACCCCATTGGTAGCTACCCCAAGCATCACTATATTTGAATTAAAGGACCCAAGGACTACATTTATGGTTTTAGAAACTCTTAATAACTCAAAAGCAAAAAGACTCACCTTTACCCTTCTGAGTTCCTCAGTGACATATTCACCTAGCTGCTCCATATTCAAATCAATGTGGAGTTCCTTGGAATGATCAACTTTCTTATCCTTTGTTGTATCAGCAATGCCTCCTTTGGAAACATCTAATTGTCCTTCCTTTGTGAGGTATTATGTTGGCACCTAAGGGTAGGATGGATTGTTATTGGCATGTGGTTCCAGTGGAGTAGTAAAATTGTGTGGAGGGGCAAATGTAGTGAACGGTCCTCCAGCTTGTGGATTCTTGTGGGGCTTGCTCCTTAGATCATATTTTCTAATAGGTTGCTGAAACATCTGCACTTCCTCAACACCAGCCTCTTCTTCATCCAATGGGCCATTTTCATTCTCAGTTTCTTCATCAAACAGCTAAGAGATTTCATCCTCATTGAGCACATGGTTAGCCTCATCATTCTGACTGCTTGATTCCTCCTCTAGTTCATTCTCTTCACCCCTAGGGAATGGAGCGTGATTCAACACTAACATCGGGGAATCATAAGTATTTGAGGGCACCAAATCCTAGCTAGTGGAGTTGTTCTCGACTTCATATTGAAAAATGGAAGCGACAGTTTGAAATTCATGGCAGTAAAGCTAAGAATGTTGACTGGTCTTGTGAAGCCTACACCATCTAGACAAAGTGGCCTCTGCTAGGTACACCCCACCTAGAGGTTTCTCAGGATTGGAAGGTTGATCCAGTGGAGTGGGAACCCCTCCATTATTAGGCCCAATGTTCCACGACCTATTCTACCTAGGTGGTTGTCTTCTTTTGAATACTTGTCCACCTTGTTGATTTCTATAAAAGTTCTGATTAGAACCTTGTCCTCTTTCAAAGTTCTGATTAGAACCTTGTCCTCCTTCAAAGTTATGATTTTTGTCATAGTATTTCCCTCTGTTATAACTTGATTGCATGATCTTCTGATTAGCTTGGAGTTGATTGTTCTGGTTCCTCAAGTAGGTTACCTCCATGTTCAGCTTCTTTACTTATTCGGTCAGCTCGTCTAACCTTTCTTTATCTGGATTGTTGTAAGGGACTAGATTCACAGTGTTTAGGGAGTTCCCTGACACTCCTCCAGAACCAGTAGACTGATTCAAAACTTTCGAGTTCTTCAAATATGTGGGGAAATTAGCTTGTGGTTGTGAATGGAGGGGATGGTTAGTAGTTTGTTGGGGATAACTGGGTATTGGTTGGACCTAGTTTATTGGATGACTTGGGTGAGGGACTAGATGCAACTATGAAATAGGATTCATGATGGGCGTGTGATTAATCAGAGCTTGGGTGAGAGATTGGACTTGGCTTGGGTGAGAAACTGGTCCCAAAGATGGTAGAGGTCCAGACAAGTGTTGAGTCAAGTCCGTACTGACCTTAACCACCTCCATATACATAGTGAGCAAGGTAGTTGGTGGATTAGTTCTCCACTTAAGGAAAGTGGAGGTAAGGCTATCAAGGGCTTCAAAATAGACTTCTAGGGCAGTATCCTCATTTCCAATGTAAGGTGCCTAGAGTCTGGTGTATGCTCGGTGGAACCTATTGTTGAATGATCCTATGGGTTCATTGACATCTCTTTTAACCCCAATAAATTGCATGTATAACTCATTAACACTTATGGGAATCTTGAATTTTAGTAGGAATGCAGCCTCAAGCTCTGCCCAATTATGGATGGAAGCAACAGGTAAGTGGTTATACAAGTAAAAGGCCTCTTCTCCTAGTGAATAGGGGAAGAGTTTGCACTCAACATCTTCATGGTTAATTCCTCTATCCCTTAGATAGGCCTGAAAGATCCTAATATGCTCCTCTGCTATCCTATTTGGGTCATTCATATGAAACTTAGAGAAAAAGTGCTCAGGTTTCTTGGGCATAACATTGTAGTTGTTGAATGTCAAGGGTGATGGGTTATTTGCCAAGAAAGCCATCGGTGGAGGTCGTAATGGTCAGCGGATGACTAGATGGGGTTGTGGAGTCGAACCAGTCTCATAATCGGATGAAGATGGAGTGGGTGGTGCTGAAGATGATGGAAATGATGGATTGGATGATGACTCCTCCCTTCTTATGGTCCTTCTTGACCTGGTTGGAGGTGGAAATTCTTGAAACTCTTCTTCTTCTCTATTTATGGATCTGGTTCTCCTTCTGAGCCTCTCAGGAGAAATGGCATTTAGAAAATGCTCTAGCTTGCTTATCTGGTCCTCCTTCTAGCACCAATCCTGTTGTTTGGTGTTTCTGCATGGAAACAACTCAGACAGAATAAAAGTTATCCTATCTCTCTTAAAAAGGTTGATCTCTATGAACTTCGAGATAACCCCAAGGTATTTTGGATGTCAAGTTATCATAATGCTGTAGAACAAACTCAGTGATAAAATGTGAATATGTTGGTAATCACAAGGGATCTTATGTACAAGTACTAGAAGCTCTAAACTCATCAAATTTAAGATATGGTGATGCTTTAACTTCAAGTTCTAACCATTTAATAAAAGAAATAGAAAAAGATGAGGGTTTCAGAGGTCCTAATTGCTAACATTATTTCTAAGACTAATCATGCAAATGATGAAATATTTGGAATGGTCCAATCCCTTAAACTGGTTCCTGGTTGACTTAGGCTATACTCGCAATCTTGCAGAGAACAGTGCAATCTTCTAGGGTGTTAAAGATTTTTAGGCTATGGGCATTCATTCAATAAGGCTAAATGAATAGATACAGTTGAACTAAGCACATGAATATGAGGTACAGGTTGACCTTACACAACATTCCCACAATCAAGAAGCTACCTAAGATATGAACTAGGGATTGCTACAACACTCCATTAAATCATCACCATTACGGACTAAATCTAAACCACACCCAAACATTCTCAAGAGATTTTAAAGATGGAACAAGAAACATGCAATATTATTCAATGCAAAGGAGGCACCAGTCATGACACAATGTCTGTACTTTATATTAAATCATCACATTCGTAACATCTCTGGTCTGTTATAGAACTTGCTTGAAATGTAAAACTAACTCCTAGTTTGCTAACATGTTACCTTGCTACTAAACCTACTACTTAAACTTGATTGGTAACCAACTTAACTAGCTTGGCCAATTATTCCAACAACCTTACAAATGAGGCAGAGTGCCATACTTATAGAAACATGACCTACATGAAACAGAGCTAGGGTTACAAGAAACCACGACCACCAATAAGATCAGCTTCGATAGTCCACCATAACCCGCCGCTCAATAATGAATGCAACAAGGACCCTATCAGATCAATCTGGGATCACACACAACTAGGGAATGGATCCTTGAGCCATGCCTAGCAATAAATGAACACCCACACGAAAAGCAACACATGCACACACACCAGGAGGAAAACGAGCAACCAACTGAACCAGAGCTAGGAAAATGGATGGTCCAGATCGAAGAAAACTAGGTTGAATCCACCAACCAAATCTACCCGCCATTAATGAACACCAAATGCGCTGACCTTGCATGTAGGAGTGGATCTCGCGACAACAACCACAAAGTGTACTTAATTGCGCCCGTGAATCATGCCCAAATCTTCAAAGTACATCCTGCAAATTCTACCTCGATCCAGCCTGCATCCAAGCAAGACACCATTAATGCCAAATACACCATCGCAATCCAAGCAGGTCCATAGAATTATTAAAGTCAGAGAACCAAGCAAAAAAAACTAGGTGGAGGCGGAACGAGAATGAAAAGGAAACCCAAAGGGAAACCAGGTGGAAGTAGAACCGAAAAGGAAACCATGTAGAATGGGAACCAAAACCCACCCAGGCAGAAGCGGAGGCAGAACAGGAACGAAAAGGAAACCCAAAGGGAAACCAGGTAGAAGCGGAGGTAGAACGGGAACAGGAAGGAAACGCGAAATTTGCAAAGTTCAAAGTTTGGATCCATCCCGGTCCCGATCCCGACGAAATGACAGAAGAGGAAACTGGAGAAAACCCACGGGTGGAAAACCAACTCGGAGGCTGAAGAGGAATGGAACAACGAAGAAAATGAGGATGTGAGAGGTAGAGCCGGAACAGGAACATGAAAGGAATCGCTAACTTTGCAAAAGTTTAGGGTTTGATTGCACCCCTATTCTGCCTCCGACAAAAGAAAGGGAAAGTGACCTGAAGAAAACCTAAGGGTGGAGAAAGCAACCCTTAGGAAGGAAATGAACAAATGAAGAAGAGAGCGAAGAAGCGAGAAGGAAGCGGAGCCAGAATGGGAATGGGTAAAGAACCCGAAACTTAGCAAAATCCCAAAGTTCAATTCCATCCCAGTTCCACCCCAGGAAGAACAAAGAAAAAAAAGGAAAACAAGGGAAAGCTAAGGGAGAGAACCAACCCTTAGGACCCAAACAAAATGACAAGGGAGAAAATAGAAGGGAAAAGAAGACCACCCCAAAGAGGACATCCGTAAGACCTCAGAAACATCAGGAACTCAACACAACGACACCTTAAATGAAGGCAGGCACCCAAGACCAAAACCCCAAGATTTTCAAAGATAAGCACAAAGAGGGGGGCAAGCCACAGGAATGGGCCAAAAGACCGAGAAAAAATGGTGTCCCCACTTTTAGAGGGGCGTGTGTGCAAAACTGCACAACAGATACAAAAATAGAGGCATAGATATAAAGCGATAAATATGAAGAGACAAGGAAGTAGAGATAGGAAGATAGATAAATAATGAGAGATAGGAAATGAGAGAAGAGGAGAGACATAGATAGATATAGTTATATAAAGAGAGAGATAGAGAGATAAGTATAAATAAGAGACAATGATATATATAGATGTTGAGAGATCAATCAATAAAGAGTGAAAGGGGTGAGAGAGGGGTAGATAAATAGAGATAACAAAAAATAGTAAGGGGAGAAAGATAGGGAGAGGGAAATATACAAAGAAAAGAAATGATAGGATGATAGATAGAGGAAGAGAGAAGGGAAGAAAATATAGAGAGAATAGGGGAGAGAGAGGAAGAGAGACTGAGAGATAATAAAAAATAAAGATAAAGATGGAGACAAAGATATAAAGATATATCTCTCTTTCTATTCTCATATCTATCTATATATATCTCCCCATACATAAACCTCCTTACCTCTCTCTATATACATCTCCCTCTCTTTACCTCTCTCTATATAGCTTCATATCTCTATCTTTATATCCCTTCATCTCTCCCTCTCTCATATCTCCCTCTCTTTGTGTCCTCCTCCTCTCTCTCTATCTATTTCCATCTCCATATCCATTTCTATCTTCCTCTCTATCTCTCTCCGTATCTCTATCTCCTGAACTCTCCTTATATCTCTTTCTCTCTTTTCCCTCTATATTTCCCACTATATATCTTTCTATCTCTCCATCTCTCTTTATCACTCTCTCTTTTTATATCTCTCAACTTCTCTATCCTCTCTCTGTTTCTCCCCCTCTCTCCCTCCCTCTTTGTCTATTTAGATATCTCTCCCTCCCTCTATGTCTATCTCTCCCTCTCCCTCTCCCTCTCCCTCTCCCTCTCCCTCTCCATCTCCCTCTCTATCTCTATCTCTATCTCTATCTCTATCTCTATCTCTATCTCTATCTCTATCTCTATCTATCTACTTCATTCTCTCCCATTATATATTTATCTCACTTTCTTTCTCTTTGTCTCTCTCACCCTCTCTATATTTCCCAAGCTATATTTATCTCTCCTTTATATCCATATATCTTCCTCTCTCCCTCTCCCTATCACTTCATCTTTCTATATCTCTCTATTTCTCTATCATATCTCTATTTCCCCCCTTCATCTACCTTTGTCTCTATCTATTTATACATATTCATGTCTCTCTATCTCTCTCTTACTCATACACAAATTCACACATTGTTTCTCCCTCCCCAATTCTAGCTCTATCTCTATCTCTATCTCTCCATATTTAAATTCATATATATCTTCCTATATCTCTATGTCATTTTCTATCCATCTCTCTCTATCCCTATATCCTTTACTCTCTCTACCCTTCTCTATTTATCACTTCCTACCTCTATCTTTATATTTCTATCTCTCCCTCTCATTATCTCCCCATCTCCCCATCACTATATATTTATCTCTTCCACATCTCTCTTTATCCTCTCCTCTATCTCCATCTCGATTTTCACCTCCATCTATATAACTAACTTCCTCTCTACCTCTCCTCCCCTATATCTCCCCCTCTTTCTATTGCCATATCTTTCTATCTCTCCTTCTCTCCCTATTTAAAAGATAACATGATCCTTTTAGTAATGGGGCCTTATTATCTTCTTGATTCAAAGGATTTTTTAGTTGTGTTTAGATCCTTGTAAGAGGATGCATAGTTTATTTGAAGCTATCATTTTCTCCATTGAGAAATATTTTTCACAACCATCATTTTCTAAATGGCCTACCAAGTTTGCCTCATGTATACTACACAAATGTATGTAAAATATAGACAAAAAACTCCCTAATTGACCTTTAAAACTTTTTTGATGTACCCATTGCACACCAAGGTGTGATTTATATTTATATACACACACATACACACACATAAAGGGATCAAAAAATTTACACACGTTATGGCCTATGTAAAGGGTTGTGACCATAATATAGGTAGTAGGAATTTTTAATTTAATAATATATTTTTTTTCTCTAAATTACAATAGAATTTTTTTAATTTTTTGTACAAGTTTCTACCATGGGGTAGCTCCCAATAAAGTATAAATCATAGGAATTAAAATAAGATTTATACCTACAAAAATGAGGAGTAAAGAGAAAATATAAAACATAATGATTTGATATGATAGAGAATGAGCCCCAAAGAGAGGAGAGAAGAAGAAGATTAAAAAAAAAATTCCCCAAACCTAGAAATAACACCAGGGATTACACTTCAAAGGTAATGACCTTTCTTGTTTTATTTCCTATTTATTCTTGTGAGTACGAGATCCATTGTCCATTGAGTTTCTTATTCAACTAACTCCAAGGCTAAGTATTTTTTCTTGTAATTTTTTCCATGCCTTTTTTGGAAGAATAATTTTTTTTTTCCAAACCAAACATGTAGCCTATTAAATTGTCCTTACATCAGTGATTTTTAGCTTGAAATATCTCCAATATACAATACATGTAAAAGATATAAATTTAAAACCTTATTGAAAATGAAAATGTAGTAGAAAAGGTATGAATATTTTCTTTCCAAATTAGGCTCTAAAAGGGACTTTAAAAATATTTCCATCTATTAAATCTGGTGGGAAATGGTTAGGTGAACAAAATGAAAATTGGATAAAAAAAAGAAAAGGTACTTTGGATGATTACACAAATTTACTTAAATCTAGATGGGGAGAAATTTGAAAGTTTTTAGAACTAACATAAAAGAACATAATAATATTATACTAAGGAAAAAATATGTGCAAAAATTATGAAAAGGTGGTTATTATAATCATTTCCTAATAAATAATATGAAAAAAATCATAACTATAAGTAAGGATTTTTAACAATATTTTGGGATAAGTTGCAAAACCATTAAAATATTTGGTAATACACCAAAAAATGAAATAAGTAAAAAAATATCAATACTAAACAACAGAGGTGGACATAATTAACCTTGACAATATAAATGTTCAAAGTACTAGAACTAATTTTGAAACATAATTAACCTTAACAATATAAATGTTCAAAGTACTAGAACTAATTTTGAACCGAGTAAAGAAACTACAAGCCCTCTCTCTAGAAAGAAAAAAATACAACATAATAGGATTCAACCTTTTTAAAATAAATTGAGGGAAACATAAAACTAAAAACCCAAATAATAATAATTTCATTTAAAATTATTAAATTAAAAAAATGAACACATCTATGGTCATATCATGTTATCATTGGAATAATGAAGTTGTCTAATCATCAACCAATGTAGATTATTATACTAAAATAGTGGAATTTACAAATGATGAAAGAAATCAAGTAAAACTATAAGGAATATTCAATTCTATAAAGGTGGAAACTGTAACAACAATGTAATCAAACAAATAAAGAAGGAAAGGAGGAAAAGTATAATGTAACTCTATGAAAATATCCCTTCTTAATTAATTATAGATGAATTACTAGGACTACCTTCTAAGATAAAATTTGAAACTATACCCAGAGTTGAACATGTGTCTAAGTCTCCTAATAGAATTAAAGCAACTAATTACTAAAAAAATAAATCAAATTGAGGAATTATTATGAAAGGGTTTAATTCAACTAAGTGTATCACCATGGGGAAATCTAATTAGTAAAAAAGAAGAATGGAACCATAACGCTATATGTTGAATACTAAAATTGAATAAGATAATAATGAAAAATAGGTATTCATTATCTCATATAAGACATATTTTACCAAATAAATGGATAATAGTATTTTTATAAAATGATCTTTGATTAGGATATCACCAACTAAGATATCAAGGATGTAGACATTCAAAAATTTAAGATATAAATAGATAGGGAATTATGGATTCATAATTGCACCTTTTGGTCTAACTAATGCTCATATTGCTTTCATGAACTTAATGAATATATAGATAATTATGCACTAGTTTTCTTAGATAAAATTAGAATCTACACCAAAGTGAATAATATTTCATGCACCCAAGTACTTTTACAAAGAATAAGAGAATAGTTTGCATATAAATTCATCTAAATATGTATTGTTTAGGAAGAGAATTCATTATTTAGGATATTATATCGATGAATGAATTTCCATAGACCTAAATAAGATTAAGGCTATAATGTAATGGTCAATTTATAGGAATTAGTAGAAATGAGTGTTGGAAGCTTTGCAACATGAGCATGAAGAATGGATGATTGTGCTAGTTGTTCCTATATTGTCATTGATGTCAACATGGTAATAACTACATGGTGATAAATTTATTGGAAGTTGTTCTCTATCGGTAATACTCCTTTGTGATGGATTAGTATGTTGGTATTTGAGTTTGGAACTCACCGCAAGATCTGATATGACTCTGATCTCTAAACCATGTTTGACTCATTCAAATAGCTATATCTTGAATCTTGAGATGTCTTTTTCTAAGAACAAAATGTTATCTCTGATAGAGTTAAACTCTATATCCTACTATTGTTCTATGTGAGGTATAGTGTGTGGGAGAATTTGCATTCTACTAAGGTGGACATTCTTATATGATGATTTTTTTGATAGTCTCTTTAATGGTAGTACGATGGGAAATTAATGTGTTCTCAAATCTGGAAGTTGTTTTCTTTGAGGATTATTTTTTGGTTTTGAGAATTGTATTTTAGTCTTGGTCGACTTAGTGAATGCATTATATTATGAAGACTAATAGTTGACTTGGTATAATACACTACATGGATAAAATGTTTAAATCTTATATGGTGCCAATGAAGAAAGCTTTTGACTATTTTGTGTTCATCCAATTAGGCCGGCCTAATTAATAAATAAGATATTCTTGTATAAATATAATATAGAAGCAAACAAAAGTGTGAGTGTGTAAGAAGAGAGATATGTGGCCGTATAAACAAGCAAGCAAGGAGTGAACGCGAATGAAGGATAAGATCAGTTCCTAAATGCTTTATTAGTAATATAGATTTGTTGAGTGATGCAATACTTTATATTCTGAGCTTCAATGGAACTAAAACCTGCACATTGAAGGTGTATTCCATCGGTTGATCATTATAGTAGTGAGCCACCATCATTGCATCTTGGCAATGAGTCATATTTTGTACTTAGGCTGTGAGCCTTTTAAGGATACTAAGTCCTAGAAATGAGCCCCATAATATTTTGTATCTGGATATAATATATTCTGAGTTAACCCTCACCGTGGTTTTTCCCATTATGGGTTTTCCACATAAAAATCTAGGTGTTCATGCGTATGATTTGTTTGTATTGTTTCTATATTCTCTCTTGCTGATTTAGTCAAAATTGTGATAATGGTTAGGTAGATTTTATTATTGGTTTGTGGAATACTGATTCACCCCCCCATCTTAGTATTCAAAATGTTCAAAAATTGGTATCAGAGCTTGGTTCCTCGAATGAAGCCTAACAACTTGAGGAAGGTCCCAAAAATTGAACATGAGAATTCTTTTCCTTCAGAAATAGCCCCTACCAAATTTTTAGAAGAAATGGAAGCTTTGAATGACAAGTTGATAAAATCAAATGAGCATATTGAAAAGCTACAAAGTACAAGTCTGGTTACATGTGATCTTTTGATTGAAGGAGAAGAAATCATCACTAGCCTATTGGAACAATTAAATGAGAAGAGAAGAATTAAAGAATGTTAAGGAATTGAAATTCAAAAAATGATGGATGAATGTGAAAATCTTTAATTAGAAGCAAAAATCTTGAGATCTAATCTAGAAAGGGAAAAGAGTTTTGAAGACAAATTTAAGATAAGCTTGGTGATGCTTGATGAATTGATTACCTCTCAAAGACAAGAAATGGATAAGAGTAGTTTAGGGTTTAAAAAAGGTCAGAGTTCTAAAGCGAAGCAATTCAATGGTAAGAAGACGTGGTACAAAGATAGACAAGTCACGGAGTGAAGAAGCAATTCTGGAAAAGCTCTTGTCAAGCGACATGATGCAAAAATGTATTTATACTTCAATGGTGTTTGTCATTCCTACAAGAAATTTGGTCATAAGAAAAAGGACTGCACAAGTAATGTGAATAATTCTAAGGGAAAGAAGAATGGATATAAATATAGTGTATTGGATAAAAGGGAAAATGGAAAGAAGAATGTGTTGGCATATGGCTTGTAAGTGTTGTCATTGATGGTAATCTAAGCAACCTAAATAGTATCCTAAGTCTTACATCCAGTCTACAATATGATTTTGGTTTCTATTGACAGAACAGAGCAAAACTAGGGCATCTGATCACATGCATAAAAGTTGATTTGAACAACTTACTGAATATATATTTTGAGTTGAGGATCTCTAAGGAAGGTCTGTTGATGTTTGCAATACCTTGGTGAAGGATTTTTTTGATGCGCACTATCTGATACGTGATCTAAAAGAGATAGTGCACTAATTTGTTGTTTATCTGTGCTAGAAGGCCAACTCGACAAGTATAGTAATCACGAATATATAAGATGTAATTAATTAAAAGTCTTCATGCTTGATTAAGTTTTTTTTGGGCCTCTCTTTGTCTTAACCGAATTTGGAGGATGTGCATAAATATTTAGTGGTGGATCTAGCCGACAAAGATGAAAGTAACTTAATACTTTATGAAGCCGATTGATAGATTAATAAATCCTTGTTAGAGGATATATATATGAGATTGGTTCTATCATTTTGGTGTGTATGGTATGTTGAGAAGTGTGTAAAGGTAGCGAATATATGAAACATGAATATGGTGTGAAATTCACTAGAATAGTAGTGAAAATTTATCTCTAAGTGATGTGAAGAACAAAGCAGAGCATAGCGAAGTGTAGAGTCAAAAAGCAGATCCAGAATCGAATCTATGAGATTCACGAAAACTGTAACTTGGCATAAGTAGATGCTACTATCTCATTTCACCCTTTAGATGGTCTTAATCTAAATTTTGTATGGCAGTGAGCCTTTCTCTTTGAACAGTGAGCTCTAGGCAGTGTGCATGAGTGCAAGTGCATTCTCTTTTGTAAACAATTATATTTGAGTACTCAAATTGTGGATTAACCTCTATTTTTTTTCCCCTAATAGGGTTTCCATACAAAAATCTATGTTATGGTGTTATTAATGTTTCCTTTGAATGCTTGCATCTTTCTTTTAATGTAATGATATAATGGTATAAGTTTCAGACTAATGAAGGTTAAGATTTATTGAACACTGATTCACCACCCCCTCTTAGTGTTCCCTTGAGTCCAACAATTGGGATCAAAGTGCAGTTCCTCTGAAGAAGTTTTTCACTTGAGGTGGATCTTGGAATGTGATGGAATCTGGTAGTCTCCAACAATAGGTTCTTGTGGAATTTGATGACCTTAATTAGTCTAAAGAAGATGTTCAAGAATTAAAAGAAAATCTTAGAGATGCTGAGAAATTCATCCTATAATTGAAAGATCGGATTGTTAAATCCAAGGAGAAAAGAAAGGATCTTTGTGATCAGATACAACAGAAGGATAACAAAAATATGGATGATGCTCACTTGAATCAAACCTTGAAGGAAATAATTGAAGAATGTGAAAAGCTTGCTAGAGACAATACAAACCTAAAACATGAGATGGATTCTATGATGATGAAGATGACTAAAGAGATTGAAGAAAGGAAGAAAAATGAAGAAAATATTGCTCAGACCCTAAAAGAGAAATCTGATGAATGTAGTAGAATAAAAGGGGAATTCACTCAATTGGAAAGTGAACTACAAAGAACAAGAAACAATGAAGAAGAACTTGGTAAGCATATTTCTACTCTTAGGAATGATCTTGTCATTGTAAATGAATACAAATAAAAGTTTAATATCAGTTTAGTAAGACTTGATGAGTTGACTCGAGGATAGAAGAGTGGAAATGATAAGAGAGGTCTTGGATATAAAAAGGGAGAAATTTTTAGATCAGGGCAAAAGAATTTTAGATAGAACAAAAATGGAAGGTATCTGGTAAGATAACCTAATGCACAAAATTTTAATGGGTATTGTTTTTCTTGTAATAAGTTTGGTCATATGGTTGGTAAGTGTAGAAGTAATATGAATTCAAGAGTTTCATCATTTTCTGGTCAGTGTTTCAATTGCAAAAATTTTGGTCATAAATCAATTGAATGTAGAAATGTGTCAAGTTAATCTATTGATAGATAAAATGTTAATGGTACACATGTGGGAAACTTGGGCATGTTGCTAATCAATGCAGATCTAGAAGAAGTCATTAGAATGATTGGTTAGGACAAGAAAACATTGTGTGTTACAACTGCAATAAGTATGGTCATATTTCAAGATTCTACAGAATAAAAAATGTAGATAGAAGAGGTCCGGTATATAGACGTAGAAATATAGAGAAAAATGATAAAGGAAAAGAAAAAGTGACTATGGATGAAATCAGAGATTAGATGAATAAGACATGGGTAAGGAAGAATTATTTTGATGCTGGAAATGCTTCCATACCAGAACCTACTTTTGATAACTCTTCCGGTAATTGATTTCAGGCCACTGGCTTAGGGGGAGTCTTTCAAGAAAATATTTCCTCCCTTGTCTATGGATGGTACCAGAACAAAGAGAATAGTTGAGAAAGTGTATTTATGATGTACAAAAGTTTTGGATAACTTTGGCAAAGAAAATTTAGATAATTCATAGATTCATAGAAGATTTTTCTGTCACTACTTGGGAAAATAGAGTCTCCAGAAAACTTACGGCAAATGAATTTATTGCACATGTGCAACCTATAAAAGTCAAGTCAAAACCATCATTTTTCACTTTGCATCAAAGAAGGAAAGGAGAGAACTCGGGAGTAGAATTACGAAGTAGTAAAATCGATTCATTGGCAAATCTTGAAATTTATCAGGTATTTCAAATTATTCTCAAAATCTTCATACAATTTGGTGTACGGTTGCAAACCCTAAACACAAAAAAAAATGGAACAAATCAAAGGTTCGATCACTCTAGATGAATATAATAGTGCAAAGGTTAGGTCTATGAGGAATTTTTTATTGCCTGATGAATTAAAGCAATTAAGCGAAGCTAAACATAAGAATTTGGATATGTGGAGTGAGTTTTCATACTTTGAGAATGTGGAATTCGTGAAATTCATATTGAGCAGATTACATGATGATGTTTTAACTTTGGACAAACCTTACATCATCTCAAAGGAGGTAATTGAGAATTTAACTAGATTTTGCAAAGTCAGAGATATACTAAGGAAGAAATCTATCCGGAACAAAGAGGTCGAAACCCTAACCAGAATAATTAGAGATTACAGGGCCTTGATAATTGCTATAATCAAGAATCCTATTAAAAACTACTTTGCAAATGAAATAACATATAAGATCTAAATAAATCAAGAAGGAACCACATCGGCTGGCCCAGTTTACATTTCTCACAAGAAGATAATTGAAGGTCAGGACTTTGACCTTTGTGGGTTGTTAAAGGATCAGCTCATGGAGTATGTAAAAATAACAAAGGAGACAAGTTACCCTTTTAGATGGTGGAAATATTGAGGAATGGTGAGAAACTGGAAGAAGAAATTACAATTCTTGCATCTCTAACTAAAATTGTTAACAAGACTTCCAAGAAGAATAGCTTGATCATTATCATTGGAATTACAATAGATGCTTGGAAGAAATTCCTTCAAAAACCATAAGATAAGATTCTAAAGATAGTAGTAAATTGTTTTCATGTTTTTGAAGTTTTGATCAAAGGAGGAGAACTGTCGGCATATATGTGATAAAGTATTGAAGCCTTGAGGATTTTGAACACATGTTTTGTCACTATCTTATCAATATCACTTTTTGTCTTTTTGGCATATCGAATCCATACTTTGTCATTGATTTCAAAGGGGGAGAGAATGCAATGAAAAATTCCATATAGAGGGAGAAAAGAATGCAATATAGGGGGAGAGAATGCCTTGTAAATCTCAGGGGGAGAAAGTGGAGTAAAAAGTTTGGTAGAATACCTATAATGATTTTGACACTTAGTCATTTTTCACTAAGTGTTTCCATCAATGCCAAAGGGGGAGATTGTTGGCATATGGTTTGTAAGTGTTGTCATTAATGTCAACCTAAGCAACGTAAATGGCATCCTAAGTCTTACATTCGGTCTACAGTATGATTTTGGTTTCTACTGGCAGAACAAAGCAAAAATAGGGCATCCATTTACAGGCATAAATGTTGATCTGAACACCTTACTAGACATATATTTTGAGTTGAGGATATCTGAGGAAGGTGTGTTGATGTTTGTAATACCTTGGTGAAGGATGTTTTTGATGTGCACTCTCTGATACGTGATGTAGAAGATCCGGTGCACTAATTTGTTGATTATCTATGCTAGATGGCCGACCCGACAAGTATAGTAATCATGAATTTATAAGATGTAATTAATTAAAGTTCTTCATGATCGATTAAGTTTTTTTTGGGTCCTCTCTTTATCTTAACCAACTTTGGAGGATGCACATAAAGATTTAGTGGTGGATCTGGCTGACAAGATGCAAGTAACTTAATACTTATGAAGCCGACTGATAGATGAATAAATCCTTGTTAGTAGATATATATATGAGATCAATTCTATCATTTTGGTGTGTCTAGTATGTGGAGAAGTGTGTAAAGGTAGTGAATATATGAAACAAAATTATGGTGTGAAACTCAGCAAAATAATAGTGTGAATTTATCTCTAAGTGATGCAAAGAGCATAAAAGAGTAGAGCAAAGCGAAGTGCAGATTTAGAAAGAAGATCCAAAATCAAATCTGTGAGCTTCACCATAATTGTAACTTGGCATAAGTAGATGCTACTATCTTAGTTCACCGTTTAGATGGTCTTAATCTGAATTTTGTAAGGTAGTGAGCATTTCTCTTTGAGCAGTGAGCTCTAGGTAGTGTGAATGAATGCAAGTGCATTCTCTTTTGTAAACAATTATATTTGAGTACTCAAATTGTGGATTAACCTCCACCATGGTTTTCCGGGCCGGGTGATCCCACAATAGTGGTTTACAATTTTTGGCCAAATTGGACACTGAAATTATTATTTTAAACTAAATCTTCACATTTGGGCACCTAAAGCGGCTAAACCATGAAGAATTTGAAGATGATTCAAACTAGAGTCTCATCAAATTTTGTCTGTAGATTCTAAATTTTTTTTTTCAAAAATTTTGGAATAAGATTGCACTTCTTTTTCCATATCCCACGAAAACTAGTTTTTTTTAGAAAACAACATTTTTAAAAAGTGATGCTCACCGTATACAACATAAATTTTTTTGTATGAAGGATAAAATTCAAATTTTTTCGAATTTAGATTTGTAACTACGATACCTAGCACTTTCATTTAGTCTCATAGTTTTTTATTGAATATTTTTTCCTTAATAGAGTTTCAAAGTCAAACCAACTGCAATTCAGACATAGGTGGACTGTATACAACATAACTTTTTCTGTATGTATCAAAATTCAATTTTATTTTTTTTAATGGATCAAGGACATCAATACCCAGCACGAACATATTTTAAAAAAAATTATTTTGATAATTTTCTCTTTTTCCACATGTGCAAAACAAAGAGCTTTATTTTTGGTGAAAAACCTATGTTTAATAAAACTAAAAAAACACATACATAATAAAACCAAAACATATTAAAATTATATTGTGGGATAGATCATTTTGAGGACTACCATAATCATTTGAAATAAATTTTAAATGAATTCATTTGATCCCCCAAAAGGTAAATCAAAAGGGATTTTTTATCAGCATTTTGGTAGGTGTAAAGGAGACTCATTTATAGGTATGGTTTAAAACTAGCGAGGTTATATCCAAGGGGGTTTGATCTAAGGTGGTTTGATCAAACCCTCTTCAATTGGAATCCTTAAAATGGAACTTTTAAAGGCTTAAATCATTATATTTTCTAAAAATATGTGATTTTAGCAAAAATTAGTTCCTCTCAGAAATTGTAAACTAGCTTTGTGGGATCATCCCCCCCCCCCCTAACAGGATTTCCATGCAAAAATATGTGTTATGGTGTTATGAATGTTTCCTTTGAATGCTTGCATCTTTCTTTTAATGTAATGACAAAATGGTATAAGTTTTAGACTAATGATTGTTAAGATTTGTTGAACACTGATTCACCCCCCCCCCTTAGTGTTCCCTTGAGTCCAACAAAATGTTACTTGCTATAAGTGTAGAAAGTCTGAACATCTTGGTAGTAACAACAGAAGAAAGAAGAACATCTATTCAATGAAGAAGAATGATCAAACCTTTCATCTAGGAAAGGCAAGAAAAGGAATTGAAAGGATATGGAGAAAGGAATCATCGGTCTTATCTGTGCTGACCTCCAATACAAATACTCCCATCAATCTCTAAATAAAAGTAGTAGCTAAAGGGGAGAAATCATCAGAAAATCTAATAAACCCCCTTATTGGTACTTGTGTTGGATTATGAAAAAAGTATATTTAATTTGTTAATGAGATTAAGGTATTTTTATCAGTTGCATGTGTGAAGAATGAGGTCTGTAGAATTTGAAAGAATGAAGGCATACACAATTTTTTAGGAAATCTACCTACAAGTTGAAATATTTATTGCAAAATCATTTGGAATGAAATGAATAAGTTCAGATGAAATTAAAGGCCTATGTATCTTTAGAGAAGCATGTAAAGGAAGTTTAGAAGGGAATTCAGAATTTCAAAATTTGAAGAATGTAATAGATGAATTTGAAGTGAGCTCAAAATGCAGGATATCTATACATTTATTGTTGACATATTTTAGAGGTATTCTTGTTTGCACAATCTTTTACTTTTATTGATGGATAATTCAAAGATTGTAAATTGTGCAGATAAAGATAGGTTGAAGAGATATATGAGGAATGTGTGCAGAAGAATCTATTGGTGAATTCTCTTGCATCCCTCTGAGAGTGTTTCCTATAGAAGATATCTATGCATTTGTTTATAGTAATATTGAAGAAATGTTGTTAGTTCAGTTCAATGTGCTTTGACAAAATGAATTGAAAGAGAATCATGATGCCTACAGATTATTAGTTGAGAAAAAGTTGGATGTTTGGAGAAAAGTTCCTTTTTTTGAATTTGGGAAGAAGTATATTCAGATGGTATTGAGCAATATTTATGATGAATATTTGTGGATTGATGAAGCACATCTAGTCACCAAAGAAGCAATTAGAGATGTAATTGGTTTATGTTCCTCCAGACCAGTTCATAGACTGAAGATTATGAATGAGAAAGAAATAACTGAGGTTGTAGGTGTGAGTTCTACAGGAAGAGAGATTGGTTTGAGATCAATTGTTGATCCAGTAATAAGGTATGCTACTATGGTCATTGGTCATAAAGTTTGTATCCCTAAGAATGACTATAGTTTCTACTACTACAGTGAATATTGATGTTGATATGGTAATAAGAGGTATAAAATATGACTTCTATGAACTACTTCACATACATATTTTGAATAATTTAAAGGAGATTAAGAAGAGAAAAAATAATACTTTTTGGTATGGCAATTTGCTTGTTTGTCTACTCTTTAACTTTTTGAAATATTTATCGGTAATAGGAAGGTTAGAATGGTCAAATTCAGAGCCTATTGCTTACCAATTCAAGTACTTCATGATAAATACTGGTAGTTTGGCTGCACAAGAATCTACCCTTGCTGCATTATTTGGAACATTTCATATGAAGAAGAAGAAAAGATCTAGGATTATAGTAAGTGCTGTGGAAAGATACTTCAAAAGTATAAATTTTACTATGTCTATAGATTTATGTCACATGGAAGTAGTTGAATCAAGGTTAGTTTGGATGTTTTAATTGAAATATTAAGTGTCAAAGGCTGAAATTGATATATATGCTAAAATTCTATTGGAAAGTCGTAAATGTCTCAATGAAGAAAGTACCTCTGGTAGCATGACTGGAACAGGGAAGAAGAGGAAGAGTGTTGTGAAGCTAGAAGGTGTAGAAGAAAGTAATCTTGAACATGATCATGAAATAATGAATATTCAGATAGCTCTGGAAGATTTGCAGAAGGTTATTGTTGATGCTAATTTTGATTCATCTATTTCTTTTGTGGAGAATCTTTGTGGCATGATTAATTATTTGAAAGTCTACATCTTGGGACTTGAAATGTTTTTTGGTGTATACACCTAAAATTATTCTGGAGAAAATTAATTAAATACTAGTTATTTAATTAATAAATCTTAAATTCCTCGACTTATAAATAAATTGCAAAATTTATTTATATAGTTCATTTTATAATTTCTTCCTATCTCAAATCATTTTCTTATTGATTTAATTAAATAAAAAAAATTAAATAATTCAATTTATTTGATTAATTCCCTCTTAATTAAATTTGAATTTTTAAATTCAATTTTTGTCACATTCCTACATAATTCTCTAACCTCCTTCCACATCATCATCCACCTCACCATGCGTCACATGAATTTAAATATTTCTAATTTCTAAATGGGAATTTCCATCAACAAACTCCTAACAAGATTGGGGACACATGCTGTCTTCCTCCATTTGATGCTCTTCAACACTTGGACATTTGTTCTCCTAAAGGGAACATCCTCCATGATTCCCTCCAACTTCTTCATTCTCCACCATAAACCTCTATAGACTAAATCATGACCATTGAATCCTATCACTTCACAATATGCCCTGGAGAAATCTATAAATAAAGGCTCATTTACAACTTTTGATATATAGAGAATAGTATAAATCTACTCTATAGAATCCATATCAGCATTGTGAGCTTAGTATAGCATTTTAGATTAGCATTTTTCATTTAGCTTAAATTAGTGTTATTATGGTAATTTTATTCCTAGACTCCTAATTTTTGCATTGTTATCACAACATCATCCCAGTAATCATGTAAACACAGTAGTAGCATAATCCTAACATCATATCACTTAGAATTGCATATCAAATACATCAAGCATGTAGATGTATGGATATAATACTTGCATTTCATCATAGCATCTCATTTTTTAGGTTGTCATTCAATAATTCATGTGCAAAATAAATACAATCTGAGAGCATTCATGATTTAGAGGATCCTTGAGAATAGAGAAAAATGGAACAATTTTAAGGAATAGCTTTATCCGTTTATTTATTATTTCGATTTCCTTGATGTAAATGTTTCATTGGTGTGTGGTTTAGATTGATCTTTCTTACACATATTTTATTCCCCACATACATTTTGGTGCCCATGTGGGGCCTAGCCCCATTTAAAAATTTTTCTATCAAGTTCTTTTCTGCAGATTTGATCATGAATTCTAAAGTAGCACACCCAAAACTTTTTTTGGCATATTTGGCTGATCTTTCGGTGCATACAAGTGTTGTTTTAGTGCATTTGATAGTTCTTTTGGCACATTAAATTCCTATTTCGGCACATACATGTGATAATTCAGTGCATCTAGGAGTTCTTTTAGTGCATATGAGAGTTTAACTTTCATTTACCGCTTTCCAATTTAGCACATATAGTGCATCTTTTAGTGCATTTAGTAAATCTTTTAGCGCATCTAGTTTTCTTTGCAAAATTTTTAAATTCTAGAAGCTGATTAATATCTTTTTCTTTTGTAGGTATTTTAAATGCTGTTAGAGACTTTGCTAAAACTATAAGAACACTGTCAAAGACAAATAATCTGAAACTACTAAGGGATGTTTTGTAGGGGTTGGAGTTATTATTGTTTCTTTGGATTAAATTAGGAACCTAGTTTAATTAAGATGTAAATAAACGCCATGTTTGTTGTGCTTGTAGAGTGGTAGGAATATGCTCTCCCCTTAACTAGGTGATCAAAAATCTAGTCCCATTCTTTTCATTTTATTGCAATTTTATCCTTAGAGGGCCTACCTAGTGGGAAAAAGTAATCACCCCAGGGAACGACCCAATCAAGAATAGGATAAAGCCAAGCAACTTCCACCCGGTATATAAGTGTGGGTACTTGAGGAAAGTTCAAATATCACAAGGGTTTATTCGTCAAGAAGAGAAACAATGGTCTCTTGCCGCATGGATGACCCCCCAAATGGAATGCCTATACTAGAACCTTCTTATTATAGTAAGCCAAAATCCCATTCTATTTGTTGGTGCAAGAGGTCTAACCTCTAAAGCTATCCCATATTCTTGTGGCTTTTAGTAGAGATGAAAAGTTCATTATGAGAGATTCATGAGAACTGAAGCTTGGCTGACCCAAGAAGTGAGTGTCGTGGAGGGGATCCAGTGTAGTCAAGCTTCTAATCATCCGCTAAAAGTAAGCACAACTGGAGTAAAATCCAAGTGGGAATCTAGTGAATATTTTCCTACATAGCCTTAGGAATTGTACTTGTTTGATGAGTCTTACATGTGTGTTTTCAAATAACATTCAAACAAACATCACACACAGAAATGTACAACCATTGATTTAGAAGAACATCCATTCAAAAAATCATTTCCCTACTATAAAAACAAGAAAAATCAATCAAACTACAAGAAAATAGTGGCATTCCCCATTTTAGTGCATCCATTGACTATTATGGTGCATACATTCCCCAGTTTAGAGCATCCATTGACTATTCTGATGCATACAAGCTATCTTTTAATGCATACATTCCCTATTTTGGCACATTTGTTCCATTCTGCAGTGCATACAAGCTATCTTTTAGCTCATCCAGGCTATTCTTTAGTGCATCTATCTTTTAGCACATCTGTGTACTATTTTAGCACATTCAAGAAAATTATAACCAAAGAGCTAAATTTGAGTTTCTATATGACAATTGAAACCAGATTCAAATATTTCTTCTTGACCAACATTTATTCCTTATCCCAACCATAATTTTAACTTGGCGAAGCTAGCATTTGCAAGTGAAAATCCTTTACCTAAGCTTTAATCAAACATCTAAAGGTTCCTCATCATCCTACCTATCTCTAATTAATAGTTGAGTTTCACCTTCAAGATTCATGATCCTTTATCCTGAAACAAGTGTTGTATGATTAGATTTAATTTAGTCCTTTTTGAACTCCTAAACAACGATTAAAGATTAGTAAATTTTCATCACTTATATGTTTGTTTCAACAAGAACCCAAAAGAAAAAACTTAAACAAAAGGAAACTGAAACTCAAAAAATGATGGTTGAACAAGAAGAAAATCCCTTTTTGAAACTCCATCAAAATAAAGTAGATGAAATAACAAATGAAGATGTAGAAAAAGAAAAAAAAGATCCCCAATTCCACAAATTCATAGAAAGGATTTTTGAAAAAGATGGAGAAAGATACTTGCTGATGTTAGCAAACAAAGGCACCAAATTACCCCCTAATTTTGATGTCAATAAATTAAAGGGAGCACCTAAACAATAGAAGTTGAAACACAAAATGAATCAAGAAACAATGATGCTATGGGTGCTTTGACACAATAGATGCAAGCTCTCCAACACCAAATACAAGACATGCAAAGGGGAACCACGAAGAGATACTTGCTACAAGACTTTTTTCCATAACCCTTTGATAGAAATTTGAACATGATACCTTTTCCACTCAATTGTGACCTCCCAAAATATGATAAATACAATGGAAAATATGATCCCATAAATCACATAAGATAATTTCGAACCATGAGCCTAGAGTTTGCACATGAGGACACCTACTTGATGAGATTATTTTCATGAAGTTTGGGTGGAAATTTTATGGAATGGTTCTCGAAACTACCATTGGGCATAGGATCCTTTGAAGAACTAGTCAATGAATTTATCACACAATATTCTTATAACATTCAACATGAGATTACAATGAAATATTTTTGCAATACCAAATAGAAAAATGGATAATCATTCCTCATATTCTTACAAAGATGGAGAAGATTGTTTGTTCGATATGCTCAACCTATACTCGAGCAAGAAAAAATGGAAATCTTCATTGACAATCTAAATAATGAAATGAGCTATAGATTGTAATTACTATGTTCACCTAGCTTTGAGAAGATAATTGAAAATGGTCTCAAAATCAAAGAAGATTTGGTCAAGAGAGGTGTATTGAAAATCTACAATGATGGATCAAACAATGCAAACTCGTCCAATCATCATAACAACAATGAAAAATCAAAAATTTGGACAAGAAACAAGAATATTGGTAATGATGGTGTAGCTGAAATGCATAATACCAAACCAATATTTAATCTATCGAGAATCACACCTAAGACCAACCAAAACCCCAATCAAAACACCAATCAAAATAACAACCAAAACAACACCCAAAATAGTAACCAAAACAATGCTCCATCTCGACCACCACCATATCAAATACCATCAAATCGTAGCAAATTCACACCTTTGGGTCAGTCACTCGAATCCACATTAAGAGATCTTCTTGCATAAAATCTTATCACCTTACCTAACACCCAAGGTTTTGAGCCAAAAGTGATATCATCATGGTGGAATGATGCCTATTACTGTGAATTTCATCGATGGAAAGGCCATCAAATGAATAAATATATGTAATTAAAGCACAAGGTGCAAGACTTAATCGACCAAAATATCATACAAATAGAAGGACCCCAAAAAAATGCTGATCATGGTGCATTCAAGAATCCCTTACCAAATTATGAAAAAGGGGAATCCTCTACAATGAACAACAAAGCGAAAAATTTAAATTATGTTCATGATACTCTCATCCTTCATATTTTGATAGTTGAGGATTAGACAAATGACAGTAAAATCAATGAAACAAAAGACATTGTTACATCTAAAATCAAATTAATGACATTCCAATTGAACATGGACAAGACACCACCATAGCTGAAAAGCAAATCAATGACACCAACATCACATCAAATCAAGTCCATGACATCAAACAAGACATGGCCGCAATAGACAACAAAATCAATGTCATTAAAATCAAAGAGAAATAAGACAACATGCTCGTGAATGTGACCATGAGAGTACAATCCAAGTATATACTAAAAGGAAGCACATCCAAAACACCTACTGCCCCATCACATCAATACAACATTGTTGATCAACTGTAAAATATCCTAGCACAAATATCTATATCGAAACTCCTCAAGATTTCACCTGCCCACAAGGAAATTTTGGAAAAGGCCCTAGTGGACACAACAATACCAATAGATTTGGAAGTTTGTACATTCCAACCCATGGTGGGGCATTTGATTACACCTCATTGCCTATCATTCTCAGAAAATGATGACACATCCATCACTCATCCCCTTAATGTAGTGCTTCACATTGAGGTCTTAATACATAAAAATTGAGTCAAGCACATTCTAATAGATGGAGGAGCCGGTCTTAATATATGTACCTTAAAGCTCATGGGTGATCCCACAATAGTGGTTTACAATTTTTGGGCAAACTGGACACTGCAATTATTATTTTTAACTAAATCTTCACTTTCGGGCTCTTGTAGCGGCTAAACCGTGAGGAATTTGAAAATGATGCAAACTAGAGTCTCATCAAATTTTGTCTCTAGATTCTAAAAATATTTTTTTCAAAATTTTTGGAATCAAATTACACTTTTTTTTCCATCTCCCACGAAAACTGGTTTTTTTTCAGAAAACAACATTTTTAAAAAGTGACGCTCACCGTATACAACATAAATTTTTTTGTATGAAGGATAAAATTCTAATTTTTTAGAATTTAGATTTGTAACTATGGTATCTAGAACTTTCATTTGGTCTCATAGTTTTTTATTGAATATTTTTTCCTTAATCAAGTTTCAAAGTCAAACCAATTGCAATTCAGACATAGGCGGACTATATAGAACATAACTTTTTCTGTATGAATCAAAATTCAATTTTTTTTTTTTTAATGGATCAAGGACATCAATACCCAGCCTCAACATATTTTAAAATTTTTTATTTTCATAATCTGCTATTTTTCCACATGTGCAGACCAGAGATTTTGATTTTTCAGTGAAAAACCTATGTTTAATAAAACTAAAAAATAAAATACATAATAAAAGCAAATCATATTAAAATTATATTCGATGGGTAGCTCATTTCGAGGACTATCTTTATCTAGTTGGGTTTCTAAATTTTTCTGCATTTTCATTTTCAAATTGAGCTTCGAACTATAATTTTTTACAAAAAAAATCATTTTTTTAAGAGATAGGGGAAAAAGGGTGTTCGGCCGAACCTAGTTTAAGGGGTTTAGCCGAACCTATCTACATTAAAATAGTGAAAAAAATTCACGGGGTCTGGAAAAATGACGGGTTTTTAAAAAAAAAATCCTTATTAAGGGGGTTCGACCGAACCATAGTTCACTCGAACCCCTTTATTTTAATATTTCCGCTCACATCTCAAAGGGGTTCGAGCGAACAATTTGGTTTGGCTGAACCCCTTCACTTTGTGTAGAGGGAAAAAATGAATTTTTCCTTCCTCCACAAAAGTGTTCACCACTTATGTGGGTTGACCCTCATTCATGCACTGGGATTCTCAGAGAATGCAATAGGTTCAAGGAAAAAGATCAGTATCAAAGCCTATGATGATGAAGAAAGATCTTCACAAGGACTAATTGTGTTGCCAATTTACGTGGGACTAATTCAAAAACATGTGATTTTCTAATTTCTGGACAAATACTTGACATACAATATACTCTTGGGTCATCCTTGGATCCATGAGATGCAGGTAGTCCCCTTAATTTACCATCAATGTCTAAAATTCCCTTGTAATGGGCAAGAGAACACTATTTCAATTGATCTCAATAGTCCTCAGTATTGCAACACCCTCAAGTTGGTCTAGGATTTCTTTGTGCCCCATAACAGATAATCTCTCGCTTCCACATCTTCCACCTCAAGTAATTCAAGCCAATCAAATTCCTTTCCAAAACTGCTTGCCATGTCCTCAAATAAAGAAAGCCAACCAAATTCCTTGCCTAAATATCCTAAGAAAAAGGAAAAAGCTACCCCTTCTACCTCAACCAATCATGAAGCCCAACTCAATGCTTTGTCCAAAAAATTTGAGAAAAATCTCCAAGTCAAAGATAAAGGTGTGGGTGAATATTCTATTGAGCAATCCCTATGTCTCCTGCAATTATCTTCCCCAAAGTCATATGGTCAACCATCAACCTCAACACAATAGTCCTCACACCCTTCCATGATTTTTGATGGTCAATTTGTGAAAGTAGGCACTATAGTTGATGAAGTGGAAGACAAATATGTTCTAAACTGGCTTTACAAGGATTAAGTTGAATCTCAAGTAGTAACAACTAATTTACAAAAAACACAATATGGCAAAGGGTTTTCATTATTGAAGAAAATGGGATATGAAGGAAAAGGTCTCATGGGAAAGAGACAAGAAGGAATCATGGAACCAATCCAACCCATATTAACCAATCCAAAAGATAAGACATGGCTAGGATATAAAGAGGAAACAAAATAAGAAGCCACCCAGAAGGTTGTTGAGCGAATCCTATAACTACAAGCTGGTAATGACTATGAAACTAACTCAAGTGAATATGAGTGGGATTTGTTATTTGAAGAGTCTTGTCATGACAAGGGAATTGATGTGATACAAAATTATGCACCCATACGTGAGGATGGATAAAATTTGGGGTCAATACCACTTGAATTTGGATCACAACATATCGATGAATCCAACAAGGATGATCAAACTCCCAATGAGATAGATCATTCGAAGGAGAGTTACATCATAGACCTTGAAATTTCTATTAAAATACTTGAAGACGTTGCCATTAGGATCCTCACTAACTTTGACTTAAACTAATCCTATGATTCCCTACTTCTAGTAAATCTCGAACTTATCGACTAGGACCAAACCGAGCCTCTCGATGTTCTTGTCTTTTCAAACGAGGATGCCATCGTCAAATTCCTCTATGCTGAAAACCCCAAAACATGTTCCACCATTGAATGTCAAAATGAAGCTTTCAGTCAGGGGAGTGTCAAATCTCTCAGCTACAAAATGAATAATACAAAAAATTGATCTAATGGTGAAAACCACTCTATGGCAATATTAGATCCGGAAAAAGTAAAAATAAAGAGTACATCCAACAATGAAAACCTCTCTAAGGCACTGAAGGATGAGAGATTTGACACTATCCCTGAACACTTTCAAGAGAGATAAAAATTATTGGTTGAGCCCACCCAATCCATCAATATTGGCATAGCAAAAATAGTGAAGACTCTACATTTAGCAACATCCTTGACAGAACAAGAAAAACCAAGCTTCACCAAATTCTTTGAAGAGTGAAAAATAAAATTTGCTTGGTCCTATGTAGACATGCCAAGGATAGATCCAAATTTAATCATGCATCATTTATCCTTACCACCAGGAATAGAACCAGTGAAGTAAAAGTTAAGGAAAATGCATCCACATATTTCCTACTTGGTGAAAGAAAAATTGAAGAAGTTATTAGATGTAGGGTTCATCAGACCAATTGATCATGCCAAGTGGATCTCCAATATTGTACTAGTTTCAAAACCTAACAACAGTATTTGGATTTGCAAAGATATTAGAGATCTCAATAAAGTTTGTCTAAAGGATGATTTTCCTCTACCCAACATAGACATCATCGTGGACCTAACAACAAGACATGCCATGTTGTCACTTATGGATGGATTTTCAAGATATAACCAAATCAAAATTGCACCCGAGGATCAAGATAAAATAGTCTTCACATGCCCATGGGGCACATTTTATTGGAACATCATGCCCTTTGGATTGAAGAATGTGGGAGCTACTTATCAGTGAGCCATGATGACAATCTTCCATGATATGATGCACACATTCATGGAAGACTATGTAGATGATCCATTGGAAAAATCATACACTAGAGAAGGACACCTAGAGATCTTGATAAAATCTTCATCAAACTGGAAAAATTCAATGTACGACTGAATCCAAAAAAATGTATATTTGGGGTGACATCTACAAAGCTCTTGGGATATATAGTTTTAGAAAAGGGCATTGAGGTGGATCCCATGGAAGTTAAGGAAATCATGGAGATTTTGCCTCCAAAGAACATCAGTCAGCTCAGATCACTCAAAGAAATATTTCAGTCTATCCAAAGATTCATCTCACAACTGGCAGACAAGACCCATCCTTTCACTCACTTTCTACACAAAATTTTTTCCTTTAGATGGAATGAGAAATGTGAAACCACGTTCAACTAATTGAAACAATATCTAATGATTCCACCCAGCTTAGTACTACCAGTATAAGGACAACCACTCTTACTATACATAGCAACAACTAAAGCATCATTGTGAGCTTTGGTAGCGCAAGAGGATTCAATAGGAAAAGAAAGGGAGATCTATTATATCAATAAAAAATTAAATAACTATGAAATAAATTACACATGCATTGAAAAGGCTTGTCTAGAAGTAGTTTTCACCACTCAAAAATTGTGACATTATATGCTAACTCATACCATCAAGTTAATAGCCAAAATTGATCCATTGAAATATCTGTTCAACAAGGAAAATCTAACAGGAAGATTGGCAAAGTGGGTAATGATACTGAGTGAGTTTGGCGTCTAGTATGTCAATAAGAAATCCATCAATGGTCAAGCCATTGTAGATCAACTAGAAGAAGCACCATTACATGATGATCATCCTCTACACATTGAGTTTCTACATGTTGATGTCCTTACCATAACAACAAAACAATGGATATTATACTTCGATGGATCATACAATCAACACAGATCGAGAGTGTGAATTTTATTTGTCACCCCTCTAGAGCATACCATCCCAAAATCTTATAGACTGATGTTCCCCTACACCAAAAACATGGTGGAATATGAAGCACTCATCATTGGCATCAAGGTAGATGTAGGGTGGAAAATCACAGAGTTGCAAGTCTATGGAGATTCTCAACTAGTCATAAATCAAGTCAATGTTGATTATGAGAAAAAGGATGACAAACTAATGCCCACTATTGCTTCTTTGTTACAAATTCTAGATAAATAGATTCACTATGAGTTCATGGCGGAACAACTATTTACCCATGCCTATTATGATCTCGAGTCCCAAGTCATTTTCCATTTACTTGACACTGATACCTCAATCTATGGGAAGATCTACACCTATCTAAGAGATAACACCCTTCCACCTGACCTATTGTGGAACCAAAAATGAAACTTCATCCATCAAGCCGCCTGACACACCCTTATCACGAAAATACTTGTGTTGTTAGAAAATGTGGATTAATCAAACGATAAACTAACACACTGATAAGACATTATATTAAAGAAATCTAATTAAAAAGCATAAACACAAACTCTAACAGCTTCTTCAAATTCGTCCCATCGTCCTCTATCTCCAAGGATTTGATTAAAGATGCTAGCTCTTAGTTGTGTAACCAGCAGCTTGTTGAAATGGCAGCTTAGGAGAATGAGATTGATGGAATATGTAGGTGCATGATTTAATGATTTAAGCTATGAAATTGAAATGCTATGATTATTGCTAAATGCTGATATTCTAAAATGCAACTATAATAGCTACATATGAAATCTAAGATTCGAGGAGTCTGTTCAACTCATAAGAGGGTTGTATTTATAGATTTTTGAAGGCAAAAATCCAATTGGTGAGGATCAACGGTTGAGATAAAACCCGTTAAGATGAATGGTGATAGATCAAGAAGTTGAAAAAAAAGATGGAAGGTTGAGAGAAAGATGGAAAAATCCATAGTTGAGGAAAAATCCATAATTAAATAAATAAATTTATTTAATTACATGTGAGAGATGATTAAAAACGCTTTAATTAAATATATAAAATATTTAATTAAATATGGAGAGAAGAAAGTTTCTAATTAAATATTATAGAATATTTAATTATGGAGGAAATAAAGCCTTCAATTAAATATTTTTAGAATATTTAATTATGTGGAAAAGAATAAAGAAATTAGAAAGAAAGTGTTTAATTAAATATTTGAAATATTTAAATGTAAAGAAGAAATATCATTTAAATTTAGAATTTAAGTTTGTGATAATTAATATAAATAAATTATGGAATTTATTTAATTAATTAAGAGGAAGATAGCAATAATTAAATAAACTTAATTATTTAATTAAATTAGAAGAATTGGAAAAATGAACAATATAAATAAATAATTAAATTTATTTATATGTAGATGACTTAAGAATATTAATTAAATAATTCATAATTAATTAATTAACAGGTTTAGTTAACCGTGACCATTTTTAGATGTGTACATTTTTCCCCTCTTTGAATTGATTTGTTTTACGCATTGCTTCAAAGAATTTTGCCTTAGAATTTTAGGAATTGCTGATGCTATATGCCCCCTCAAGAGATAAATTGCCCGATGAAAGAATCAGAATGATTTTCGGAGGAAAATTAGTGATTTAGCTCTCGAAATAGCGCTTTGGTTTGCAAAAATTTGAATATTTTCACACTTTTACCCCCTTAAAAGGTGAAAAAGGTGAAAAGTTATTGTCATTTGAACAGTAACCTTTGGTAATTTTCAGAGCTCTAAGAGGTGAAAACAAGATGCCGATCCATTATGAGCACACAGATTCGAGCGAGCCTGCCGATATTAGAGACCAGCTACATACAGACCTCTGGTAAGTCGACTTGAGCCTCTTCATGAAATTTTTTCATGATTTTTTGCATGTTTTAGTAATTTTTAGATTTTTAAGTTTCCGGTTTATTGCATACGAGCCATAGTATAGCGCATACAGTAGATAAAGTCACGCATCCGGTTTAGCTCATAGGGATGAAACAGTCGCGCATAGTGTAGAATGGCGCATAGGGTCCCTGTTATAACACATACATAAATGATTCTTGCATAGGATGCTAGATTGGCGCATAGGGTGAACTGGTGCATAGGATGACTATTTTCGTGCATCTGGTTGATAGCATAGCGCATAGGTGAAATGGCGCATAGAAGGTCTGTTTTAGCGCATAGAGTAGATAGAGTCATGCATTGAAGGAGTTGTGCATGGAAGCTTTGTTTTAGCGCATCCATGATGTAAAGTGGCGCATATGTGGTTTAGCGCATTGATGGCCTATTTTGGCACATCTAGGGATTTTGCCCGATTTTGAACTTTTTGCAAAAAAATGTGAGATGTACTTGATGATTATTGCTAGATTAGCCAACTAATTTTATGTTCTTGGATAACATCAAGAATAGATTAGTGTGATTTGAGAAAATTTTCTTCGTGCTTGACAAACAAATAAGTTTGATAAATTTTCTTTCCTATTTGAAAGACAAATAGTGATGATAGATTTGCTTTCCCAATTGAAAGTCAAATAGATAAATGTTGAGTCATGTGACTGTTAAATTTGTTTCCATGTGATATGAAAAAAAAATAGTAGATGAAATGTTTGATAAATTTTCTTCCATGCAATATGAAAAACAAATAGTAGAAATGATAGATAGATTTTCTTCCATGCAATATGAAAAACAAATAAACGTTGATTTGATTGAGCTGATTGTTTGTTGATGTACTGAATATTTTTCTTTAGATGTACCAAATTGATTAGAGATTATTTTCTGATTGATTTGTATGATTGCTTGATGATGTTGTAAAGGAGGAATTTAACCTCCTCCAGATCAAAGAGAGATTCCCTCAGACATGGGAGATGATTTTGCGGCTGTCGCAGGATGATTTAGAGATTATACATCAGTGCAGGTTGGGTCCATTGTTGGGGATCCCATAGTATTAGGTCAACAGGGCACTGTTGAATACATTAGCTGAGAGGTGGCATAGTGAGCATAACACCTTTCATATGCCCACTACAGAGATTATAGTGACTCCGAAGGATGTGTATAGGATCTTGGGTATTTCGATAATTGGGGAGCTTGTGATCTATGATCACAAGGAGATCAGGGGGACTGATGCACTTAGGCGAGTCTTCCAAGATCCTTATGTCTCTAGATATGAGCTTCCCTGGAAGGAGATGGTGGAGAGATATGCCCCACTGCCTTCAGTTTTAGTAGGTATGATTGGTGGTTTCCTTTGTCCTGATCATAGGGAAAAGGGACTATCAGTTGGTTAGGGCAGGATCTTGGAGGATATGATTCTCCACCGGACCAGATATGCATGGGGATCATGCATGCTTGCCCATCTATACCATGATCTTCATCAGGTCATGTACACCAATGGGAAGAGTCTCTCACATGGAGTGACTCTTCTATAGATATTTGCATGGGAGCATTTTGTGATTATGCGTCCCATTGTATGAAGGGATCGTCCCCTTGGGTTCCCATATGTCTATGCATACACAGGGCCTCTTGTCCAGCTGAGGCTGGGCAAGTTGGAGTACTGGCGACGTGTGTTAGATGATTTGGATACAGTCATCTGGAGACCTTATGTAGATTGTGATCTATGGGAGACAGACGAGTTAGAGTTGCCATATGTTACGAGATTCAGATATTTGATCAGACGCACCCCCTACATTATTGAGCGGTTCTTGGTGATGAGAGTCCTGAGGTAGCTTGGGCTAGTACATATGATGCTGTAGGGTGTGGCACATTATGACAGATGCTGGGAGGATGTACCAGAGTGGGGCCCTATTGTGACCATTGAGGTGGCCCGAGCAGAGTATTTGGAGTTGCAGCCAACTCAGTGGGCTATGCATCCAGAGGTTACAGATGTAGGGATTACAGACAAGTATGCTGCATATTTTTACACACATCCCTTCCCGAGGTTTACTAGTCTAGAGGAGCCTGCTCTAGTATTGGGAGGACCATTTATATAGAGAGGGTGAGGGCAGGAACCGACAGCATTAGGGCAGCCACATGGAGAGGCTCAAGCAGGAGTAGAGGATGCAGTGGCCATGGATATTGATGAGGGGGGAGATGAGGAGGATGATTTTGGCAACCGAGATGACAGCATCAATGACAATGGGGATGATGGAGGTGGTGGGGGTGGAGGACAATGGTATTTCTTTGATGTGCCCTTCAGGACGAGGCCACGGACCTTGAGAGCGGTGGACCAGCTGAGTACTTTGGCTCAATGGATTATTATCAAGGCTCCCTCACAGGGACAGATTGATGCAATGCAAGCAGAGGTTCAGACTCTTTGGAGTCACTTAGAATAGGCTCAGGGGACGATCAGTCAACTATAGGCATAGGTTGCACAACCACCCCTTCCTAACCCACAAGTAGCGCAGCTTACAGCCGAGAGGGACAGCTTCAGAGAGAGATGTGTACAGGCTAAGGGGGTAGCCAAGAGACTTCTCAGGTCAGTGGAGAGCACCTCGACTAGAGAGGTTCTTGCAGAGGGACTAGAGACTACTCGGGAGGCTGAGTATTATAGGATGAGGTATTTCAAGGTAGTACCACCTGAGAGGAGGAGTGCCTTCACATAGTCGGGTATTCGGTCTCAGACCCATTCACGTAGCCATTCTACGAGTGTGGGTCAGCCAGTCAGACGAGAGCTCAGAGCTTCTGGGAGTAGAGATCCATCGAGACCCACTACCTCAGGAGGCAACAGCAGCCATGTGCCATGGCCAGATGCCCCTCAGTGATGAGCATTTTTGACATGATGATTCCATTGTATTTGATATATCTTTTTGAAACATTTGATATCCTTGTATTTTTGCACATTTGTTTTGATGAGATTTATGAGATGCGGTGGTGATTTGATTATGCATGTGTTATGGATGATTTATGCTTATGTTATGGATGCATGTTAATATCTATATACTATGTTGTGTATGATTTTCATGATGATGCAAATGATGATATAAATGATTTTCTTTTTATTTCATGTATGATAATGTAGGATGTGTTGTGATTTAATGATTCTAATATGATGATGTAGGATGCAATTTAAAAATAATTTTTTGTCATAATGTATGTAATGGATGTAAGATGTAAGATGTAATGGTGAATGTTTTTAATAATGATGTGAAAATGATATGATGTAATGATGAATGATTTAAATGGATAAATGGATAAATTAGATAAATGTATAAATGATATGATTATGAAGATGCCATATTTAATGAATGATATGCATATGACATGGATAATGATGTAATATGATAATGATGAAATGGAAATGAACGTGATAACCCAAATGATTATGATATGAGATGGATGAGATGGATGCAATCCTTATTATGAATGCATATGTATGTGATAAATGATATGAATGTGAATGCAACATATAAATGTCTAATGTGATAATAAAGAATATGATGAACTAATAATGAAGTGATGATGCAAAATGTAAACGTAATAATAATGATATCCTAAATGAGTGATAGTGAAATGATACGAGTAATGATAAAATGAGATGTAACAAATATCCAGTCATACTCAATCGTTGTCTGAAAAGATATTCAAGAATGTGGCCAACCCTCAAAAATCTATTTAAATAGTCCTCGAAATGCAAATGAATTATGCAGTCCTAAAATGAAATAATGAATTATGCAGTCCTAAATGTAGTAATGAACCATTCTCCTTGTTGCCATTTCATGTTGTGCTTAGTTTTCATCATTGAGCCTTTTGATATGTTGGAAGTTAGTACAAGCATCAAAGGGTATGTTAGCACCAATGATGACCTGAGTACTGCTTTCATAATGTTTGATGTAGCAAGTTAATACAAGCATCGAGGTATAATTGAACCAAGATGACCTGAGTATTGTTTGCATAAATAGACAAAAGTTAACCATTTTCCTATGCAAATTCTGAAATGTCATTAATGATACATTGTAGAGCATGTCCTATGACAAATTTGCATAGTACTAATGATTAGCTTACAGACAACAAGCAACGAAAAATCATACTTCTTCCTTGTGATTCTAGTTCAGTACATCATTGAATCACTCTAAAGACATGATGTCATCAAATATCGAAACAACAATTGCAACTTATTGCTTTAAGTTTATCATTCATTTTATTCAGATTAAGATCATCCAATTTGTTCGTTTGTCAAACAGTTATGCAGCCTTATTGTAATTGGACAAGTTTGTTGTTTCCTGATACTTTGATTTTAGACACATGCTGTCGATTTCCTGTTTAGAAAAGCTCCAAGAAGCAAACTGCCCCCTAGTGACCTTGTACTTCGACTCTTGCTAAACACAACTACTACTAAGGATAATCCTAAGTCATCAAGCCATGATGAGGTCCTTGTCATTTCAAGGAGATGATGTGATGTAAACTATGATGGCGAGGCATGTGTGTGATGCCGATGAAAAGATGGATATGCAAAATGAATCCTAATAAATGAGAGAGCCAAATAAAATCACAAACAATGCCTGTTTTCCAGGTTTTCACTGTTTGTTTTTATTGCACCTTTTCCTGATTTTATGATTTTTTTGCTATTACCAAGATGCCTGTTTGCCAGGTTTTCATCAAGGCAACGATTTTTTTCTTTTTTTGTATTTTTTCTCTTTTTGATTTTTTGTATTTTCTCAAGACTTTTTATATTGTTTTTGATATTTTCTCAGAACTTTTTGTATTGTTTTTGATATTTTCTCAGGAATTTTTATATTGTTTTTGATATTTTCTCTGGACTTTTTATATTGTTTTTGATATTTTCTCAGGACTTTTTATCTTGTTTTTCATAATTTCTCATGCGTAGAACTTCTTTAGATGAATGTTGTTGGTTGGATCTTCAAGCAAGTCCCCTTCTACTGTTGATAACTAATATTCCCCCGATCCGTATGTTGCGACGATAATGAATGGGCCCAGCCAATTAGGTTCAAACTTGCCTTTCTTCTCTCTATCCTACTGATTATGAGGGTTTTCTTTGAGAAACAAATCACCCACCTAAAAATTTCATGGTTTGACTCTGTGATTGTAGCTACGAGACATAACTTATTGATATCCCTTCAGGTGATTAACTGCAGTTTGGCATCGTTCATCAAGTAGTTCTAGCTCTTGCAACCGTGATACTCTTTATTCTTCATTGTTGATTAGCCCCTTGAGTGATACTCAAAGTGAGGGAATCTCGACTTCTAGTGGTAAAATAGTTTATGCTCCATAGACCAAAGCATAAGGGGTAGCTCCTGTTGGTGTGTGAATGCTTGTTCTGTATGCCCATTGTGAACCCCTAAACTTGCAAATGCACAAAGACGACAAACATTGTTAGTGTTAGATCAAAATGCATGCAAATATGAAGGATTGCCCATGAAATCCACCTATTTAAACTAGTATTAGGAAATGAAGAACAAAACTTCAATAATATGAAAATAAATCCTAATCTAGCCAATAGAATGATGATCTTATGGGGGAATTGGTGCCAATGATCTGTTTCAATTGGCCCTTTCCCAATTCCTATGTTGCAATGTAGATTGAATCTTGAAATGGTCAAATCTCCAAAGAGATTTGAGCATAACCTTCATGCAAATGTGAAAATATGAAGAATATATGGATGAAATGAGAAAAATTAGTTCTTAATTGTAGAGAGTAACTTTTGCATATGAATTGTGGATGATGATGGATTTGAGTATAGTAAGTTTACTCAAATTGTGGATGTTTGAATGAGAGGAAGAGTCTCTCATTTATAGATTTCCAAAATGCAAGAGAGAGTGAAAATAAGCAATGTGAGATCATTCAAAATCCAATGGCCAAGTGCCATTTGTCAAGATGTGAATGGTTGAGGAATGAGCACATTTTGGTCAATGTGCATGTGATAAATGTCATTGGATTCAAATTTGAATTTTGAATGTGACATGTGAGAGGGAAAGAGAAATGAAGTTAATGCCACTTGGCTCAATGCACAAGGACATGTAAGAGGCATTGAATGCCTTGTTGGAAGGACCAAGCCCATTTGAATTTTGAATTCAAATTGAGGGAATATTCCCTTTTGATACTATGTTGAGAGAAAATAGTCAATTTAATAAATCAAAGTAATTGATTTATTGTGCAAGTTGCATTCTTTAGAGGATTTTAGTGATAGGGATTAACTTAATCAAGGATTTGATTAATTTAATGAGGAATTAGAATATGTGACAATTTAGACTTAAATTTATGAATTGATTTAAATCAAATTGAGAGTAAGGGTTTAATTAAATAAATGATTTTGATTTATTTAACTAAGGAGGAATATGTTAGATTAAATTAAATAATGTTTTAATTTATTCAATTTAATAAGAGGACTTTAAAGATTTAATTTAAATAAAATGAATTATTTAAATGAAAAGAGAAAGATGATTAATTAAATTAAATTGATTAATTTAATCACTAGAGGAGAAAGACCTAATTAAATAAATAATGATTTATTTAATTAAGGGATGAAAGGTGTTGATAAGCTGAGAGTATGATTCAAGATGAAATGATGTTAGTAGGATCAGACTCAGGTGCATGTATATTTTACGTGTCTACGTTTTGCCCCTCTTTGAAGCAATGTACTTGTTGCATTGATTCAAAAAATAAACTGCTGTGATCAAAGTTCAAAATTTCTCATTTTTTTCAGATGCCCCATTGTTGCCCCAGTGAGAAGGATTACAATGGTATACTGCCCCCTCGAGAGATCAAGCGGAAATGTACAATTTTTCGATCGGGATTGTGATAAAATGCGAGAGTGGTTCTATTGATCAGAAGACAAAAGATAATTTTTTGATGTAGACAATTCTGATGATGTATAGACAGTCATCGACCATGGGTAGCCTCGTTTATATTTTGATACAACACACCGATTTTAGATAGAAATGTCAGTAAAGATAGAAGAATAAGAAGAATAAGATGGATGGAAGGGGAATCCACAAGCCTACACTATGATGATTATGATTATTTGCATTGCTAGGAGTTGGGATTTTCAAAGGGCCAATTGCTTTATGTTTGATAACACACATAGGTACGATGCATCAAGGTATAAAGGACCAGGATGGTGTTGTACCTAGTGTGATGGACTTTGACTCAACAATCAGATAGGAGTGCTCTTGTTCACACTTGACATACAAAAACCTTGCTAGGATGGACCCAACAAAGCAAGTATTCGCCAAGTTATTTTACAAGAGTATCCAACAAGCACAATAGATAAAAAGGATAATGATTGTTGCCCCATTCCTTTCTCTCTAAACCTATTGTGTTTAGGCATCATTGAGAGGTCCTTGGAATGAGCGCAAAATAAGATAAGTCTAAAAATACCAAGATAAAGTAAACAAACAAGCTAATGTTCTTCATACCGCTAGCCAAGGCTAAACTACTATGGGGTACCTAATGCTTATGTCCATCACAGGAAAGCTTCATCCTAGGACATGTAGTGATTAGGGTTTTGATGGGACTGATTGGGTGATAAACTATTGATACTCTGAGTTGACCAACTTGCTTGGTTACTGACTTAGGCTTGAGACTCTGACAATAAGGTGTTCACTTTGGAATCTGCTAAACTTGCTTCTGACTGACTCACCAAAGGGTGAAGGTGATGATGATTTATTAGGAATGATAAAATTTGTGGGTGAAAGCGAGATGAAATGGATGCACCTTTTTGGATTTTTCAAATGTTTTGAGGCTATTTTTGGAATTTTTACATTTTTCAATGTTTTTGGTATTTTGTGTCTTGGGGGCCGATCAAGGATGGCCTTGCCTACGTTTAAGCTCAGAGACGACGTAGTTCAGATGACACAAATTGACTTGACTACTGATGAGAAAGATGGACAAACGGATTGCCATTTTTATTGTGATGGATGCCTAAGGATGGACCCTAACTGTGGAAAAGATGGGCAAACGGATTGCCGATGCGACGAACGCCTAAAGGACTGACCTAAATGTAAAAAAAGATGGGCAAATGGATTGCCAATGCGATAGACACCTAAGGACTGACCCTAACTATCTCGGGGGATGATCTAAGATCAAGCTTTCCTACATTCAAGCTCAGAGATGATGTAGTTGAACAAGGTGAAAGACTAACAAGACTCAAAGATGAATTTTTGAAGATTTTTTGATATTTCAAGATGTTTTTTGGAGTTTTGAATGATTTGGATGTTTTGGAAGTGGATATGTGATGATATTAGTGGTTTATTTTGGGATTTTGTTGAAAACCAAACCTAATGTTTGATCAATCAGATTGATGGATTGATAGTTTGACTAAGTGTGTTAAGTCAAATAAAAGTGATAATGCACTTTTAAATTCCAGGAAGTTGTGTTATCGTAGAGTAAACTCGTAAAAGAGGGGATGGTTTGACTAAGTGTATTAAGTCAAACAAGGCGATTATGGATTTGATAATTTGGCTAAGTGTGTTAAGCCAAACAAGATGATAATGAACTTGTAAACCTAAGGAAGTTGTGTTATCCTAGAGTAAACTCGTGCACAAGATGATAGTTTGACTAAGTGTGTTAAGTCAAACAAGGTGATGATTGATTGGATTCGATTGATCAAGATTGATGAAGCTTGATCTGGAACAAAATTATTTTGATGATTTGATGTGACGCTGACGTGCACATTAGATGTGACTGATACAAATTGTTTGGATTGATATTCGATGAAAATAAAGCTTGATAAGGAGTGTCTTCCTATCAAAATATGCCATGGGCTAGTGATTTGGATTGATGCTCACTAATTCTTTACAAATTTGATTTCATGTTTACCAATGTTCGGATCACCACATAAGTTGGATGATATATATCAAGATTTATTCTCGAAGCAAGATGCAAATATCTGCCCCCAGTGTCTAGCAATATTTGAAAGGCTATGGGTGGATTCTTGGATAGACGCATAAATAAATACAGTTGTAGATACCGAAAATTGGTCTAGGCCTGTGAGTACACATTTCAACATAATTTTCTATAGTCCGTCGTCTTGATTAAATAATGTTACTTATTTAATTGCCTTTCTAACACATATTTCCTCTATTAATTAAATACCCTTTTTAATTAATTCATTAATTCATAATCATCCTTTATTCAACTTAATTAATTAAATAAATCATATTTATTTAATTATGTTGCGAACTAATTAATTCTTTCCCCTTTATCTATCAATTAAATAATTTATTATTTAATTCCCCTTTATCATACTTTTCCAACTATAATTAAATATCTTTATTTAATTATTCATTTAACCCCTTTTCATCTATAATTAAATATTTATTATTTAATTATTCATTTATCCTTTTCAACAGTCAAATTAAATAAATTACTTTATTTATTTAATTAAAAGTCTCATATTTCGAATGTTGAATTAAATTAACATTTAATTCATTATTTAATTAATTATGTCACATTCCTCTAACATTCAGTTATCTCTTACATGCACTTATCGTCTGACTCGAGTTATCTCTATGAGAGAACTCTCCGTCACAACTAGTCGATTAACTAGTTCCAACTCATATGCATGATCTATATTTATTAATTAAATATCTTTATTTAATTAACTAACTCAAGTTTGCATTCACATGCATTTATCATGCATTTATTCTCCAACTTCTAACTTTGGCTTTTGCATACAAAGTCTATTTCTTTTATTTTTTGAAGATGAAGATTGGAACTCATGTTCTAACTCATGTTCTAAAATTAGTCTTTACCTGCAGTTGAACTCATGTTCTAACTCACGTTCTATCTGTCACATAATTCATCGCATGGCATTCATCAATCTCATCCATCGATCTCTCTTTCAATCTGAGCCGATCATTTGAAAACAAAAAATCTATAAAATGGCCTATCATTATCATTATTCCTCTCTCCCGAAATCATTATACACTTTTGAGAAGAAACAATCTTTGATATTTTTTTGAGACACTCGACGAAGTTATGCTTGCATTCAAACACAGAAATCTAAGGGCAAGAATAACAATACAGCAAGATGGAGAAGGGAAATTGAGATAAATCAAGGAAGTATTTTCATATTTGGTGAGATCATTCTAGTTTTTATTAGTTTAGATCAATCATGCTGACTTATCATTCTTTGTTGTTTTATTTAGATTAGAATTGATGTTTAATCTTGTGCAGCTTTAGCATCTTCCACAATTTCGAAAAATCTGTGTGACAACGGTAAGCATGCAAAGGATGCCAAGGATTATCTTGTGACAAGATAAGGTGTTCAAATAGAGGAACGCTCATTCAGATAATAAGTTATTGCTCAGATAGCATTTGGATTGGAGGGGATCAATGAGAATGACCCATGTCAAGATGTTCACCATAAACAAGTGCGAAGTGTATTCCAAAAATTTATCAAGATTAAGATACCTTGGAGTATGGATGCAGATGGATGAAAATGAGTTGGAATGTTGGCTTTATTATGGATGCAATAAGATGCTTTTTCCTAAACTGGCACATGTAGATGCTTGATTCTACACATGACGCCTGTTTGCTAGGTTTTCATCATGGTACTTGTCTAAAGCGCCACTGAAGTGGTTTTCGCTAGAGGATGATTTTTTTCTTTATTGTTTTCAATCCTTTTTCTGATTTTTTTTTGGATGTTTATATTTTTTTTAATTTTTTATTTTTGGCTAAAGCTTGAGCTTTTTTGAATTAACACACTTAGTTAAACTATCATCTTGTGTACGAGTTTACTCCAAGATAACACAACTTCCTAGAATTTAAAAGTGCATTATCATCTTATTTGACTTAACACACTAAGTCAAATTATCCAACCCATCATCAGCTTGTTTGACTTAACACAATTAGTCAAACTACCCTCTTGTGTATGAGTTTACTCTAGCATAATACAACTTCCTATAATTTACAAGTGCATTATCACTCTTGTTTGACTTAACACACTTGCTCAAACTATCAATCCATCAATCTGATTGATCAAACATTAGGCTTGGTTTTCAATAAAATCCCAAAACAAACCACTGATATCATCACATATCCACTTCCAAAACACCCAAATCATTCAAAAATCCAAAAAATATGTCAAAATATCAAAAAATCTTCAAAAATTCATCTTTGAGTCTTGTCAGTCTTTCACCTTGTCGAACTACGTCGTCTCTGAGCTTGAACATAGGCAAGGTTGATCTTTGATCATCCCCCGAGATAGTTAGGGTCAGTCCTTAGGCATTTGTCGCATTGGCAATCCATTTTCCCATCTATTTTACAGTTAGGGTCAGTCCTTTAGGCATCTGTTGCACTGGCAATCCGTTTGCCCATCTATTTTTTTATAGTTAGGGTCCGTCCTTAGGCATCCATCACAATAAAAATGGCAATTCGTTTGTCTATCTTTTCATTAAGTCAAGTTTTCCGTCAGTCAAACTACGTGGTCTCTGCGTGTATAACGTATGCAAGTCTAATCTATGGATCAGCTCCCAAGACCCCTAGGATAGGTCTCTAAGTTAGTCCGTTCGTCATAAATCTTGAAAATACCAAAAACAGCCTTAAAACATTTGAAAAAACCCAAAATGGTGCATCCATTTCATCTCACTTTCACCTGTGATTGTCATCACTCATAATAAAGTCAGTCATCATTTTTACCCTTTGGCAAGTCAGTCAGAAGCAAGTTTAGCAGGTTCTAAAGTGAATGCCCAATCATCAAAAGTCTTAAGCCTAGGTCAGTAAGCAAGCAAGTTGGTCAACTCAGAATATCAATAGCTTATCACCCAATCACTCCCACGAAAACCCTGATCACAACATGTCCTAGGATGAAGCTTTCCTGCGATGGACATAAGCATTAGGTACCCCTCATAGTAGTTTAGCCTTGGCTAGTGGTATGAAGAACATTAGCTTGTTTGGTTTACTTTATTTGGTCTTTTATTGACTTATCTTATTTTGCACTCATTCCAAGGACCTCTCGATGATGACTAAACAAAATAGGTTTAGAGAGAAAGGAATGGGGCAATGAACATTATCTTTTTTATCTACTGCGCTTGTGGGATACACTTGTAAAATAACTTAGCCATATGTACTTTGTTGGTTTTTAGGGAGGATGTTTTAGGTATCTTGTTGACCACATAGGAAGGCTTGTTTTTCTATGTTTTGGCCCGAGATGTTTAGAATGTTCAAACTACATCTTGAATGAAGTATGCATGCTAAGTGTGAACAAGAATACTCTTATCTGATTTTCGAGTTAGAGTGCATCACACTAGGTACAACGCCATCCTGGTCCTTTATACCTTGATGCATCATACCTATGTGTGTTATCAAACATAACGCAATTGACCCTTTGAAAATCCCAATTCCTAGCAATGCAAATCATCATCATCATCGGTAATAATGTGAACTTGTGTGGATCCTCCTTCCATCCATCTTTTTCTTCTTATTCTTCTTATTCTTCTATCTTTACTAACATTTCTATTGAAAATCAGTGTGTTGTATTAAAATATACATGAGGCTATTTTTGTTCTTCATTTCCTAATACTAGTTTAAATAGGTGGATTTCATGGGGAATCCTTCATATTTGAATGCATTTTGATCTAACACTAACAATGTTTGTCATCTTTGTGCATTTGCAGGTTTAGGGGTTCACATTTTGGCACTAGAAGGAGGGCAATCTCGAGTTTTAATCATGTTTTTTTTGGAATTCCGTGTTTTTCAATTTTTTTTTGCAGACACAGGTTAAACAGAGCTGCTTTTGCAAACAAAGCTACACGACGCTATATTGAGCCACTTAAAACTCAAACAGAGCCGCTCCTAGGTCAAACAGAGCCGCTTCTGCTCCAAACAGAGTCACTTTTGCAAACAGTGCTGCTTTTGATTTCCTATTTTTTACTCGAACTTAAAATGGTCGTATCGTGGTCATTTGTTAGTCTTTTTCAAAGCTTTTTCTTTTGAAATGGGGTAGAATTTCATAATATATCTAATGGTGTTGGTTTTTGTCAACTTTTATAGAGTTAAAATTTTCAAAATTTCACCTAATCTCAAAACACCATGAAACTTGGTCTAAGTTTTAGGGTTTTCATACTTGATGATTCATCTAACCCTTATATATTCTTGTTTCTTGATCTCATCTAACATTTTTAGCACTTTTGTAGGTTAGGAAATCGAAAAGGGGAAGTGGAAACAAAAACAAAGCTTCTTATGACATCTTTCCTCTATTGTATCAAGTGTCTTTAGACACTCTTGGAAGAAATTATAATTCCAAGTTTAAGGATTTGTTTACTTTCCTCTTAGGACACTAAAATTTCTTTTTGGGCTCTAAAAAGAACAATACAAATTTTCTTTCAAATTTTGCAACAAAGGGTTAAAAAAAAAACTTTAGAACAACTCACTAGATTTTGTTTAAAGGTTAACAATTGAACAAGGAAAACTCACATTTCATTTGGTGCTTAAAAATAATTCATCATTGCTATGAGAAGTTTAAAATTGAACATGTGTTTTTCATGCTTTGTAATCCTTTTTGCAAAGTAGTGTCATTTGAAAAGGCGTATGCGCTTCTCTCGCGCTTAACGACAATCTTGAGTATCAAAAGTCTTTTTGGTGACCCTAAGTTGCATAAAAGATTGCCTCCACATTTCAATTTGGGCATTTTAAAATTGAACAAAACATGCGAGTGTGAGCATGACATATTGCGGAGGTTTTCCCCTTTGTTTTTTAACAAAGGTTGTGTGAACGATGGGATATGTTAGCTCACTTTTGTTTATCTTAGAGGGCCTGCCTTGTGGGAAAAAGTACTCACCGAAGGGAACAACCCAACCAGAAACACGCTAAAGCCAAGCGACTTCCAACCGGTATATAAGTGTGGATTCTTGAGGAGAGTTCAAGAATCACGAGGATTATTCTGACGAGATGGATAGCAATGGACTCTCACCGATGTTGGATAATCCCCCATGAATGGAATGCCCAAATTAGAACCCTTTGTTTAGAAAAAGGCCAAAACCTTGTCTATCTTGTTGGTGCAAAAGGTCATGTCTTTTGAAGCCGCCCCATGTTATACATGTGGTCTTGTTTTGGAAATGGAAAGTATGCCATGGGAGATTCATGGGTACTAATGCTTGGCTGACCTGAATAAGTGAGTGCCATGGAGGGGAGCCAGTGTGGTCAAGCATTTAGCCATTCACACAAGATATGCGTAGCTGGATTTATCCAAGTGGGAACCCAACAAGATATTGCCTCATCATCCTAGGAGTGTAAAAGTGCTTGAAGAAAAGAACACATTGCTTGGTCCTCAAAACACTTGAAAACAAACATACACAAGACCTTCAAATTTCAAACCCCTTTGAGGAGACAAATACCTTTGATGAATACAAGCACTCTTGCTTTCCCTAGGAATTCTATCCCTAGAGGTTTCTAAGTGCTTGGATTCTATCGTCATTTTTTTTCAACAAGGTTAAACATAAGAGAATTTTGCCCTACTCTCTTCGATTTCCACATAATGGACCTTGTGGGATGAAGAAGAAAGTAGGACATTAGACATTTAGTTTGAAAACATAATCAAGCAAGTGCTTGTGGTAAAAAGAATCGAACCTAAGCAAGATAAAAGACAATTGAACCACACATGTGCTTGGGCCCTTTTGAGTCATTTGGTTTTCATGCAAACATTGGTCTTTTGGTTTGAATTAATCTTAGGGAAAAGCATGTTCTTCATCACCTTGGTCTTGTAAGTAAGTCCTCATAAGGTCATCTAGGATCAAATTCATCACTTCACCTATCTCTCAAACATTTATCAAATTCCATTTCAGCAACAACTTTTGGAACTTTGCAACATCACTTATGCTAGAATTTTGGAAAATCAAAATCACCTTTTTGACTTAACACACCTAGTCAAATTATCAATCTTCTTGAACAAATTTGCCTCTAGGATAACACAACTTCCTAAGGTTTACTAGTTCATGATCACTTTGATTGGCTTAACACACTTAGCCAATTCATTCTCTTATGCGATTTCTCCCTAGGATAACACAACTTCCTAGGGTTTACAAGTTCACCATCATCTTGTTTGACTTAACGTACTTAATCAAACTATCAACTAATCAAAATCAAATCGAATCAAATTCCTAAAGTCTAGCATTGATCCAAAGTTCCAAAAAGTTCAAACACCCATATCACTCAACCTTTCATCTTTCATCTCATCATTGGTCCCAAACACCTTAGAGGTTCACTCTCGCAACAAGGTCAAAACACAAGAGGAACATGGAATATAAACGTGATCCATCTATCACAAGTAATCCAAGTCAACCAAACTATCTAGGTCTCACAATGCCAATTGATTATCAAAACTCACATTTATACATGGCATCATTATCTCCTCCATACTTCAACAATACGAATGTGAGTATGCCCAATCTAAAGTTTGGAACACCTTTCCCAATGATATATTTAAGTCCAAGTCCAAATTTGCAAATCTATCAACCAAATGCTCAATGCATGAGCTTTCCAAACAACATTATCCCACCAAATCCATACATGCGAAGTGCAACTTTACCAAACATGACCATTTCAAATCCACACTTGGTAAATTTTGGGGTAGACATGTTTGCAAATCCCATCAATGTTGTTCAAAATCCAAGCAATATGTTGATGACTCTAGGTATTGATCCAAGTGAAGGTAACACCATCCAAAATCAAAGTTACCTAAATCAAGGCAATATGATTCCAAACCACAGCAATGTTCAATTTCAATCTATCATGCAAAACAAAAACATCATACCAAATCCTCTCATATTTCCAACAATATCGCAACAAAAAATGGCAACCATCCAAGCAACCCCAATGGTTAACACATCTACTATTCCTCAAATGTCTCAAAGAGCAAGAATTTCAATCACACTATTCACCACTCAAACCTTGGCAATCAATGAGACTGTTCCACTCACCCCAACAATCAACACCATTCCCAATCCACAACCACCACCACCAAAACACAACATGAAAAATTCATTCTCCATCATGTTGCAAGCTGCTCAAGAAGCTTCCTACAAAAAGGCACTCCAAGCCCAACAAGCTACATAGCTAGCTACTCAGCAAGCACAAGCAGCTCAAGTAGCCCAACAAGCTCAAGCCCAGCACCAGGCTCAACATGAGCAAACATAATTCAAGGCATTATTGCAAGAAATCCATCAACAAGCAGCTCAACAACAAGCCAAACAAAAAACTTTGTTGGCACAACAACATGACCAACAAATACAAGCATTACTCACTCAACAAATCTTGCAACAAACTCCCAAAACAATTGTCAAAAACAATAATCAAGATCTATCCATCGAGGAATGCCTTGAAGATACATCCACCTCATCTGAGGATCAAATCAACACACATCAAGAGCCATTTTTTAGTCATGATCAAGACCCCTCCTACAAAGATCTATTTCAAGGAGTGTTGATGTTATTTGATCCTATTGACATAAACCAAGATCCCTCCACCAATGATCATGTTGACAATGTCTCTTGATCATCTAACGAGTTAGAGGACATATCTCAAGATTCTTCCCCAAAACATGATCAACATCTTTCACCAAAGTCTAGCAATGGACCTTTCCAAGACATATTGACATCATTTGACCTGATGGTTACAGATATTGAAGAAATTATCAACTCACCATTTGATCCAAGTCCACTCAAAGATCAAGAGGATATTGAGCCACTTCCAATGCCTTATGATGATGTCCAAGAACCCTTTGAAAGCAATCCATCCTTTGAATTTGACCCATGTCAAGAACTTGATCCAAAGCATGTTGAAAGTAATTTTGACATTAATCAAGATCAAGAATTTTTATATGCAAGATACTACAATGAGATGATGGCCACTCTCCTACAAGATGTCACAAATAATGATCATATCCATATAGTACATACCCCTCCATATACCCATAAGATGCTTTCTTTAGATGGACATGCAGATGATCATCATTCAAAACAAGAGTCTCCTACTCTTAACATTTATACACATGATCAAGATATAGAGAAATCCAGAGACATATCATAAACAAATCATGAAGAAGGCTTCTATAGAAGTTGTGAATCAAAAATGTCATGTGAAAGAATATCAAGAATGGATCATGAGTAAGACTTTTGTGTGGACAATGAAGCATCAACACCTCCTAAAGAAGCATTACAATCTGATATCTCATAAGATCAAGCTAAAGATATCAATCAAGAAGTCATCCCCCATCTGGACGATCCTATCACTTATAAACTTGGATCACTCACCTTTGTAAGGGAAAATCATCTTATCAATGAAAGAGCTATGAAATTTGAAGATCCACCACAGAGCAGAGAAGGATTAGCACCTTATTTCCAAGGTAAATCATATCCTATTGCAAATAAGTTTTTTCAGCAGATGAATTATCAAGGCAGAGGATTAGGCCTACATGAACAGGGTATCCTAGATCCAGTACAGATCTTTGGCAATCCTAAGCATCAAGGCCTTGGTTATTCAACAATCAAGGGATCTCAACATATCAGTAATACTATCACCATATTGGGGGCAACTTCATCTCAAGCAAACATCAACATAGGGGGCACGAAGAATCCTTATGATGAAACCAATGCCAATACTACAACCAACCACATCATGAATGTCCATCCACCCATCACCCCATCCACGAATTGGGACCAACAACAAAGGAAAGATTTGAATCAAAGCACAAAGAAGTCCATTAAAGAAAAAGAAGATAAGAAGCATATTGGACAAATCAAATACATATGGATACCAAATAATACAAAGAAAGATTATCCCTATCAAACTCCATTAGTCAAAGAAACTATGGGACAAAATAAAAATGGGGCAAGTATCCATCAAAGATGTCCACAAAGGAAAAAGCAGGCTTCTCAAGCAACATACAAAGTGTATCAAGCAGTTGGTCCTAATTCCACGTACACTTTCGTATCCACCCATCATTGCTCATCTTCCCAAGTTTGGAGAGTCAAAGGCTCCAAATTGTCAACCAATCCATCTTTTATCCCTAAACACACTTCATCCACACCTCTACGCATGATATCCAAGTCTCACATTGACCGTGCATTGGAAACAACCCTTCATCATAAGGATTCAGAAGGCACTCTATCATGATGTGTGCACAAAGACAAAGTTAACTCTGGTATCAGCAAAATAGATCAGGGATCTCAAAAGTTGCATTCAAGTGCACGTTTCTTGGCAAGGAAAATTCTTCAAATAGGATACCGATGGAACATTATGACAGAAGCATCAAAATCAACACCACCAGGTGGTTCAACATCAACTTAAAATCTCTTAGAAAATACAAAATAATCAAAATATATAAAAATACAAAAATCCAGAAAAAAAAATAAAAGGATTGAAAACAGTAAAGAAAAAAATCGTCCTCTAGAGAAAACCACATGGGTGGTGTTTTGGGCAAGTACCATGATGAAAACCTAGCAAACATGCATCATGTGTAGAATCGAGCATCTAGGTGCACCATTTCAGAGAAATCATCTTATCGCATTCATAATAAAGCCATCATTTGAGCCATATTATCCGTTCATCCATGAACCATTTATCCAATCCATTTTTATCCATTTGCATCCATACTCCAGGTTATCTTAATCTTGACAAATTTTGGTGTACACTTTACACTTGCTTATGGTAGTCATCATGACATGGGTCATTTTTATTGGTCCTATACTACCCAACAATATCTAAGCCTTGAAGCATTATCCAAATGAGCATTCCTCTATTCAAACACCTTATCTTATCACAAGATAATCCTTGGCATCCTTTGCATGCTTTACATATCTATCCATCTATATACCGATCCAAGCATCCATCCATGGCCGTTCAAACATTGCTAGACACTGGGGGTAGATATATATATCTTGCTTCAAGAATAAATCTTGATATATATCATCCAACTTATGTGGTGATCTGAACATTGGAAATACATGAAATTAAATTGGTCAAATCATTTGAGAGTACAAATCCAACTCACTAGCCCATGGCATATTTTGATAGCAAGATGATGTTCCTTATCAAGCTTTATATTTCATCAAACATCAATCCAACAATACATATCAGTTGCATCTAATGTGTACTTCAGCGTCAAATTATCAGAACAATTTTGTTCCAAATCAAGCTTCATCAATCTTGATCAATCAAATCCAATCAATTATCACCTTATTTGACTTAACACACTTAGTCAAACTATCATCTTGTGTACGAGTTTACTTCAGGATAACACAACTTCCTGGAGTTTACAACTGCATTATCATCTTATCTGACTTAACACACTAAGTCAAATTATCCAACCCATCATCAACTTGTTTGACTTAACACAATTAGTCAAACTACCCTCTTGTGTATGAGTTTACTCTAGGATAATACAACTTCCTGGAATTTACAAGTGCATTATCACTCTTGTTTGACTCAACACACTTAGTCAAACTATCAATCCATCAATCCAATTGATCACATTAAGCTTGGTATTCAACAAAATCCCAAGAGAAAGAACTGATATCATCACATATCATATCCAAATCATCAAAATCATGCGAAAATCCAAAAACATGTCGAAATATCAGAAAATATTCAAAAACCATTCATCATTGAGTCTTCCCAATCCTTCACCTTGTTGAACTACGTCATCTCTGAGCTTGAACATAGGCAAGGTTGATCTTTGATCATCCCCCTAGACAATTAGGGTCAGTCCTTGGGCATTCGTCGCATTGGCAATCTGTTTGCCCATCTAGTCTGCATCTTAGGTCAGTCCTTTAAGCAGTAAAATGGCAATCCATTTGCCCATCTATCTCATCAGTAGTCAAGGAAATTTTCATCTGAACTACATCGTCTCTGAGCTGGAATGTAGGCAAGGCCATCCTTGATTGTTCCTCGAGACACAAAATACCAAAAACATTGAAAAATGTGAAGATACCAAAAATAGCCTCAAAACATTTTAAAAAACCAAAACGGTGCATCCATTTCATCTCGCTTTCACCTGTGATAAATCAATCATCACCTTCACCCTTTGGTGAGTTAACCAAAAGCAAGTCTAGCAGGTTCAAAAGTGAACACCTAATTGTCAAAGTCTTGAAAGTCTAAGCTAGTAAGCAAGCAAGTTGGTGAACTCGGAGTATCAATAGCTTATCACCGAATCAGTCCCACTAAAACCTTGATCATTGCATGTCCTAGGATGAAGCTTTCCTGCAATGGACATAAGCATTAGGTACCCCACAGTAGTTTAGCCTTGGCTAGTGGTACGAAGAACATTATCTTGTTTGTTTTATTTTATTTGGTCTTTTTGATTTATCTTATTTTGCGTTCATTCCAAGGACCCCTCGATGATGCCTAAACAAAACAGGTTTAGAGAGAAAGGAATGGGGCAATGATCATTATCTTTTTTATCTGTTGTGTTTGTTAGATATTCTTGTAAAATAACTTCGTCATGCGTACTTTGTTTTGTTTGTAGGGAGGATGTTGTAGATGTCTTGTTGACCACATAAGAAGGCTTTCCTTTTTATGTTTTGGCTCGAGATATTTAGAATATCTGAACTACATTCTGAATAAGGTTTATGTATGTAAAGTGTGAACAAGAATACTCCTATTTGATTGATGAGTCAAAGTACATGACACTAGGTACAATGCCATCTTGGTCCTTTATACCTTGATTCATCATACCTATGTGCTTTATCAAACATAAAATAATTAGACCTTTGAAAATCCCAACTCCTAGCAATGCAAATCATCATCATCGGTAATAATGTGAACTTGTGTGGATCTTCCTTCCATCCATCTTATTCCATCTCATTCTTCTTATTCTTCTATCTTTAGTAACATTTCTATCGAAAATCAGTGTGTTGTATCAAAATATACATGAGGCTACCCATGGCCGATGACTGTCTATACATTATTAGAATCATCTACATCAAAGAATTATCTTTCATCCTCTGATCAATAGAACCACTCCTCTCAAATTTTATCACGATATTGATCAGAAAATAATACATTTTTGCTCGATCTCTCGAGGGGGCAGTATACCAGCATAATCCTTCTCGCTGGGGCAACAGTGGGGCATCTGAAAAAATCAAGAAATTTTGAACTTTGATCACAACAGGTTATTCTTTGAGTGAATGCAACAAGTACATTGCTTCAAAGAGGGGCAAAATGTAGACATGGAAAATGTACAAGTTCATCTTGGCACACCTGATCTCGATTACTAACAATATTTCCTCCTAAATCATATTCTCGGCATTTCATCACATTCTATCTCTTAATTTAATAAATCATTAAATTAAGAGATAGAATGTGATGAAATGCTGAGAATATGATTTAGGAGGAAATGTTGTTAGTAATCAGGATCAGGTGTGCCAAGATGAACTTCTACATTTTCCATGTCTACACCCATAATGCTGGATTTAGCTAGACATTCCAGTCACGACCTGCTTCATTCATTGTCTTCTTCAAAATCTTTAGAATTGTTTTATTTGAATCTTCTGCTTGAACATTCCCTTGTGGATAGTAAGGCATAGAGAATCTGTGTTGGATGCAGAATCTTTCAAATAGTTCATCAACATCCTAATTTTTAAAGGGTCTTCCATTGTCTGTAATAATGGAATTGGGAATACCATATCAGCAGATGATATAGTTCAAATTGAATGAAGAGATTTGTTTGGCAGTAACAGTTGTCAAGGGAACAAATTCAATCCATTTAGTGAAATACTTAGTGGCTGTAATGATTAATTTATGTCCATTTGAAGATGATGGGTGTATCTTACCAACCAAGTCCAATCCCCACTGAGTGAAAGGCCATGTTGTGGTGAAAGGTTGTAATTCCTGAGCAGGAGCGTGAATGAGATTCCCATGAATCTGACATTTTGCACATTTCTTCACAAAGATGAATGATTCCTTCTCCATGGTAGGCTAGTAGTACCCTAATCTTACAATTTTCTTTGCTAAGGTTAGTCCACTTGAGTGTGTGCCACAAATTCCACCATGTACCTCTTGTAAGGCCTTTTCCGATTCATCGCATTCGAGACATCTAAGGAGGGTACCATCCAAACCATGCTGGTATAAGACATCAACAATTAAGGTGTAACAGGATGATTGACGAATGGAATTTCTTTTCTGATTCCTAGACAAGTCTAAGGGTAAAGTAGTATCCTTTAGGTAATTGTAAATTTGGCCATACAAGGGAGAGTCAGAACTTGTTAGATGGCAAATGATTTGAGTTTCAGGATTGTCATGGGCGGGAGAAAACAATTGTTCCACCAAGAAATTGTACCATGTTTGATTCTCTGTCAACTCGAGTAGAGAGGCAATTGTAGCCATAGCGTCCACTCCTTTCTTATCAATGCACGAAATCTGTATGAACTTGATTTTAACAAAGTATTTCTTGAGATCGTCCACCATTCTTTTGTAAGGTATCAACTTGTCATCTTTAGTGTGATATTCATCATTGATTTGATTTATAACAAGTTGTGAATCACCAAAAACTTGAAGTTTTGTGATTTTCTAGTCTACTGCAATTCTTATGCCAATTACCAATGCCTCATACTCAGCAATTTTGTTTGTGCATTGAAACATTAGCTGATAAGACTTTGGAATTGTATGTACTTGAGGTGTAATAAAATGAATTCCTGCTCCTGAACCATGTTGAGTGTAAGAACCGTCAAAGTAGAGTGCCCATGACTGCTGGATATCTGCTATGAATACATCGGCATCAGGATAATCAACATGTATTGGGTGTTCTACTGGTATTGGTGTTTCTTCTAATTGATCTGCAATTACTTGTCCTTTATAGCTTTTCGATCCACATAATGAATATCAAATTCGCTTAGGATCATAACCCATTTAGCCAACCTGCCAGTTATGGTTGCTTTACTTAGAAGATATTTGAGTGGGTCAATCTTAGCCACAAGTTTTACTGTATGAGTTAGCATGTAGTGTCGTAACTTTTGAGAAGTGAACACCACTGCTAAACAAGCTTTCTCAATGAAGGTGTAATTTAGGTCATGACTTGTCAAGGTTCGGCTGATGTAATAAATTGCTCGCTCTTTTCCTGAGTTGTCTTCTTGTGCCAATAATGCTCCTCAAGACACTTATGTGCCAGCAATATATAATATGAGAGGTGCACCTTGTACTGGTGGAATCAATACTGATGGATTCATGAGATACTGCATTATCTGATCAAATGTTTCTTCGCATTTGTGCTCCCACTTAAATGGAACATTCTTGTGTAGAAGATGTGTAAATGGTAAAATTTTATCCGCTAGTTGAGCAATGAATCTTCGAATGGATTGTAACCGTCCCTGCAAAGAGCGTAGTTGACTAATGTTCCATGGTGGTGGCATATCAAGAATTGCTTGTACCTTAGCTGGATCCACTTCAATTCCCTTTTTTGATACAATATAACCTAATAGCTTTCCAGATTTCACTCCAAAGACACATTTCTTTAGATTAAGTCTCACTTTGAATTGTTCCATTCTTTTGAAAATTTTAGATAAGATATCGATGTGTCCTTCCCTAGTGTTAGACTTGGCAAGAAGATCATCAACGTAATCTTCCATGAATGTATGCGTCATATCATGAAAAATCATTGTCATTGCTCGTTGGTATGTAGCTCCTGCATTCTTTAGCCCAAATGGCATTATGTTCCAACAATAGGTACCCCAAGGACATGTGAATGCCATTTTATCCTGATCCTCTGGTGCAATCTTTATCTGGTTGTATCTTGAAAATCCATCCATTAATGAGTACATTGCATGCTTAACATTCAATTCAACAATCATATCTATGTTTGGCAAAGGGAATTCATCTTTAGGACATGCTTTGTTCAAATCCCTGAAATCTGTACAAATTCTAATCCTTCTGTCTGGCTTTGAAATAGGTATGATATTGGAGATCCATTATGCATAGTCCATGGACCGGATGAATCCAACATCTAAAAGCTTCTTTAATTCCTCTTTTACCAATAATGCAACATGTGGATGCATTTTTCTGAGTTTCTATTTTACAGGTTTTGCCCCTGGCATAATAGATAAATGATGCATGATGAGATTCGGATCTAGTCCTGGCATATCCACATAGGACCATGCAAAACTGATTTGATTGTTCTTGAGAAATTGTGTGAATCTAGGTACTTCCTCTTTTGTTAGAGATGCAACAAGTTGTAAAACTTTGGGCTATTCTGTAGTACCTATATTGAGTGTTGTTGTTGGTTCAATTAGAATGGAAGACCTTTCCTGATAATGCTCTAGAAGAGTGTCAAGTTTCCCATCCTCTAGTGCCTTTAAAAGGTTTTCACCATTGGATATGCTTTTTATTTTTCTCTTTTCTTGATCTAATACTACCTTTGCTAGGTTTTCACCATTAGATCTTTCTTTTATATTATTTATTTCATAGCTGAGAAACTTGGCACTTTCCTGTTGGAAAATCCGAACTTGCGATTCCCTGGTGGAACTTGTTTCTGTTTGAGATGAAGAAATTTTTTTTATGATGGTTTCATCATTAGGAAAAGTTGGGACATCAATAGGTGCGATTTGTTCCCAATCAATGAGTTTAGGATGGATCAAAGGGAATGGATCATTAGGACGAGTAAGGTCACTGGCTGTTAGGGTCATGATACTATTTTTAACATCATTATAGGGGAGGTCTAGGATAGTATCCTCGTGTGAATGATCTGTCTCACTTTGAATTGAATCGGTCTCACTAGAGTCATGATCGCTTTGTAGGACGTAATCGAGTGGAGGCCTTGAGCTTTCCCCTTGTAAGAATGCGGACGTGAATTTGTGTATGATGTCCACCCTTTTCTTTGAGATGAAAGTATCATTAGAGAGGTTGTCCCATTCATATTCATTGGAGTCAATGTCAGAATTGTTTGCTTGAATTCTCAAGATTGTTTCAGCCAACTCCTCCTTAGACATTCTTTGTACTACTTCTCCCTTTGTATCTTCACCATATCCTAACTCAGTCTTATCTTATGGATGTAGTGTTTTTAGTTGGACAGGTTCAACAATACCTTCTTTCCTTTTACCTATAGTGACATTCCCTTCATAACCCATTTGTTGCATGATAGCGTAACCTTTTCCATACTGTTTTGTGGGTAACTTGACATGTAGTACTGATTCTTCTTCATCTTTATAGAGCCAGTCAAGGATAGCTTTATCTTCAGTTTTAGTTTCTTTGATAAATATCCCATTAAACTTGGTGATGGGAACTGAAGCCAAGGCTGAAGCTGTTGTTGCCTATTGTATGGATGTTGATGGTTGACCATGGGATCTTGGAGATAGGGGTAGATTAGAGAGAGATAAAGAATATTCTCCCACCCCATCATCTTTTATTTTTAGCTTGGTGTCAAAATTACTTATCATTTCTCGTGCTTGGTCATTGCATTTGGAGGTAGAGATGGCCAAGGCCTCTCTATTATGAGGGACAAGTGTGTCCTGAGTTGCTCTTAGGTTAGAGCAAGTTTGACTGCTAATGTGATCAATAGGTATTGTTACTTCCTGTCCATCATATGGAAACTTCAAGCATTGATGATAAGTAGATGGTACAACTTGCATGTCATGGATCCATGGATGATTCAAGAGTATGTTATAAGTTAGATCCCGATCTAGAACCTGACAAAAGGTATTCTTCACAATAGGTCCCACTCTGATTGGTAGCATGATGAGGCCTTTTGAAGTCCTTTCCTCATCGTCATATGCCTTGATTGTGATTTTCCTTCGTGGATCTATAGATTATGCTTAATCCGGCTCCTGCATCTATTAGGACACGTCGAATGCGGGCTTTGTGAACCATAACCTCTAAGTAGAGCGATGAATTATGTGGATGGGTTATGGATGAGTCATATTTTTCAGTAAAGGATAAACAGGTGGATGAGGACAAGTGTCCTACCATGGCTTGAAATTTATTGATATCCAGATTAGGGGATATAGTTGTATCAACAAGGGCCTTTTCTAGAATGTCCTTATGCGTAGGTGATAACTTTAAAAGTTCCAAGATATAAATTTGGGCTGATGTTTTTCGTAGTTGATCAACCAAATTGTATTGACTTGGAGGGGGAGTTGCTGCTTTAGATGAGCTTCCTTTAACAATGATTTTGGCTTGTCTCCTTGTCATAGCATTGACCTCTCTATATTCTTGCTTACCTTTGATTCAGATAGAATTGATTTGTTGATCGTCAGTATAAATATGATTTATAATGACGTCATGGACATAATTAACATTATTGCCCTTGTCACCAGAAGATTCCCCTTTTTGATAGTTGGGGAAAGGATCCTTGAATGCTTGATGGTCATTATTTTCATTATGTCCTTCAACTGTGATGGTAGGGTTATCAATCAAATCCTGAATGATATTCTTTAATCCTTGGCAATTCTTTGTCTTATGACCTTTACACCTATGATAATCACAAAAGTGCGAGTCGTTCCACGATGGTGGTTTAACTCGAGGCTCATAGTCTCTTTGTGGTGGAAATTTAATAGCGTTTTGATTCAATAACTCTTTGAGAATGGATTCCAAAGATTGGCCCAAGGGAGTGAAACTCTGTCGATTTGAAAAATATGAAGATCTGGGCATATTTGAGTTTTGATTATTGCCAAAATTATTTCCCTGATTATTAGTTGTATTCCCTTGACTGGAAACATTTCCTTGTGTATTAGAATTTCCAGCATTATTTCTTCATTGAACACTGGACACATTAAGGATGGTAGGCTTTGTATTCACATTGTTAGCATCTACTACCCCATCATTCACAATATTTTTATTTCTAGTCCAAAATCGTGACTTGTCATTGTTGTTATTATGGTTGTTGTTGTTGTTGTACGAATTTGAACCCTCTTTATTGATTTTCAAAACTCCATGCTTGATCAAAGCACCTTCAATAGTAATCAAATTTTCAATTAATTTGAAAAATGATTGAGGATAGTGAGGGTTTAGTTTGTAACTCATTTCTTGATTCAGACTATCAATAAAGATCTCCATCTTTTCTGTTTTAGGAACAGGACAAGGGTATCTAGCAAACACCCTTCTCCACCTTTGTAAAAATATAGTGAAAGATTCCCCTACTTTTTGTTTCACTTTACAAAGATCAAGCATGGTCATCTGGTGTTGGATGTTGTAAGAGTATTGTGATATAAAATTTTTTATTAATTCCTCAAAGGTTTTGAGGGGGGGAGTGATCTTTGAAAGCCACTCCATGGATTTTCCACCCAAACTTCATGGAAACAATCGCATCAAGTAGGTATCGTCAAGAGCAAATTCTAAGCTCATATTTCAGAAATCCCTCACATGTTCAATGGGGTTAGTTTTCCCATTATACCTATCAAATTTAGGGATTTTGCAATGTTTTGGAAAAGGAATCATTCGAAGATTCCTATCAAAAGGATAAGGACATATGTCATCCAAAACATACTTCTTTGTGGTACCCCCTTGCATTTTTTTTATTTTCCCTTGTAATTCCTTGATCTGTTGAGTAAGGGCACTAAAATCATTAGGAGTTTCAAGATTTTCTTTAATCCCTTCTGTATCAAAATCAGCGGGTAACTTAGATCCTTGATTAGCTAATGAAAGGAAATATCTTTCCTTGTTTCGTTCTAAAATCCTTTCCATAAGAGTATGGAATTGGGAATCTTGCTCTGCTTCTTGAAGTTTTTCTTCCGTTATCTCTTCAGTATTTGAATTATTAAAGAGGTTCTCTTCCCTTTCACTATTATCACCCATTTTGCTTGTTGTACTTTCATCTTTTTCTATATGTTTTCGAGATCTCGTGACAACATGCATAAGCTTTACTGAACTTCTACTAACCTTGATCAAAAGATTGAAATATTGCAATGATGATTGATATGAAAGTCAGGATAGAATGAAGATTCTATGACTTAAAGACGATTCTTAATCTCTAGTTCATGATTCCCTGATTGAAAGAATGAAAATATTGTTTGCGGGAATTAAACTAAAGGTCAAAAATAAAGATGATTTTACACTTTGTGGGATTTGATCGTAGCTTTGTAAAAAGATGGGCTTGATGGATGCCTAATGTGTTTGAGTTCTCTATTGCAGAATTTGATTGGGACGAGTAGTGTATGTAATTGTAGGTTGGGGAATATAGGAAGGACGAATACGCTGACTGTGGTTGTGCCTTTGAGAAAGGGCTCTTCTTTGAAAGAAGGCTCTTGAGTATAAGGGTTCTACAACATAATCATCAGTGAAACCTCTAATATAGTCATGATATCGATGAATAAACGTCCTATATTCAAGCAAGACCTTTTGACTTTGGTATAGAAATTTCCTCTTCTTAATAACTTCTTATAACCAAGAGATTTCTTTGGCTTTCTAATCTTCCTTTCTAGAGACTTCTTAGCAAAGGTTGTAGACTTCCAAACTCTGAGCATGGGAAAGACTAGATTGATATGACTTGATTTCTGAATGTCAAAAAATTACCTAGGCTCGAAAAACATACTCGCCAAAATAAAAACTGAATGCGCCCAAACAGATCCCAGATGCACCGAAACAGAGCATGGATGCATCAAAATAAAGCATAGATACACCAAAACAGAGCACAGATGCGCCAAAACATAGCATAGATGCACCGAAACAAAGTAGCAATGTGCTGAAACAGAGCAACAATGCATCGAAATAGAGTAGCAATGCGCCGAAACAAACCCGGGATGTGCTAAATTATCCGTTTAGACTTCTAAGATAGACATGTTTGGACAATTTGATATTTTTGGATAATCTTAATCTGATTTAAATGTGAAAAACATAGCATAGAGAAGCAGACATCTGTTTTGTTAATCCTAAAATCTAAACAAAAAGTGTATGTTCTTGAGATTTTCACAGGTTTTGAAAAAGATATGCGCTTCAATTAGACTCACTCTTAATTTTTCAAATAGGTCATCATAGTAATCATAGCCCACATCTTGAAATCGTGTCGACTCACACAACCATGTCACCCCCTAGAGGGCTCCCGTGTTTTTGTCTTTTCTAGGTATGTACTCAAAGTGATGGAAGTGGATACCGAATCCCTTGAGAAAACAATCCATGGCAATTATATGTTGAGTGTCTTGGGGGCAGATTCTTCCCTCCCCTTGCACTATGATTAAAATGATGTTTGGATACTGACTTGGATGGCTTTCTACACTATGGTTCGTAGTCAAGGTTTCCGTTCGGCGCAGCAATAGATAAACTCCCTCAGGAGACCTCCCAATCTTTAGAACAAAGACTTTGGGGATGGCTATCTTTTCACACTACCGTCGAATTGTGGACTTTCCCCGAATTCGCTTTTGATTATAGTGGGTTGGAAAACCTGGCTTTGGTTGTTCCCACTTAGGTCGTTCCCGTAGGGTGAGTACTTTTTCCCACTATGGTAGGCCCTCTAAAGGATGTAATAAATCATAAACATTGCATAAGAATAAAAAGGTAGTCTAGTATTCTGGTCACCCAATTAAGGGGAGAGCATAGACCTATTGCCACAGACAAAGCAAACAATGTTCTTTTTATAGGACCAAATGACAATGAACTAATCTAAGTGAATATTTTTCTTCACAATAGGCATGGGGTTCATTTTAATTGCAAAAATAGCGTGTGGTGACTACCCTAGGATTGATAGATTCCAGATTTTAAATTTCTATCCAAGGATTGGTTCTTTTTGCCTTAACAGAAATGAAAAACTTTGTCCGCGGATGGCATCGGAATCAAAATTTCTATTACAAACCCTTTGCATGTGCTGAGAAAAACTTCGTCCGTGGATGGCGTTGGAATCAAAATTTATGTTTACAAACCTCCTGCATGCGCCAAAACTAATCCCCAATGCACTGAAATAGTTACTGGATGCGCTGAAAGATCAATATGGGATGCGTCAAAATAGTCCCTAAATGCGTCGAAACAGTCCCCGAATGCACCAAAATAGTTCGTCTACGCACCGAAACAATCTCGGGATGTGCCAAAACAATGTATGTATGTGTCGAAAGAAAGATCATATGTGCCGAAGCGCAACTCCAGTCCGTCACCTGTTAGAAAAATCTGCAAATAAAAAGATTAAAACAGGGGGATGCCCCACGGTGGGCGCCAAAAATGTGTTGTTAGAAAATTTGGATTAATCAAATGATAAACTAACACACTGATAAGACATTATATTAAATAAATCTAATTAAAAAGCATAAACGCAAACTCTAACAACTTCTTCAAATTCATCCCATCATCCTCTATCTCCAATGATTTGATTAAAGATGTTGGCTCTTAGTTGTGTAAGCATCAGCTTGTTGAAATGGCAGCTTAGGAGAATGAGATTGATTGAATATGCATGTACATGATTTAATGATTTAAGCTATGAAATTGAAATGCTATGATTATTGCTAAATGCTGATATGCTAGAATGCAACTATAATAACTGCAGATGAAATTTAAGATTCGAGGTGTCTTTTCAACTCATAAGAGGGCTGTATTTATAAATTTTTGAAGGAAAAAATCTAGTTGGCGAGGATCAATGGTTGAGATAAAACCTGTTAATATGAATGGTGATAGATCAAGAAGTTGAAAAAAAAGATGGAAGGTTGAGAGAAAGATGGAAAAATCCATAACTAAATAAATAAATTTATTTAATTACATGTGAGAGATGATAAAAAGTGCTTTAATTAAATATATAAAATATTTAATTAAATATGGAGAGAAGAAAGTTTCTAATTAAATATTATAGAATATTTAATTATGGAGGAAATAAAGCTTTCAATTAAATATTTTTAGAATATTTAATTATGTGGAAAAGAATAAAGAAATTAGAAAGAAAGCATTTAATTAAATATTTGAAATATTTAATTGTAAAGAAGAAATATCATTTAAATTTAGAATTTATGTTTGTGATAATTAATATAAATAAATTATGGAATTTATTTAATTAAGTAAGAGGAAGATAGAAATAATTAAATAAACTTAATTATTTAATTAAATTAGAAGAATTGGAAAAATGAACAATATAAATAAATAATTAAATTTATTTATATGTAGATGACTTAAGAATATTAATTAAATAGTTCATATTTAATTAATTAACAGGTTTAGTTAACCGTGACCATTTTTAGATGTGTACAATACTTTATCGACGAGGTCTTGATGGAATTGTCCTTTGATGTCTGAAATGCGACAAGTCTAAAATGGACTTATAGGAAGTTCATGAGGGTATTTGTGGAACACATTCAAGTGGTCTTACCCTAGCAAATAAACTCGTATGTTTGGGGTATTACTAGTCAAATATGGAGAAAGAGTCTTTCAAGTTTGTCAAGAAATGAAAGAAGTTTCAGATCCATGGTAACCTCATACATGCACTGGCACAAGAACTCCAACCATTTGCATCAACCTGGCGCTTTTATTAGTGGGGACTTGACCTTGTGGGGAAAATCCATCCATCATCTTCCAATGGGCACAAATTCATAATCACGACCATCGAGTACTTCACGAAATGGGTTGAAGATGTTCCTCTAACTACCATCACTAGTAAGCACATTGCATCCTTCATTCTAAATTACACCATCTCTAGGTATGACATTCCTCAATCCATTGCCACCGATAATAGTAGACCTTTCAAGAATCAGGATGTTAAAGAACTTTGTGAAAGGTTTCATATCCAACATCTATTTTCTACACCATACTACCTTTAAGGAAATAGATAGGTAGAGGCCTCAAACAAAACCATTTTGAAAATCTTAAGGAAAATCTTAAGGAAAATCATCAACAATGCTAGATGTGACTGGCACATTCAATTGAACCCTGGTTTGTGGGTATACCATACCAGTATCTACACCTCGATAAGCACCACACCATATGATCTTGTCTATGGATCAAAGGACATTTTACCTATTGAGGTTGACCTACCGTCAATCTATGTGTCATTGAAGGGGATCATTTCAGATGAATATTATCAGGTATCTAGGCTACAAGAGTTAGAACTATTGAATGAGCATCATCAGCAAGTTGTGGATCACCTGAAGGCTTATCAGAAGAGGTTGTCTAGAAGTTATAATCATAGAGTAAAACCAAGAAAATTTCAAGCTAGTGACTTGGTCCTAAAAGAAAATCCCCATAATCAACAGGATTGAGAGAAGGGGAAGTTTGAACCAAACTGGCTAGGTCCCTTTGTTGTTGTGTGAATCTTCGGATCTGCAGCATTTAAGCTATCTACTCCTGAAGGGGATTTGTTTGATGAATCTCTCAAAAGTCTACATCTCAAGGAGTTTTACACCTGAATCATCTAGTGCATGGTTAAAACTCCTATAAAAATCAGAAAAAATCAAAATAACAAAAGAATCAGAAAAAGAGAAAATACAAAAAAAGTGAAAATTGAAAAAAAAGAAAAAAAATCATAAAATCATAAAAGGTGCAATAAAAGAAAATAGTGAAAACCTAGCAAACGAGAACTATTTGTGATGAATTGGCTTCTCCATTTGTTGGAACGTGTGTTGGTCATCCGCTTTTGCTATCATTACACATACATGCCTATCATAAAATCAGCTTCATGTACATATTCAGTTGTTGTAGTTGTATCCCACCTTGGCTTGGTTATCAATGTAATATCCATAATAATTGGTTTGTTTCTCACTAGGGGGAAAATCCTGTACTCACTAGGGGAAACCTGCTTTGAGCTTAAAACAATAGGCAAACAATAGCAAGACAACCCGGTGAAAACAACAATCACACTAAACATCAAACTGAACATCAATCACAATCAATTAGACAATTGACCATCCAAATCAACATCAAAACAAAAAAATCAAATCTCATTGGATGATCATCTTCTGAATCCTGGTTTTATCACTTTAGCACTTATGTTCAATTTTTGTTTCTTGATTGTTATCATTTCTTTAGAGTACCTCGATGATGTCCTGAACTAGAGGAGCTAGGAAGGAGAATGATTTTTTCTTTGTTTGTGGGTTAATCATTACTACTGAATTTTTTTTGCAAGACATGCTCTGCAAAGTATCATTGATGACATTCCAAATTTGCATTGGAAAGTGACTAACTCTTGTTTGTTTACACAAGTAATGCTCAGGTCATCTCGGTTCAATTATACCTAGATGCTTGTGTTGTCTTGCACTATCAAAAATCAATGAAAGTTGTATGGAAGTTTTACTCAAGTCATCATGGTCTAATTATACCATTGATGTTTGTACTAACAATCAACATAATAAAGGCTCAATGATGATACCAAGCACAAAAAATTGGTTGGCACAATGACAACAATGCATAGTTAGGTTTGCATGGCTAAGATAGATTTGCATCCATACTAATTTTGCATCTGCATTTTATATTTTTCTAAGGTGGGAAAATTTCAAAATGATGTTATCTCTCATTAAAAGATAGAGTACATTTGACATTAACAAATACATAATCAATCACATATAGCTGCATAATCATTCACATGTAGTTTCATAAGAATTTTAAATTTACACCATGCATTGGAGAACATTATCATATCATACATCCAACTATGCATTCATCATACCTTTTCATTAGAAAAAATCAAAAAATAAAGCATTTTCATAAGTCATTCATTATCATAAATCATTATCCACGCATTTATCATACATTTTCATTTGAAAAATCCAAAATCATAAACCATCTATCTATGAATTTATCATGCATTTGCATTTGGAAATCCAAAAAAAATGAAAAACCATAATCATAGACATTTGCATTAATCATATATTTGCATCACAAAAATCCAAAAACAAAGCATTATAATGATCCATTCATTCATAACCTTAGCATACATCTGCATTCATCATAATATTTTCCATTAATAAAAACCAAAATAAAAGAATTTCTCATAAATCATAATCCATCCATCATGCATTAGAAAACATAAATTTACTTTGTTCATCCATCCATTCATTAGATAATGTATTCAAATTTCACAAAATAAATTATTTCCCATTTGTCATCCATACATTTCATCATATACTTGCATAAAAAAAAACACAAAAAAATAAAGTGCATCCCTTATCATTTGCATGATTGCATCCATCTCATATGTCATAATAAAAAATTATCCATACACATATAGAACCATACATCATCAACACATTAAATGCATCCATACATAATCATGGAATAATCATATAAAACATCACAGGACATATAGCACATAAAGGTAAAAATGCATCCATCATAAAATAGCATATAGACAACACATAGATCACTAATCACCACTGCATCTCATATAATCTACAAATAATAATGTCAAGTGTATAATGATATCATGAATGGGGAAAAGATACATCATAAAAAAATGGTAGTATAATCATTAGGTCTCTGAATGAATCCATGTATACATCATCAAAATCTCAACATATATCAAATCTGGCCACAAAATCGCTACGTGGTGCTCCCCCCACACGTCGTTGGCCTCATTTCACCTGCTCCTCCAACACCAGATGGACCTACACTTGGAGCTCCACCTGGTGGACCTTTAGGAAGTGGCTAAGTCACACCCCTGCTAGTGGTCTGAAACTGACTCCGATCTGATCGGGACTATGTATAACTAACACACTACTCTGTAGGCACTACCTCATAATATCTCAATTGGTAATACTCTGAATCCTATACAGTACGACAAACCTCCCTAAGATAATTGGTCATAGTGGTCCCCTTGGGCACTCTCTACAATCTATTAGCTAAAGCCACTTCTTGCTCACCCCACTCTCTAGCTGCATCCCTCTCAGCCATCAAAGCAGTAATCGGTGCCTATGCTTGAGCAACCTGTTCCTATACATATGCCAGTGCAAGTGCTTGTACCTATATCTGTAGACATGTAAAATATACATGCACCTGATTCTGATTCTACTAACATCGTTTAGGCTTGAATCATACTCTCAGCATATCAACACCTTTCATCCCTTAATTAAATAAATCATTATTTATTTAATTAGGTCTTTCTCCTCTAGTGATTAAATTAATCAATTTAATTTAAATAATCATCTTTCTCTGTTCATTTAAATAATTCATTTTATTTAAATTAAATCTCTAATGTCCTCTTATTAAATTGAATAAATTAAAACATTATTTAATTTAATCTAACATATTCCTCCTTAGTTAAATAAATCAAAATCATTTATTTAATTAATCATTTCCTCTCAATTTGATTTAAATCAATTCATAAATTTAGGTCTAAATTGTCACATATCCTAATTCCTCAATAAATTAATCAAATCTTGATTAATTTAATCTCAATCACTAAAATCCTCTAGAGAATGCAACTTGCACAATAAATCAATTACTTTGATTTATTTAATTGCCTATTTTCTCTCAACATGGCATCAAAAGGGAATATTCCCTCAATTTGAATTCAAAATTCAAATAGGCTTGGTCCTTCCAACAAGGCATTCAATGCCTCTTACATGTCCTTGTGCATTAAGCCAAGTGACATTAACTCCATTCTTCTCTCCCCCTAACATGTCATCTCACAAATTTAAATTTGAATCCAATGGCATTTATCATGCACATTGACCAAAATGTGCTCATTCGTCAACCATTCACATCTTGACAAGTGGCATTTGGCCATTGGATGTTGAATGATCCCACATTGCTTATTTTCACTCATTCTTCCAAGATTGGGAATCTATAAATGAGAGACTCTTCCTCTCATTGAAACATCCACAATTTGAGTAGACTTACTATACTCAACTTCATCCTCATCCACAATCTTCATGCAAAGTTACTCTCTTCAATTGAGAACTAATTTTGCTCATTTCATCCATACATTCATCACATTTTCACATTTGCACCAAGGTTATGCTCAAATCTCTTTGGAGATTTGACCATTTCTAGATCATCTTCATTGCAACATAGGAATTGGGAAAGGGCCAATTGCAACACTTCATTGGCACCAATTCACCCATAAGATCATCATGCTATTAGCTTAATTAGGATTTCTTTCATTGTTATTTGAGTTTTGTTATTTATTTCCTAATTTTAGCTTGAATAGATGGATTTTATGGGGAATCTCTCACTCTTGTGTGCTTGCATTTTGATCTAATATCTAACCATGTTTGTCTTTTTTGTGCATTTGCAGGTTTAGGGGTTCACATTTTGGCGCTAGAGGGAGGGCTGCAACCATCTCATCACGTTTGTTTTGTGGAAAATTCCGTCGTTCTCACATTTTTTTACCACACACAGGAAACTACACCGCGGATCAGGCACGTGGTCCTATATTGCACTGCTAACTCAGATGTGGCGCTGTATTGCACCACACCCCTTGAAGACCGTGGCACTATACAGCACCACAATTGCTTCCCGCGCTTGAAATTAAAAATTTTTCCAAGCTCCGCCGCTTCCAAACTCCACCGCGTGACAAAGTCCACCACACTCGTAGTTTCTGTTTCTGCACAGCACCGCACACAATTGACCACGTGACACTGTATGGCACCGCCTGTTTGCTAAACAACACCGCACCCGCTAACTCCACTGCGGGGAACAGTCTATTTTTAGATTTGGACATGTTTATTTTAATTTTGAATTTTATGAGCATTGACTTTGCTTGCTATATTATTGCTCTCTGGTTTTCTGTCATTTTGCAGGTTGGAGAAGAGGGAAAGCCAAGAAAGAAGTTCATCATGATATCATACCCATCACACACAAACTGTTTTTAAACACTAAAGTGTTCTTTAACACTCTTTGAGAACTTTAAATTCTTGTTTAAAAGAGAAATTTTTTAATACCTTTTGTCTTAGGACCACTAAATTTCTTTTTTGGGTTTTAAAATAAACAATCAAATTTCTTTTCAAAAGTTGTCAAGGGGCTAAAAAGAACCTTAGACAAATATACTAGATTTTGTTTAAAGGTTAACAAATTGAACAATGCAATCTCACATTTCATTTGGTGCTTAAAAAGAATTCATCATTGCTTTGAGGTCTAAAATGAACAAGTGTTTTCCATGTTTTGCAATCCTTTTCACAAGTTAATATCATTTAAAATGCGTATGCACTTCTCTCGCGCTTCACAGCGATCTTGAGAATCAAAAGCATTTTGGTGATATTAGGTTGTTAAAAATATTGCCTCCACATTTCAATTTGGGTACTTAGTAATTGAACAAAACATGCGAGTGTGAGCACGACATATTGCAGAGGTTTTCCCCTTTTTTTTTCAACAAAGGTTGTGTAAACGATGGGATATGTTAGCTCACTTTTGTTTATCTTAGAGGGCCTCCCTTGTGGGAAAAATTAATCACCCAAGGGAACGACGCAACCGGGAACACGCTAAAGCCAAGCGACTTCCAACCGGTATATAAGTGTGGATTCTTGAGGAAAGTTCAAGAATCACGAGGATTATTTCGATGAGATGGATAGCAATGGACTCTCTCCGATGTTGGATAATCCCCCACGAACGAAATGCCCGTATTAGAACCCTTTGTTTAGAAAAAGGCCAAAACCTTGTCTATCTTCTTGGTGCAAAAGGTCATGTCCTTTGAAGCCACCCCATGTTATACATGCGGTCTTGTTGTGGAAATGGAAAGTATGCCATGGGAGATTCATGGGTACTAATGCTTGGCTGACCTGAATAAGTGAGTGTCATGGAGGCGAGCCAGTGTGGTCAAGCATTTAGCCATTCGCACAAGATATGCGCAGCTGGATTTATCCAAGTGGGAACCCAACAAGATATTGCCTCATCATTCTAGGATTGTAAAAGTGCTTGAAAGAAAAGAACACATTGCTTGGTCCTCAAAACACGTGAAAACAAACATTCACAAGACCTTCAAATTTCAAACCCCTTTGAGGAGAAAAATACCTTTGACGAATTTAAAGCACTCTTTCTTTCCCTAGGGATTCTATCCTTAGAGGTTTCTAAGTGCTTGGATTCCATCATCATTTGTTTTCAATAAGTTTAAACATAGGAAACATTTTCCCTATTTTCCTTGATTTCCACATAATGGACTTTGTGGGATTAAAAGAAAGTGGGACACTAGATATATAGTTTGAAACTCAAGCAAGCGTCTTTGATAAAAAATAAATTCATTAAACCAAGATAAAGAGACAAATTGAACTTCATGTGTGTTATTTCCAATGATTTCCCACAAGATCAAGATCCTAAAACCAAAGTTCAAGAAAATTAGTCTAAAAACCCAAGAGCAATGCCTTGAGATGCTCCTTGAAGTAAGGGAAATACTTGTATACAACTTTTACAAAAAATCCTCAAGGAATAATCTAGTGTTGTATGCATTTTATTGTCAACAAAATCCTAAGATTTTTGAAAGGTTTTCTTTTCTCCCATAGGAAGTCTAGCATGTTCTTCAATACCGAGGTTTTATAGAGAGAGTCGTGTCTAGGTTAAGGTTTAAGATCAAAGTCGTCATCCCCATTCGTTCCTCCATCAATTAAAATCTCATCTCATCAACAAAACCTTTTTGAAATCTAGAAGCAATCACCACACTAAAGTTAGAAGGCTAAAACCAACATCTCCCTATCTTGGCCTAACACACCTCGCCAAATTATCAAATCAAACCAACTCCTAAAGTCTAGCATTGGTCCAAAGTTCCTAGAAGTTCAAACACCTGTATAATTCACTCAATTCATCCTTCATCTCATCATTGATCCGAAACCCCTCAAAGGTCAACAAGATAAAAACACAAGAGGAACATGGAATATAAACTTGATCCATCTATCACGAGTAATCCAAGTCAACCAAACTATCCAAGTCTCACAATGCCAATTGATTATCGAAACTCACATTTATACAAGGCATCATTATCTCCTCCAGACCTCAAAAGTACAATGAATGTGAGTATGCCCAATCCAAAGTTTGGAACACCTTTCCCAATGGTAGATTTAAATCCAAGTCCAAATTTGAAAATCTATCAACCAAATGCTCAATGCATGAGTTTTCCAAACAACATCATCCCATCAAATCCATACATGCCAAGTGCAACTTTACCAAACATGACCATTTCAAATCCATACTTGGTGAATATTGGGATAGATACGATCACAAATCAAACTAATGTTGTTCAAAATCTAGGCAATATGTTGAAAAATCCACATGTTGATTCAAGTCAAGGTAGCATCATGCAAAATCAAAGTTACCCAAATCAAGGCAATATGATTCTCAACCACAAAAATGTTCAAAGTCAACCTATAATGCCAAATCAAAACATCATACCAAAACATCCCATTTTTCCATCGATATCGCAACAACAGGTGGCAACCATCCAAGCAATCCCAACAATCAACACCATCCCCGACCCACCACCACCACCGCCACCATCGCCAAAACACAACATGAAAAATTCATTCTCTATCATATTACAAGACGCTCAAGAAGCTTCCTGCAAAAAGACACTCGAAGCCCAACAAGCCACACAAGTTGCATAAGGAACTCAAGCAGCCTGACAAGCACAGGCTCAAGCTCAAGCCACAAACCAAGCTCGGCAGACACAAGCACAATTCTAGGCACTATTGCAAGCACTCCATCAACAAGCAACTCAACAACAAGCCCAACAAAAGGCATTATTGGCACAACAACATGACCAACAACAAGCGTTGTTGGCTAAATAGAAAATGTGGGCCTTACTCCCACAACAAAGCTTGCAACTGATTCCCACTACAATCATTCAAAATGATCATCAAGATCCTTTGACCAATGATAATGTTGAAAATGTCTCTACATCACCTAATAAGTTAGAGGACATATCTCAAGAATTTACTGCAAAGCATGATGAACATCTTTCACCAAGGTCTAGCAATGATCCTTTCCAAAAAATATGGACATCTTTTGACCTCATAACATTTGAGAAACTTCCTATGCCTAGCGAAGATATCCAAGAAAGCAATCCATTCTTTGAAATTGACCCATGTCAAGAACTTGATCCAAAGCATGTTGAAAGCAATTCTGAAATCATTCAAGATCAAGAATTTGCATCTCCAAGCTACTACAATGATATAATGGACACTCTCCTATCCATACAAGATGACCACATCCACATAGGACATACTCCTCTATCTACCCATGAGATGCTTTCTTTGGATGGACACGTGGATGATCTTCATTCAAAACAAGAGTCTCATACTCTTGAAATCATTACCAACGAACAAGAGTCTCCTACTCTTAACATTTGTACACATGATCAAGTTATAGAGAAATGCAAAGAAATATCAGAAATGGGTCATGAAGAAGGCTTCTACAGAAGTTGTGAATCAAAAAAATCATGTGAAAGCATATCAAGAATGAATCATGAGGAAATTTTTTACAAGAACAGTGAATCATCAACACTCCTTGAAGAAGCAATACAATCTGATATTTCAAAAGATCAAGACAAAGATATCAATCAGGAATTCATCCCACATATGGAGGATTGTATCACTTATAAAGTTGGATCGCTTACCTTTCGTAGAGAAAGTTATCACATCAATAAAGCAGTTGTCACTTTTGAAAATCCACCACAGAGCAAAGGAGGAGTACCACCTTGTTTCCAAGGTAGATCATATCCCATTACAAACAAATTTTTTCAGCAGATGAATTATCAAGGTAGAGGATTAGTCCTACATGAATAGGGTATCCTAGAACCAGTGTAGTTTGTTGGAAATCCTAAGTGTCAAGGCCTTGGTTATTCAACAATCAAGGGATCTCAACATATCAGTGATACTTCCACAAAACTAGGGGCAACTTTGTCACAAGCAAACATCAACATAGGGGGCACAAAGAATCCTTATGATGAAACCAATGCCAATACTACAACTCGCCACGTCACGAATCTCCATCCACCTATCACCCCATCCATGAATTGGGACCAAAGTCAAAAGAAAGACTTGAATCGAAGTATGAAGAACGTTATCAAAGAAAAGGAAGATAAGAATCATATTGAACAAATCAAATACATATGGATACCAAAAATACAAAGAAAGTTTATCCTTATCAAACTCCATTAGTTGAAGAAACTATGGGGCAAAATAAAAAAGGGAAAAGTATCCATCAAAAATGTCCACAAAGAAAAAATTAGGCTTCTCATGTGACATACCAACTGTATTGAGCAGTTGGTCCTAATTCCATGAACACTTCCATATCCACCCATCATTTCTCATCTTCCCAAGTTTGGAGAGTCAAAGGTTGCAAATTGTTGACCAATCCATCTTTTACTCCTAAACACACTCCATCCCTGCCTTCACACATGATATCCAATTCTCACATTGACCATGTGTTGGCAATGACCCTTCATCATAAGGATTCAGAAGGCACTCTATCGCGATGTGCGCACAGAGACAAAGTTAACTATAGTATCAACAAAGCAGATCATGGATCTCAAAAGTTGCATTCATGTGCATGTATCTTGGCAAAGCAACTTCTTCAAATAGGATATCGATGGCACATTATGACAAAAGCATCAACATCAGTACCACCAGGTGGTTCAACATCAGCTTAAAAAAATAAAAATAAATAAATAAATAAAAATAAAAATAAAAATAAATAAATAAATCATCCTCTAGTGAAAACCACTTCGGTGGCACTTTGGGCAGGTACCATGATGAAAACCTGGCAAACAGGTTTCATGTGTAGAATCGAGTATCTATGTGCGCCAGTTCAGAAGAAATCATCTTATCGCATCCATAATAAAGCCAACATAAATCTATTCATCCATCTGCAGCCATACTCCAAGTTATCTTGATCGTGGCAAATTTTGGTGCACACTTTACATACACTTGCTTATGGTAGACATCTTGACATGGGTCATTTTCAATGATCCCATCCTACCCAATGTTATTTGAGCCTTGAAGTATTATCCGAATGAGAATCCTCTATTGGAAGGGTATGTGCAGGATCATGATGGGCCAAAAAGTGGCGATATGTAAGCCATATGATGGCCCATGTGGCTGACGACTTTTTTTTTACCCAAAATTGATGAAATGAAAAGGGTTTTTAGAGGATATTCTTAGCTTTCCACCAATATAAATTATTCTTTACTTTGAATTTAATAAATAATTATTATTCATTTGCTATTAGAATTATAAATAAAGTCCTGATTGATAGGCTGATTGAAAAACATCTATAAATTTCAAATGGTATCACATTTTTTGAATCCGAAACATTCATCACATTCTATGCTTTGCATACTATAGGATTAAAAAAAATAAAATTGAATTTGATGAATTTTTGACCAAGTTAAGGTGGTTAGACAGACGAGCTTTTATATTTTTTAAAATTTGTAGTAAAAAATTCATAATTAATTATTTACTTGGAAAAAAATTATAAAAAATATGCATCACATCGGGACATGAGTCCTATACTTATATATAAAAGCTTATAAAAAAATATTATCATTTTATTGTGGTTAGGTTGGTCAAACAGACACCCACTTCTTATTTTTACCCTGGAATTTAAATACTACTGCATTGAAATTTCAAATTTTCACCAAATAGATTTTAAAAAATAAATAAAGGTCTCGTAGTTTAGAAACTACATTCAATTTTCTATAGATTCTACTTTTAGATTTTTTTAAAATAATATATATAACTTATTCAAATTTTTACGTCAAGTTGTCTAACTCTAATTTTTTGTCTTTTTATTGCCACTTAAGGGCCTATTTTTTCCATGATGATCCTGCACATACCCGGAACACCATTATCTTATCACAGGTAATCCATATCCATATATCCAAGATTCCATCCAATGGCCATTCAAACATTGCTAGATAGTGGGGGCAAATATTTACATCCTGCTTCGAGAATAAATCTTGATCTATGTCCTCCAACTTATAGGGCGATCTAAACATTGGCAAACATGAAATAAAATTAGTCAAAACATTTGTGAGCATCAATCCAAATCACTAGCTCATGGCATATTTTGACGAGACTGCAGTCCTTATCAAGCTTTATCTTTCATCGAATATCAATCCAAACAATCAATATCAGTTGCATCTAATGTGTACTTCAATGTCACATCAAATCATCAAAGCTATTTTTTTCCAAATCAAGCTTCATCATTGATCAATCAAATCCAATCAACTATCACCTTGTTTGACTTAACACACTTAGTCAAACTATCATCTTGTGCACAAGTTTACTCTAGGATAACACAACCTTGGGTTTACAAGTTCATTATCATCTTTGTTTGGCTTAACACACTTAGCCAAATTATCAAATCCATAATCACCTCGTTTGGCTTAACACATCTAGCCAAATTATCCTTTTTGTACGAGTTTACTCTAGGATAAAACAACTTCCTGGAATTTACAAGTGCATTATCACTTTTGTTTGACTTAACACACATAGTCAAACTATCAATCCATCAATCTGGTTGATCAACCTTAAGCTTGGTTTTCAACAAAATCCCAAAATAGAGCACTGGTATCTTATCCATATCCAAATCTTCAAAATCATATGAAAAATCCAAAAAAACATCCAAGTCATTCAAAAAAACCAAAAACATGTCGAAATATCAGAAAATCTTCAAAAAAATAAAATAAAAAATTTCCGAGTCTTGTCAATTTTTCACCTTGTCGAACTACGTCATCTCTGAGCTTGAACGTAGGCAAGGTTGATCTTTGATCATCCCCCGAGACAGTTAGGTCAGTCCTTAGGTGTCAGTCGCATTGGCAATCCATTTTCCCATCTTGTTTGCATCTTAAGTCAGTCCTTTAAGCAATAAAATGGCAAAACCCTGATCACTTCATGTCCTGCAATGGACATAAGCATCAAGCCCATAGTAGTTTAGCCTTGGATAGCGGTATGAAGAACATTAGCTTGTTTGTTTACTTTATTTTGGTCTTTGTTGACTTATCTTAGTTTGCGCTCATTTCAAGGACCTCTCGATGATGCCTAAAAAAAACAGGTTTAGAGAGAAAGGAATGGGGCAACGATCATTATCTTTTTATCTGTTGTGCTTGTTGGATATTCTTGTAAAATAAATTTGTCACACATACTTTGTTTTTTTTGTAGGAAGGATGTTTTAGGTATCTTGTTGACCACATAAGAAGGCTTGCCTTTTTATGTTTTGGCTCGAGATGTCTAGAATATCTGAACTGCATTCTGAATAAGGTTATGTTTGTCAAGTGTGAACAAGACTACTCCTATCTATTTGACGAGTCAAATTCCATCACACTAGGTACCACGCCATCCCGGTCCTTTATACCTTGATGCATCGTACCTATGTGTGTTATCAAACATAAAGTAATTAGCCCTTTGAAAATCCCAACTTCTGATAAATAATACATCATCATCATCGATAATAATGTGAACTTGTGTGGATCCCCCTTCCATCCATCTCATTCTTCTTATTCTTCTATATTTACTAACATTTCTATCTAAAATCGGTGTGTTGTATCAAAATATACATGAGGCTACCCATGGACGATGACTGTCTATACATCATTAGAATTGTCTACATCAAAGAATTATCTTTCATCCTCTGATCAATAGAACCACTCCTCTTGCATTTTATCGTGATCTCGATCGAAAAAACATACATTTCCACTCGATCTCTTGAGGGGGCAGTATACCAGCATAATCCTTCCGCTGGGGCAATAGTGGGGCATCTGAAAAATTGATAAATTTTTGAAATTTGATCACAATAGTTTATTCTTTGAATCAGTACAACAAGTACATTGCTTCAAAGAGGGGCAAAATGTAGACACGTAAAATATACATGCACTTGAGTTTGATCCTACTAACATCATTTCGTCTTGAATCATACTCTCAGCTTATCAACACCTTTCATCCTTTAATTAAATAAATCATTAATTATTTAATTAGGTCTTTCTCCTCTGGTGATTAAATTAATCAATTTAATTTAAATAATCATCTTTCTCTGTTCATTTAAATAATTCATTTTATTTAAATTAAATCTCTAAAGTCCTCTTATTAAATTGAATAAATTAAAACATTATTTAATTTAATCTAACATATTCCTCCTTAGTTAAATAAATCAAAATCATTTATTTAATTAATCATTTCCTCTCAATTTGATTTAAATCAATTCATAAATTTAGGTCTAAATTGTCACATCTCCTAGTTCTTCATTAAATTAATCAAATCTTGATTAATTTAATCTCAATCACTAAAATCCTCTAGAGAATGCAACTTGCACAATAAATCAATTACTTTGATTTATTTAATTGCCTATTTTCTCTCAACATGACATCAAAAGGAAATATTCCCTCAATTTGAATTGAAAATTCAAATGGGCTTGGTCCTTCCAACAAGGCATTCAATGCTTCTTACATGTCCTTGTGCATTGAGCCAAGTGACATTAACTCCATTCTTCTCTCCCCCTAACATGTCATCTCACAAATTTAAATTTGAATCCAATGGCATTTATCATGCACATTAACCAAAATGTGCACATTCTTCAACCATTCACATCTTGACAAGTGGCACTTGGCCATTGGATGTTGAATGATCCCACATTGCTTATTTTCACTCATTCTTCCAAGATTGGGAATCTATAAATGAGAGAATCTTCCTCTCATTCAAACATCCACAATTTGAGTAGATGTACTATACTCAACTTCATCCTCATCCACAATCTTCATGCAAAGTTACTCTCTTCAATTGAGAACTAATTTTGCTCATTTCATCCATACATTCATCACATTTTCACATTTGCACCAAGGTTATGCTCAAATATCTTTGGAGATTTGACCATTTCTAGATCATCTTCATTGCAACATAGGAATTGGGAAAGGGCCAATTGCAACACTTCATTGGCACCAATTCCCCCATAAGATCATCATGCTATTAGCTTAATTAGGATTTCTTTCATTGTTATTTGAGTTTTGTTATTTATTTCCTAATTTTAGCTTGAATAGATGGATTTTATGGGGAATCTCTCACTCTTGTGTGCTTGCATTTTGATCTAACATCTAACCATGTTTGTCGTCTTTGTGTATTTGTAGGTTTAGGGGTTCATAGTATCTATCCCTAGGCCTGTGTCAGTTGCCCCTATAATGTCTGCACCTGACCTTGTAGAGTCTACACCTACATCTATAATGCAACTATCTATATCTGTTGCTGGTGTGAGGGTAACCGAATGCGAATCTATTTTTGTTTGACCTATACCATATATCTCCTCCTCCTGGGTAATATGAAATATAGTACCAACCCACCTCCACCATCTCTACCACCCCCACCTCCATCATCACCCCCATAATCCCCCTCATCATCTCCCTCCTCACCCTCTCCCTCCTCACCCTCTCCCTCCTCCTCATCCCCATCTCCTACATCCCTCCTCTGTCTAAGTGCACATCATGGTCCTCTATCATCACCCTCCAAAATAGGTGTCGACTCATTAGGACTGGAAATCCATGGGAAGGGATGTGTGTAAAATTACTGTGCATACTCATCTATCATCTATGCATCTGCTATCTTAGGATGATACTACCATAGCAATGGTTGAAACCTTAAATACTCATCACATATGGCCTCATAAGACAAAGCAAGACCCCACTCTGGAATATCATGTCTCCTGCATGCATAATGGGCCACTCCCTAGGGCATGCCCTGTACTCTACCAAACTATTAGAGCACCCTCATGGCTAAGAATCTCTCAAGTATTTATGGTGTCTAACCAATCAAATATCTAGAAATGCATATGTAGGGAATCTCAGTGTCATCCTCTGGCCATGGATCACAATCTATGTACAGTCACCAGGTGACTGTATCTAGGTCATCCAATACCCACTTCCAATACTCTAACTTTACTAGCTTATGTTGGACAAGTGGAACTGTGTTACCAAAAACATAAGGTATTCCTGTTGGATGAGCCCTATCTGCCACTAGCCATGTAATCACTATATTCTCCCATGCCTAGATCTACAAAAGTGTCACACTTGCCAAGAGACTAGCACCACCGAGATATACAAGCTGATGTAAATCATGATATAACTAAGCTAGCATGCAATATCCCCAAGCGTATTGAACACCTTGTGTGATCATCCTCTCCAAGACCTGACCCCATCCAATAGATAGTCCCTTTGACCTACGATCGGGACATAGAAAACCTCCAATGAAGCCAACAATTACACATAGTAATGGATGATACATGGCTACCATCTCTCGCCATGGAATCTTGTAGCCGCTAATTTAAGCATCCTAGAAAATCCTCCTTGGGGAATTTGTCCCTCCTTGCTCCTCATGATCATAAATGACTATCTCCCCAACAAAAGGAATCGTTAGGATCCAATATACATCCTCGGGTGTCACTTGTTCAAATGCATAAGACAACTGAAAGGGGGGGGGAGGGTGAATTAGTTGTATGAAACCACTTTTCTTATAACTTAATCAATTTGTTATTAAGTGTGAACATGAAATGAAAATAATAGAAACACAACACTAGAGACACTAGATTTACGTGGAAAACCCAATGAGGAAAAAACCAAGGTGAGGATTAACTCACAATATAGTAGAATGCAAAACTGGATACACAGGCTCATTTCCTGAGGACTCATTGCCCTAATACAAAGGCTCACTACCCAAATTAAGGGCTCACTGCCTTAGGACTCACTATCTAGAAAGAGAGGCTCACTGCCTACAAAAAATACAAAGAGATAGATAAAGATCCACCACTAGGAGTTCCACACACTTTGCAACCTAATCAGAAGATTGACACAATAAATTAATGCTTCCTTGATTCATGCTTCCACACTGTACTTTTAGCACTTGTTTGCACACTCTTCTCTTGCTCGAATCAAATGATAGAGGGATGATCAATTCACTACAACTTGACTTGATTTTATATCATCTTCAACCTTAGAAACATTCACCAAGGTTGATTGTACAATTTCAAACTACAAATTCAAACTAGGTCAGCTACTCCACATTCTCATGGTGGATAAGAATGTGAGAGGACCAATTGCATATTTAATTTAGGACCCAAACAACATCTTAGATCATACACACACTTTGTCAAATCAATGCAAAATATTAATGTAACATGTAAATGCCAGGTTGACCACACCTAATGAAAACAACGATGATCTTTGAATTACACACATCACTAGCAAGATAATCACACATATATTGCACAATACACTTCACTAGACATCTCACCATCTTTGAGAACAACTCTGATACATTTGCAACAACTTCAACAAACATTATTCGCAAAGAACTCTTCACTAGTCCAACTAGGAAAACCAACAAAAACACAGGAGCTTTGGAGCAGGTCTTCCAGAGCACCAAACATCAAGCCAATTTTTCAGAACATAGAAACCATCAGAAAGAGTGTTATTCTAGATCTACAAGATATGAAACCAAATATCATAAGATTGTAGAGCTAAAACATTCCTCCCAGTCCATAACTAGATAACTTTGGCAAACTAGTTCACACACCGATGAACACAACTTTTACTTTCCATTGTCCTAGATGTTAAAACTCGGAATATACTATCCATTGAAGCTCATGAACACACCTATAGATACTAATATGCATATGATCAACATAGAAGAAATGTGAACCACAATACCGGAGCACACTCAAATCACACTTCAACACTGCTTTAATTATTTCTCAAATTTTCTCAAAAGAACTTGGCAAAAAAAAACCACCACTTCATAAATATAGCTCCATGTACTCTAAGCACTTATATACCATATGCAACAACTTGAATTGTGTTGAAATGAATGAAAAAATTAATGAAAACATCGCCAAACACATCCATACTTGTAACAATCTCCCCCTTTGTCATTGATGGCAACACATGATGTGAAAAAACATGAAAGACAACATACATGATTCTTAGAAGCGAGAACCTGCCAAGCATAAAAAATTTGCATGATCTCTCTCCCCATTTGACATCAATGGCAAAGGAAATTCTTTCCATAGAAAGCTTCGTTCACCCCCCTTAGGAGTACATCCACAACACATACTACAACAATGCACTTATTTACTCCCCCTGAGGAGTAGACCTCAATCATCAGTCAAGAACAAAGAGTCTATGAATCTACTAGACTAATGCACCTCCATGTGAACTTAGTTCAAAGAAGGAGGGGTAGTAACCCCTAACTTCCCTTTGAGATACTCAAAAGTATCCTTTGGAAGGGCTTTAGTGAATATGTCTGCAACCTATTCCTTGGTAGGTACATATTCAAGTCTAACTTCATTCCTTAATACCTTATCCCTCAAAAAGTGATACTTGATAGATATATGCTTTGTTCTAGAATGCATCACTGGATTCTTTGAGATGCTTATAGCACTTGTATTGTCACATAATATAGATATAGGTTCGTCACTCAACACACTTATGTCAATCAAGGTTTTCTTCATCCAAAGTACCTATGCACAATAGGATGTTGCTACAATATGCTTTACTTTTGTAGTGGATAAAGAACTGAATCATGTTTCTTACTCAACCAAGAAACTAATATTTCTCCAAGAAAGAAAGCTCCACCACTTGTACTCTTCCTGACATCAACACAACCAGCCCAATCTGCATCAATATAGGGATTTAGAGTGAAATCGTTATCCTTCAGATACCATAGCCCACAATTTGGAGTTCCTTTAAGATATTTGAATATCCTCTTCACAGTTGTAACATGTGCTTCCTTCGGTTCTGCTTGAAATCTTGCAACTAAACATCCTACATGTATAATGTCAGGTCTAGTAGCAGTAAGATACAAGAATCCACCAATCATGGATTTGTACATTCTCTTATCAACTTTAGCAGATTCATCTTCCTTACTCAGCTTGCATCCGGTTACCATAGGGGTACAAACCGATTTGGAGTCATCCATTCCAAAAAAATTCAGCAATTCCTTAACATACTTAGATTGTCAAACATATATCCCTTTATCATTTTGAATAACTTGAAGTCTAAGGAAGAAATTAAGTTCACCAATCATAGACATTTTAAATTCTTTTTGCATATCTTCAGAAAACTTCTTACACATACCTTCATTTCCACCAAAGATGATGTCATCAACATATACCACAATTATCAACATCTTGTCTTTCTCAACCTAGAAGTAAAGATTGTTGTCTGCAGACCCTTTGTTGAATCCCTGCTTTGTCAAGTATTTATCCAATCTAGCATACCAAGCTCTAGGAGCTTGCTTCAGTCCATATAATTCCTTCTTTAACTTACAAACAATGTCTGGTTTTTCTAACAGTGAAAAACCTTTTGGTTGCTCCATATATACTTCTTCTTCCAATACTTCATTTAGAAATGCAGATTTGACATCCATCTGATATACTTTGAAGATTTTATGAGCTGAAAATGCCAAGAAAATTTGAATGGCCTCCATTCTTGCTACAAGTGCAAAGGTTTCTTCAAAATCTATTCCTTCAACCTATGAGTATCCTTTACATACTAGTCTTGCTTTATTCCTTACCACTTCACCATCTTCATTCAATTTTTTTTTGAATACCCATTTTGAACAATTACATTATTGTTTCCTGGTATAGGGACTAGTTCCCATGTCTCATTCTTCTCTATCTATTGTAGTTCTTCTTTCATTGCTTTCATCCATCTTTCATCATTACATGCTTCATTCACAGTCTTAGATACAATCTTAGAAAGTAAACACAAGTTTACCTCAACCACTTCGCTTCTTGTCTTCACTCCTTCACTTTTGTCTCCAATTATCTGTTTCTCTAGATGATTTCTTTGAACATATTTAGGAGTTTTGGGTGCAAGTTCTGAAATTTCTTCTTCTTCTACGCTTTTTTCTTTCTCTTCCTTTTCTTCTTCTTCTTGTATTTGCACGCAGATAGGATCATCAGATTCAACTTCAGTTATTTTTACTAGTCTATACATAGCTTCATCAACCTTCACTTTAGTACTTTCAATTATTTTTCTCAATCTCTTATTAAAACATCTATAAGCCTTATTGTTATTAGACTATCCAAGAAATATTCCTTCATCACATCTAGCATCAAAATTTCCATGACTTTCTTCATCTCTTTTAATGTAACATCTACTACAAAATACCTTAAAGTATTTCATAGTAGGATTCTTACCAGTCCACAACTCATAAGGGGTCTTAGTGTTGTTACCTTTGATTTGAACTTTGCTAAGAATGTAAACAATAGTGTGAATAGCTTCTCTCCAATACACATCAAGAACATTTAATTATTTCATGATGGTTCTAGAAACCTCTTACATGGTCTGGTTCTTTCTCTCCACAACTCCATTCTGTTATGGGGTTCTAGGAGCAGAATAATGTCTTTTTATGCCATGCTCCTCATAGAATGCATTGAACTCACTAGATGTAAAATCTCCACCTCTATCAAATCTTAAGCATTAAATTCTTAGGTTTTCCTCATTTTCTACTGTTTCCTTAAACACCTTGAATCTATCAAGAGCCTAAGTCTTTTCTCTAAGAAATGTAACCCATGTCATCCTAGAGTAATCACCAATTAAGAGAATAAAGTACTTGTCAACACTTAGGCTTCTTGTTCTTGTAGGACCATAGAGGTTTGTATGGATTAATTCTAGCATTCTGATAGAAGATTGATCTTTTACTCTAAAATTGATTCTTGTTTGTTTTCCCATATGACAACTTTTTCTGCAATAGTTACAAATCCTTTTCTAATCTCACAAGTGTTATCCTGAAAGACAAGCTTAAAACCTTTGTTGCATATTTGTCCAACACTTAAGATATTATGCCTTAAACCCTTTACATAATAAATATCATTAGTATTTTGTTTTCCATCAAAGCTAATTGTTCCTTTAGCAACAATCTTAGCACCAAAGTCATCTCCAAACATGACTATACCTCCATCATACTTCTCAAGTTTAGTAAACTTACTCTTATCCCCAAAGATATGATTTGAACATCTATTTTCAATTACATAAAAGTCTTAATCTTGTTTGGCATGAAAAGAAGGCACCAGAGTACCTTTTGTTTCATCCTTCTTGTTATCTGGACCATATTCCTTTGCACATTTCATTTCCAGGGCTAGAAACAAACATTCATCTTTATTTTCCTCAAATTCAGATTCATCATTAGAGATTCCTACATATTCCTTGACATAATACAACTTTTTGAACTTTTTATCCTTCTTATCTTTGTAATTATTGTTGTTACCATCCTTATTCTTCTTTTGTGTATCTCTATTAGGACATCTTGATGCATAATGACCAATATCTCCACAACTGAAACACTTAAAGGGAAACTTACCTTTGTATTTACCAGTACCTTTCTTCAATCTCCTTGTGAAATTTGCTTCCAAATATTCTATGTCATCATCATCGAGAACATATTCTATATTCATTGCTTTAAAGGTTGTTTTAGTCTTCTCCTTATCTCTTGCAAACTTTCTCATCTCGAATGCAATCAGGACTCTAAATAGATGCTTCTTAGTAAATGTCTTTGGATCATACTATTCTTCAAGAGAAGATACTGTCACTGTAATTGTCTAGTAAGGTCATCAAGATCTTTTCAATTATATCTTCATATTTAATAGTACCACCTTGATTCTTGATTTCAGTTGCAATAGTTTCAACTCTTTGATAATAGCTTGCAATGTCTTCTCCTTCTTCCATTCTCAAATTATCAAATTTTCACTTAGCAGTTAATTTCCTTGATAATTTTACTCTCTCATTCCCTTCATAAATTTCTTTCAATTTTTTCCATAATTCATTGGCTGTATCTAGAGAGATAACTTTCATTATTTCATTTTTAGATAAAGCACAAAAGAGGGCATACCTTTCTCTTTCATTCTCTTGAAAAGTTGCAACCTCATTAGCAGAGGAAGGACCAACTTCTGGTATCACATACTTTGTCTCCACAACTTTCCAAGTATTGAAACTAAGTGAAATCAAATAACTCCTCATATGTTCTTTCCAGTCACTATAATCAGATCCATCAAAAATAGGAAGCTGCCACTTGTGCACCATCTGATCTCCCTCAAGTGGTTAATATTTTCACCGAGGAACCAGATCTTTAATACCAATTGTTGAAATGCACAAGACAACTAAGAGGGTGCGGTGAATCAGTTGTATAAAATCACTTTTCTTATAACTTAATAAATTCTTTATCTTCAATCTGTTATTAATTGTGAACATGAAATGAAAATAATAGAAACACAATGCCAGAGACACCAAATTTACATTGAAAACCTAATGAGGGAAAAACCACGATGTGGATTAACTCACAATATAGTAGAATGCAAAACCGGATACATAGGCTCACTGCCTAGATAAAAATTCTTACTACCCAAATTAAGGGCTCACTACCTTAGGACTCACTGTCTAGAAAGAGAGGATCGCTGCCTATTAAAAAAATACAAAGAGATTGATAAAGATCCACCACTAGGAGTTCCACACACTTCGCAACGTGATTAGAAGATTGACACAATAAAGTACTATTGCCTTGATTTTCTCTTCCACACTTTGCTTTTTGCACTTGTTTGCACACTCTTCTCTTGCTCAAATTGAATGATGGATGGATGATCAATTCAATACAACTTGACTTTCTTTTATACCGTCTTCAACCTTAGAAACATTCACCAAGGTCAGCTATACAATTTCAAATTACAAATTCAAACTAGGTCGGCTACTCAACATTATCATGATGGATAAGAGTGTGAGAGGACCAATTACATATTTAATTTAGGACCCAAACAACATCTTAGATAACACACATAATTTCTCAAATCAATGCAAAAGCTTAATGTAATGTGTAAACACCAAGTCAACTAAACCTAATGAAAACACTGATGATATTTGAAGTACGCACATTACGAGAAAGATAATCACACACGAATTGCACAAAACGCTTCACCAGAAATCTCACCATCTCTGAGAACAACTTCAACAAACTTTATTCATAGAGAACTCTTCGCTAGTCCAACCAGGACAACCAATGAAAACACAAGAGATTTGGACCAAGACTTTTGATGTGCCAAACCATAAGAAAATTTGTCAGAACATAGAAACCATCAAAATGAGTCATCTCCCAAATCCACAAGGTCTAAAACCACATATTAGAAGACTGTAGAGCCAAAACATTTCTCCTAGTCCATAACTAGATAACTTTGACAAACCAGTTCACACACCGATGAGCACAACTTTTACTTTCCATCATCCCAAAAGCTAAAACTTGGAATATATGATACATTGAAGCTCGTGAATACAACTACAGATCTACATAGGCATAGGATCAATATAGAAGAAATGCATACCACAATAATAGAGCACACTAAGATCACACTTCAACATTGCTTTCATTATTTCTCAAATTTTCTCAAAAGAAATTGGAAAAATAACAACTACCACTTAACAACTTGAATTGTGTTAACATTAATGACAACACCACCAAAGACATCCATACTTGCAACATCACCATCATCTCACTGGTGGCTAAGTGAAAGGTATTATGATCACTATGTCACCGTTCAACCAGTATAGTCAGAAGCCCCTTATTAATCCTATACTGGTGCATGTCAATCAGTGAGGTCAAACTACATCGAGTAATAATGTCTAAATATGCTTGAACTAACTGTGGTATCATATCCCATGTCTTTAGGAAGCACTCCCAAATTTTTAACACTCCTAGGCCATCCTCCTATAATCATAACATATCGCAAATCAATCAATCAACCTATCATTGATCCTCACCTATCATGAGGTCAATCATCACCTATCTTATCATTGATCCTCACCTATCATGAGGTCAATCATCATATAATCTATCAACAACATCAAATCATCGGTTGATGCGATAATCAACCATCAAAAATAAGGAGGAATCATCAAAAATCATCAAATCTAGCTTCAATGCACTAAAACAATCTTTCTATGTGCTAAACATCCAAATGCGCTAGAAAATCTCATGGATGCATCAAAATAGGGTCTCTATGTGCTAATTCTTTTTATGTGCTACAAAACCCTCTCAATGCGCTAAAATATATACTCAATCGACTAGAACACCCTACGCGCTAAATCATTAGCTCAATGCACTATATTATCTACCCTATGTGCTAATTTACCCTATGTGCAACAACAGTTACCAAATGTGCTATAATGGGTTCCCTAATCTCTAATCTAATATTTGGGATTCCTCAAACCCTATGTGCTAAATCAGACACCCTATGCACTTTAGTGAGTTCCCTATGCACTAAAAAATCATTCCTATGCACTAAAATTGAGCAAAATTGACTTTTAAATCAAGTAAAAAAGTGAGAAATTCAATGTAATTTTCAAAAGCAAGGAGGTTCTCGGGATACATACCAGAGGTCCATATGTGGTTGGGTGCTGATGGTGGTGAAATCTCTCAAATCAGTGGGTGTGATGCATAATATTATCCATCCTATCTCTCTCAATCACTCCAAAGTTTTAAAATACAAATGACACAAATGAGCTCTCTTTTCACCTTTTTACCTATTAAAAGGGGTAATTAAGTGAGAATTATGGTGGGATTTATTTTAGTTTTTTCAAAGGGGCCTTTATTCAATTAACCAAATGTGGTAGGTTTAGTATCAATTTTTTCGAGAGATAAATCATTCCCACATCATAAAATTTGCAAATCATCAAAAGATCACCAAAATTTTTAAAAATTCAAAAAAATAATCAAAAATTCAAAAATTCCCTGATTTATCTTCCAAGGGGGCATATATCCATCATCACTCGAAATCAGCATTTGGGGCATGTTGAAATTTTTATCATCACGGTCTAGCAATTTTTTCTTTGAAGCAATGCATAAACACACTTCAAAGAGGGCCAAAATGTATACACCTAAAATTGGTCTCAAGAAAATTAATTAAATACTAGTTATTTAATTAATAAATCTTAAATTCCTCTACTTATAAATAAATTGCAAAATTTATTTATATAGTTCATTTTCTAATTTCTTCCTATCTCAAATCATTTTATTCTTGATTTAATTAAATAAAAAATTTAAATAATTTTTTTTATTTGATGAATTCCCTCTCAATTAAGTTTTAATTTTTAAATTCAAATTTTGTCACATTCCTACATAATTCTCTAACCTCCTTCCACCTCATCATCCACCTCACCATCTGTCACATTAATTTAAATATTTCTAATTTCTAAATGGGAATTTCCATCAACAAACTCCTAACAAGATTAGGGACACATGGCTTCTTCCTCCATTTGATGCTCTTCAACACTTGGATATTTTTTCTCCTAAAGGGAACATCCTCCACCGTTGATCTCTCTAGACTAAATCATGACCATTGAATCCTGCCACATCACAATATGCCTTGTAGAAATCTATAAATAGAGGCTCATTTAAAGCTTTTGATATAGAGAGCAAAGCATAAATCTACTCTGCAGAAATCATATCAGCATTGTGAGCTTAGTATAGCATTTTAGTTTAGCATTTTTCATTTAGCTTAAATTAGTGTTATTATGGCAATTTTATTCCTAGACTCCTAATTGTTGCATTTTCATATAGAATTTCACATAGCTTTTGCATTTTTATCATAGCATCATCTCAACAATCATGTAAACACAACAATAGCATAATCTTAACATCATATCACTTAGCATTGCATATCAAATACATCAAGCATGTAGATGTAGGGATATAATACTTGCATTTCATCATAGCATCTCATTTTTTAGGTTGTCATCTAATAATTCATTTGTAAAATAAATACAATCTGAGAGCATTCATGATTTAGAGGATCCTTGAGAATAGAGAACAATGGAACAATTTTAAGGAATAGTTTGATCAATTTATTTGTTAGTTTGATTTCCTTAATGCAAATGTTTCATTAGTGTGTGGTTTAGATTGATATTTCTTACACATATTGTATTCCCCACATACAGTTGGAATCAGGTCTGATGAAGAAAATATGAATGATATCAAAGATAATTGTGTGAATGCACGTGATCGAGTAATGAAGGAATTGGAGAGTTGACAAGGTTGTGAAAAAGAGGCACAGGAACTACTTTCCTTTTGTCTAAATTGGTCTAGTAATACATTAAGTATGAGAAATGAGATAAGGATGAGTGAGTCTCGACTAAGCACTCAAATAGATACATATAGATTAGCAGAAGATAGAGATAATCAAAGGTGGTCCTACATTGTGTAGCTTTAGGACAAATTTTTCTCTTTGTAGGATCAAAGGACAGATGTTATCAAGAAGAGTATGACACTCAAAGACATGATTAAATTCAGAAATACTTTTGTTTCTTGTGCTCTTGGTTGTATTGGTGAATTATTAGAGATCAATCTCAATCCCAATACTTTAATAGATGGTGTAGAGTCTCTAACTAAACTTGAGTTGTTTTACAAGACTCTAGTTAGTGCAAAAGGTTCATGGGAAGAAGGTAAAGCATCATGGAAGGCTATCTTGGAGAGTCTCATAGGTTATTCTTCAGGTTAATTTAGTGTTCATATCTTCTTGACTACTTTTTGATGCATATGTACATTTATACCGGACCCCTTCCTTTGTCATTGATGTCAAAGGGGGAGAGATAAAGAGTCAGAGGAAAAAAAAATTGTGAAGAACAATTTTGATAGGGGGAGCAGACATAACATTTACTGAGATATACTTGGAAAGTTCTTTGCCATGCACGTTTCCATCAATGCCAAAGGGGGAGATTGTTTGAAGCTTTGCAACATGAGCATGAAGTATGGATGATTGTGTTGGTTGTTCCTATGTTTTCATTGATGTCAACTTGGTAATAACTACATGGTGATAGCTATATGGGAAGTTTGCTTGGTTTACTGAATTTTGTTCTTTGCCAATAATACTCCTTCATGATGGATCAGTGTGTTGGTATTTGAGTCTGAAACTCATCCCAACATTTTATATGACTCTGATCTCTTGACCATTTTTTATTGACTCATTCAGAAAGCTATATCTTGGATATTGAGACATCTTTTTCTATGAACAAAAAGTTATCTCTGATAGAGTTTAACTATGTATCCTACTATTGTTCTGTGTTAGGTATACTGTGTGGGAGACTCCACATTCTACTAAGGTGAACATTCTTATATGATGGTTTTGTTGATAGTATCTTTACTCATAGTATGATGGGAAATTAATGTGTTCTTAGATCTAAAAGGTGTTTTTTCTTTAAGGATTATTTGTTGGTTTAGAGAATTGTGGTTTAGTCTTGGTCGACTCAACAAATGAAATATATTGTGAAGACTAATAGACAACTTGGTATAATCCACTACATGGATAAAATGATTAAATCTTATATGGTGCCAACAAAGAAAGCTTTTGATTATTTTGTGTTCATCCAATTAGGCCGACCTAATTGATGAATAAGATATACTTGTATAAATATAAGATAGAATCAAGCGAAAGTGTGAGTGCAAAAGAAGAAATATATGTGGGTGTATGAACAAGCAAGCGAGAAGTGAATGTGAATGAAGGAGAAGATCAGTGCATAAATGATTTATTAGTAATACAGATGTTTTGCATGATGCAATATTTTATATTCTGATCTTCAGTGGAACTAAACCCTGCACATTGAAGGTGTATTCCATCAATTCATCATTTTGGTAGTGAGCCACCTTTTGTACTCAAGTTGTGAGCCTTTTAAGGATAGTGAGTCCTAGCAATGAGCCCTATAATATTTTGTATCTAGATATAATAAATTGTGAGTTAACCTTGACCGTGGTTTTTCTCATTCTGGGTTTTCCACGTAAAAATCCTAGTGTTCATGCATATGATTGCTTTGTCTTGTTCCTGTGTTCTCTCTTGCTTATTCATTCAAAATTGTGATAATGGTTAAGTGGATTTTATTATTAGTTTGTGGAATACCGATTCAAGCCCCCCTTAGTATTTCAGATGTTTAACAATGAGAAATTTTATTTTTTTAGTCAAGTAAATTATAGAAGTTTCATTGGATATTTTATTAAGTTGCAACCCTTGTTAATTATTTATAATAAAATAATAAAATATTGATATGGACATAATTGTGTAACAAAGTATATCAAAATTTAAATGAAAATTTGACTATAACCCTTATTTTGAACGTTCTTAATCTGAATGTACACTTTATATTTATCATTGGTACTTATACAAAATATTTTAAGGATGTTCTAGGACATTAAAGTCACATGAACTTAAATATTCACTTCATTTTTTGGAGTTTGCATTTGTTTTATATTCACTTCATAAGTTGAGACATTTCCTATTACAAAAACTAATTGAATAAAAAATAAAACATCAAGGGTATCTAATGCTCTAAGTAGAAGACATGTGAAGGCTAGAGAACTTGTCAAAATCACTTTCAAAGGTCAAGTAATAATGAAATTAAAAAAATCTAATGAAGTAAAAATATTGCTAAAAGTTGATCGAGTGATTTTCTAATCTAAAGGATGTACTTTTGATGAATAGTTTCTTTGATAGTACAATGAAGCATACAAAGAAGTAAGAAATTTAATATTGAATCTTATAATAGTCTTTATTCAACTAATCTATGAGTGAATAAAATACATTCCTATGTTTAGAAGGTATAACTTTTCAATCATGAAGAAAGAAATAGTAACTTCTTTTCATCAAAGTTTTTATAGTGCCAAAGAGTTAAAGTAGAAAAAAAATTCCTAGCTAGAATACTACATCTAGATGATATACACATCATAAGTGGAAAGTTATTAGTATTAATTCTATATGAATATTATCAATGACACATTATAGTCATAATATAATATTCACGATAGTGGAAAATCATATCAAGGTAACTCATTTCTCATTCAATTAAATATTATAGATAATATCCCAAACTTAGCTAAATTATTTATAAAAATAATTTCAAGTTGTAAAAATATTCTTGAAAAGATTGTTCGCTCAATATTTTTTATCACTTGTGTTGAAGAATGAATAAGATTTTCATTAATGATTTGTCATTGATGTCAACACTACATGATGGATGTCAAAATAGTATGAAGGATCATTGTAGAAGAGTTATTATACAAGAGGGTTTGATACATACACTAAAATAGTTAAGCACTTTTACTAAGTATCTACATGAATAGATTCAACACACAGAGTCCTCTGATAATTTGATTCACATTTTTTCACCCATACACATTTAATTTTGTGATTATAGTATGTTGTTCATGGTCATTAGTATCATCTTAATTTTGAATTTCACTTGATTTGGATGTGGTTCAAAATTTCTAAGTAACAAAAGATCCAAATACTTTTAGGTCATATGTCTCGCTGACCTAATGTATGTAAAGAGTTGTGGAGATTAAATATGTGATGTGATTGGAAGAGGGGGCTATTATAGGTCCATGTTGACCTATATTGCATGTGTTTAGGCATGAAGTATTTTTATTTGAATTGGGTGCTGACAAGGCATGTTTTGTATGATTTGGGGCTACATCTAATTATGATGACCTTATTAATGTTTGTGATGGAGTTTGGTATATATATACAATATTTTTTGAGTTTGAATATATCAAATATGAATATATATATGATCTGAATATAATTAGTGATGAATTTTTTTGTAGAGTTAAGTGAATGAGTTGTGAATGTAGAGTAGAGAAAATATTTGTAATCTAAGTTGAATAAATTGTTTTAAGTCAATGTTTTGAGCTTCAAAGGAACTGAATCTAGCATTTGTTAGATCCACTTTTTATCAGTTAAAATCTTGGTTGTGAAGCCACCTCTTTCTATCTTTCTTTTCTCTGTGAACAATGAGTTCGCTTAGATAGTGAGTCCACCTAGCAGTGAGCCTTTTTGTAATATCTTATAACCAATTATAACATATTGTGAGCTAATCCTCACTATAGTTCTTCCCATTTTGGGTTTTACATTTACAAATCCTAGTGTTCATGTGTTGTGTGTGTTATAGATTGTTCATTCTTTCATTCCTTAGAATTTTTAAGTATGCTTTGTTAATTAGATGGTTTAATAGAATATTGATCCACCCACCTCTTAGTATTATAAGTGTTCAAAAATTTGTATCAGAGCCTGGTTCCAAGGAAGAAGCTTGACCGCTTTGGAAAGATCTTGGATGTTTAACACATGGCTAATAGAAGGTTTCCTATTTCTCTAGAAGTGATTCCTGCTATTAGATACACAGAAAAAAAATGCATTTTTGACAAAGATGGAGAACTCAAAGTTTCTCTTGAATATCTTATCAAAATTGAAGATGAAAACAAATATGTGAAGGAAAATATTAAAGAAGAAAATGACTACATCAAAAAATTGAGAGATAAAATCAAGAATTTTAGAGAAACAAATAAGGAGGTCAATGAACAATTGAAACAAGCAAATGAGAACATCACTAGACTAAAACTACAAGTGGAAGAAAAGAAAATAATTGAGGAATTTCTAATTGTAATGGTAAAAATAAAAAATGATGAATGCAAAAGGCTTGAATAAGAAGTGGTAAATCTAAGATTAGATCTAGAGAAAGGAAGGAGTCATGAGGACAAATTCAAGATAATTTCGACAATTCTTAATGAGCTAATTGTAGGTCAGAAATCATCTAAAGAAAAAGGTGGTGTGGGACTTGAAAAAGGAGAAATATCAAAAGAAGATCCAAGACGTAATGGAAAGAAGACCAATGAACTAGAGAAGATTGAAAACAAGAAGAATAATGAAAAGTTCTAGAATCAAATAAACAATGCTAGAAGACTCCCTATTAGATAACCAAATGCTCAAGGGTAACCATCATTCAATGGTATTTGTTATTCTTGCAATAAATTTGAAAATAGAGAAATGGAATTTTAAAGAAAAATGAATCAGAATGTTTCATCTTTTACTAGTCAGTTCTTTATATGCAATAAATTTGGACATAGAGAAAATGAATGTAGTAGTCAAATTATGAATTCATATAACAATGCAGAATGATTCAATATTTTAATGGTTACTATTACACATGTTATGGATTTGGATACAAGGATAATCAATGCAGATCCAAAATGAATGGAAGGGATAATTCTCAAAGAAATGTCATGTGCAACAACTGCAATAGACTTAGACATATTGCTAGATTTAACAAAAGCATAAATACAAGGAAAGATAATCTTGCAAAGAGAAATGAACTAGTTAAAAATATTGATCAAGTTGAAGTAAATAAGGAAATGTAAAATATTTGGAGAAAGAAAGAGGATCATGGGAACAATGAAAAATCAAAGACTATAAATGAATTTGTATGACCCTCCAGTGCAAATACTACTCTAAGAATTGAAGCTAGGAATTGGCTTAGGGGGAGTAATAATACATAATATAATAACCCCTATTGATATGAGGTTCCATTTCTTGGAAAAATGATATGTGATGGAGATGGACAATTTGGATCTTTTGGAGAAGACTTCAAAAGAAAATATGTAATTGTAGAGATTTGCAAAGCGATTTAGGGTTTAATATTGCACAAAGAAGGGTTTTTCCACCTTTATTTTTTGGTGTATTGAATATAAAATAGGGCACAATCAAAGGGTTCTATACCTATTCTTTTTTTATTTCATTAACTTTAATGCATTTGGATCAAGTAGACTGAATTGAAGCAAATTCAAGAGTTTAAAGGAAATTTGTGAAGTAGAGCATCTAAACCCAGTTCTAGTTGAGCAAGAAAAAGTTATTTACCATTGTCCAAAGATAAAATAGAGTTTTTTTTTAAGTATTTGAATTCAATAGAAATGGCCACACCTACAATAATGAATGTGAGTGAGAAACCCCAACTAAAATTCAAGAAACACCCCATGAAAATTGTACACACAAAAAATGTACCGACACACTTTATCTTGATTACTAACATCGTTTCATCCTAAATCATCTTCTCAGCTTGTCATCACCTTTCATCCCTTAATTGAATAAATCATTGTTTATCTGCTTAAGTCATTCTTCCCTATTGATTAAATTAATCAATTTAATTTAATTAACCCTATATCTCCACTTAATTAAATAATTCATTTTATTTAATTAAATCTCTAAAGTCATCCTATTAAATTTAATAAATTAAACCTTATTTAATTTAATCTAACATCATCCTCTTTCAGTTAAATAAATCAAAATCTTTATTTAATTAAACTCTAAATCATTTTCTTCTCAACTTTGATCACAAAATATAAATCAAATGGTCACATCAACTAATCTCCTATTAAATTAACTAAATCTTGGTTAATTTAATCCCACTCTCTTAACTTCTATAGATTTTTCCACTCACACATGAAAATACATTTAACTAATTTATTAAATCAACATTTTCTCTCAACATGGCATATTTAGGGAGTATTCCTCCAAATTTGAAATCTCTCCAAGTGGATTTGTACATCCAACAAGACATACATTCCTCTTACATGTCCTTATGCATTGAGCCAAGTGGCATTTATTTCTTCTTTTTTCCCTCTTGCATGTCATTTCATAAATTTGAAATTCCACCTAATATCATTTATTAGCTCATTCATCAAAATGTGCACAACCTTCCTCCATTCACATCTTGACAAGTGGCACTTGGCCATTGGATGTTGAATGATCCCACATTTATCCATTTTGTCTCTTCTTCTTTCAATCTCATTTATAAATAGGAGGCTTTCTTTCTCATCTTTCATCCATAATTTGAGAGCAAAGTTATTATCTTCATATTTAGAGAAATTTCATCCATATCCTTGAGCATTTGCCATCATCATAATTAAGATTATTACAGATTTTAGCAAGGAATCACATTGTTCTTCACCATCAAGTGGATCAATCTTCATCAAGTTCACAAAGGAGTTGGGACATGGCCAATTTCTACACATAATTGGCACCAATTCCCCCATGGGATTGAGGATTTGCATGCTTAATTAGGATTTCATTTACTTTCCATACTTTTGTTCTTCATTTTCCTATTTTTGAGCATTGCTAATGAATTTCAAGGGGAATCCTTGTTCTTTCTTGCATATGAATCTAATTATGTGTTTGTTTCTCATGTTTGTGTAGGTCTAGGATTGGGGTTCACATTTTGGCGCTAGAAGAAGGGCAAATCTCAAGTTTTAAAAGCGTTTTTCTAGAAAATTCCATGATTTTTGTGCTTTTTTGCAGGTTCTAGGAAACTAAGTGGTTGACTATTAAGTGGTACTATATTGCACCACTTAACTTCCAAACTCCACCACTAGTGTCTTCCCGCCTAAAATTTTCAAATTCTAAACTCGGTCGCGAACTTTCCAAATTTCAAACTCTGTCACTGGGTAAATAGAGACACAATCGCAGTCTCTATTTCACTGTAGAGCGCCGCTCTCAAAAATTAGTGGCGCTATATTGCACCCTAGAGTTTCTAAAATCTATCACACTTGCGAACTACGTTGCTAGGATGCAGTAAAATGGTCAAATTTGATTTATTTTGACATGTGCTTTTTTGTTTCTGACCTTTTTGAGCTCCTAACCTATTTGTTGTCTCTGTATTTCTTAGCTTTACTCAATTTTGCAGGTTGAGGCAAGGAGGATGCAAAGAAGAATCTGTCACTATGACATCATTTTCTTATTGTACTAAGTGTTTTTGAACACTTTGGGAGAACTTATAATCCCTTCTTAAGAAACTGATTACCTTCAAGCTTTTAGGTTCACTAAAGTTTATTTTGGGCTCTACAAATAAAACTTCAAAAGTTTTCAATTCTTTTCAACAAAGGGCTTAAAAATAACTTTAGGACAAACTCACTAGATTTGATTTGAGTATTAACAATTGAACAAGGAAAATTCCTTATTTAATTTTGGTGCACTAAAAAGAATCAAATCATTGCTTTGTGGACTTAAAATGAACAAGTGATTCTTTGTTTTGTAATTACTTACCCAAAGTAATATCATCAAAAGGATGTACGCACTTCTCTCATGCTCTATAGCGATCTTGAGAATCAAAAGGACTTTTGATGACATTAAGTTGCGTAAATGATTGCCTTCACATTTCATTTGGGATTAAAAATTGAACCAATCTTATGAGTGTGAGTGGGGCATATTGTGTGTGTTCTCCCTTTGTTTTTCAATGAAGGTTGATCAAACTATGGGATATGCTTGCTCGCTTTGTTTATCTTAGAGGGCCTGCCTAGTGGAAAAAATTAATCACCCCAAAGAATGACCCAACTGGGAACACGCAAAAGACAAACGACTTCCAACCGATATATAAGTGTGGATTCTCGAGGAAAGTTTGAGAATCATGAGGATTATTCTGATGAGAAGGGTAGCAATGGTCTCTCACCGCATGGATAGTCTCCCATGAACATAATGCCCACATTAAAAACCCTTGTTTAGCAAAGTCCAAAATCCTTTCTATTTGCTGGTGCAAAAGGTCATTTCCTTTGAAGCCACCCCATGTAGCATGCGGTTTTGTTGTAGACATGAAAAGTATGCCATCGGAGATTCATGGGTACTGATGCTTGGTTGACTTGAGAAGAGAGTGCACTATAAGGGGGAGCCTGTGTGGTCAAACATCTAATCATCCATACTGAATATGCACACCTGGATTTATCCAAGTGGGAACCCAACAAATATTGTCTCTTCATTCTAGGATTGTACATGTTCTTGGAATCGAAAACACCTTGCTTAGGTCCTAAAAAAATTGAACACAAACATTCAAAAGATGTTCAAAATTTCAAACCCTTTGGAGGAATCAAATACCTTTGACGAATTTAAGTTCTCTTGCTTTCCCTAGGGATTTCATCCTTAGAGGCTTCTAAGTATTTGGACTTAATCACAATTTTCTCTCTCTAAAGCCAACCTAGGAAACTATGCTTTTGAAACCTTGATTTTCACATAAGGGACCTTGTGGAATGAAAAGGAATTGAGACATAGGCATTTAGTTTGAAATTTTAATCAACAAATTATTTGTGGTAAAAAGAACTCATTAAGCAAAATAAAGAACAATTGAACCCCACACATGTGTTTTTTCAAATGATTTCCTGCAAAATCAAAATTCATAAACCAAGGTTCAAAATTCTTAGTCCAAAGGCCCGTGAAGAGCATATTTCAAGGCTTCACGAGGTAAGAGAAAGGTTGGTTTACAACTTCTACAAGAAATATTCAAGAAACAACCCTAACTTGTATGAGTTTTATTATCAGCAAAATCCTAATCTCTTTCAAAGATTTTCTTAAATTCTCACATAGGAAGTATGGCATGTTCTTCAAAATCGAGGCCTTGTAAGTATTTTTATCTAGGTCAAGTCTAGGATCAAAATCGTCACTCTCACCCATCCCTCAACCATCAAATTCAAATCATCTCACCAACAAAATCTTGGAAACTTTGAAAACATCATTTCTACTAAAATTCTAGGAAAAATCAAAATCATCTTGTTTGGTTAGATATCTGTAGATGAATCCTTCTCCACATATTTGACCAAATTATCAATCCTTGTGAACAAATTTACCTCTTGATAAAATACAACATCTTGGGGTCTAGGAGTTCATTATCCAAAATCACTTTGTTTGACTTAACACATCTAGTCAAATTATCCTCTTATGTATGAGTTTACTCAAAGATAACACACCCTCCTAGATTTTATAAGTTAATTATCCAAATCAATCAAATCAAGCCCTAAAGTTTAGCATCTCCCTCAAGGTTCTTTAAGAGTTCTCATCATCTATATCATCCATCTTTCATTTTCATCATCACTTTGATCCTTAATTTATCTTGGTTCTTCTCTTTTTGTACCTAAAGTTAGATTAATTTATCTCTATTTTATGGTGCAAACAAGATCTGAACACAAGAAGAATATGGAAATCACTAAGGAAACATCAACTTCAAGTGATCTAAGTCAAATTGATCCCAAAATAAATCTTGTTGGATCAAGAAATCCTCCAAGGAATTTCCTTCTATGATCACAAAATCCTCAGGAAGATGGTCAGGTAGAGGACATCACCAACAACGTCTTAGGGATGACACAAGATGAAATCCTAGAGATGGTGTGAAATCCCAAAAATCATCAAATTCTCAATGGTATGATGAGGTTATATCCCTTCCAATACATGCTTGAGTTAGCAAAAGAAGGGGCTAAACTCCTTTCCGACTTTGATGTAAGCACTATTGTGGAAAGTCCTCTTGGGATCATGCCCTCAACCTCATCCATGCTCCTACTTCAAAGAATCACTCAACACATCCCGCAAATCATAACATCCATTGCTTCAACCCCACCAATTGTTAACAAGGGAAGTGCAGTGCTTCAAGAGCTCCAAAAATATCCCCTTGCGAATAATCGAGGGTTGAATGCAAACACCACACTAGAGCAATTTGTTGTGGTAAATCCATTACACCCTTATGTTCTGCTTACATTCCATGATTCTACCAATCCAACCTCTTATCATACAACACCAAATTATCCTTTGGACACACAAACCTCTCTCCCTACCTCATAAGGAGAAGTTGATATGTTTGGAGTCAAAGGAATCTTTGATCCATCATCATCACTTCAAGGGAATGTGCCACCTATTTTTCCACATTGCCACCTCTACCACTTACATCCACATCACCACTTGGGTTGGGTCTTCCTCCTCTACCCACCATCAATCAATCAAATCAAAACACCATATCAAAACCTCCTATCTTGCCATCGATATCACAACAACAGATGGCGACCATGCAAGTGACCCCAACAAGTAACACATCCACCATACCTCAAATCTCCCAAAAAATGGTTTCCAAAGGACCAAGTGTCTTGATCACAACATCCATAACTCAAACCCCGATCATCAACACGACTATTCTGCTCGTCACAATGGTCCACACCCTTCCTAATCCACTGCCACCACCACCAAAACACAACATGGAAAATTCATTCACCATCACATTACAAGTTCCACGATGATTCACCCATCAAAAGGTGCTCCAAAACAAATAAGTTGCAAAGCTAGCTTCTCAACAAGCACAACAAGCATAATAGGCTGCTCAAGCCCAAGCTTTACTACAACAACAACAAGCTTCCCAAGTTGTGCAAGAAGCTCAAGCTGCCCAAGCTATGCAAGCTGCACAATCCACACAAGCCACACAAGATGCTCAAATTGCACAAGCAATCCAACAAGCGCATGCTCAATCCCAAGCCCAATATCAAGCCCAACAAGTGTAAGCGCAAGTACAATATGAAGCACAATTGCAAGCAGCTCAACAAGAAGCATATCAACAAGACTTGCAAGATTATCAAGTACAATAGGAAGCAGCCCAACAACAAGCCCAACAAAAAGCTTTGTTGGAACAACAACAGCATGATCAACAACAATCATTGTTGGCTCAATAGAAAATGTAGGCATTACTCGCTCAACAAATCTTGCAGCAAACTACCACCAACATCCCACCCTTTAATTCAACACCTCAAAACATGTTCACCCCACCTCCTGATCCACAAGATGATGTAACAACACAAATCAAATGAATCTCACAAGGGCTTGATATTCAATCAAGAAGAACAATTAGGACACCCAAAAATTTGTGTCCCTATCCATTCGACAAGAGCTTAGCAATTGTACCATTCTTGAAGGGATTCAAAATCCCCAAATTTGACAAATATCGTGGGATAGGAAACCCTGAAGATCACATCAAGGAGTTCCAGGTACATTATATGGAAGTCGTATGCAATGAAGCATATCTAATGCAACTATTTCCTCAGAGCCTAGCCAGTACCACCATGGAGTGGTTCTCTCGTCTACCTACTAGAATCTGAACATTCCAAGAAATCAAAGATGCATTCCTCCAAAACTACGCATTCAACATTTGTGCAGATGTTAGTCTAAAGGAATTATCGGCACTCAAACAAGGAAAGGGGGAATCATTCACCTCCTTCCTACAATGATGCCGATCCAAGGCCAATCAGAGAAAATGGGCCATGCTAGAGGAACAATAGGTTTGCACCATCATTGCTAATCTGGACAAGACCTTTGCATTTTATCTAAAGATGCAATGCATCACCACATACGACCAACTAATCCCCAAGGTGGTCAACATCGAAAGGGACCTTATAACACAAGGGGGCATTCCTACCTATCCTAAACATCAAGACAGTCACCCATCTACCAGTTACAATGAGAAACCTCGCACGTGGGAAAAGAACAGGAATGTCACCAATGATGGAGTGGTTGATGCTAAGGTTGTCATCAGTGCTCCAAAGTAAAATAATCAAAATCATCATCATCAACCATAGAATAATAATCGCAATAACACACAAGAAAATGTGGTAAACCAATAACCACCACATAATCAAATCAATAAACTCAATAATCAAGGAGGACCCCCTCCATGAAACAAGTATCCCCCCAAGCAAAAATTCACAGCCCTTGGGGAGTCAATTGAATCCATCATGAAATTTTCGGTTAATGAAAACCTCGTTAAGGTCCCCACTCATGATAATTACCAAGAACCCCAGGTGAAGCCACCCTGGTACAACAAAAATATCCTTTGTGATTATCATAAGCTCAAGGGGCATATGACTGCCAACTGCATGAAACTAAACAATGCCATCCAGGATCTAATTGATGACAAAATCATAAATGTTGAGCAACCAGTTGGTAACCAAGATTTGAAAATATGCATGAATTTTATTCCCAACCACAATCAAGGAAACGATAAAGGTAAGAATTTTTTTGGCAAAGTGAACCATGTATACGAAGGAGTTGTCGCATGCCTTGACGAATTGGTCACTATTGTTAGCATCAAGGGAGCCAATGCTAATTGTGGAGTCACCACACGTGGTGGAAAGGTCACCATTGTTGGAGCATCACAACCATCTAGGACCCCCATCTCAAAGAAAATGTCAATTCCTAATGGTTACAACATCCTTGAGTAGTTAAAAAGAACCCCCGCTCAGATCTCCATCATGGAGTTACTGAAGATTTCAGCTGCCCACAAGGAAATAATTGAGGAAGCATTGGATTCATCCACTGTCTCTACCAGCCTTGATATGGAGCAATTCCAAGATATGGTTGGTAACATCACCACTCTGAATCTCCTCACCTTTTCCAATTAGGACTTCCTCACCCAACCAACTCACAATCGTGCATTACACCTTGAAGTCTTTATTCACAAAAGTAAGGTCAAAAGGGTCTTGGTGGATGGAGGTGCAGGCCTCAACATTTGTTCACTAAAGCTCATAAAGAATCTAGGAATCTTTGAAGATTCCATTGAAAAATGTAAAAGTATCACAATTAGGGCTTACGACAATCAAGAAAGAGTGTCTCAGGGCTCTATTCAACTCCCTATTCAAGTAGGGCTAACTGTTATGGAAACTACCTATCAAGTGCTTGACCTTGACCTTCCTTACAATATCCTCTTGGGGAACCCATGGATCCATGGGATGCAAGCAGTTGCATTGAAATTCCAACAATGCTTCAATTTTTCATACCAAAATGAAGAGGTCGCAATTCAGGGTGATCCTGAACCTTTTGCCTACTGCAAGAATTGGGAAGCCAAGTTTTATAAAGTTCCCCAAGTCCTGAAGAATGATGAAGGCCCCTCCAGTCCATATATTGACCCATCCAACATCGACTCCACTTCTGGGACAAATACACCCTCCATCCCTAACATATCTGACATCAAGCTCATGATCCAAGACAATGGGTGTTGAGAGTATAGGATGAAGAAAAATAATTTTTTCGTAGGAGAGTTACCTCAATCTCCTAGGACACATGGACAACCTCAACCGGTTGAAACAACCTCACAAACTTTTAGGGTGGACCCTTCTAGATTTCAATGTTGGGGGGATCTAATTTGGGAAACCATGGATGAGAGAGACAATTTCAAGCTCACTATACCAAGATGAAAGGCCCGTGCCTAATCTTCCCATGGATGAGATAAGTAAGGGGCTACAAATGATGCTTGGTATGGGCTACAATAGAAATGAAAGCCTTGGAAGGAACAACAATGGCCAACTGGAACCCACCTTTGTTAAAAGACGAATGAAAAATCTTGGCCTTGGGTGTACCCCTCTGAGTGTAACCATACATGGTCAAAGTCCCCCAATTAGAGCAGTCAGGACTCCCCCTTAATTAATAGCAGCTACCCTTCAACTACCTGTATCTACAGGCCTACCCTTAGATAACTTCACCTTTGATATCACTGATGTGTGTAGTAGTAGCGATGATGAGGATATTGTAGCTAGCTTACCCATGATTTTTGAAGACTCCTCTCTACTTATGATTAGCACAAAGTCTTTTGAGTTAGACCAACAAACCCACAAGATAAACTTGGTCTACCCCCAACTCATCGATTATGACCAACGAGGACCATCGATTGTGGACATGTTCAAAAATGATGAGGCACTCTTGGAATTCATGGGACTAAGGGATACAGTACCATGTGGAGATCATAAGGTTGGATTTGACATCACACTAGACACTCAGGCCTATTATAGGGAGACAATTGAATCTTTTAGTCGTAAAAGTGAGAAATTGAGAATAATCTCAAGGTCCTTGAGTGAAAACCACACTGTGGCACTCTCTAACCATAAAATAGTAAAAATAAAGGACACATCCAATGGTGAAAACCCCTGAGGCACCAGAGGATGAAGAATTCAATCTTCCCCCCACTACACTTCATCAAGAAAAATCAGCAGTCCTAGTAGAACAATGCAATCCTATCAACCTAGGAATAGAGGAGCTACCGCACATAACCTTCTATGTTGAATCACTTCTAATGGAAGAACAAGAACTCTTAGCTGCATTCTTGAAAGAAAGAAAGGTAAAATTTGCATGGACTGATGTTTATATGACTTGGTTTGATCCAGAGGTAGTAGTCCATCACTTGGAAGTATATCCTGAGGCAAAACCTATCAGACAAAAACTTAGAAAAATGCATCCCCAAATAGCCTTGCTAGTCAAAATGGAATTGCAGAAACTCTTGGATGCAGGGTTCATACGCCCAATCGACTATCCAGAATGGGTGTCCAACCTAGTACCTATTTCAAATCCCACTGGTGGAATCCGTATATGCACTGATTTTAGAGACTTAAACAAAGGGTATCCCAAGGATGACTTTCCACTACTCAAAATTGATATGATAGTGGATATGATGGCCGGATACGAGATGCTATCACTAATGGATGGGTTTTCTAGATATAATTAGATCATGATAGAAAAGGAGGACCAATACAAGACTGCATTCACATGCCCATGGGGAATCTACTGCTGGAATATGATTTCGTTTGGGCTGAAGAAAATAGGGGCAACTTATCAGAGAGCCATGACATTGATCTTTCATGACACGATCTATAAAATGGTGGAAGATTATGTGGATGACATATTGGCTAAATCAAGGAAAAGACAGGACCACATAGCAACTATGAGTTCCATTTTTTGATAGATTGGAAAAATACAAGGTCCGCCTCAACCCAAAGAAGTGCGTCTTTGGAGTACAATCAAGAAAGCTCCTGGGATATATTATGTCAATGAGAGTATTCAAGGTTGATCCTTCCAAATTCAAGGAAATCCTCGAAATGGAAGCACCCAAGACACTAAAGCAACTAAGGGATCTACAAGGAAAGCTCTAGTCTATCTGCATATTCATAGCATAGTTGGTTGACAAACAGATCCCATATTCTCATCTACTCCACAAGGGGGTGGCATACAAATGGGATGAAAAATGCAATAATTCATTTAACAAAATCAAAGAATACTTACTCATGGCACCAATTTTGATGCCACCAATTCTAAGAAAACCACTGATCTTATATATTTCAGCAACAACGACAGCTCTCGGCACTCTCTTAGCTCAACATGATGAAAATGAAAGAGAGAGAGCAATATACTATATCGGAAGGATCATGGTATGACATGAGCTAAACTATACTCCTATTAAAAAAGCTTGTCTAGCAGTTGTATTTGTAGCTCAAAAATTTAGACACTACATGTTGGCTCATCAAATCAATCTAATCGCAAAGATGGATCCTCTCAAGTACCTACTTTCTAAATCCACTCTCACAGATTAGACAGCCAAGTGGGTCATGATATTGACAGAACATGACATTGAATAGTGAAGCACAAGGCCATCAAGGGACAAGTAATTCCAGATCAACTAGCAGAAGCACCTATATACATAGAAAACCCACTTATCTCATAATTCCCTAATGAATCAATTTTCAGCCTAAGTGTAGAAGACCACTGGAAGATTTATTTTGATGGATCTTACATGCAACACAGGTTAGGAGCAGGAATTTTCTTCAGAACTCCCCAAGGAGACTATATACCCAAATCATACAAGTTTTTATTCCCATGCACGAATAACATAGTAGAGTATGAGGCTCTTATCATAGGGCTACGAATTCTGGTGCGGTGGCAGATTATGGCTCTCAGGGTATATGGAGATTCTCAGCTCATAATTAATCAAGTAAATAATGAATATCAAAAAAATAATGATAAACTGGCTCCATACAAGAAGTTGGTCGAGAGCCTCAAAGGGTCATTCATTGATATCACATTTGAGCAGCTACCCAAAGAAAATAATAGAGCAACAAACACAATGCCTACAATCAGATCACTCTTGGAAATCCCGCAGAGCATCCCAAAGTAGGAATTCCTCATAGAGCAGCTTCTCGTACTAGCATTTGAGGTACCAAAGTCTGAATTCGTGTGTGAAATCATTGGTCCTAGTGATCCCTAGTACCATGACATCTACACCTACTTGAGAATAGGAGTCTTGTCTACTGATATAATTGTGAACCCCAATCCTAGACCTGCACAAACATGAGAAACAAACACATAATTGGGGTTATATGCAAGTTAGAACAAGGATTCCCCATGAAATTCATCTAAAATGCTGAAATAGAAAGAAAATGAAGAACAAAACAAGAAACTAAGTTAAATTCTATCCAAGCAATGCAAACACTCAATCCCATAGGGGAGTTGGTGTGAATTGTGTGTAGAAATTGGCCCTTTCCCAACTCCTTTGTAAGCTTGATGATGATTGATCCACTTTGGTTGAATTCTAACATAACCTAACTAAGAGCTTGATAAAGAGAGATGAAAATGGCTATGCTTGAAGATGAAATTGAGTATAATAAGTTTACTCAAATTGTGGATGATAAAATGAGAGGAAGAGTCTCTCATTTATAGATTTCTAAATTGGAAGAAAGAGTGAAATTGAGCAATGTGGGATCATTCAACATCCAATGACCAAGTGCCACTTGTCAAGATGTGAATGGTTGATGGTTGAGCACATTTTGATCAATGTGCATGATAAATGCTATGAGATTCAAATTTGAAATTTGAAAGTGACATGTTGGAGGGAGAGAAGAATGAAGTTAATGTTGCTTGGCTCAAGGCTAAGGACATGTAAAAGGCATTGAATGCCTTGTTGGAAGTACCCATCCCCTTTTGAAAGGATTTTTGAATTGGAAGAATATTCCACAAAAAATGCTCTTTTGAATGGAAAATGATGATTTAATAAATCGAATAAATTGATTTATTGTGCAAGTTGCAAAATCTAGAGGATTGAAGTGATTAGGATTAGATTTAATCATGATTTGATCAATTAAGTAGAAATTAGGTGATTTGACAATTTAGATTTAATTTTAGGATTTAAATAAATCACAGTTGAGAGGAATAATGATTTTAGATTTAATTAAATAAAGATTGATTTATTTAATTAAAGAAGGTGGTATTAGATTAAATCAAATAATGATTAATTTATTTAATTTAAATGATGTGACCTTAGAGGTTTAATTAAATAAAGTTAATTATTTAATTAAAAGAGGGAAGATCAGATTAATTAAATAAAATGATTTGTTTAATTAATAGAGGAGAATGACTTAATCAGATAAATTTAATTTATTTAATTAAGAGAGAGAATATGATGAATTTAATCAAATTGAGATTATTTAATTAAATTGATTAGTAAAGGAGATGATTCAGGATGAATTGATGTTACTAAGATTAGGATCAGGTGTGTAAGATCAACTTGTATATTTTTCGTGTCTACATTTTTCCCCTCTTTGAAGCAATGCACTTGTTGCATTGATTCAAAGAATAAGCTGTTGTGATCAAAGTTCAAAATTTCTTGATTTTTTTGGATGTTCCACTACTGCCCCAGTGAGAAGAATTATGCTGGTATATTGCCCCCTCGAGAGATTGAGCAGAAGTGTTTGATTTTTTGATCGAGATCGCAATAAAATGCAAGAGGAGTGCTTCTATTGATCAAAGGATGAAAGATAATTCTCTTAGAAAGATTAGATATTTGACGTAGAAAATTTTGATGATGTATAGACAACCATCGACCATGGGTAGCCTCGTGTATATTTTGATACAACACGCAAATTTTGGATAGAAATGTTAGTAAAGATAGAAGAAAGGAAATCCAACAAGCCTACATTATGATGATGATGATGATGATTTGCTTACCAAGATTTGGGATTTTCAAAGGGCCAATTACTTTATGTTTGATAACACACATAGGTACGATGCATCAAGGTATAAAGAACCAGGATGGCATTGTACCTAGTGTGATGGACTTTGACTCAACAATCAGATAGGAGTATTCCTATTCACACTTGACATACATAAACCTTGCTAGGATGCACCTAACAAAGAAAGTATTCGCCAAGTTATTTTACAAGAATATCCAACAAGCACAATAGATAAAAAAGATAATGATCAATACCCCATTCCTTTCTATATAAACTTGTTCTTATTAGGCATCGTCAAGAGGTCCTTGGAATGAGCACAAAATAAGATAAGTCAGAAAATACCAAAACAAAGTAACCAAACAAGCTAATGTTCTTTGTACCACTAGCCAAGGCTAAACTAATGTGATACCTGATGCTGATGTCCATCATGGGAAGGATGCATCCTAGGATATGTTGTGATCAGGGTTTTGATGAGATTGATTGGATGATAAGATATTGATACTCCGAGTTGATCAACTTGCTTGCTTACTGACCTAGACTTGAGACTTTGTCAATTAGGTGTTCACTTTTGAACCTGCTAGACTTGCTTCTGAATGACTCACCAAAGGATGAAGTCGACGATTAATCTATTAGGAATGGTGATTATTGCGGGAGAGAGTGAGATGGGACGAATGCACCATTTTTCTTTTTTCCAAATATTTGGATGTTTTTGAATTTATGAAATGTTTTGAGGCTATTTTTGGAATTTTGGAGATTTTTATTATTTTTTATGGATTTTGTGTCTCGGGGGATGATCAAAGATCAACCTTGCCTACATTTAAGCTCAAAGATGAAGTAGTTTGGCAAGATGACAGAATTGATTATTGAGATAGATGGGAAAAAATATTGCCAAAGCGATGGATGCCTAAGGGACTGACCTAAAATGTCTCATGGGATGATCAAAGATCAACCTTGCCTACATTCAAGCTCAGAGATGACATAGTTCGGTTGGATGGCTCTATTTTTTGATTCTTCAAATATTTGATATGCTTTGGATTTTCAATGATCTTTTGAATGTTTTTGGATTTTCGCATGATTTTGATGATTTGGATATGGATATGTGATATCAATGCTTTGTTTTGGGATTTTTTTGAAAACCAAGCTAGGATTGATTGATCGGATCAATGAATTGATCATGATAACATTGTTGAGGATACACAACAATGCAAGGATAGTGTTAAAAAACACAAGGATTTCAAGATTGATGATGATAAAATTGTTGAGGATATACAAAAATGCAAGGATAGTGTTCAACAACATAAGGATTTCAAGATTGATGATGATAACATTGGTGAGGATATACAACAATGCAAGGATAGTGTTAAGAAACACAAGGATTGGGAAGGATATCTTAAGATAATGATGGATTGGTTGGATTTGATTGATCATGATTTTGAAGCTTGATTTGGAAAACAATTATTTTGATGATTTGATGTGACGCTGAAGTACACATTAGATGCAATTGATACTAATTTTTTTTTTGGATTGATGTTTAATGAAAGATAAATCTTGATAAGGAACATTGTCTTGTCAAAATATGCCATGGACTGTGATTTAGCTTTTGGATCACAAATGCTTTGTCCAATTTGATTTTGTGTTTGCCAATGTTCAGATTACCACATAAGTTGGAGGATATAGATTAAGATTTATTCCCAAAGCAAGATGTAAACATCTACCCCCAATGTCTAGCAATGTTTGAATGACCATGGGTAGATTCTTGGATGAATGGATATGGATTATCTTGCGATAAGATAAGGTGTTTGCATAAAGGATTGTCATTTGGATAATTCTTCAAGGCTCGAATAACATTAGGTAAGGTAGGATCAATGAAAATGACCCATGTCAAGATGTCTACCATAAGCAAGTGTAAAGTGTGCACCAAAATTTTCCAAGATCAAGATAATTTGGAAGATGGATGCAGATGGATGAAAATGGACTGGATAAATGGTTCATGGATAAATGGATTTATTATGGATAAGATGGAGGGAATTTTGGATTAATTATGGATGGGATGAGATGCTTTCACTTGAACTGGCACATGTAGATGCTTGATTCTACACATGATGCTTGCTTGCCAGGTTTTCATCATGGTACTTTCCCAAAGCGCCACCGTAGTGGTTTTCACTAGAGGACGATTTTTCTCTTTACTGTTTTCAATCCTTTTTCTAATTTATTTGGATTTTTGTATTTTTGTATTTTTTATTTTTTTTTCAAAGATTCTAAGCTCATGTTGAACCACTTGGTGTTGTCGATGTAGATGCTTCTATCATAATGTGCCATCGATGTCCGTCTTCAAGAAGTTTCCTTGCCAAAATACGTGCGCTTGAATACAACTTTTGAGATCCCTGATCTAGTTTGCTGATACCGAAGTTAACTCTGTCTTTATACACATATTGCAATAGAGTTCCCTTTGAATCCTTATGATGAAGGGTCGCTACCGATACATGGTCAATTTTAGAATTGGATATCATGTGTGGAGGCGTGGATGGAGTGTGTTTAGGAATAAAAGATGGATTGGTTGATAGCTTGGAACCTTTGATTCTCCAAACTTGGGAAGATAAGCAATAATGGGTGGATATGGAAGTGTGCATGGAATTAGGACCAACTGTTTGATACACTTTGTATGTTTCTTGAGAATCTTTCTTTTTCCTTTGTGGACATCTTTGATAGATACTTTTCCCTTTTTTATTTTGCCCCATAGTTTCTTTGACTAATGGAAATTGATAAGGATAATCTTTCTTTGTATTTTTTGGTATCCAGATGTATTTGATTTGTCCTTTGTACTTCTTAGCTTTATTTTTTTTGATAATGTTCTTCATGTTTTGATTCAAATATCCCTTTTGATGTTGGTCCCAATTCGTGGATGGGGTGATGGGTGTATGAAGATTCGTGACGTGGATGGTTGTAGTATTGGCATTGGTTTCATCATAAGGATCCTTCATGGCCCCTATCTTGATGTTTGCTTGAGACAAAGTTTCCCCCAGTATGGTGATAGTAGCATCTTTTTTCTTTGATTCTCCTTGTTTTGAGATGCCTTGTTCAGAATGCATTCTTTGACAAATGACAACTATAGATGATGTCATTTCAATTTTCCGCTCTACTGACTCTAGAATATCTTGTTATGTCTGACATGTTCCCTTGAGTGGATAATAATGGATATCTACATACATGATGTCCTCAGTCCGAATTTGGAATATATCTAATCCTGATGTTGACAACTAAGTTTTCCTATAGGAATCAATATCCTACTCTTTTTGTGTAATAATGTCAGGAGTAAAGGAGTACTATTCTGAATGAATATCATCTATGTGTCCATCCAAGGAAACCATCTCATTGGTAGATGGAGGTGTATGTGCTATGTGGATGTAATCATCTTGTATAGATATGAGGGTGTCCATTATATCATTGTAGTAGTTTGGAGATACAAATTATTGATCTCGAATGATTTTAGAATTGCTTTGGATCAAGTTCTTGACATAGGTCAATTTCCAAGAATAGATTGCTTATAAAGGGTTCTTAGATATCTTCATTAGGCATAGGAAGTTTCTCAAATGTCATGACGTCAAAGGATGTCCATATGCTTTGGAAAGGATCATTTCTAGACCTTGGTGAAAGATGTCGATCATGCTTTGGAATAAATTCTTGAGATGTTTCCTCTATCTCATTAGGTCATGTAGAGACATTTTCAACATGATCATTGGTCAAAGGATCTTGATCATCATTTTCAATGATTGTGGTGGGAATCTGTTGCAAGCTTTTCTAAGGGAGTAATGCTTACGTTTGCTGCTGAGCCAACAACGCTTGTTGTTGGTCATGTTGTTGTTGTGATAACAATGCTTGTTGTTAGACTTGTTGTTGAGCTACTTGTTGATGGATTGCTTGTAATTCTGCCTGGTATTGTGCTTGCGTCTATCGAACCTAGTGGTGGGCTTGAGCTTGAGCCTATGCTTGTTGGACTGTTTGTGCTGCTTGTGTAGCTTGTGCAGCTTGTTGGGCAGCTAATTGCACTTGCACTTGCTCAGTAGCTAGCTATGCATCTTGTTGGTTTTGGAGCGCCCTTTGGTAGGCAGCTTGTTGAGTGGCTTGCAACATGATGGAGAATGAATTTTCCATGTTGTGTTTTAGCAGTGGTGACAGTGGATTGGGAATGGTGTTGACTGTTATGATGAGTGGAACAGTCGCATTGATTGCTATGGTTTTAGTGGTGAATGGTGTGATTGAGATGCTTGGTCCTTGAGACACTTGAGGGATGGTGGTTGTGTTGACCATTGGGGTTGCTTCGATGGTCGTCATCTTTTGTTGTGATATCCATGGCACAAGTGGAGGATTTGTTATGATGCTTTGACTTATGAAGGGGATGTTGCTCAAATTCGATTGATTGATGGTTGGTAAAGGGGGAAGGCTCATGCCTTGATTGTTTGGTTGATAGATTTGTAAGTTTTGACTTTGATTTGAATCTACCATAGGAAAATATGTTCCAAAATTTAGACTAGTAAAACTCACATTTGTCATACCATTGAGGTTTGTAGGAGATAATGATCCCATGTATGGATTGTACAAATGCAAGTTTTGAAAATCAATTGGCATTGCGAGACTTGGATAGTTTGGTTGAATTAGACTACTCATGATGTATGAATCAAGTTTATATTTCGTGTTCCTCTTATGTTTTGACCTTGCTGACCTCTCAGGGGTTTAGGACCAATGATGAGATGAAGGATGAAAGGGGTGAATGATATGGGTGTTTAAACTTTTAGGAACTTTGGATCAATGCTAGACTTTAGGACTTGATTTTATTTTATTTTGATTGAGGATAGTTTTTCTAAGTGTGTTAAGTCAAACAAGGTGATTTTGAATAATGCACTTGTAGACTCTAGCAAGTTGTATTATCCTAAAGCAAACTTGTACACAATATTATTTGACTAGGTGTGTTAAGTCAAACAAAGTGATAATGGATTGGGTAATTTGACTAAGTTTGTTAAGCCAAAAAAGTGATAATGAACTTGTAAACCCTAAGAAGTTGTGTTATCCTAGAGTAAACTCATACACAAAAGGATAATTTGGGTAGGTGTGTTAAGCCAAACCAGGTGATGTTGATTTTTCCTAAAAGTCTAGCATAAGTGATGTTTTCCAAGGTTCCAAAAGTTGTTGGTGAAATGGGATTTTGATAAATGTTTGGATGGGGTGAAGTGTTTGACTTGATCCTAGATGAACCTAAGAGGACCTGCTTACAAGACCAAGATATTGAAGAACATGCTTTTCCCTAAAAATGGTTCAAACCAAATGACTCAAAAGGGACCAAGCACATGTGTGGTTCAATTGTTTGTTATCTTGCTTAGATTTGGTTCTTTTTACCACAAACACTTTCTTGATTATGCTTTTCAAATTGAATTTCCAATGTCCTAATTTTATTTCATCCCACAAAGTGCATTATGTGGAAATCAAGGAAATCAAGCCAAAGGTTTCCTAGTGTTGACTTTGGGAGAAACAAATTGAGATGTCTGAATGTTTAGAAGCCTTCTAGAGATAAGAACCCATAGGGACAAACATTAACATATGGACACCTCCAAGGTATTTGTTCTTCCAAAGGGTTTGAAATTTTGATGATTCGTTGAATGTTTGTTTCCCACTATTTTAGATCCAAGCAAAGTGTTTTGATTTCAAGAACATGCACAACCCTTGGATGAAGAGGAAATATTTGTTGGGATCCCACTTGGATAAATCCAGCTGTACATATTCAGTGTGGATGATTAGATGCTTGACCACATAGGCTCCCCCTTATAGTGCACTCACTTCTTGAGTCAACCAAGCATCAGTACCCATGAATCTCCCATGGCATACTTTTCATATCTACAATAGAACCACATGTATATGTGGGGTGGATTCAAAGGACATGACCTTTTGCACCAACAAAATAGATTGGGATTTTGGAATTTGATAAAAAAGAGGTTTTAATGCAGGCATTCTATTTGTGGGGGACTATCCATGTGGTGAGAGACCATTGTTTCCCTTCTCATTGGAATAATCCTTGTGATTCTTGAACTTTCCTCTAGAATCCACACTTATATACTAGTTGGAAGTCGATTGGCTTTAGCGTGTTCTCGGTTGGGTCATTCCCTTGGGTGATTAATTTTTCCCACAAGGAAGGCCTACTAAGATAAACAAAAGCGAGAAAGAATATCCCATAGTTCAATCGACCTTCATTGAAAAACAAAGGCAGAACACTCGCAAGATTGGTTCAATTTTTAGGTACCCAAATTGAAATGTGGAGGCAATTTTTTATGCAACTTAATGTCATCAAAAAGACTTTTGATTCTCAAGATCATCTTGAGGCATGAGAGAAGCACATACGCCTTTTTAAATGAAATTACTTTGGAAAAAAGATTACAAGACACAAAAGCACATGTTCATTTTATATCCTCAAAGCAATGATTTGATTCTTTTTAAAGAACCAAAAGGAAAGATGAAGGTTGAGTTGTTCAATTTTTACCCTCAAATAAAATCTAGTAAGTTGTTCTAAATTTATTTTTAACCCTTTGTTGCAAAATTGAAAGCATTTGTAGTGTTCTTTTTAGAGCCCAAAAGAAATTTAGTGTTTCTAAAAGCATAAAGGCAATCAAATCCTTAGGAAGGGAATATAAGTTCTCCCAAAGTGTTTAAAAACACTTGATACAATGAGATGATAAAATCATAAAGAACCCTTGGTCTTCATTTTCCTTCCTTCACTTTTGATCAAGAATTTTTCTTTTTTGGCAGATTTCAACAATTGTTAGATTTTTCCATTTTGGGTAATTTTGCATACATAACTTTGAGAGTCCTATTTTTTCCCAAAAACTTTCTAAAACTAAGATAGGATGAATTGCCAATTAACATCCTAAATTTAAACATGAACATTGAGTTATTAACAAAAATGACTTTTTAAAAACTAGAAAAAAACACTAAATTGTCATTTTGAGGGTCAAGATGAAAGTTTCAAGCCTTGGAAATGTGCCAAAATGGCCATCAACCCACCTAAGGTGGGTTGAAAATCCACATGCCACCTCATAATATTACCGCCTGTAAAATTTCAGCCAAAACTCACATCTGAGTCAAAAGTTATGACCTCGGGAAGTTCCTGCATCACAACAAATGTTAAAAATAATCAAAAATTTGCCTTTTACCCAACTCTAGTGGCACAATCCACAGGTTCTACAAAGTTTGAAAAGGCTAGCAGCGCAATATAGTGCCACTGATGACTGAGAGCAGCACAAAATAGCATTGCTGATGATTGAGAGCGGTGCTCTACAGCAGGACAGAGAGTGCGATTGCGACGCAGTTTGGAGTTTAGAAACCAATGACCGAGTTTGGAAATTTCAATTTTGTGGGTGGGAAGACTCTAGCAGCATAGTTTGGAGTTTGGAGTGGTGCAGTATAGCGCCGCTTGACAGTCAGGGACAGAGTTTTCTGGAACTTACAAAAAAAATAAAAAAATACATGAAATTAAAAAAATAAAAATGATTAGAACTTGATATTTTCCCTCCTTCTAGCGCCAACATGTGAACTCCAATCCTAGACCTACAAAAACATGAGAAACAAACACATAATTATTTTTATAATCAAGTTAGAACAAGGATTCTCCATGAAATTCATCTACAATGCTCAAATAAAAAGAAAATGAAGAACAAAACAAGAAACTAAGTTAAATTCTATCTAAGCAATGCAAACACTCAATCCCATGGTGGAGTTGGTGCTAATTGTGTGTAGAAATTGGCCCTTTCCCAACTCTTTTGTAAGCTTGATGATGATTGTTCCACTTTGGTTGAATTCCTACATAACCTAGCTAAGAGCTTGATAAAGAGAGATGAAAATGGCTATGCTTGAAGATGAAATTGAGTATAATAAGTTTACTAAAATTGTGGATGATAAAATGAGAGGAAAAGTATCTCATTTATAGATTTCCAAATTGGAAGAAAGAGTGAAATTGAGCAATGTGGGATCATTCAACATCCAATGGCCAAGTGCCACTTGTCAAGATGTGAATGGTTGATGGTTGAGCACATTTTGATCAATGTGCATGATAAATGCTATGAGATTCAAATTTGAAATTTGAAAGTGACATGTTGGAGGGAGAGAAGAATGGAGTTAATGTCACTTGGCTCAAGGCTAAAGACATGTAAGAGGCATTAAATTCCTTGTTGGAAGTACCCATCCCCTTTTGGAGGGATTTTTGAATTGGAACAATATTCCACAAAAGATGCCCTTTTGAATGGAAAATGATGATTTAATAAATCAAATAAATTGATTTATTGTGCAAGTTGCAAAATCTAGAGGATTGAAGTGATTAGGATTAGATTTAATCATGATTTGATCAATTAAGTAGAAATTCTAGGTTATTTGATAATTTTGACTTAGATTTTATGATTTAAATAAATCAAAGTTGAGAGGAATAATGATTTTAGATTTAAATAAGTAAAGATTGATTTATTTAATTAAAGAAGGTGGTGTTAGATTAAATCAAATAAAGATTAATTTATTTAATTTAAATAATGTGACCATAGAGGTTTAATTAAATAAAATTAATTATTTAATTAAAATAGGGATGATCAGATTAATTAAACAAAATGATTTGTTTAATTAATATAGGAGAATGACTTAATCAGATAAATTTGATTTATTTAATTAAGAGAGGGAATATGATGAATTTAATCAAATTGAGATTATTTAATTAAATTGATTAGTAAAGGAGATGATTCAGGATGAATTGATGTTAGTAAGATTAGGATCAGTTGTTTAGGATCAACTTGTATATTTTTCGTGTCTATAATAACCCAAAACCTTAAATGAGTCTTCATCAAGAGGTCAATCTGGTTTGTTATCCTAGGAGAAACCCTCTATCATAGGAGCATCGAGGGGACCCTATTACATTGCCTAAATACTGAGGAAGCCCTAACTGCTTTAACCGAGGTACACAATGACATTTGTGGTTCGCACTCAAGCGGTATGACTTTGGCTAAGAAATTGCTGAAGACCGGATAATATTGGACCACAATGGAAAGAGATGCACATGAATTTGTCAGAAGATGTTTGTAGTGTCTGCAACATGGGGACCTCATCCATGCACCAGCTTAGGAGCTTCATCCCATTGTTACACCTTGGCCCTTTTCATAGTGGGGCCTTAATCTGATCGAAAAAATCACCCCCACCTCATCTAATGGCCATAAATTCATCATTACCAACATGGAGTACTTTACAAAGTGGGTTGAAGCCATTCCCATGACCCACATAACTAGAAAGCAAATATCTAAGTTCATCCTGAACTACCTCATTTGGATACGGTGTCCCCCAAGCCATTATCTCAGATAATAGGACATCTTTCAAAAATTAGGATGTTTGTGACTTATGTGAAAAATTCAATATCCAACATTACTTCTCCACTTCATACTATCCCTAATGCAATGGCCAAGCAGAAGCCACCAACAAAACCATTCTGAAAAATGCTCAAGAAAATAGTCAATGACGTCGGTCATGGCTGGCATCTACAGTTAATTCCCATCTTATGGACCTATCACACCAATAGGTGCCACCCCATTCTCTTTGGTCTATGGATTAGAAGCCATCCTACCCATTAAGATCAAGCTCCCATCCCTAAGGATATCACTATAAAATCTCATTACAGATGAAGAATACCAAGTCTCATGACTGAATGAGCTGGAGTTACTAGTTGAATAGTGTATGGATGCCCTAAACCATCTACAAGTGTATTAAAACCAACTCAAGTGAAGTTATAACAAGAAAATCAGAAGGCGAACCTTCCAAGTCAACGAGCTAGTACTGAAGGAGAACCAGAAGAACATACCAAACCCAGAAAGCAAAGGAAAATTTGAGCCCAACTGGTTGGGACCTTTCATCATCACGTCAAGCTATAAATCAAGGGAATATTAGTTATCAGCACTGGAAGGGGAACCTCTGCAAGATCCCATGAACAAATCCCATCTCAAAAAGTTTTATGCCTATAATCTTTCAAGGTATAGAACCAAAAAATACAAAAAAATCAGAAAATGTCCAAAAAAAATGCTCACCCCGATGAAAACTTGGTAAACAGGTGTCTTGGTGACAACAAAAAAAATATCAAAATACAAATATCCAAAAAAAAAAATCAGAAAAAGGATTGAAAATAGTAAAGAAAAAAATTGTCCTCCAGGGAAAACCAGTTCGGTGGTGCTTTGGACAAGTACCTTGGCGAAAACTTAGCAAACAGGTGCCAAGCGTAAATAAAGCACTCTCCATCCACCAGGATCTTCATGACTTATTTTTCACACTCACTTATCAATTACATTCCATTTATCCTTATGTTTGTATCACCTTCCACCCTAGTGCTACTTGGCACATTCCTAAGGTCAGTTTGTCTTGCCTTTATCAAAGTAGTCTATCACATCATGCTAGGGGCATGTTCATGTACCTACATCAAATAAGATTCATGTATATTCTTGTGATCTTCCTTAAAATCCATTAAAAACCAAAAACATTCAAAAATCCATCAAAAATCAAAAACATCAAAAAATCAAAACATGTCAAAAATATAAAAAATTAAAAATAGAGTCATCCAACCGAACTACATCGTCTCTAAGCTTGAATGTAGGCAAGGTTGATCTCTGATCATCCCCCAAGATATTTTAGGTCAGTCCTTTAGGCATTCGTCATAATAAAAATGGCAATCTATTTGCCCATCTATCTCATCAGTAATCAAGTCTGTGTTAGTCAAACTACGTGGTCTCTACGTATATAACGTAGGCAAAGCTAATCTATCAATAAGCTCCCAAGACCCCTAGGATAGGTCTTTAGGATAGTCTCTTGGTCATACATCTTGAAAATACCAAAAAAATTGAAAAACCCAGAAATCAAAACAACCTCAAAACATTCAAAAAAACACCAAAAATATCCAAATATCTAAAAAACCCAAAATTGTTCATCTCTCATCTCGCTCTCACTCACAATAATCATCATTCTTAATAAATCAATCATAAGCTTCATCTTTTGGTAATTCAGTCGGAAGCAAGTCTTGCAGGTTCAAAAGTAAATGCCTAATCATCAAAGTCTCAAGTCTAGGTCAGTAAGTCAACAAGTTGGTCAACTCTTGGTATCAATAGCTTATCATCTAATCAATCACATCATCATGTGATCACAACATTTCCTAGGATAGATCCTTCCTACTATGGACATCAACATCAGGCATCACCGTAGTTTAGTCTTGGCTAGCAGTATGAAGAACATTAGCTTGTTTGTTTACTTTATCTTGGTCTTTTTAACTTATCTTATTTTGCGCTCATTCCAAGGACCTCTCGATGATGCCTAATCAAAATAGGTTTAGAGAGAAGGGGAACGGGGCAACGATCATTATCTCTTTTATCTACTGTTCTTGTTGGATATTCTGGTAAAATAACTTGGTTAGGCGTGCTTTGTTTGGTTTGTAGGGAAGATGTTTTAAATGTCTTGTTGACCACATAGGAAGGCTTGCTTTTCTATGTTTTGGTCTGAGGTGTTTATAATATTTGAACTACATCCTGATTAAGGTTTTGTATGAAAAGTGTGAACATGAATACTCCTACCTGATTGATGAGTCAAAGTCCATCACACTAGGTACAAATGCCATCCTGGTTCTTTATACCTTGATGCATCGTACCTACATGTGCTATCAAACATAAAGTAATTGTCCCTTTAAAATCCCAACTCTTGGTAAGAAAATCATCATCATCATTAATAAGGTAGCCTTGTCGGATCTCTTTTTCTTCTATCTTCTTTCCATACTAACATGGTACCATGGCAGTTAATCAAAAACAACGCTAATACATTTGCCCTACATCCACAAATCATCAGCATAATGCATATCATATTATATCATATAGTAAATTAATCATATCATTACATGTCATATATCATCATCTTACATTATCATCTTAAGTTATGAAGAATAATAGAGATTTTTTAATCTAGGCATCTTAAATCAGTGCATTCATGTCATTACATTTATTCCATCACATTCATAAATCATAATGCATAATCATATCATAAAACCATCATCATTTGGCATCATTACATAACCATCACATTTCATACATCATCATAATCATTTTTCATAAGGAAAAGAAACAAAAATATCACCATCACTCATAATGCATCATATGAACCATTAGGGGCATAATATAAATCATCTGCATATCATAAATGCATCCATATAGGGTGATCCCACAATAGTGGTTTACAATTTTTGGCCAAACTGGACACTAAAATTATTATTTTTAACTAAATCTTCACATTCGGGCACCTATACGGCTAAACCCTGAGGAATTTGAAGATGATGAAAACTAGAGTCTCATCACATTTTGTGTGTAGATTCTAAAAAAAAAATTAAATTTTTTTTTGGAATAAGATTGCACTTCTTTTTCCATCTCCCACGAAAACTGGTTTTTTTCAAAAAACAACATTTTTAAAAAGTGACGCTCACCGTATACAACATAACTTTTTTTGTATGAAGGATAAAATTCTAATTTTTTCAAATTTAGATTTGTAACTATGATATCTAGTACTTTCATTTGGTCTCATAGTTTTTTATTGAATATTTTTTCCTTAATAGAGTTTCAAAGTCAAACCAATTGTAATTTAGACATAGGCGGACTGTATACAACATAACTTTTTTTGTATGTATTGGAATTCAATTTTTTTTTTTTGAATGGATCAAGGACATCAATACCTAGCATGAAAATATTTTTTTTAAAAATATTTTGAAAATTTGCTATTTTTCCACATGTGCCAAACATAGAGCTTGATTTTTGGTGAAAAACCTATTTTTAATAAAACTAAAAAAACACACACATAATAAAACCAAAACATATTAAAATTATATTCATGGGATAGCTCATTTTGAGGACTACCATAATAATTTGAAATAAATTTTAAATGAATTGATTTGATCCCCTAAAAGGTAAATCAAAAGTGAGTTTTTATCAGCATTTTGATATGGGTAAAGGAGACTCATTTATAGGTATGGTTTAAAACTAGCGAGGTTATATCCAAGGGGGTTTGATCTATGGTGGTTTGATCAAACTCTCTTCAATTTGAATCCTTAAAATGAAAATTTTAAAGGCTTAAATCATTATATTTTCTAAAAATATGTGAGTTCAGCAAAAATCAGTTCCTCTCAGAAATTGTAAACTAGCTTTGTGGGATCACCCTACATCATCACCATAAAATGCATAGAAAAAATACAAAAATAAATGCATCCATAATCATCATATCACATCATTACATCATTTAGAAACATACATCATATTGCACAACATAAAATAGATACATCTCATAACATATCATCACATATAGGAGATTAAAATAAATCCATACATCATGCATAAATAAAATATGACATCTCAAAATCAAATCATCTCATAGATATCATAAAAAATATACAACTATCATGGTACGAAATCGAATCGAGTGTGTATACATCAAAATATATGGTACAATAGGGGCAATAACAATTGGAGCCCATGAATCAAAAAATGAATAACTATCTGTGATCAAGGCTAGCCCTGCTAGTTGTTGCCCTCTCCTAACCACCTCTCACCATGATCCTCGAGAGGCCTCATCCTTTTCTACTAAGAGAACTCTGGCACCTAGCAAGCTGGTGGCGTTGCTTTTCTATAATGATGTAGATAATACTCGGCCTCTCTGACTACCTCCTTGTATGCCCGGAGGGAAATTGTCCGGCCCTAGGATAAGGAGGCCATGATATCAAGCTGCCTGTGTCGACCAATCTCCTGGTCTCTCTCAGTCCTAGCCTGATCCCTCTCTATTGTTAGTGTTGTGACCTTATGTCGAGCCTAATCTCTCTTTGTTGTCAAAATCTAAATTTGACCATGTAGCTGTTGAATCATGGCATCTCGATCTCTCTATCCCCATCTTTGGGCTGATCCCAGGGAGGGGTCTAATCTACCTCTACTGAAGGTGGTGAATGTGCTCATGGTGGTGTCTACACTTGAGGTGGTATACGCTATGCCTGGTCCTAGGGTGGTGTCTAATGTGAAGGTGGACTACCTCCTCCCCTATCTCCATCCCATTCTTGTCACCATCACCCCTACCTCCCTATCCCTATCCTTTTTTGGCTGATCTGACTCGATCTCCATCGTGGGAGTACCACACCTAGAACTATCAATCTCAATGGGGGCCTGAACCAATCCTAATATGTCTGTGTAACCCAAGAATCTATTGGCCCCTGATCATATGGCCATGGTCTGACCACTAGCTATCTAAAGGATGCTACTGCCTCATTTGTTGGTATGGGCCTGCTCCATGCGGTCCCCCTCATAATACGGGAAAAATCACCATGTACTAGTCATTGGGTCTATCATAAACATCGCTAAACTTTATAGCCACCCTATCAGAAAGATACCTCTCAATGATAGTATGCTCCCTACCCTACATCAATTTGTCCTGGTAGGTGAAGTACAACTGTTGTACATCATCATACCATGGGCCTATACTGAGCCAGGGCCTCCAAATTAACTCTCTCATCTCATCGATGACTCGTCACCAATGGGCAATGCCCCTTGTCCCTTTATGAGTAAAGGTAATATGGGCCCCACCATACTACTAGACAATTGGATCATTTATATCTAAAACAACTAGTGTAACATGTAGATGAAGCACTGGAATCCGCTCTCATGCCCAAATATGAAGTAATGTGACCCCAGCCCTAATGGCCTTACTAGCCAGATAAGTAAACTTTGTAAGTCTCTATATAATGAGGCCATCATCACTGGACCCCATGCAAAGCACTCCCCCTGGATGACCATCTGCTCCCATTCCAGTCCCCATCCCAGACTAAAGTATCAGTCTCACCGATCAAGTGCCACAAGACTTGATATAATTGCGGCAACAATGAGCCTGAATGTGGGCACTGCACCCCGGTACCTCTCCAAATCAATTTTTCCCTCAAAAAAATGATCTCATCTAGCCCCACAACCATGAAGCAAGCATCCCTCCTAGCATCCACATCGTAGATCACTCTCTCACTATGGATGGGTAATCATAGGATGCGCCAAAAATTCTCAAGTGTAATAGTGGCCTCGCTAGTGGGAAGGTGAAAGAAGGATGTCTCATTGTGCTATCGCTCCACAAAGGCTGGCATCATCCCTATGTGGGTCTAAATAGGATGGACATATGCAAAAAACCTGAGACCCATGGCACCAAGCTACTCCTAGGGAAAAACATGCATACCCTCAAGTCTGTGCAACATCGGGCATATGTGCTCCCTTGAATGTAGTATCTCGAGGTCCTCCTGCACAAGAAAAGTCACTATGTCAAACTTAAAAACAATCTAACCCTCGAACTAGGTTTCCACTGGCCAAACAACAATTGTGGCCCTATTTGCAATTGCAGTGCATTTTGCAAACTCCAAACTACACTGCAGTGATGTATTTTGACCGCGTGCTCTGATCTTAAACTCCAAATGGGCCCACCAAGATGTCATTTTCATATGCAGTCGAGTTGGCCCTGGAACCCTAATTCCTAAAGTGGGTCGTGGCGGTCCTACATATGGCACAATAAGAGGCTACACAACACTGGTCTAACATTTGCAACAGTGCTCTATAGCACCGCTTGAATCTAAATTGATATTGACCCTAATTAATGCAAGAAGAACGATAAAATTACAAGTCGGGAAAGGAGTATGTACCATGGGTCCTGCACCAGCTGGCCACTGGTGCACTCGTACTCACTCTGTCATGTCTTGGGGAAGCTGTTGTTGTGCCATCTTGACTAGGATTCAGAGCTCAAAATGTAGTATTCTTCAAAGGCTAAGTGCGAAAGTGATTTGAAAATGACCCCCTAGGGTCTATTTTAAGCCTAAAAATTAGGGTTTTTGACCTAATTTGGACATCCAGCTAGGGGTTTTGTCCCTCGATCCTATTTTTTCCTGACCAAGGGCCATTTTGCATCATTTTTGGCATTTTAACGCATTTTTGGGCATTCTAGAGCTTTTATGGACCCATCGGGCACCTTATCCTCTTTTTTCGTGAGATCACCCACAAATCAAAATTTTTGTTCGATCTCTTGAGGGGGCAATAGGCTAGCATAATTCTTCTCGCTAAGGCAATAGTGGGGCATCTAAAAATTTGAGAAATTTTTGAACTTTGATTACAACAGTTTATTCTTTGAACCAACGCAACAAGTGCATTGCTTCAAAGAGAGACAAAATGTAGAGACGAAAAATGTACCGACACACTTGATCTTGATTACTAACATCGTTTCATCCTAAATCATCTTCTAAACCTTTCATTGCCTTTCATCCCTTAATTGAATAAATTATTGTTTATCTAATTAAGTCATTCTTCCCTGTTGATTAGATTTATCAAATTAATTTAATTAACCCTATATCTCCACTTAATTAAATAATTCATTTTATTTAATTAAATCTCTAAAGTCATCCTATTAAATTGAATAAATTAAACCTTATTTAATTTAATCTAACATCGTCCTCTTTCAGTTAAATAAATCAAAATCTTTATTTAATTAAACTCTAAATCATTTTCTTCTCAACTTTGATCACAAAATCTAAATTAAATGTTCACATCAACTAATCTCCTATTAAATTAACTAAATCTTGGTTAATTTAATCCCACTCTCTTAACTTTTGTAGATTTTGCCACTTGCACATGAAAATACATTTAACTAATTTATTAAATCAACATTTTCTCTCAACATGCCATATTTAGGGAATATTCCTCCAAATTTGAAATCTCTCCAAGTGGATTTGTACATCCAACAAGACATTCATTCCTCTTACATGTCCTTATGCATTGAGCCAAGTGGCATTTATTTCTTCTTTTTTCCCTCTTACATGTCATTTCATAAATTTGAAATTCCACCTAATATCATTTATTGGCTCATTCATCAAAATGTGCATGACCTTCCTCCATTCACATCTTCACAAGTGTCACTTGACCATTGGATGTTGAATGATCCCACATTCATCTAGTTTTCCTCTTCTTCTCTCAATCTCATCTATAAATAAGAGGCTTTCCTTCTCATCTTTCATCCACAATTTGAGAGAAAAGTTATTATCTTAATATTTAGAGAAATTTCATCCATATCCTTGAGCATTTGCCATCATCATAGCTAGGTTATTGTAGATTTTAGCAAGGAATCACATTGTTCTTCACCATCAAGTGGATCAATCTTCATCAAGCTCACAAAGGAGTTGGGAAAGGACCGATTTCTACACATAATTGGCACCAATTCCCCCACGGGATTGAGGATTTGCATGCTTAATTAGGATTTCATTTACTTTCCATACTTTTGTTCTTAATTTTCCTATTTTTGAGCATTGCTAATGAATTTCATGGGGAATCCTTGTTATTTCTTACATATGAATCTAATTATGTGTTTGTTTCTCATGTTTGTGCAAGTCTAGGATTGGGGTTCACAAAAATACTTGAGAACGACCCACTTGGAGGTTTTTTGAGTATTCCATATATGGTTTTTCATACAAAAGACATAGTGACATACATCCATGAGAAAATGGAATATTAGAAGAACACAAGACTTATAGACCTATGGATGGATCAAATAATTAGAGATGATTATAAAATCAAACCTAAGTATGAAAACCTATTGAAGAAGAAACTGGACATCTAGCAATGGTTTTCATGCTTCATTTATGATAATGAAGCTAAGTATATGAGAATATCATTAATTAGAGTGTATGAAAAATTTGTATGGATCAACATGCCTATTTTGATATCTAAGGAAGTTATAAGGGAAGTTACTATACTTTGTGTCATTAGAACTATATCGGTATTGAAAGATGTGAAAAATGAGGATGTGATGGAATTAACTGGAGCTACATTTGATTAAAAGGCTTTGAATGTGAAACCTATAGAGAATCCTCCAATGAGATATGTAAGCATGGTCATAGGATAAAAGATATACTATGCCAATAAAGGTAATTTTGTGTTAGCTAAAATAGTTCGTGTAGCCTATGAAATGGTGGAAAATGGAAAGGACTGTGATTTTTGTGAGTTGCTTTGGTAACAAATCTTTGAAAATTTGAAGAAAATTAAAGATAAGAAATACACCTTTAACTTTTCTTTTTTGGTAGTTTGTTTATTGTTTTACTTTTTCAGGGAGCTTCTAGGAAGAAGCAATTTCATATGGGATAAGAGCAAGCCAATATCCCATCAAGTCATAGAATATCTAGATAGCATTGGTGATATGAAAGCTCAAGATGCAATTACTGCATTCTTTGAATAATTTCATAAGAGAATGCATGAAAGGGGGGATCATTAATCCTATGGTGGACAAATATCAGAAGGATATCACATTTCTATTTACAACAAATGAATGCATTATTGAGGCTATAGAACCTAAAACTACCTGGATTCTACCACTTGGTTATGAGTCCAATAAAAATGAAGTAAATTTATATTCTTTACATAATATTGAAAATTCCTAAGGACCCTACACAAGAAAGACATGGAACACATGAGGAGAAATCCATGGTAGTGCATATGGAGCTGAAAAATTCTGAAATAAAGAAGAAAGTGAAAAAGATGGCAGATGACTATTTCAAGGAAAAGGGATTCATAGAATAAAAAATATATAAAACTAGAGCAAGAGAAAAGGGAGAAGCAAGCACAATAAGTGGGTCCACCAGACCTAGAAGATCTAGAAGAATTGCTTTTGCCATTACTCGTAGTATTCAATAATCCTCTACATTAGTTTCTACCACCAAAAAAACCAAGAGAATGGATACCAGTGCTCTAGGAAGAGAGGAATCTAAGGTGAAGGATGCCACAAGGCCTATAAAGAGAAATAAAAATTCTCTAGAAGCCCCTATTGTGACTACATCAAAAAGAAGAAAAGAAAAATCTATAAGATAAAAGAACACGAGTGTATTATTTGAAGAAGAGAAAGAGGATCAAGGTCCTCCATTGATTCTGAGAAGCACTGGTATAAAAAAATAGAGAATAGATATTTTTGATACCTCAAATGAAGAGATAGGGAAGGAGAAGCAAGCCTTTAGGATACATATGCATAAGCAGATGAAGGAAAAAAAGAAAAATAAATCAGACATAGTTGAACTAGAGAAGGAAAAGAAGAAAAATACAACTCCAGAGAGACTACATGGTCCAATGAAGTTGAAGTCATTGTTCAAAGTTATTTTGTATCATGAGATGTTGGGAGAAACATCTGAATTATACAAGAATAAAAATGAGGTGGATAGAGCCAATGTCAAATACATTGTGATTATTGAAGCAGACATGGAGAACATCAAGAAGAAGGTTCAAAATGATGTGAGAAACATCTTAATAGAGAGGAGAAAAAAGGCCATAAAAGAGGAAAAAAAATTTAGATCAAATTTTGTGGAGAAAATGAGATTCCTAACAAGGCCACATTTCCCCAAATCTTTAGCAAAGAATTCAGAACAAAAAAAGGGTCACACTTCTGATGGGAAGAGAATAGGATAAATTTGAGAAAATGTAGAAGAAATCAAAGGAGAAGATTACTAATATAGCACAAAATTATGGCATGATTCCCATTTCCTCTACCAGTAAAGAACAAGATTAGGTAAATGAAAGCATTGGAGTTGCTAATACAGAAGAAAAACCAAACAATACTCCTTCGGATATAGATGAACCAATTCAAGGACATTTAGAAGATAATATTTTTATTGTGACCAAAGAGGAAACCACAAAGGATGACACTCCTATTCCTTTAATGACTGTAGATCAAGGAAACACAAAGACATTTGTTCCTCTGATGGATATAGAATAGAAAAGAGGTGAAGTTGAAAAGCATGATATAGTTAATGATCAAAGGCATGGGAATGAAGAGAATCAAGAAAGAGATAATGATGATGAAAATGAAGCTGAAGAAGATATGAGTGAACAGGGTAAGCAATAAGAGAAGGATAAGGATGTAGGAGATGAAGAAAAGGATAAAGACAAGACCTTTGATGAAGAAGAAGAAAAGGTAGAGGAAGAAGATCATGATATCTAAAAGAATGAAGAAGGAGATAAGTCTAAGGATTTACCTAGGCCCTCTGGTAAATCCTCCTCTATTAATCCTTTAAAAGGTCTATTATCTAAATAGTTAAGTTTCCAACCGGTTGTCTCTTCTCAATTATTGTAGTTTCCCATGTAAAAGGGTAATGTTGATTTAACTAAGATATCTCCTATACATAATTGAAAGGTAGGTGATGTGTTTATTGAATCAGTAAGAAAATAAATGATTGAAACATATCAAAAGTGTAGTTAATTAATGGATTCATTTGTAAATGCATTACAGGAGATCACACTAGGAATTGATGTTGATACATCTTTGTCTATTGTGGAAAATTTTAAATTACTGATTGATTGCTTTAAGGAATATGCCTCTTCAAGAAAACAAGTTGAAATAGAGATTGAGAAAAGGCTTACAAAGAAGAAGCTGATGGATATCAAAGATAAATGTGCATCTACACATACCAAATTTGAAGAATGTTTGAAGGAAGTACATTCCTGTGAGGAAGAGGAAAAAACATTGTTTTTGTAAAAACATTGTTTTTGTATTGCATGAAGTGTTTAGATGCCACACAAGGAATAAAAGATGAAATGGACTCAATTGAGTCCTAGATAGCTAGTGCATTAGGTGCCTATGATCTAGTATTAGACATAGATTATCAGACCTGGACTACTATAGTGGACTTGCATAACAAATTTCTCACTTTAAAAAGCCAAAAGGAAGATATTATCAAGCATCTTGGGAAGCTAAGAGACTTGGTAAGAATAAATTACATACCTATCTCAAGTGCCATTTCTAGTACTAAAGAAAAATCAAAGCTAAATCTTAACCCTAGTATTGTGGAAGAAGGAGAATACACTTTGGTGGAGATTGAGTCTCTACATAGGATGCTTGTAGTAGTGAAGAATAATTGGGAAGAAGGAAAATCTTCTTGGCAAGTTGTTCTTTAGAAGCTTCAAGGGTCAACATCTTCGAGTTGACCATTTCTATCTCTATACATTTTTTTTTAGTTTTTCATGTTTACAAATTCTTTTGTACATATGCAGATGTATTAGGAGTTTTTAGTTAACTCTCTATGGGGGAGATAGTACATTAAATTCAGTTTGCATATATGTTCAAGGGGGAGAGATGTTTGAGGAAATAAGTTTTGTTTTGGCACATGATGCCATTGATGACAAATGGGGATATTTTTGAAAGAATGAAGAGGGTTTTCATTAATTATTTTTCATTGATGTCAACAATACATGATGATGTCAAAATAGTATGAAGGATTATTGTAGATGAGTTATTTTGTAATAGGGTTTGATCCACACCAAAAAATTTAATTAATTTTCCTAAGTGTCTACATCGAGACATTCAACACAAAGATCCCTCAAGTAATTTGGTCGATATTTTTTTATCCATATAGATTTACTCTTTTGATTTTAATATGTTGTTCATGGACATCAATAGCATTTAGTTATGAATTTCACTTGATTTGGTTAAGTGGTTCAAAAGTTGCGAGTAATAGAAGATCGATATACTTTTAGGTTCTATGCCTAGCCAACATATAATGTATGTAAATATTTGTAGAGATTAAATATGTGATGTGAATGGAAGAGGGTGATATTATAGGTCCAAGACAACCTATATTGCATTTGTTTGGGAGTGAAGGAATTTTGATTTGAATTGGGTTATGACAAGGAACATTTTGTATGATTTGGGACTACATCTAATTAGGCCAACCTAACTGATGTTTGTGACGAAGTTTGGTATATGTATACAAGATTTTTTTGAGTTTTGATGTATCAAATATGAATGTAAACATGATTTGAATACAATCAATGATGCAAAATTTTGCAGAGTTGAGCAAATGAGTTGTGAATGTAAAGCAAAGTAGAGATTTGTACTTTGAGTTGAATAAAGTGTATTAAGTCTATGTTTTGAGCTTTAAAGGAACTAAATACAAGATTTTTTAGATGTATTTTTTATTATTTCAAACCTTTTTTGTGAAGCCACCTCTTTCTATCTTTCTTTTCTATGTGTATAGTGAGTTCACTTGGATAGTGAGTCCACCTAGGAGTGAGCCTTTCTATAATATTTTATAACTAGTTATAACATATTGTGAGTTAATCCTCGTCGTGGTTTTTCCCATTTTTGTTTTTCCACATTAAAATATTGGTGTTCATGTGTTGTGTGTCTTATGGGTTTTTCATGATTTCATTCCTTATAACTATTAAGTTTTCTTTGGTAATTGGATGGTTTAATAGAATACTGATTCACCCTCCCTCTCAATATTCCAAGTATTCAACAACTTGCACTTAGCTTTAGAAGCACAACTAAAATTTAGTATGACATATAATCTAAATATATAGGTAAATAGAAATGACAAATAAAAAAGACAACAATATTTTACTAGTAGATTTTATCAATAAGAACTCTTTGAGTGACCTCATTTAAAAAATTATATGGAAGAAAGTTTTCAATACCTTTGAATTCACTTAATATAAAAGAAAAATGGTTCTAAAACAATAAACAATATAGAAACTCATAGTAAGACTATAAGAAAAAGGTTAAAGAAAACATCTAATTGAAAAAGAGACTTATGAAAAGCTTTCAAATGAAGAAAAAGTGTTTCTAAGAGTTATACTGTGCAAGTTATATCTCATTTAAAATGAGAAATTTTTCCTTGTTATGTTAAACCCTTAAAAAATTTAGAGATAATAAACATAGTGACTTACTAGCTAACTTCACCTCAAAGTCCAATTCAAATATGTAATGTATTATTTATTTTTCTCCTTAAGAAGTATATACTAGACAGTGAACATATCTTGAAACACATTTTGATCATGTGTATTCTCTATCCTCATGCTTCATGCAATCTTGGAGATCAAAAGTGTGAAACATCACTTTCCATTTAGGAGGCCTACCTAAGGATTTCATCATCCCAAGTGATAACTTAAACTATATATTTTCGTAGGATATAAAAATAGGGAGAATAAATGTGTACCTTAAGTAATGGTAACTGTATACATCTAAAAATGGTCATAGTTAATCAAACCTATTAATTAATTAAATATGTGTTATTTAATTAATATTCTAAAGTCATCTACATATAAATAAATTTAATTATTTATTTATATCGTTCATTTTCTAATTCCTCTAGTTTAATTAAATAAATAAGTTTATTTAATTATTTCTATTTTTCCTCTTAATTAAATTAAATAAATTTCGTAATTTAATTATCATTTTATTTCTAAAGTTTGAATGTTTAAATTCGAATAAAGGAATATTCCTCTAATTCATCTTCCACTTCACAATTAAATATTATAAAATATTTAATTACATATCTTTTTCACTTCTCACATAATTAAATATTAATTATTTGATTCTGGAAAGTTTCCAAAAGACATGTCACATATAATTAAATAAATTCATTTATTTAATTATGAATTATCTTCAAACTTCAACCAACTTTTCATAAATGAAAAGACAAATGGCATGTTTGTCTCCATTTTTGAATGAAGATGGTTTCGTGGGTTGAAAACATTCTCCATCTTTCTCTCAACCTTCCACCTTTCTCTCAACATCCAGAATCTCACACTGTTCATCTTGACAAATTTGAACTCGACCGTTGATCTTGGCCAACTAGATTCTTGCCTTTTGAAAATCTATAAATACAACCATTTGGAGAGTAGATTTCATCCTAGATTTTATGCGCAGTTACTATAGTTGCATTCAAATCAGCATCATATCATTTTTATATCATAGCTTTTCAAGTTCATAAGCATAGCTTAAATCATTTAGCAATGGACATACATATTGCATCAATCTTGTTCTCCTAAGTTGTCATTCTAACAAGCTGCTGCTTAAACCAACTGAGAGCCAGTAACTTGAATTGAATCCTTGGAGATAGAGGATAATGGAACACATTTGAAGGAACTGTTGTTATTTAGAGTTTTCTTTGTCTTTCTAATTAGTTTCTTTTAGTTTAATGTTTCATTGGTGTGTTGTTTTATCTTATTAGTTAGCTCACATATTCACACACACATTTTTGGTGCCCACCATGGGGCCCTTGCCCCATTTTTTTTAATCTTTTATTATAGGTTTTCTGGTAGGTTACAATCTGGAATCACGGTTTAGCGCATACAAGATCCATTTTAGCACATCCATTGAGCAGTTTAGCACATACAAGGCCTGTTTCGACTCATATATGCTTTGTTTTAGCGCATATATGCTCTATTTTAGTGCATCTGGCACTTCTTTTAGTGCATATGACTTTTGTTTTAGCACATACGAGGCATGTTTTAGCGCTTTTATAGTCAATCTTAAAATGGCCATATCTTGGTCATATTTTGGTCTTTTTTAGAGCTTTTTTTTTTTGAAATGGGGTCAAATTTCATAAGATATCTAATGGTGTAGGTGTTTATCAACTTTGACAAAGTTAAAATTTTCAAATTCTCACTTAATGTCAAACCACAATGAAACTTGGTCTAAATTTTAGGGTTTTTATGCTTAATCATCTATCTAACCCTCATATCTTCTTGTTTCTTGATTCCATCTAACATTTAGAGCTTGTATTGTAGGTTTTAAAGGAACATGGAGCATGAAAATGAAAGAAAAATCATTATCACATGATTGTAACAAGTGTTTTTAAAACACTTTGGGAGTTCTGTAGTGCATATGACCTTTGTTCTAGCACATATGACATTTGTATAATTTGTTGTTTGGATCCGATGCGACCGCGACCAGTGGTTTTATTGTTATTTTTGGAGTAAAATGAACCAATCCTAAGATAAAAACTAAAATATGGAATTTATCAATCCTAGGATAGTCACCAAACATTATTTTATGTTGGTTAAAATGAATCCAATGCTGGTTGTGAAGCAACATCTTCACTTAGTGTAGAAAATTTTCATTTGGATTTAAAATTGAACCACTTGCTTGTTGTGATTGTTGGGTAATAGGTTTATGCTCTCCCCTTAACTGGGTGACCAAAACACCAGACTTTCCTTTTTCATTTTATGCAATTCATGCTTTATTACATCCTTTAGAAGGCCTGCCGTAGTGGGAAAAATTACTCACCCTATGGGAACGACCTAAGTGGGAACAACCAAAGCCAGATTTTCCAACCCACTCTAATCAAAAGTGAATTTTGGGGAAACCCATATTCAATGGAAGTGAGCAAGATAACCATCCCCAAAATATTTGTTCTAAAGATTGGGAGGTCTCCTAAGGGAGTTTATCTATTGCCACGTCGAACGGATACCTTTACTACAAACCATAGTGTAGAAAGCCAACTGTGTCAGTATCCAAACATCATAATAATCATAGTGCAAGGGGAGGGAAGAATCTTCCCCCAAGATACGCACCATATAATTTTCAAGGACCATTTGCTCAAGGGATCGAGAAATCTAACCTTGAGTACGCACCTAGAAAATACAAAAACACGGGCGCCCTCTAGGGGGTGACATGGCTTTGTGAGTCCACGCAATTCTAAGATGTGGGCTATGATTATTATGATGACCCTTTGACCATTAAGAGTGAGTCTTCTTGAAGTGTCTTCTTGTTCAAATACCACTGAAAATAAAAAAAAGGGTCATGCTCGATCCTTGAACATACACTCAATGTTTTAGATTCTATGTCTTTAAAAACAACTATCTTCCTATTGCATGTTGTGTTTTCAAAACATCAATTAAGATAAGATCATCCAGAAAACACAAGAATCTGGCAAATCAAACAGTGGAATTTATGTTAAGGGATTGGAAATCAACAATAGAGCAAAACTTGGAAACATTAGGCTTTTACAAAATCCTTATTTTCACAAACTATGATCAAAACATCACAAAGTATAACATCACCTTTATTTATGATTTCTAGTTTAATTCCCACAACAGGATCATCATCCTTCCAACAAGGGAATCACGAGCTAAAAATTAGAAATTTCTTTAGTCACATCAATAGAATTCTCATTCTATTCTGACTAAGATATCCTGCAAATTGCACTCTCTCATTTTTGTGATCAAAGTTAGTTGAAATTTAGTATAAGCTTATGCCTGTTTCCAAAAGGTCCTAAAAACAAGGAAGAAGATGAAAGAAGAGATCCACTTTACAACATGGGTGATAGGGAAGAAAATCCTTTTCATAGGCTTCATGGAAATAGTTCAAATGATGAAATAACTGATGAAATGCTTCAAGAAGCTGAACAAGATCCATAGTTTCTCTTAGCTATGGAAAAGATTTTAGAGCAAAATAAAGAAGGATACTTTCTTTTATTGGAAAACCAAGGTGCCAAATTTCTCTCTGACTATGATATGGAGAAAATTAAAGAGGATCCTGAAAAGAATGAAAATCCCTTAAACAATCTTAGTACTCTTACCCAAGAAATAAGAGCATTACAAGGGAAAATCAAGGAAATACAAGGGGGCACAACTAAAAACTCCTTTGACAGAAATATGAACGTGACCTCTTCTCCTCCAAAAACAACATCATCCAAATTCAATGTTTTTGAATTTTTGCAAAGGTTAAATGAGAAGCCAAAATCTAAGCCATCAAATAACATTGACCAATCCTATCATGTCATGCATTTATCTTCATCCCCCATAATCCAAAATAAACTGCATGGTTCTTCCACCCAAGTTAATGATTCCATTCAATCACCTTCTTCTATCATATCCTCTACATCCAATGATTCATTTCAATCTACACATATTGGTCAAAACATTCTTTCCACTCCATCCCATGATACCAAAATTCTAAATACCCTTCCAATCTTTGATCAAGATCCCATCTCTCAAGAATCATATGATGATCCCCTCCTTTCATTATTCACCCATGATAATCCTCTTCCATCTCAAGAACAAAATATTCTTCCAAGTCCTCCCTCCACCCCATCTTATGAATCCATACCCTCTCATGACTCAATCACATCCTGGGAGCATGAAAATCCTTCCATCCTATCCAAATATTCCCTTCCATCTGATGATCAAGCTACTCCATCTCCTTCATCTAACGATTCATTTCCTAGTCAAGATCAAAGTACCCCATCTTCCTCATGTCAAGAGCCTCTCACACCTCTTCAAGCTATTCATGAACCCCACACCTATAAATTGGGATCCTCCACCTTTATCCACTCTAGTTTACTTCCAACACCTATCCTTTCATCCATATCATATCCTCCTCAAAATGGACTCGCATCTTATTTCACAAAAAATGCATATCCCATGGGTAAACGAATGTGTGGAATTATGAATTACAAAGGAAAAGGCTAAGGCCTTCATGGACAAGGTATCCTAGAACCTTTCCTTGTCCAAGCACATCCATATTCTCATGACCTTGGTTATACACCTCATGCTCCACCCAGGTATCCTAGTTCATCAAATCCTCCATCTATCCTAGGTACTTATCCTAGTTCATCAAACTCTCCATCTATCCTAGGTTCTTATCCTAGTTCATCAAACCTTCCATTTATCCTTGGTCCTTATCATCCCAACCCTAGCTCATCAACTCTTCCATCCATATTAGGGGCCCACATTTCTCCATCTCCTATTCTTCAAGAACAACAAAGGCGCACATCCTTGATCCACTTTCAAAATTATTCCTACATTAAATCATCCATCATACCTCCATATCATTCATCTCAATAAACTCCTCCCATTGCTCTTGGAAGCAATTTTGGGTGCCAAATGTCAAAAGCTTCAATATAAAAATCCACATGTATCAAAGGATCAACATGTCTCCTCAAAGAGTCATGCAAAAATAAAAGAAAATTTGATCCAAAAATGAAAAGAAATATTCAAAAGGCCATAAAGGCCCATCAAAGCAAAATAAAAATTCAAAAGGCCACAAAGGCCCATCAAGTCAAAAGAAAAATTTCAAAGACCACAAAGGTCCATAAATCAAAGAGAAAAATCTCAAAGGACCATAAAGCAAATATCAAAATCACAAGTCATGTGGATTCCTAAAAGTCTCATAGAAGCATTAAAATCAAAATTGGAATCCAAATTTGCTAATCCAAAAGCTTCTATCCATCTCCCATCTAAAAACATATCACCTTCCAAATCCACTTTTCCTCCATCACTCCATCACCCTTCAAGGTGTGTGCCAATGTTAATCTTGTCATCCTTTCCATCCATCCATTACCAAGCCTTCCAACCTCCTATTAATTTATCCAACATCCAATCCCCATTCTCCTCCTTTAATTCAAAGCTTTGCATAAGGCCTTATCTTCTACTATCATGCTAACATTTATAAGTCTAATTTCCATTCCCATGGTCTATTAGAGCACATATTTGAGGGATATTAGTCGTGAAACTTGATGCTTAAATCCTTCCTCCATCCCCCTATCATGCAAATATTATCTTTCATATCCATTTCCCTATCCATATACTATCTTCCATTTTTCTCTCATCACTCATGGTCATTATCCTCATTTTCACCTTTGATCTTGACAAGGTTAAGGATCTTCTTGAAAATCATGCATCTTATCCTATTCACTTCATCCAAATCTTCCATACCATATCCTCCATCATGCATCTTCTCTTATATTGTGGGGCATCTTGTTTCTTCAATTGGTCATCCCATTCCATCTTAAATGTCATTACAAAAAAATAAAAAATCAAAACAAGATCAAAATCCCAAAAAATAAAGAAAAACATCAAAATCCCAAAAAATCAGAAAACATCAAAATCGGAAAAAAAAAATCAAATCGAAATATTTCCCAAAATCCAAAACAAAATCAATAAATCATATGCTTTCATCAATAAATTGGTTGTGGCTCACCCTAGACTGGGGGCAAAATCCTGAATTCAAATGACAACATGCATCAAGTATCATATCAACAATCGATTATCCGATCAAGTCTAGTCAAAATAGCTTTGAGACATGTCACACATTGAAACTGAAACAAACTAGATGATCTTAATCTGAATACAATGAATGGAACACTTAAAGCATAAGTTGAATTATTTTTTAAAATTTGATGACATCATATCTCTGGAGTGGCTCAATGATGTAGTGAACTAGAATCGCAAGGAAGGAGTATGATTTTTCTTTGTCTGTTGTCTATGAGTTGATCATTATTACTGTGCAAATTTGTCGCGGGACATGCTCTACAATGCATCATTGATGACATTTCAGAATTTGCATAAGAAAATGGTTAACTTTTGTCTGTTTATGCAAGCAATACTCATGTCATCTTGGTTCAATTATACCTTGATGCTTGTATTACCTTGCTATATCAAAAATCATGAAAGTTGTACTCAGGTCATCATTGGTGCAAATATCCCCTTTGATGCTTGTACTCACTTTCAACATATCAGAAGCTCAATGAGGAAACATAAAGCATAAAGCAGCTCATAAAATGACAACTTTGCATTTTAGTTTAAATATTAGTTAGATTGCATCCATATTAGTTTGTGCATGAGCATTATCATATCCATCACATCTGATCTGCATTATCTAAATCAATTCATCCAATCCTTTCTTCCAATCTCATCTAATCAATCCATTCAATCTAGCACAAATCATTTAATCATACCTCTGGTCTTGTTCGTAGCCTTACTTGTAAGCCTTGATCAGTACCATCATCATTGGGATGTATACTTCCCTTATCAACAACACTATCATCATCATCATCAATCCATATTGGCTTGTAGTTTGACTGGGGCAACATCATACCTATTTTTTAATCCATTTGTATTTTATTTCTTCTCATTTTCTCTTACCAATATCCTATCGCTTATCATACTCTCTTGTCCATCATTTTGCATCATCTTCCTCATCTCTCCTTTCATCTAATCGATCCATCATCTCAATCCAATCATTTAATGATTCAACCAATCAATCATCTTCATCAAATTCTTGTATCAATCCTCTTCTATCAAATCAATCAAATCACTCTTACTATTTGTTTTTCATCAATCATGAAAGAAAAATTATCAATCTTACTATTTGTTTTTCATCAATCATGAAAACAAATTTATCAATCTATCATATCATTCTTATCAGTCATAATCAATCAATCATCACAAATTCACTATCACATGCTAAATCAATCGAAAAACATCATCATCATCATCATCATCATCATCATTTCATATCAATCTTTCAATAGTGGTTTTCATCAAATCATCTTTATTGGTCAATGAATCGAACATCAAAATAAAAAAAAATCATCAAATCATCTTTATCAGCTGATGAATCGGATAGCAAATCAGTAAAAAAATCAAAAAATCATCTTTATCCGATTCATCACCCGAGGGAGCATATAGCATCATCAGTCAATTTTCAAAATCAAGGGCAAATTTGCATTATCTGAATTTTTCTTTGAAGCAATGTCTAAAACCACATCACTTCAAAGAGGGGAAAAATGTATACATCTAAAAATGGTCACAGTTAATCAAACTTATTAATTAATTAAATATGAGTTATTTAATTAATATTCTAAAGTCATCTACATATAAATAAATTTAATTATTTATTTATATCATTCATTTTCTAATTCCTCTAGTTTAATTAAATAAATAAGTTTATTTAATTATTTATATTTTTCTTGTTAATTAAATTAAATAAATTTCATAATTTAATTATCATTTTATTTCTAAAGTTTGAATGTTTAAATTTGAATGAAGGAATATTCCTCTAATTCATCTTCCACTTCACAATTAAATATTATAAAATATTTAATTACATATCTTTTTTACTTCTCACATAATTAAATATTAATTATTTAATTATGGAAAGTTTCCAAAAGACGTGTCACATATAATTAAATAAATTCATTTATTTAATTATGAATTATCTTCAAACTTCAACCAACTTTTCATAAATGAAAAGACAAATGGCATGTTTGTCTCCAGTTTTGAATGAAGATGGTTTCATGGGTTGAAAACATTCTCCATCTTTCTCTCAACCTTCCACCTTTCTCTCAACTTCCAGAATCTCACACCATTCATCTTGACAGGTTTGAACTCGACCGTTGATCTTGGCCAACTAGATTCTTGCCTTTCAAAAGTCTATAAATATAGCCATTTGGAGAGTAGATTTCATCCTAGATTTTATGCGCAGTTACTATAGTTGCATTCAAATCAGCATCATAACATTTTCATATCATAGCTTTTCAAGTTCATAAGAATAGCTTAAATCATTTAGCAATGGACATACATATTGCATCAATCTTGTTCTCCTAAGTTGTCATTCTAACAAGTTGTTGCTTAAACCAACTAAGAGCCAGTAACTTGAATTGAATCCTTGGAGATAGAGGACAATGGAACACATTTTAAGGAACTGCTGTTATTTAGAGTTTTCTTTATCTTTCTAATTAGTTTCTTTCAATCTAATGTTTCATTGGTGTGTTGTTTTATCTTATTAGTTAGTTCACATATTCACACACACAGTAACCATCATGTTTAATTAAGACCAAAGACCCTTGAACCATTAATAATTTTAAGGTGAAGAGTCTAGGAAAGACCATACTAGCTTAAGAATATGTATATGTGCCCTCTATTCATGGAATATCCATTATTGCACATGTATTTAGCAACATATGGACATAAATTGTTAGTTAGTTTGATGAAAGGGATGTGTATCATACCATGAAACTAATCACAATGTAACTCTTGGAATCAAGAGTGAGTTGACTAATGCGATTCTTGTAAGTTCTCCTTAGTGAGGGACAAAATGTGTACCTTTAGTGTTCATCATCATGTCTAGTTGAGCACCAAAACCCTCAATCCATAGAGACATTTGAGGTGAATGGTATAGGAGAGACCCTCCTAGCCTAAGAATTTGTATATGTTCCCTCTATTAATGGAATATCTACTAGTGCATGCATGTATTTGGCAACATATGGACCTCAATTATTAGTTAGTGTGGTGCAAGGGATGTTTAGCATACCATGGAACTAATCACAATGTACCTCTTGGAATCAAGATAGATCTCACTAAGGTGATTCTTGTAAGCGACCCTTGGTAAGGGAAAAAATAAGTGCAAGACTATCCCTATCTATCCTACATCTAATAGATGTTATTAGCCTTGTGTTGTAAGCCAACACTAATTCTCACCCCTACATAAATAACCTTAGGGAATATGAGAATATTTTATGTTCTTTTCATGTGATAAACATGTAAATTTCTAAATCATTTTAGTCCATGTATTGGTTTTTTGTGTTTTATGTTTTATCTAAGTCCTTTTTCCAATTAGTCTACTCATTTGGTTAATCTACACTATCCTTTAGCATTCTTTCATCCCTTCAATGAATTTTCTTTACATTTCAGTCAATCTTCCTTGTGTAATCCACCAAGCTTTAATTTATCATATATCCTCAACTGATTAGATCCTATATATTAATTAGTGAATCCACCTTTTTAGGTCAACTAGTCTACTATCATTAAAAAAAATAAAAATTCCTAGTTTGGTGAATTTTCTCTATATTTTAGTAGATCTATTTTCATCAAAAATTTCCAAACTAAAATCACTTGAAATTTTCTCAAACTCTAGATGAAATGTTGCATGCCCAAATTGGTGAATCTACTCTATGGTTAAATGGATCTTCTCCCATACAAAAATTAGAGAGAAAATTCCTAGGTCCACATGAAAGGTCTTCATCTCCTAAATCAAAAACTATAAATTATTATTTTTATACCATATCTAATCAACACAACTCTTTTTTGTCACCTACAACATCATAAACCAAATGAGAGAACAACTGGGATATTAGAACAAAGACATATTTGAACACCTCAAATAAAATCTTATACCATCTATTATCACACATCCATCCTCAAAAATTCAATTGAGATCCTAAATTATAATCAAATCATCCATCACAATGATTTCTTAAGAAATTTCCCTATCTCAAAATAGTAATCTAGTCATCTAAACTATTTCACGTAGAGCCAAAGGTATAGTTTGCATTGAAATATCATTTTCTTGAGATCTTAGCCTATCTAAAGTAGGAAAAAACTTAAAAAAAGGCTTAAATATATAATCTTAATCAAAGTTATGAGCATATAATCAGCCTCAATATCATACAATTGAATACATTCATATAGTTCACTTTCATGCAAGTTACATGTTTGAAAGCTAAGAAAAAAATAGAGAAACAAACACATTACACGATAGGAATACCTAGGAATGAGAACCTTTTTTACTTTAATATAAAAAGTGAATCATCAAACCCATTAAATAATCCAAAACAAATAGTTGAAATAAAAATGGTAACTCAACTTGAGTTATGTCCTAGATTTCAAGATTTTATGAACAACCATAAGAATATAGATATAATTGAATGGGCCATTTATTATCAAAGTATTTAATCTTAGAAGAACCCATCAATCAAGGTGCCAAAATTCATTGAAAATTTGACATGTCCAAACTAGGGGTATTGTTAGATACAAGTCTCGTGAACTAATATTTGATAATTCATTAGCTAACTCAATTTCTTAAGCACAAGATTCAATAATCTGTAATAGTGAATTGGTTTGACTATCGTAATGCTCATAACTATGTCCCTAATGTATCTACCACATCCACCATTGTCAAGTTATGACCCTATTAACACTACAAATATTACTTAATATACCTTTTGTGTACATGAAATCATCAACACATTGAATCATGGTACATGTTCTTGGTTATATACCTCATATATCTATACCCATCCTATTTCTCACTTCTTATCATATCCCATTTTCTATCCTATCACAACTTCCCCCATTACAACATGTATTTTCTTCTTTCTATGTCCCTCGCTGATCCACCACATATATCAATCTAACTTGATTCACATATACCCCCAACCATCTTCCTCCTTGTTTATGAGGTAATTTTATACCCTCAAGATAACAATATCTCAAGGAGGAAACTCTATCTCGACTACCTTATTTGGCATGGCTCAAGTGAACTGGAAATGAAGAAATGTGAATTTAATAGAGCACATAAATTATTTGAGCCTTTTGAACACTAGAAATCGAAAGTGCGGGTTATAAAGGCCTTTTGGACAGCTCAAAAAACTCTTTGTCTAGGATGATGGTGTGACTATTATATGATAATGTGCTTTGTTAGTGTCCCATATGGATAGAAAAATGATTTTTCACAAAAAACATAGAGTGATATGCACAAGTTTCTAGATGTGAAAGGAGGTGAAAAATATGGACATACAAAATTAAAGGTATAGAAAGAAAGAGGAAAAATAAAATGAGATGAAAATGATAAGAGGTTACAGATGTGACTAGAAGCATTTGATGATATTTAATCTTGCTTCAAAACTTTATCCCACCTTCACTTACATGCATAAGAATAAAAAATGTGTTAGGTGGATGTTTAGGAGTGTGTCTCAGTCAAACCCCCGTATCAATGTTTCTAACTCCATGGATTGTGTTAGACAAGATAATAATAAGAATATATATGAAAAGATGAATAAAGTCATATGTTAATCAAACACAAAGATAAAATTATTAGGAAGGATTCTTGAAAATTCACGCCATAAAAACACCTAAAATAAATCTTGCTAGTGCAACACATGAGCAACAAGAACCTCCAAGATGACAAATTCCTTGTAAGAAGAGCTCATGTTGCATTGAGGAGTGTAATTTGAAAGATGTGAATGAGCCCTTTATAATATGCTTGTGTAGAGAAGTGTAGAAAGCTATTCCTTGCTCAAGAAAGTGTTGTAGAATGGAGAAGATAGAGTTGTATGTGTGTTTTCAAGAGAGCGATAGAGAAAGAACAAATAAATTAATGGATGAAGAATATAAATTGAATCCCCTCTTTGTAAAAGAGATGAAATTTTTGGTTTATACATCCAACAAAATATTTTTTTGATGTGACTGTAGGCTGGTAGAGGCATTACATTTCCAAAATGTGGAAGTTGTAACATCTTAATGGCCACCTTAGTAATAGATATTTGCAGGATGTTAGCGTGACTCATGAACATATTTTCAGTGTGTATTCTTCTATGGAGAATTGGAATTACTATTCAAGTAATGGGGAATTATAGGTGGTGAGAAAATGGTTTTTAGTCAAGAGAGCATAATTATCTTATTTTTTCCAAAGAGGAAGTTCTAAGGAATGTGAAATTGCATGGGGTGCAATTTTACAACACTGCATTTCCCCCAACTTAAGTTGTCATATTTTTTCAAGATCTTTAATGATGGAAAATGTACCCCTCTACATTTTAACACTATTGTGGGACCTCCTTAAAATTGAGCTTAATATTGTCTTTATTTAGTGTTGTAATATTTTTAACACATTCACATTAGGTCGTGGGACCTTGTAAACTAAGTGGACCTAGTTGTGCATTATTTAGGGTGTTTTAAAGTGTACCTTTACAATTTCACACTAATCTAGGGTTTTATTAATAAATCGGGCTTCTTTATGCCTTAATTGGCCTTATTTTCCATCCAAAAGCCTTAATTAATGCATCTTTCCAAGGATAATCCTGACATTTACCAACATCCAATCATAATTCATGTGTTTCTAGATTGCATGGCCCATATTTAGTGATCTAGGACTCATACACCACCTTGTGTGTATGACTACCACCTAATTTTTGAGGCCCCAATCTTGATTTCACATCAATCTAAGCCTTTCTTGAAATATGTGTCTCAAGCTTAGCCTAATGGGACTCATATACCACAACTGGTATATGAGTCCTGCTTAGTTTAGACCTAATTTAAATTTAAATTATTTGTGGGATTTTATTCTCCGAGATCTGATGTCAACTTGTAGTGTTGTAATTTTAGGAAATTTGACATAAACAAGTATAAATACAAGGTTATTTCACTCATTTTCCACCTAGCAAGTTTACAAGTGACCTGACACCTTGAGTATTAATGCATTATAGAAAATTGGAGATTAGAAGAGTTTACAAGATTATTCAAGAGAATTCAATAGCCTTCAAGAGCTGATTGTCAAGCATTTTGGAGCATTATTCAAGTATCAAGCATCATGTCAAAGTCACCATGCATCATGTTTTCTTTTGAGCTAACATTTGTGATGTAGGGTTTTATGATTCAAGCAAGTATTCAAGTCAGGATACATAATTATTGAAGCCATTTTATACCTATTTGTAGTAGTTTATTCCTAAGGTTTGGTGAGTTGCAACATTAAATTTTGTTCATTCATTATTCCTCCTTTTTATTTCATTTCATTTCAAGGTTTGACTACCAAAACAGGGTTTGACCAAGGATAACCCCTTTCTACTAACAAAAAAACATCCCCCCCTCTTTAGTGTGTGATTTACAGATATAGGTTGAACATAAATTAAATAGAAAGATTGGAAGAAGTTTTCAAGGTCGCAAAGTTGTCAAAGTTGTCACCTTATTTACAAGATCACTAAAAGACATCTATAGAGAAGAATTCAACATTTTAGATCCAAAAACTAGATTGAGAACAAAGAGCAGAGATAGAAGAGTGGATTAAGACTTTGAATTTCCAAAAAAATTGAGTAGGACTAATACACCACTTCTGGAATATGAGTCATAATACAATGAAGTTTCCAATTTTTTAGGAGTTTTAGACTTGTCATTGCTAGATTTTTGTTCCTGCCTAAAAACCCTAATCTAGGACTAAATCACCTAGCTAGGCATATGAGTCCCAATGTGCATTAATTTCAACATTTTCAACATTTCAGACCTTCATTTGAGATTCTACAGGTTTTAAGGTGCACCTTTATACTTTTCCAGTTTAGTATTCTAATTTGCATTCATTTCTAGGTCATTTACTTAAGTCTTACAGATCATTAAGTTTCATCATTACATTTTTTATGCTTCTTGTCTTTCCAAGCCCTAGCTTGATTGTAAACCCCCTTTTTTTCCTTAATCACACCCCAAGACACCTTATTTCAAGATCTATTTCCATCTTCCTATCTTCGGATTGAGATCTCTAAGGTGTTCTTGAATGACACTTGAAGGAAATAGGTCTAGGTCCTAAACCCTTGCGCTCCATCTCCCAAAAGATAAGAGAAACCTTTTTCTTTTATTTAATTTTTGTGAACCTACATTTAGAACACCTATTTTTGATTTGGAGTGAATTATAATCCTAGATCTATCTTGCATTAACTTTTCATTAGGTAAATTGCATTAGTTAATTTGCATCTAGGATTTCTTAAATTTTTATTAGTGAAAGTGCATATAGGTTGCATTTTTGCCTCTTGCATCATTTAAATTGACTTAAATACTACAATTTCACTTAGTCTAAACATCATTAAAAATAGAAAACATAACATTCACATAGAATTTGTTGAAAAATAGTGCAAAAACCCCAAACTAGGATTCATACGCCCTTCTGGGCAATTTAGTCCTAGCATAGTTAGATTTTCTTTATTTTTGTGTATTTTGTGGTGAGTATTATTCAACATTCAAATCCTTGAAAAACCTTGGTTGGGAATCATACACCCCTCTGGGAAATTTAGTCCCATTTTAGATTTTAAACTAAATTCTCCAGCATTGAAAAACTCTATTTTTTTGCTTTAGTTTGTTGTGTTAGTTTTCTATTTCAGTTTAAAAAAAAATTATTTCATTCATTTCAGTCTACTTATCTTAATTTAATTTGAATTTTAATTAGAAAGAAACATTTACCTTGCGTTCATTTCATTTTGCATTTCATTGATTGTCCCTTGCATGAGCTTTACAACTTGGTGTCCTATTACTAATACTATAGTGAGACAAAGTTCGAGACTCATGTCATCCCACGATAGCATAATTTTCATGGATCTTGGGTTATCTAGCTCTTAAACTACTAGTATTGACACTAGCTCACTAGGTATAGACCATACCCTTAACAACTCTTTTCCTTCAATTAGTGTGAAAAATGTTGAGACAATGGTTGTTGGTATTCCAAAAGAAAACATAATCCAAATCCATGAGGACTTAGCAAACCTACAAAATAAAGTAATTACTAAAAACATTTCAAACACTACTATGCCTATCATAGATAACATACACCGCATGATTGAAACTAAAGGAGTTAAACTTTTGCATAACCTAGCTCATATTTTTGGTAAGATTACTAATGATACTCAACCTTCAAACAATGTCCAAAGCCAAGGAGGAACCCAAATTCCTCCTCCAAAAAACATTTCCTCTATAACTAACTGTACCAATACTAAAGTTAAAATAACAATGCAACCTACTAGTAATGTCATTCCTCCCTTGGGTATTTCCGTTAGTATTCCTAGTACCTTGGTGGCATCACATGTCATATCTCCTACCAGTCTACCTCCCATAAGAATTCCATTCACTTGTCCCTTTAAAACAGATACACCTCCATCATATTCACCTCCATATCAAAATACAAAAAATGATGCCATCATAAAACAACTTTTGTAAACTATTTCATCCCTCCAAAAGCAAGTTTCCACCATAAACCAAAACCAAAGTCGCCAACCTACATACTATGTCAAAAGCAATCCTTTATCCTTGGAGATATTGAGAACACCAATACCTCAGGGTCTAGAGATTCCTAGATTTGAGAAATATGGGGGAAAGGAGATCCTTCTAATCATGTTTCTACTTATACCACATTGTGTAGTGATTTTTTCCTTGAGGATAAGCTCTTGGCTAAGCGTTTCCCTAGCTCCTTGAAATATACCACCATAGAATGGTTTTCTTGGTTACCAAAAAACTTAATTTGTTCATCTAATGAACATGTTGAGGCCTTTATAAACCTTCCAAGTGCACATGACTCCTAAAATGACCTTAGCTGATTTGATGAGATGTAAACAAAAGGATGATAAAAAGTTACTGACTTCATTTTACATTACTAGTTGCTTTATTCCCAAATCGATGTAAAGATTCTTGATCCTTACCTTCAACGGATGGTCATTGAGAACTTACAAACTAAGATACAAGATAGGCTTGGCATGATGAAGTTTCCTTCCTTTGTACACTTATGTACTACCCTTCATGATTATCAAAACTTGGTTAGTAGTCATGAAACTAAACCCACCTCTAGCTGACCTAAAAAGTTTGAATACACAAACCAAAAAAAATATCAACCTTTTTAGAAAACAGAATAAAGGCTTCCTTCAACTTAATCCCCCTCAACAAGAAACTCAACATGTTGATGCCCAAGTGGCTACTAGTAGGAAGACAACTCATTTTTCATTTGGGGATACAACTAGGTAATTCACTCCCTTACTTGATACTCTCCTTAGCATAATGTCACAACTTTTAGAATAGAAAATGAAGACCTTTCCTCCCATTAAAACACCTAATCCTAATAATCCTCTACCTTTGAATTTTAGATCAAATTATTACTACCATTATCATCAGAAAAATGGACACAACATGGAACATTGTAAGCATCTTAAACATCTTGTGCAAGACCTCGTTGATTTTGGTTGAATTTCAATTGGAGGTGTTAATGATAAAGGAAATAATTTTATTGCTCCTCCCAACCAAAACTTACAAATCATTACCAACCTTAGGCCTAATCATAACATTTTAGTTGTCAAAGCTGGTTAAACAATGAAGAATGATATGATGAATGTTGACATAGATGATGACAACATGGATACTATTGAACAAGATCCTATGGATACTATAGAAAAAGGTTTGATTGCATTGATTGAAACTCAACCTCGTATGGGCCAAACTAAAAAGCCTCTAGACATTTCTTTCTCATCTAAATATATAATTAGAAATGCACCTGATGGTCCTCTTTACATAGCTGGTCAAATCAATGACAAGCCTAATAATGGGATATTAATTGATCTTGTTTGTGGAGAGAATGTGATCACTAAGGAATTCTTACTTGTGCATGAACTCTATCAAGAAACATATGATAAATAAAAAGAATGGATAAAGATGCACAATGGTTTTGCATGCCCTACAATGGGATCGATCACCTTTCCTTTACAAATAGGACCAAAATAATTAGATGTCTCATTCTCCATCATCTTGACGTTAGATCAATTCCATGTGAAGCGTAGTTATCCATGGCTATGCTCCATGGAAGTTTTCCCATTGATAAAGAATAAATGCTTAAAGTTTCCATTTGGCAATGAAATTTTCACTATACACAATAATTGCTTTAATCCTTTGTCTTCCGAAGGAAAATTTTCATTATATTTATTTTGGCCCAAGCCTATGGAACCTATTAAACCTCAAGAAGACTTTTTTTTCAAATCCTACCAGAATTTTGAGACAAAATGCATAGAAAAACTATCCCTTACAAACATGCCTTAACCTATGATTCAACCTACCATCCGTGATGAAACCATGATTGAACCTAAAGATATTCAAAATAACCAAGACCAACCTAAGATAGATTCTTTTCCTATCTCCTATAAAATACCAAGAGGCAATGAAAACAATCTCGTCACGCCTCCTAAAATAAAAAAAAGTTTACAAGGATAAAGAGAAAGTGATTCAACAACCTCTTATGGTTCGTTTTGTTCCTCCCCTAAGGGAAGAAACGAAGCATATGGTTGACCAAACCACTCCTACACAAACACAACTTGAAAAACATACAAAAAGAAACAAAAATGCTAGAGAGCATAGGTGTAGACATTGTGCTCTTGCTTGAAGGTTAAATGAAGACAACAAAAATGAAAATCAAAATCCAAACCTAATTGAAGAAATACATGATGAGTCTCCCTCATTGCCAAAACAAAAATATCCTATATCACAACTACAACAGGAGCTAAATCCTTCTTTGGACATTATCATTCGACCTCCCATTGTGGTTAACTTGGATGATGATGATGAGATTGTTAAGATTGATGAAGAGGTGTATAATGAATTAAATACATTGATTTCCTTTTCTATTACCTTAAACAATAATTTTCCTAAGAATACTGTTGAACTTGGTAATGACCCTATTTTAGCACTTCCTATTGTCCCTTTATCTAGTTGTCTTCCTTCTAGATACAATGGACACAATTGGGATGCGAACAACCTACTAATAGGTTGACTCGCATGTGCCTTACTATTCTTTTGAATTGTTTTATTTTTCATGTTTCCTTATGTGATTGCATGTGTGTAATGTAATACCCTATACCATATTGTTTTATGTAGTTCTCTCTTTGCGACATTCCTCTATTTGTACATGTAATGCTAGGGAAAACAGAAATGCAAGATTAAGAAAACACTAATGCAATAAACTCTAATCTAACCTACACTAACAACAAATAAAAATGGAAGTATATAAACAACAGAACAATCTCACTGAACATCTATGTAATTCCATGAATAATCTCGATTTCACTTGTCCATTTTGTTATTGTAGTATAATTGCCCTCAAATTTCTCAGAAGTATGCAAGTATGGCCTATTGATTAATGATTTAGAAAAATATCGAAGATTCTTAAAGTTGCTTCCAAACACATAAGATTTCAGGAGGAGTAATAATGATGAAGGTCAAGCCAATTTATATAAAACATATTTTTGAATGACAGGCTCAGATTAAAAAAGAATTTGACGATCAAGATTCAAAACATGACATGCAATAGAGTTAAGTGTCAGTAATAACGTGAGTTAGAAAGTGGAGATTAGATTAAATAATAATTTAATCTTTAGTTGAGACTGTTCAAAACTTGGAATAATAATGATTGCATGTTAAAGATAAAGATTAGCATAGAGGAAACAGTCGGTTTGAATGCACGAATGAATGAATTAATTAAATAAAGTTATTTAATTAATAAAAGTTTCCACACAAAAGAATAAAATTGACTGATTAAACCAAAAAGTTTGTTTGTTAGGAACAAACAGATATTAAATCAGGAGATAACTGACTAATTTAATTAAATCTTGACTTAAGTGGTAAATGACTAATTAGAAAACTAAGTGATTATCTAATTATAGAAGAATATGTTGGAATAATGGATGTTGAATCATCCAATGAAGCTGCGCACACTTCAAAAAGGACCTGCCAAGAAGAAATTCAACCGCCCAGAAAGTGTTGCAACTAAGGGCATGCAAATAGAGATTATCTGATTGATATTCAGAATATGATAGAATTAATGGAATGATTTACAAAGAGTACATATGCCTGATTATATAGGCAAGTGCTAAACCTAGAATGCATAAGATGTTGCCAAGTGTACAAACCACACTTCATGTGACAACATGAAACCCTAACCTAGGGAATGATAACAAGATGGAGATAACTTCTAGAAAAGACAACTCATCTTCTAGAAGGGAATCTTATCTCAACAACTTTATTAAATAATTAAAAAGTAACCTAGGACTAATATGATTAATTAATGCCTAAGTTAACTTATGCTAGTGTAATAATTAATTAATTAATTAATTACACTAACAAAATATGCTAGGAATAATTATTTTTTATGAATTAAATACTTATTTAATTCAACATTCTAAATTTAGGGATTAAATCAAATAAATAAATATATAATTAATTAAAGGGGGAAAAGGTTAAGGAATAATTAAATAATTTGAAATGATTATTTAATTATAGTTGAAAGTGTGATAGGAATTAATTAAATAATTTAACATAATTATTTAATAGAAGATAGATTTAATTAGTGACACAATTAAATAAATAATATTTAATTAATTAATTGAGGAAGAATAAAGGTAAGAATAAATTAATTAAATAATTAAAGTTATTTAATTAATAGAGGATTGCATGTAGAAGATAAGATTGACATAGATAAAATTGTCTGTTAGAGAAAATCAAATTTTATCTAGACTTAAGTGAAATTAATGACTAATTAAATAATAAAGATATTATTTAATTATAGAAGATTGCGATAAGGAGGAATCATCATTTTCAATTAAATAATGATTTTAATTCAAAATTCAAGGATATTGGATTAAATTGAATAAATAAAGATTTATTTAATTAAAGAGAGAAAAGGCCAACAAATAACTAAATAATTATTTTAATTATTTAATTATAGTGGAAAGTGACATAAGAAATTAAATAAATAAACATTTATTTAATTTTAAAAAGAAAATAGGTTTAATTAACGATGTAATTAAATAAAAAATTTAATTTAATTAATCAAGAAAGAATGAAGATAAAAAATGAATTAATTAAATAATTAAAGTTATTTAATTGATAGAGGACATACGACTTTAGAAAATAATTAAATAATTAACATTATTTAATTATAAGAAATGAAGATGAAGAAGTTAAGGGTTGCAGGCCTAGGACAATTTTCAATGTCTACAGTTTGCCCCTTTTTGATACAGTGTTGTTTATCGCATTGTGTCAAAGAAAATCAATCAAAAATATGGCACAATGAAAGGGAGAATGACATGGAGGCAGTGGTATGCCCCCTCAAGAGGATAGGTGGGTTCGACGAACATGAGTGTTCTCTCAACATGGATGAAAGAACTAGAATATGAAGGCCAAAAGGATAGAGGAACATAGATAATGGTGGTGAAGATGCAGAAAAGAAAAAAATGTTAGATCAAAAAAGATGAATAGTAGCATAGAAGACATGGATGTTAAAATAATCTCAGAATCTTCAATACTTTTCCAAATACATAATAGGACTTTCATTAATCATCATTGGGTGTTAAATGATACAAATGGATAACAAACACCATGATATGAGATAGACCAAGGTGTGCAAGGTTATCCACCTGCTAAAAATAGATAGTTGCGGACAAGGAGTGTCCTAACTCATTATAAGGGAAAAATTTCTCCATTCTTTTTGTCAAGACAAACCACATACAACAATCAAATAAAAGATGAGTCATGAGACATCGTCACTCCTTCACGAGACATCCTTGAGGAAGCTAGTAACTTGACTCGAAGAAAAAGCCAAAAGACAATAGACAAACATCAGTCAAAGAAAAAGAGTCTTGAGACATCCTTGCTTCTCTAAATCCTTCATGGGACGTCCTCGATAAAAATAATAACCACACTCAAAGAAAAAGCCAAATGAAAAGATAAGACAAAACAAGCCATAAAGTCAACAACCAATAAAAATATTTGCCAAAACTTGATTTATTTGTTGTTTGATTGAGTGTTAGACAAAGCCTGGATTTAGGAAAGATGCATATTGTATAAGACTTTGAGTCTAGTTCCAATCATGTGACCACCTATATAAGGCAATGATAAATCCTGTTTTAGAAAGACACATATCATATAAGACATCAAGTCTGGTTTTGATCATGTGACTACCCGTATAAGGAATAGATAATGCTTGACTATTTGAGAATGTCTATTTTTCGGAAGGACACATCTTGTTTAGGACATAGGTTGATTGTTTGTTTACTTAAGTGTTTTGGAAATTTGTTTGGTTTGGCTTGATGACCTTGTTGACTTCTTTGTCTTGGTGATGTGTGACTTGTTTTGATATTTTGACAATTGCTTGCATTTGATTACAATGTCTGACTTATTTTGACTAACAGGACAAACCCTAAAGGACTGACCTAGTGTGGCCTCGAGGGCTCATCGTTTGATGGCCTTGCTTAGATTATACATGTAGAGACCTCGTAGTTCTACACAACTAATGATTTTGTCTTATAGATAAAGGATCGAGTCATGATTTTATTCTAACAAACCTAAAAGACTATTCAAAAAGATTGATGCATGTGATATCTAACATGTGTGATAGTGAATGTGATAAACCCTAAAGGATTGATTGAGTGTCGCCTTGGGAGCTCATCAATTGATGGCCTTCCCTACATTATACACGTAGATACCTCATAGTTCAACACAACCAATTAATTTGATGTACAAAGAGGGAGTCATGATTTTATGTGTGTGATATGTGATAAACCTAGAAATATTCACCTAATGCCTCGGGGGTGCATTAGGTGATGGTCTTGCCTACGTCCAGTTGTAGAGGCAATGTAGTTTGATAATATCCGTGACTGACTAAAACAATTGACTCTGACTCTATTTTCGAGATTTTTGACATGTTTTGATGTTTTTGTCTTTTGGGGGTTTTGTGATTTTTTTGTATTTTGTCATTTTATGAGGATCGTGACAAATTCTTGTGAATGATGCCTACACATAAGAATCCAAGGACAACCATGATCTTGCTCCTAGTCAAGTTGAAAACCAATTACCAAGTGATGATGATGACAATTTTTGACATGGGAAGGACACATCTCGAAACAATGTGAGGATGACAATAATGTGAATTAAGGATCAAGGTTTGCAGCAAGGCGAGAAACAAAGCCAAGGAATGTTTTGGATGATGCATTAGGATGCCTAGCAAGATTGTATGGATTAATCTAGTTGCATTTGGACTGACATGGTTAGGACTAGATGGGAGGATGGAACATCCTTAGACCATTGACAAGGGAAACTAAGATAGGCGATATGTATGAAAATATGATGGGTCGCATTGGTAAAAGAAAATAGACATGAGGATTATGGGTTGGAAGAATTAGCATTTGGTCTCTAAGGACAATGTTGCCTAGGGATCATTTTTCTTCTTCGAGGTATGGGAATGGATAATTCTATGAAGGAAATGACATGATACTTTATGGATAGTGTATGACCAAAGGATAAACATGTCAAGAGTTTTCCCAAAGCATGACTTATGTTTGTACCCTAGTTCTTATCAAGATCAAAGTAGGTGGAAAAATGGATGGAAATGATATGGGTTAAAGGGATAGATGGAAATTTCATAAGAAATGTCATTTGAAGGGTATGGGAGATGAGACAACTTGCCCCCAAGTGTAATTGTCCACATAGATAATTGATTCTACACATGATGCCTGTTTGCCAGGTTTTCATCATGGTACTTATCCAAAGCGCCATAAAATGGTTTTCACTATTGGATGAAATTTTCTCTTTACTATTTTCTTGATTTTTATTTTTTATTTTATTTTTGTTACCAAGATGCTTGTTTGATAGGTTTTCATCAAGGTAATGATTTTTTTTCAAGACTTTTTCTCATTTTTTTGTATTTTTTGAGGATTTGATATTTAAGATGATCATTGATTGTATTGAATCCATTGATGGTGCTAATGTAGAGACTAGTGCCATGATATGCCAATACTGACCTTCATGGAGTAATTTCCTTGTTAGGATCATAGCGCTTGCATATAACTGTTCGATGTCATTGTGACCCTCATTAATACTAGAGTTGGCCTTATTAGAATACAGAACTTGCAATGGAGTACCATGAGAGTCCTTACAATAAAGAGTTTCTGCCAAGATGTGATGAATTTGTGAGGTATGAATTTTGGAATGATGGATGATGGTATATGTGGAAGGATTGTTTGGATGTTTGGATGAATCTCTTTTTATTTTCCAAAGTTGGGATGTTGGATGGTAGAGTTTGCAATTTTGATTAGGATAGCGTTTGGAACCAACACTTTTATATGCCTTGCTTGATGACCATTTTGAAGGAAGTGGAAATTTATTATATGTGGGAGTCCTCCTTTCTTGTGGCTCCACATTTTGATTGACTTTTACTTTTGAAATATTTTCTTTGCTTGATCCATTTTTCTTTGGGATCCATTTTAACTTCATTTGTCCACTTGGATTTTTGTTTGATTCAATGGCCCTTGAAATTTGATTTTGAACTTTGGATTTATAATAATATTATTTTTGTTGGTTCCAAATGGAAGGCTTATTCATGATGGAATAATGGTTTATGGTGTGGATGGAAGGAGTGTTGACAACAACCTTATGGTAAGACCTACTCATGGACCCAATTTTGATGTTTGTATCAAATAAAGTTTCCCCCAATATCGAGGAGGTACCAATAACATCATTTGATTCTCTGACTAAAGAATAGCCAAGGCATTGATGTTTAGGATTTTCTTGAAACCGTACTATTTCTCGAATTCCTTGCTCGTGCAGGCCTAGTCCTTTTCCTTGATATTGCATGTTTTGATGAATTTTGTTTGTGATGGGGTATTTTTGTTTTGAAAACACGATGCTAACCCATCATTGTGTATGTAGACACTATTACTTGGAATCTTCTCTTCTACAAGAAATCCTACTCTAACAGAGATAGATGATCCTAGATGATAAGATGTCGTAGCTTCGTTGACATGTTCGATATATTTTTTATTTACATCTTTGGTCTGATTTTGTGAAACATTAGATTCAAATAGCTCTTCAAAAGATATCAGTGCTTCAAAGTCGATGTAGAAACTGTCTTTATGGTCATTTTCATAGAGTCCACTGAATTCAGCTATAACTTGATCATTTTCACATATGTCTAGAGTAGAAGAATCTTGTTCTAGAGGAAGATCATCTACGTGTCCAAAGGAGGAAAGTGTCTCATTTTGGTTAGTTTCAATATTTGGAGCTTGGATAGGGTCATCTTCAAGTGCTTGATCATGAATGGTGTAAAGGTCGATGAGTGGATCATTTTGGATTTCTTGATTAATGGTAGTGTCTTGATCAAATATGGGTTTGTCTTGAATGATATGGATGGAAATGGAATCTTGATCAAGGATAGGTGTATTTTGGATGCCATGACTATCTAGAAGGACTTCTTGGATAGACTTAAAGATAGGTTCATGGGATGGACTACTTTGATCTTGAAATGAAGGTGAATCCATGATGTCATGCTTTGGACTTTCCATTTGACATGTATCCTCAAGTTTAGTACATGGGATGTTACTTTGGAAACCATAACTAGATGTATGTTCATGACTAGATATAGATTGAGATAGAATAGATTGGAAGGGATTAGTGGATGAAGGAATGGGATAGGACATGGAAGGTTGGAAGTGATTAGTGTAAAGTTTATTTCCCTTGTCAAGGTTAGGATAGGCATGCCTAATAGATGTTTCTCATGGATTAATGACATATATTACATCAAGTGAATCTTGATAATGAGGATAGATGGTTGAATCACTAGGCCATCTGGATTGTTGGTAGGAAGGGTATGTGGGTATTTTACCATGGGTTGATGTTGATTGACATTTGGATTGGATAAATTGTCTTTTGAAGTCTATGGCTTGTCGGTATTGACCATTACAGAGTAACTGGTATTCAACTTGACTAGCAAGCATATTGAGGTAAATTGTAGACATGGTGGTGAGGTTATGACAAAAAGTGGAGTATGACTAAGGTATGTGATATGAGGTCTAAGGTATGATAATGCAAAGAGGGCGGCTTTAGTCTAAGATATGCAACCTAAGCTATTTTTTTGGATTTTTTTTTTTTTTTTTAATGGATGAATGCTAATGTAACTTTTTTTTTGGTATTTTTTTGGAAAATAAGGAATTTCTAAAATGATAGTGTCCTAAAATGACTATGTCTAAGTATGCAAAAGTGTAAGCTAGCTTTTAAGGTAACCAATTTTGGAAGATTTGAAAAGAGGTTACTAACCATCTAAATTTTGACCAAGGCTTCAATTTGGTTTGTCAAGGGATCTTTTGTAAGATTAAGAGATAAAAGTGAGCTCCCAAACTAGACTGTTGAGTTGGAAAGACTCACGAAGATGACAAGAGATATGAGAGACAAGTGACGAGGTTCAATGAAATTTTTTGTTGAAGCAAGGGCTTATCCAGTGTATGGAAAGTTGGCCTATTCTAAAATTTGCAAAGGTGATTGTCTTAAAAGTTTGATTGATCTAAAGGTAATTAGGAATCCTAAAATGTAGCTAAAGTTTGTAAACTAGTATGTCTACTTCTACGACTAAATGACACCTAAAGGATGAAATTGTGAAAAGTATGAGAAAATCATTCTGATTTTTGTTGTGAGATCACTGTGAACTTGGATAAATTAGAAACTTATATGACGGTTTTGATCTTGGACTGTGACAATGAATTTTGGTTTTCTGGTAATTAGGAAATTATGGTTCAGTTTTATAGATATGTCACAAAATTTAATTGATGTGGTTCTCAATGCCATATGCAGTTTTCTAGTAAACTATGTCTCAGGGCTGTGACAGGAAAGTGCATCATTCCAGACTACAAATGTGACTCACCAAATCAGATGTGTCACAAAGGATTTCAAATGTAATTTTCTAGTATCAGAGGTATTAATAGATTTGACATATGTAACTCAGGATATTAGATGTAGTTTTCAGGTTGATAGATGTGGCTAACTGATAAACAAATGTGACTTAGTTTTTTTGGTTAATGATAGATTAGACTAATTTTTGATAGATGCAGCTTTTTGGTGAACAAATGCGACTCAATTTGATAGTTGTGAGTTTCTGGTTAATAGTTGCAGATTTTTGGTAAATTTTAGGTTTGACTAACTTTCTTTGTGATCAAATTTTAGCAAATAAAAACATTTGGAAAACACTGTATTTTAAGTTTGATGAATACAAACATGCATAATTATAGAACACAAGTATGATCCTAAGGCTGGCAATGACAATACTTGTTGAATTCTCACTTGGGTTTCCCTAGCTACACTTATTCAGAGCGGATGATTAGAAGCTTGACCACACTAGCTCCCCTCTATGACGCACACTTCTCAGGTCAGCCAACCTTCAGTTCCCATGAACCTCCCATAGAAAAAAATTCATCTCTACTAAGAATCGCATGAACGTGAGATGGGGGTATGTGCAGGATCATGATGGGCCAAAAAGTGGCGATATGTGAGTGATATGATGGCCCATGTGGCTGACGACTTTTTTTTACCCAAAATTGATGAAATGAAAAGGGTTTTTAAAGGATATTCTCAGCTTTCCATCAATATAAATTATGCTTTACTTTGAATTTAATAAATAATTATTATTCATTTTCTATTTGAATTACGACTAAAGTCTCGATTAATAGGATGATTGAAAAACATCTATAGCTTTCAAACGGTATCACATTTTTTGAATCCAAAAAATGCATCACATTCTATGCTTTGCATACTATAGGATTAAAAAAAGAAAAATTGAATTTCATGAATTTTTGACCAAGTTAAGGTGATTAGACATATGAGTTTTTATATTTTTTTAAATTTGTAATAAAAAATTCATATTTAATTATTTACTTGGAAAAAAATTACAAAAAAATATGCATCATATTGAGAAATGAGTCCTCTACTTATATCTAAAATATTATAAAAAAATATTATCATTTGATTGTGGTTAGGGTGGTCAGACAGACACATACTTCTTATTTTTTCCCTGAAATTTAAGTACTATTGCATTGAAATTTCAAATTTTCACCAAATAGATTTTTATTTTTTTTAAAGAAACCTAGTAGTTTAGAAACTACATTCAATTTTCTATAGATTCTATTCTTACATATTTTTGAAATAATATAGATAACTTGTTCAATTTTTTATGTCAAGTTGCCTAACTTTGATTTTCTGAATTTTCATCGCCACTTAAGGGCCTATTTTTTCCATGATGATCCTCCACATACCCATGGCTTTAGAGGTCCGACCTTTGCACCAACAAATAGAATTTTTTTGGTTACTAATAATAATTGGCTCTTAATACGGGCAGATATTTAGGTGGCTATACATGAGGCAAGATAAACTTGTCTATATAACACATCAATACCTATAATGGTAAGCTTTCCAGTAGCATTCACATTTGTATACTAGTTCGAAGTAGCTTGGCTAAAAAGCTTCATTTCCGGTTTGAGTTTGCTTTGGGGTGAGTACTTTTTCCCACCAAAGTAGGCCCAGATCTAGAGTCAATAATAGTTTCTCTTGCACCTAGGATCACACTAATGTGTAAGGGGAGAGGATACTTATGCTATTGAATTGTGTTTCTGATCTAAACAAATCAAGCACATTAGACAATGATTAATTTTAAGCCCAAATGACAATTTTCTAATCTACTTAAAAAATCTGTTTCAAAATTATCTTCGACAAGCATTTTGGAAAACAACCCATTAGTAGTTTGATTATCATCTTCATCAATCATCCTGCAAAAAGGTTTGAATACTTGTATTCTATGAAACTTCCTGAAAACACTATGTTAACTCCTCAAAAACACACACTGCAAATTCGAAATTAGTCATAATAAAGCTGCAAATTAAAAATTCAAACACAAAATCTTGGAAAATTATTTACCAGTCAAATGTGTCACAGAAAATCATAGATGCATCACAAAAATTCATGTGCAACTTAGGATATCAATTGTGTCATTTCGTGCAACAAATGCATCTCATCGTACCTATACCTACAAAACTCAAAATTTCTACGAATTCTTTCGAAGACGATGTCTTCACATCGAGTTCACCAATGTAATGCTAGGGAAAAAATAAATTCAAGATTAAGCAAACACTAATGCAATAAACTCTAATCTAACCTACGTTAACAACAAAGAACAATGGAAGCATATAAACAACAAAACAATCTCACCAAACATTTGTGTAATTCCATGAATAATCTCGATTGCACTTCTCCATTTTTTCGTTGTAGTATAGTTGCCCTCGGATTTCTCAAAAGTATGCAAGTATGGCCTATTGATTAATGATTTAGAAAAATATCAAAGATTCTTAAAGTTGGTTCCAAACACATAATATTTTGGGAGGAGTAATAATGATGAAGGTCAAACCAATTTATAGAAAATTGATTTTCAAATAATAGGCTTAGATTAAAAGATAATTCAATGATCAAGATTAAAAACATGACATGCAATAGAGTTAAGTGTCAGTAATAACGTGAGTTATAAAGTAGAGATTAAATTAAATAATAATTTAATCTTTAGTTGAGACTATTCGAAACTTGGAAGAATAATGATTGCATGTGAAAGATAAAGATTAGCATAGAGGAAATGGTCTGTTTGAATGCACAAATAAATTAAGTAATTAAATAAAGTTATTTAATTAACAAAAGTTTGCACATAGAAGAATAAAACTGACTGATTAAACCAAAAAGTCTGTTAGGAACAAATAGATATTAAATCAGGAGATAACCAACTGATTTAATTAAATCTCAACTTAAGTGTTAAATGACTAATTAGATAACTAAGCGATTATCTAATTATAGAAGAATATGCAAGGAATAATTTTTTTTTATGAATTAAATACTTATTTAATTCAACATTCAAAATTTAGGGATTAAATTGTTGGTCACGAGCTCTAGTCTCCCCACCCCTTGTGGTACCGGAGGGCATGTTGCGCCAGTGCCACCAATCACGTTAAAAATTTTACCAGGCGCACTGCAGTTTATAGGGGGTCGTGCTACCCGATTCCTGCAGTCTAATAAAAAAAATTAGGGATTAAATTAAATAAATAAAGATTTATTTAATTAAAGGGAGAAAAGGCTAACGAATAATTAAATAATTTGAAATGATTATTTAATTATAGTTAAAAGTGTGATAGGAATTAATTAAATAATTTAAAATAATTATTTAATAGAAGATAGATTTAATTAGTGACACAATTAGATAAATAATATTTAAATATACTTTCTTATTGATTTGATTGTGTCCTAGTTTTTCATCAATGTTTTGGATCACACTAAGTGATCCATCATTAGGATAGAGAGTTGAGAAAGATGAGAAGTGATAATTTGCAGACCAAGCTTGTATAAAAGAGAGAGGAAGGAGGAAAGAGAGGGGGTTCGGATAAGACACACAACACGAGGGAAAAATAAAAATAAAATATAAAAACCTACTCAAAGGCTACAAAACACTGAGATAAATTAAAAAAATTACAAACCAAAATAATAAAAGATAAAACTATTTAAGAATAAATAAATATAAAATAACATACAAGAGAGAAAGTTAATTATATATATAAACAAAGATACATAAAACAAACATATATATATATACATATAACAATGAAAAGTATATATATAAAAATAAAATACAATCATGAATATGCAAGATATCTTGCATATTCTATCTTGCATATTATAGATATATTTATCACTTATCTTGCATATTCATGATTGTATTTTATTTATATATATACTTTTCATATATATATATATATATATATATATATATATATATATATATGTTTGTTTTTTGTATCTTTGTTTATATATAAAGTTAACTTTCTCTCTTGTATGTTAGTTTATATTTATTTATTTTTAAATAGTTTTATCTTTTATAATTTTGGTTTGTAATTTTTTAATTTATCTCAGTGTTTTGTAGCCTTTGAGTAGGTTTTTATATTTTATTTTTATTTGTTCTCTCATGTTGTGTGTCTTATCCTAACCCCCTCTCTTTCCTCCTTCCTCTCTCTTTTATACAAGCTTGGTTTGCAACTTATCACTTCTCATCTTTCTCAACTCTCTATCCTGATGATGGATCACTGAGTGTGATCTGAAACATTGATGACAAACTAGCACACAATCAAATCCAGAAGAAAGTAGATGTAAATTCATATGGATTGTGGAAATATAATTACATTAAATAATATTTATTTAATTAATATAGGATGAATAAAGGTAAGAATAAATTAATTAAATAATTAAAGTTGTTTAATTAATAGAGGATTGCATGTAGAAGATAAGATTGTCATAGATAAAACTATCTGTTAGAGAAAATCAAATCTTATCTAGACTTAAGTGATTAATGACTAATTAAATAATAAAGATATTATTTAATTATAGAAGATAGCGATAAGGAGGAATCATCATTTTGAATTAAATAATTATTTTAATTCAAAATTCAAGGATATTGGATTAAATTGAATAAATAAAGATTTATTTAATTAAAGAGAGAAAAGGCCAACAAATAATTAAATAATCAAAATAATTATTTAATTATAGTGGAAAGTGACAAAAGAAATTAAATAAATAAAAATTTATTTAATTTTAAAAAGAAAATAGGTTTAATTAACGATGTAATTAAATAAATAATATTTATTTAATTAATCAAGAAAGAATAAAGTTAAAAAATAATTAATTAAATAATTAAAGTTATTTAATTAATAGAGGACATGACTTTAGAAAATAATTAAATAATTAACATTATTTAATTACGAGAAATGAAGATGAAGAAGTTAAGGGTTGTACATCTAGGACAATTTTATGTGTCTACAGTACATACATTCTTCTCTATTTTGTAAACATTTATCTTGTGTTTTACTTTGGGGATGACACAAGGCATCAAGACATTTAGGTCTCTTCCATTTTGACCTGAAATCTTTTCTTTTTTTTCACTCTGTTTGTGTCATTCTTCCTATTCCACGAGTATTTGGGGAATGATGAATGTTTCAAGCTCTATTAAAAAGTTGTAGCAAAGACATACTGACCCCAAGTCCATGGATCCCTCATGTGTTTGGAGTTTCATTTTAAGGGAAATTGTTTTTCATGATGTAGCTTAATTTGGAAACATATGACTTGGGATATGGCTTTCCAAATAAGCTCTCATGTCCTCTTTATTGTTAACACTTATCATTTTCTACTTTAAAGTAATTGCTCATAGCATGGTGTTTAGCAATTTCTTTAAAGTGGGGGCATACATTAGCATTATTCTTATGCATTTTTAATCTCATGTTTCATTATGTAGTCTTCTTATTTCATGTGATGTGTCTTTATCTTAATGGTGACATTGGGTGTGATGTCCTTCAAAGAGTGTGATATCACTTAGCATATTATATTCCTCTTAGTGGCTTGATGTGACACACTTTATCCCCTAAGTTGTGAATCTTCTATTCTTCGATTGATCATCTCTTGGAGAAATTAGGCATAATGTTCCGTAAGTTAATACCTTACATGAACTAATGAAAACTCCTTTGAACATACCTTACACTACCTTTTATAATTTTGGTTATATGGCCACCTTGCATAACACATTTTTCTTTCTTTTGGAGCCATCTTGTTTGTTCATGAGTTTCAAGCATACGAAGCTTTGCTTTCCTCATGAATCTTGAAGTTCATTGTTGTGTGGTGCCTTATCAAAGTTATCAAGAGGTATAGCTTTGGTCTGGTTGTATATATGGGAGTTGAACTTAGGCACAAATTTCCAATAGCCACTTGCTTGTCTGTATGAGTGCATATTGTTGAAATGAATGATGCACAGTGTCCTTGATGAAGTTGCAGTTTTCAATGGAGGACCTTTGCCAGGAAAATATTCAACCACGTAGAAAGTGTTACAATAATGGAATTCAAAATAGAGATTCTATTATGAGATATGAGATATGTTACAAGAGTGCATATGCCTGATTAAATAGGAAAGAGTAAAATCTATAATGCACAAGATGTTTCCAAGTGTCTTAATAACAGTACTTGTGAAAACATAAAACCCTAACAACCTACCTAGGGAATGATGACCTGATCGAGATAAGTTCTCGAAAGAGAACTCATCTTCTAGAAGGAATCTTATCTCCTACAAACATGAAAAGGGGAATTACCCCATTATTTATGATTTATTTAATAATACAACCTAGGACTAAATTATTAAATAAAAGACCTAAGTTAACTTATGCTAGTGTAATAAATAATTAATTACACTAACACCCCCCATAAGTGCAAGTTAGGGAGGAAATGAAAAATGCAATGATTATGCAAAGAAGATGGGTCCTGGCTACATCATGGCCATTTTAGGTACCCATGTACAAATGAAAAATGAAAATGCAACTAATCTCCCACAAATGGAGAAAAGGGGAAAACTGAGTGGGAATAAAACCCCTCTCCAAAAAGGAGATGAAATATAGAAAAGTGGTGATTAGAGGACTCAACATCATCCCCCCAAGGACTAAAACCATCACAAAAATACAAAAAAGGATCAAAAATAAGAGACTAGATATCCCCCACATAAAGGAGAGTGGTCCCCTCATGAATGTCTTTAAAGCCTATGGAGAAATGAGAAGCTAAGTTAGCAAGATGTGTAGTGAACCCATCTAGATGCCACAAGTATAAAGAAGTGCATGAGCCCTACTCTACTGAAACAAATCTCAACTGAGAGGTACATGAGGAAGAAGATGGTTCTGAAAGAAGAGCCAATTCAATCCAACCACCAAAACCATGGTGAGGAGGAGAGTTGCTTCCTACCCTGGAATCTAGAGAATTAGGAACTCATGGAGCACAATCCCAAAATTTGGAGAACTTGTACACCTTGGATTGATGATCAGCCTCACCATAGGAAATGAGTGTTTCGAAATCATCCCTAATGATGGCTAAATCAGATGTGAAATCAATCGTAAGACCCTCTTGTGTAAGATAATAAACAAAAAGAAAATTGTGAGCCATTTGTGGAATATAAGCTATATCATACAAATGCCCCCCCTCCAAAGTAACATCAAAAATAATAGCAACATGAACAATTTTTTCATTTGTAATGAACATACTATCAAACTCTAAAGGTCTCATTGTATCCCAAAGGATATGATCCCAAGAATAGGTGACATGTCTGGAAGCACCTGCGTCAATGACCCATCTGTCCCATCTATCAACTAGGGTAGTGTTCAAAGCTTGTCCCTTGCCATGAATCTAAGCTATGGTAATTCCTACAATACTTGAAGAGGACTCTTCATGTGAAGAAGAGTGGGGTGACTTGATAGAAGAAGAAGGAAGAGTGATGTTGTGATCCTTAATAATCTATCTCAGTTCATGAATTTCCTTCTTAGAACATGTCTCCTCATGATTTACAAGCCTATTAAAAAAACTACATTTGGGCCTCTCCTTCTTAGGCCTTTCTTCCTTTTGATGTGATGATTCAGAGGACCATGTCTTAGAATTTCTCTTATTCTTTTTGTTCCCTTTGGATGGTGTTGCAATAAGAGCATGAGACTTTGAAGATGAATTAGCCTAGTTGAGTTTATATTTCTCCCTTGTCAACTGCTCACAAAAGGTCTCAAATGAAGGCATCACAAAACTATCTCCAAGGCCATCCATGGTAGAATAGAAGGAAGTAGCAAAATAAGAAAAAGAACCTTTCAACTTGGACAAGATTATGAAGATGCATTCCTTATCAGTTTTATCTTTACTACACCCTGATAGTTGTGTCCTCAAAGTCTTGAATTTCACCAAATGATCATCTATGGGGGGAAAGAATCAACTGAGAGTGAAGTAAGATTTGATTCTAACTAAAGTGCATGAAAATGACTTACTGAACCAAACAATGTTTTAAGCTTGTCCAAACCTCCTTGGGAGTGGAGCACCCCTTAATATGGAAAAATAATGAATTGGAGACATGAAGAGCAATTAGTCCCATGGCCTCCTCACACTTGATACAATGTTGGAACTTCTCATATTCTCTAATCAAACGTGGTTAATTTTCATCCAATGTAGACCATAGGCCCTTTGACTAGAGGAGATGTTGCATGCTAATTTTCCATGTGTGATAGTTGTGGGGTGTAAGAAGCTCAAAACCTAATTCAACCATTAGAGATAGAACCAATGCACAAGACAAAATATATCTAAAAGGAAATGTTGGAAATCTGATGATATGTCAATTTTCAACTGAAATGAATCCCCTTGATATAAAAAACTTCCTCCAAAAAATTAGGATACCCAAGTGAAGACAAAGAGTGCTCAAAGTGAAAAACTACAAAAGTAATTCACCTGGTGTTGATTCTTAAAGAAATGAAAGAGATAATAAAAAATAGACTGTAATACCTATTTGATGCTATTGGAATGACAAAAATTCAACAAACTGAAAAAGAGATATCACCTTCCAAGCCCAAAGGGTTTTCACTTCAACTGGTTGGAATTTTTGATAGAAGAAAAATCATAAAAATCAAATTGTACCACTAGAAAGTAGACTTCACCACATTTCCAATGATATCTCGTTTGTGAAATTTTGATATCATATGCAGAAGATATAGCTTGCAGAAGATTTATGCTTTTATGAAATTGCTCAGGCTAATTAGGCTAAAAAATTAAGTTCTCGAGGGCTAAAAAAAATAAACCCTTGGTTGGTGATGTGACCGTAGGCACAAAAGATGCAAAAAAAAGGCACCCCAGATTGTGTGGCGTTGAAGCAGTGATCTGGTGGTGGTCGAGTGGCGCGATAGAGAAACCAAGCGGCGCGGTTCAGACTAAGGTGGGGCCTCCAATTTTTGATGTGACCAAAACCTTCAGTGGCAAGGGAATGAACACAGTGGCACGTCAGCGACCAAAAACAAACACGACAGTCGGTGATGTTGTTAGGCGGGGGTTGGAAAAGACACTAACATAGGTGAACGTTGTTGATAGAGGATGTGAATGCATAGGACAAGATGGTAGATGACAAGACCGGTGATGTGACTATGACGACAATGGTGGTCAAAGTCTACAAAAGTCAGTGGAGCCGGCAACAAAAAAAATTATATTTTTTGAATATTACCTATCAACAATTCAAAAAAAGGATATATATAAAATTTAATTTGTAGAAATTAATAAATATGCCGACATATGAAAACTATAGCCCGATGGAAAAATATTTATGCCGACTTTAGATTAAAATGCCAGTCGCCCACAGATTTTAATTTTTGCTCGAACTTTAGAAAAAAATGCCTAATGCCTTTAATTTTTTTTTCCTTTTGAGAGGACAGAAAGGGAGATTTTCTTTGCAAATTTGTATGAATAGTACAAAAAATGAAAACCCCAGATTATACCTCAAATGGCTCTCAGTGGAAATATCTCCGATTTTGGCAAATGGACAATCGATCTATAGGTTTTGAGGCCTTTTGAGCATAATGGGGAGGTCAGATAGAGCCTGATCTACACCATAAAATAGCTTGGTCCCTTGGTAGAACCAACCAACCTGCAAAGAAAAACCCTCAAGCCTACAAAGAATCTTGCAAGCCAACTCTCTTGATCTTGGGATGAATCTTCACTAGAAAAACTTTGATACCATGTTGAAATGATGGATGTATAGTGTCCTTGATGAAGCTACAGTCTTTAATGGATGACCTTTTCTAGGAAAATATTCAACCACACAAAAAGTGTTACAATAATGGCATTCAAAATAGAGACTCTATTATGAGATATGAGATATGTTACAAGAGTACATATGCCAAATTAAATAGGAAAGAGTAAAACCTAGAATGCACAAGATGTTTCCAAGTGTCTAAATCACACTACATGTGACAATATAAAAACCCTAACAACCTACCTAGGGAATGATGACTTGATTGAGATAAGTTCTAGAAGGAATCTTATCTCCTACAAACATGGAAAGGGGAATTATCCCATTATTTTTTATTTATTTAATAATGTAACCTAGGAATAAATTTTTAAATAAAAGACCTAATTTAACTTATGTTAGTGTAATAAATAATTAATTACACTAACACATATCGGCCATGTGTGTATGTGTCTTGCTGGGGAATCACCTAGTGGATGGCTTGAGGTTCCACTAGCCCTTGTGAGCATGTGTTTGGTTTACATAGTGTACATCATGTTCCAAATATAAATTTTATTGGACAAACAACTTAGATCTAGTCCATAGCATGCGGGACAAACGATTGAAGCTTGATCGACCCATTTTTTTTGTTATCTTTCTTCTTTATGTCTTTGGAAATGTATGATTGTGCCTTTCTATTTTTCCTTATATCATGTACATGTGTGTTCCTTTATGCCTGTGTTGGTTTTCCATAGGATCTTAATCCTGGGGGCTTGATCATCCCTCTTGATCGTTGACATCCTATATTACTAGCATTGATACACTTGGACCCCTCTTGATATGAATTTGTCTACTTTATTGTGAGTTTGAAGCAAGTACATCCTCTCACTAAAGTGGGGCTAAATGTAATGACAGAAAATGTATTCCTTTGCATTTTCTCACTTTTTTAGGCCCTCCTTGTTAAAATTGAGCTTAGCATTCCCTTGATTTATTGTTGTAATGTGTTTAACACATTCACATTAGTTATTAAGCCCTTGTGAAATAAGTAGACCTAGTATTACCTTATTTAGGGTGTTGTAAAGTGTACCTTTACACTTTCACACTAATCTAGGGTTTTATTAATAAATTGGGCTTCTTTATGCCTTAATTAGTCTTATTTTACATCCACAATCCTTAATTAATGGATCTTTCCAAGGATAATTCCAAAATTTACCAACATCGAACCATAATCATGTGTTTTTGGATTGTATGGCCAAGATTTAGTGATCTAGGACTCATACAGAACCTTGGGCATATGAGTCTCACCTAAGTTTTGAGGCCTCGATCCTGATTAGTTATCAATATAAGCCTTTCTTGATATATGTGTCCCAAGCTTATCCTAATGGGACTCATACACCACAACTAGCGTATGAGTACCGCTTAGCTTAGACCTAATTTAAATTCAACTTCTTGGTGGGATTTTATTCTCCTAGATCTAATGATGTCTTGTAGTGTCAAGTAATTTTGGTAAATTTGGCATAAAAAAGTATAAATACAAGGTTATTTCACTCATTTTCCACCTAGCAAGTTTACAAGTGACCTAGCACCTTGAGTATTCATGCATTATAGAAAATTGGAGATTATAGGAGCATTCAAGAGTCTTCAATAGCTGTTATCAATCATTTTTGAGCATTATTCAAGTATCAAGCATCATGTCAAAGTCACCATGCATCATGTTTTCTTTTGAGCTAACATTTGTGATATAGGGTTTTATAATTCAAGCAAGTATTCAAGTCAAGATCCATATCATTCAAGCAAGAGTCAAGATACACATCCATTGGAGACATTTCATACATGTTTGCAACACTTTATTCCCAAGGTTTGGTGAGTTGTAACATTACATTTTTTCATTCATCATTCCTCCTTTCTATTTTGTTTCATTTCAAGTTTTTATTACCAAAATAGGGTTTGACCAAGGAAAACCCCTTTTCTACTAAAAAAACAACATTTTTACCTCTCGTTAATGTGTGATTTACAAATCTAGGTTGAAGATACATTGAAGAGAAAGATTGGAAGAAGTTGTCAAGGTTGCAAAGTTGTCATATTTGTCACCTTTTTTACAAGATCACTAAAATACATCTATAGAGTAGAATTCAACATTTTAGATCCAAAAACTAGATTGAGAACAAAGAGTATAAATAGAAGAGAAGATTAAGATATTGACTTTGTGAAAAAGGTGAGCAGGATTGATATGCCACTTTTTTTATATGAGTACTAGAATAGTGAAGTTTTCAATTTTTAGGAGTTCCAGACTTGTCATTGCTAGATTTTGGTTCCTACCTAGAAACCCTAATCTAGGAATAAATTTCCTATCCTAGAATATGAGTCCTAGTGTGCATTAATTTCAGAATTTTCAACATTTTGAACCTTCATTTGAGCTTCTACAAGTTTTTAGGTGCACCTCTATACTTTTCCAGTATACTATTCTAATTTGCATTCATTTCTAGGTCATTTATTTAATTCTTGCACATCATTAAGTTTCATCATTAGGTTTTGCATATTACTTGTCTTTCCAAGCCCTAGATTGGTGGTGAACCCCCTTTTAGTCCTTAATCACACCTTAGGACACCTTATTGCAAGATCTATTTCCATCTTCCTATCTTCAGATTGAGATCTCTAAGGTGTCCTTGAATAAAAATTGAAGGAAATAGGGCTAGGTCCTAAACCCTTGTGCTCCATATCCCAAAAGATAAGAGCAACCTTTTCCAATTGTTTCAAAAGGAAATATGAACTAAAGTAAAAAGGGAGAGAAAGTTACACCCAAGATGTGAAGGTGAAATACAATATTCTATCTACGTGGAGTTTCCTTGAGGGAGGAAATCTCAATGTATCTTGTATAGAATGATTAAGTTATATGACTACAAATATGTTGGTTGTAGACAAAGATGTTAGGCAAAAAGAAAATATTTAGATATGAAATATCATATAAACACAAGAGAACACTGATATATATGAGTAGTAAGCTATGTTATGCTAGAGGCCACATGGAAATCTAATCAACATGTGGATTACTACAAACTGTGTTGTAGGAAAACCATAGAAGAGAGGCATAGAAAATTATAAAGGAAGAGTATAAAAGGATGCCCCCATACTATAAGATAGATAAGAAAACTAAATGAAGACACATTTTAAAGAGAACTATGAGATAAGAGATCTATAATAATGTGATATTTTGTGTCATTCTTGTTGGAATGGTTGATGTTGCACACACACACACTAATAGGAAGATAAATTCTCACTCAAGGAATGCAAGAACCTACCTTTCTTGAAAGATTTGCCAAGACTCCCTAAATTGGAGGAAATCATGGTTATCCCAAGGCTTGGTAATGTTAGGTCTTGATGCACTAGATTCACTTAGGGTTTGTTGTGCTAATTTAATACTAATCACAAGGGGTCTATAGTGTCTATGGCTTATTTTTAAAAGTATCGAACAACATAGAAAATATTTTGACTAATTAAACATGCATCACTCCATAATCTTATGAACACAAATGTTTTGCAAGAAATACTTCATGAATTAAAATTATTTCAAAAGATTTAGAAGATTTAACATTTATTTGTCCACAACTTCATGAATACGACTTATTTACAAGAATATTTCATGGATTCCATCATTTTTGAAGAATGTTTAGGAAATATTTTATATCTACTCTAAAGAAAATCATTAAAGATCCTAAAATTTAAAGTTTCTCCTAGCTATTATCCATGCGTATTTCATGAAATAAACTAAAACAAAGGAAACTATTCCTCACATCACTAGATTGCTTCACAACTAGGCATAGAATCATGCAAGAGTTTAGATGAACACAACCGTTTATCACTAAACAATGTTAATGTGCACCCAAGTCTGGCACAACATATTAGCTTCTTCAATAGGAATAAATATTTAGCTATGTAAGATTTATTATTAGGAAATAGTTTCAAAAATGGATTTGATATTAGCAAACTTAAGTGAAATATACAAGTTTTTATACTGCAATAGTACAAAAAACAAGAAAAACAAATAAAACTGGTTAAAGTTCCAATCTTATTTCTCCATAATTCCACAATTTATGAACCTTTATAAAAATAACAACTCTCAGACTTTTATAGAACATAATACAATTCAATATTTTTTGAAGAGCACATGAAAAGAAAATCAAGAGAACACATCAAAAGGGAAAATGTGGCACATGATAGTTGGCACAGAGGAATATTCTAGAACAAGTCAAAAGATATTTTGACTTTCCCCTTTAGTTGAAAACCTTTGAAAACTAGGACCATAGGACATGTGTATCCTTGAACAAGATGTTAAACCACTAACACTTTCCATCAAAATCCCTGGGTCCGATCAATAAGTATCGAGACCAAAAATGACTTTGAAAAATGTATTTTAGCAAAATTATCACAACATCCACACATCAAAACCCCAAGATTCTATTTCTTGATCATAATTACCCCTTCAATAGATGCTTCTTTCATGATCTGATCTTCTCTTTTTCTTTGTTGATATTCCTAGAATGCGGTCAACACTCAATTAATATTTTCCCTTGAAATATCCTATTTATGCAACACATATTCTTCAATTACCTCCTTTGTATATATTTTCCTTTGTAGCATTTTAGTCTCATACTTATTCATGTGATTACTACATTTTATCACCTCATCAACATCTACCTAACTTAACCACTAGACAAGATCTTTATATATCTTCTTAATCTAACTCTTGAAAGATTTTATCTTGCCATCATCCTTCCCATTCTCTCAGGATCACAAACTTGTGGTTCTAGTATCTCTACAAGATCTAAGTCCTTATTAAACATATTTTCACTCTTCACAATGATATTTTCTAACCCAATTATACATTGCAACAAAGCATCGCTTTCCCAATTTGGCTGCAATTTCCATTTCTTTAAAATTGGAACCTCCTATTCTACAATCACTTTTTTCTCTATCAACACTTGGACGTCTACTTTGAGAACTGCATCTAACCACCATACTTCTATATCATTCTTCTCCATGTAGTCTTTGCATTCGACCAAAATCCCTTTAGACTTGTCAAGCAAACAAGAAGCTTATTTGCATTTTAAAATCACATCTCTCATCATTTAATCACCTTGTTTCATTGAATTCTCTTTCAAGTCTTCAAACACATTTATATTATTCTTTAACCCTTCAATTGCATACACATTCTCTTTATACGTGAGTACTAGATTTTATAGCAGTTTAGTCAATGACATAATTTGTTGGGCTATGGCTCTGATAAAGCTCTCCAATTCTATTTTCTTTTATTTATCCTTTCCCATTCAGGTAGCAGTTGATTCTAATTTGATTCTCATTTCTTATCTCTTTATCCCATGAGGACTATCCTAGGTTGATTATAGTAACTTGATAATCCATATCTATTATTTAATTCTTCTATTTTTTTTTCCTTTAGGAGTAGCTATTTGAAGAGTTTTCCCTCAATCTAAATTCCACTTAAAAGAATTCCTAACTCTTTCTCTAGTCTTAGGATTAGGGGTATCCATCTCTTGCATTATACTCTTGAAATATAGAGGCACCAATTCTACCTCCAATGGTGGGGCTAATTGTTGAACTAGCTAATCACACATATCTTCATTTGGCCTCACATCTTGTCTTTACTCTTATCGATCAAGTTGTTCAAGACCATTTTTCCTCAACATTTCACTATTATTTGTTGCTATTTCTAAATCTTTTGTCATATCACCTCCAATGGAAAGAATTTTGAATTCACCTAGTTTCGTTCTCTTAAACCTTCTTCTTCAAGTCTTGTATCCTCCCCTCCTTTCTTTTCCTTATCAATGTCACCCTTTGGGGTGGATTTCTCACACTGCTCTCAAGCATTTGGGTTTCCGTTGTTCGTTTTTTCATTATTTAGGGTTTAAGAAGACTCCATATCCTTACTCACATTCAAACCATTTCCTTGACGTTGAGGTTTCTTAGCAATAGTCTTAGTTTCTACTTTTTAAAGCCTATCTCCAACCATCCTAGAATCAAGTGCTTGCTAATGCACTTCATCTTCATCTATTTTTGAAATGGGAACTTGAAATGTAGTGACCAAGTATTCTCCTTCAGGTGACACAATTCCTATTGTATTAGTTTCTCCTTGTAGATTTCCCATTTCCAAAGTAAGTTTTCTTACTATAAATTATGTCTCTTCTTCAACTCTTGGATACATCTCTACATCACACACTTCTTTTGTAATAGGTTGGACCATTGGATCTTTCCTAGACTATTTCTTCTCCTGTAATTATTGTATTAGGGTAGACTAATTGTTGAATTGATCTATAGTTATTGCAGGTTACCCCTTTGATACAAAATTAACTTCCCTTAGGGTTTTTTTCATTGTTTCTATACTCAAATATGGTGGGGAATTAAATATAGTAGCTGCTTATTGGGATGCGGACCTTGTCATGGTGTATACTTGTGATTTCATGGTTACCTATTCTAGAGTGAAGGGTTGTGCTTATGGAAATGTAGTAGAATAAGATGCCACATTTGGTGTCCTCAAAATGTTTGTTAGAATAGAAAAGGTTTCCCTATTTGGGTCATCTAGCTAGGAAACCATCAAAAATCCTTGTCTTGAAACATTAGGGACCTTTTGTCCAGCCTTTTCAATAGCTCTAGCATCTATAATATTTATTTTCTTCTCCATACAATCATCATACCCCAAATTTCTTATCATCTTTTGTTTTCTTTTCCTTCCATGTGGGTATGTAGGTTTCATTCTAACATATATTATCAATTTGATGTATCCATCTATCCATGATTGAGTGTAATTAGGCACTTGTCTAGAAATATCTTTTATGGTTACTATCTTCAGTTGTCTCCAATCTTGATTTTGGATAGGTTCATAAAAAACCTTGTCTTATTCATAATCTGGGTTATATACATCACCATTGTCTATAACCATTCAGTTTGGAACATCATGTGTTCCAAAAGTCAATATCTAGGTTAGTTTCAATTTTTGATAAGATAATTTTTTTACTTGATGATCATCTTCACAATTAGACCAGAAATCCTCCAAATGAGAGACATGAACACATCTCTTCTTGAATAGTTTGGCCAATCTTTCAACTGGGTCATAATTGTTCTTCTTAAACATGAATAGTTCTAGCCCATAATATTTCAATTTATCCTCACATAATTTAGCACTCTTAACTTATATTCATTTGTAATTACCTATGGTATTAGGAAACTTCACAATCCCCTTTTTGTTTAGCTACAAGAATGCATCATAGGATGGAATCATCTGCCTCACACATTCCAACATCACTATTTTTCTTGTAGGATATTTGGGCACCATGTAGGGGTAACCTATAAATACTTATATGTTGATATAAGTGAATTTAGGGAATTGAATAAACCAACACCTAGTAGAATGTATAACTTCCTATGATTTAAAGGATATCCTCTTTCCTCTATCTCCTTCCATTAACCTTACTAACTTCATGGAGAAAACATAATTTACCTTGTGCTAATGGTCTCAATACCGACTAGTAGTAATCTATGGAAAATGTTTGTAAACCAACCTATTACGTAGTTCTCTACCTTGAAATCCCAGTCTATTCAGTCCTTGAATATTGGCCCTCTGAACACAATAATAAATAATGTACGAGGACATAGTGAACCACTGGGAAATAGGGAAATTTTGAATATTATCATGCAATCTATCATTGATAAATCTTTCCAAATAAATCTGAACAAGGTCTTCACTCATTCTTCTAATAACCTCAAACATCCATGACTTGAATTTACTATCATCTTTCCAACGAAACATTATAATCAATAGGTTTATCATATCTTGTATCTCTTGAATGAACAATGACCTCAATATATTCTTCGACATTCTTATGGCTCTTTCTTGGAACTAGGTCAACATCATGACCGTTCTATTATGATCTTACATACTCATGTATGTGTCTATTGAATTTCATTTGTAATACATTCATTCTTGTGAACACTGGGAATCCAAATGTGTAGGCAACACAATCTATAGATAGGTTTGTATAGATCCACCCTTCTTTCACAACTACCCTTTTATCTACATCATACAACTTCATGCATTCTAGAATTAATTTTGGGCCTTCCATTGCCAATGGGAATCCTACTACTAAATTTATTCCATGGCCAACCATGTTCTTGGTGCATTGGTTATCATTTCATGGCTTAGTCCTTTAAAAGAAGTCATAATCATTCAAGCCTCCCAGATGGGTATCTATTATCATTTCATAGGTGGGTACTACCTCTGAGATAGAGAATTTGAATTCCTATTTTGGCTATTTCTTTTGTGAAGTACTCATGTCTTCTCCAATTTCCTACATGATTAGTGTATTGATATTCTACATATGAATTAGGGAAAATTCTAACAATGTACCTTCTAGAACTAATTTACAAAAAATATTTACCCATTACCACTTAATCATTCAAATTGGGTTTATTTTAGTTAGTGTAGACACATAAAATTGACCTAGGCCTACAAAATCAATTCTCTTCATATTCTTCTAAAAATAATTAAAATATTTAATTATGTCCTTCTATCCAAGTTCATCGATTAATTAAATAATTCTTAATTATTTAATTAATTCACATCTTTTATTCTTCTTGACTATTTAAATAAATAAATCAAATTTATTTTATTTAAATATGCCACTAATTTCTAATGTCCTCTATAATTAAATAAACCATTAAATGTATTTAATTAGTCCATTATTCCCTCTTGATTATTTAAATAAATAAACTTTATTTATTTATTTAAATACGTCCCTAATGCTAATGTCTTCTCATAATTAAATAAATCCCCCATAATTTATTTAATTATTGGTCCACTTCCTCCACAATTAAATAATTAAAATTAATTATCTAATTGTCCTACTTACTCTTCCTCTAAATTTAAATAAAAACATTTATTTAAATTTCCCTCTTCCAAAGTAAATAATTTTAAATTATTATTTACTGTCACATTGTCCCACCACTTTTGAATTAAATTAATTTTAAGTTTAGAAGGTCCACATAACCTCTTGTGGGAATTAACTTTAAATTTCTATTTTAATTTCCCACTTTCCTCTTTTTATGTGCCACATCTTCTTATCACATACATTCTCCACCTTTGATCTGATTTTTCCTAAAATCAAATCTCATCCCTTCATTTCAAATTTTAACCTAATGTTGCCCTAACCCTAATTGTGGGTTGTCACATACTTTTATGGCCATTAATTTTAGGGCATCTTCCATCTTTCAATCTTGTCCCTCCATTCAAATCTTCCATTTCTATAAAATGGCATTTTCACCCTCATTTTGTCATCTTTGGCATCTTTGAATCTCTCATTATCTTGCATATCTTGGCACACTTGCATACTTGTCATTTTTCTAATATTGTTTTGCAGGTTTTTCTATTGCATGTAGGCCTTAGTTTTTACTTGCATTTCATGGAATCCTTCAATATTTGCTAGGTCATGTCATATGCTTATTTTCTCACACAAAATCTGAGGGAAAACATCATTTAGAAGAAAATCAATAAGGGCTATGGAGGTGAATCAAGGAGGTCTTGAGGAGCTTTGGTAGTATTGTTCCTTGTTTTGTTTGTTTCCTCTTTTGTGCTCCATAGTAATACTAGGGTTTCATTTCTCTTATTGGATTTAATACTAACCTAAAATTTTACCCATAGTTACATTGGTGAACCCGACAATCGGTTTTTTTAGTTTCATATGAATTTGTTTGCATTTTTGTAGGTACAGGTATGAAATGATGCAATCACACCTTTCTAAGATGCAATCGCTCTGTCGTGATGCATACACTTTTGGGAACAATGCATCTGCTCTATCAAGCTACATTTGCTAAGCCAAATGACACATATGATTTGTTGAGCTGCATTCACATGCCCTAGTAGCACATTTGACTTATGAGACGCATTTTCTTTGTTGTGAAACATTCACCTGGTAAAGATTTTCTTTCGGTTTTTACAGAATTTCTAGATTTACTATTTTTCTATTTAGTAGAATAGATGTTTTTGTTTACTAATATTCTATTTGCAGCATGTGGCATGGAGTCTAACCCTTGTTTGTTGGCATCTTTAATGTTTTCGCAATATTAAGCAAACAAACAAATCATCACAAATATAACTTTGCATTTACATTTCATGGGTTAAAATGAACATGCATGCACATTCATGGGTTTAAAATGGACACAATCTTGCATTACAACTCATGGGCTTAAAAAGAACTTGCATATTCATGTCATGGGGTTTAAAATGAACATTGTTGGTCTCACATTGGCTTAAGAGTTTAAAAAGAACAAAGTGCTTGAGGTGTTTGTCTCACTTACAACTTTGATAATTTAAAATGAACAAGTGTCTCAACTTTGTGTAACCCGATTCAATAATAGAAGTATCCTCTCCCCTTGCACACTTGTGTGATCCTAGGTGCAAGAGAAACTATTATTGACTCTAGGAATTGGGCCTTCTTTAGTGGGAAAAAGTACTCACCCCAAGGCAACTCAAACTGGCAACAAAGATTTTTATCCAAGCTACTCCCAACCAATATACAAATGTGAATCCTAATGGAAAACTTAGGATTATGAGTGCAGATGTGTCACACAGAAAAGTCAATTAACCAAAACCTTGTTGAGAATAACCTCTTCAAGCTATAATTCCTCCTCATAGAAGCTAGTCTTGCCTCATGTGTGGCCACTCGAACAGGTGACCTAACTAAAAACTCTTGTGTAGAAGCAAAAAACCCTATCTATTCTTTGGCGCAAGAACAGTAATTGCCAAGGCATCCACATTCTCACAGTTCTTAGTAGAGGTGAAAATCTTGTCATGGGAAATTCATGAGAGCTTGAAGCTTGGTTGACCCAAGAAGTGAGTGCCATGTTGGGGGAGCTAGCGTAGCCAAGCTTCTAAGTCACTCGCTAATAATAAGTGCAGTTGGAGTAAAATCCACGTGGAATCTAGAGAATATAGTCCTTGCCAACCATAAAAATTATGCTTGTTTTCTTTGTGCTTGTTTTCACACAATTAAAAGACAATGTGTTTGCCAAGTTTTTTCAAACCAAATGAATAAATACAAACCTTTTTTAGATCTGGAAAAAAACCTTCAAATTTAAACAATCTTCAACATTTTCCAAAATTACTAAGAAACCAGACTATGCAATGCATTTGTTCAACCTATAACATATTTGACATTCTAGACCGCATGTTCTGCTTTCTACAATGTAATCGCTCTGATAAACCGCATTTACTATCTAAAACACCATAATTAACTATATCATACCGCATTTTCTTTCCTGAAAACTGCAATTGCTCTGTTGAACCACATTTGTTCTCTAAATGCCACATTTGCTTATACTGTGACACATTTGATCGTCTGCAATGCATTTGACACTTGAAATGATGCAATTACCTATGAACTAAAAAAATATTATCACTGTCAAAAACCTAAGGCCAAACATTTTCAAACGATTTCTAAACAATTTTTCTCTACAGTCTCTATCCAAAACCAGAACAAGAATTTCTCAAATCCTCCATCCTTTCCTTTTAGGTTACATTTTTAGTTTTCCATAGGTCTACCATTGCATTTTATTAATTGTATCCTTAGGCTTTACCATCATTTTAGGTCCTGTTGATGGGTCTTTTTTGCACGGCAACAACACATACATAATAAAAGTTATCCTATCTCTCTTGAAAGGTTGATCTCTATGAGAAAAGAGATAACCCCAAGGTCTCTCGGGTGTCAAGTCATGACAATGCAGTAGAACCAACTCAGTGATAAATGTGAAAATTCTAGTAATCACAAAGGGACCTTATGAAGAAATGCTGGAAGCTCTCAACTCATCAGATTTTAAGGTATGGTAATGCTTAAATTTCTGGTTCTAACCAAATAATAAGAGAAACAACAAAAGATGAGGGTTTTAGAAGTCCTAAGATTAACACTACTCCTAATATTAACCATGCAAATGATGAAATGTTTGGAATGGACCAATCCCCTTTTACTAATTTCTGTTCAACCCAGGCTATACCTGCAATCTTCTAAGGTGTTAAAGATTTTCAGATTATGGACATTCATTCAATGGAACTGAATAAATGCCTATAATTGAACTAAGCACGCGAGTATCAGGTACAGGTTGACCTTACACAACATTCCCACAATCAAGAAGCTGCCCAAAGTATGACCCAGGGATTGCTACAACACTCCAAGCATTAAATCACAAGCATTTCTAACTAAACCTAAGATACCTTCAAACATTTCCAAGCAATTCAAAAGATATAACAAGAACCATGCAAGATTATTAAATCCAAAAGAATGCACCAGTCATAGCACAATGTCTGCACTTTGTATTAAATCATCATATTAGCAACAATTCTGGTTGGTTACAACACTTTCTTGAAATGTAAAACTAACTTCTAATCTTCTAACATGCATGCTATTCTACTGCTAAATCTACTATTTACAAGTCTTCTGACTTAGTCTGCTTAATCAACTAGTGGGAGAACCCTAACTTACTGATCTCCAACCTTTACAAATGAGGTAGAATGCCATACTTATAGAAAACCTGCCCGCGTGAACCAGAGCTAGGGTTAAAAAGAAGCTCAACCACCAACCAAATTGGCCCTGACAACCACCAATAACTTTTCGTCCAACATTTAATGCATCAAGGAACCCCCTCAGATTGATTTGGGATCTCTCAAAGTCAGGGGAACGGATACTCAAGCCATGCCCACCATTAATGCTTCACCCGTGCGAACGACAACGCGTGCAAAACACCAGCACGACCACAAGCCATTGATCAGATTTGAGCTAGGAAAATGAATGACTAGGATCAAGAAAAACTAGGTTGAGCACTCCACATCACATCTTCCCACCATTAATGGGCACCAAACAAATTGACCTTGTGTGCAGGGATGGGTTTTGTCTGACAGCAGCCACAATGCACTCGATTGCACCTATAGATCTCACCAAATCTTCAAGGTACACCCATTCTTCCTTCGACCCCAACAACAACCACCATTAATGCCCAATACATCATCAAAATCCAAGCTAATTAATTAGAGTCCCTAAGGCAAGAAAATCATGCACAAACCCAAGCAGAAGCGGAACCAAAAAATAGGCAGAGGCAGAGACAAAACAAGAACAGGAATAGAGGGGAAAACAGGCGGAGGTAGAGGCAGAGGTAGAATGAGAATGGGAACCAAAAGGGAAAATAGGCAGAAGTGGAGGTAGAACCAAAATGGGACCAAAAGGGAAAACATGTGAGGGTGGAAACGGAACCAACCCCAGCGGAAGCAGAGCCAGAATGGGAATGGGAACCAAACCGTGAACTTTGTGAAAGTTCAAAGTTAAATTCCATCCCATTTCCACCTCTAAAAAATGAAAGAAAATGCGAACCAAGAAAAACCAAAGGAAAGAAAACCAACCCAAAGGTCGAAGACAAACAAAACAACGGGAAAAACAAGAACACGGGAGGCGGAGCCGGAACGGGAACGAAAACTGAACCGTGAACTTTGTGAAAGTTCAGAGTTAGGTTCCATCCCGGTTCTGATTCTGGAAGATGAAAGAAAAGGTGGGGAGCAGAGCTGGAATGGGAATGGAAACCAAACAATGAACTTTGTAAAAGTTCATGATTCAGTTCCATCCTGGTTCCGGTTCCGGCAGAACAAAAGGAACAAGGAAAGCAAAGGAAAACCTAAGGCAGGAAACTGACCCTTAGGGCCCAAACCAAAACACCAAGGGAAAAAATAGAAGGCAAAAGAAGACCACCCTAGAGAGGACATCCATGAGACTCCAAAACCACCAGGAACTCAACACAAAGGCATCCATAACCAAGGCAAGCACCAAAGGCCAAAACCCCAAGATTTTCAAAGATAAGAACAAAAGAAGAGGCAAGCCACAGAAACAGGCCAAAAAAGGTAGGCCAAGAGAGGGTCCCCACTCTCAGTGGGGTGTGTATGCAAAACTGCACAACAAATAATGGTGACTCTACTAGGGAAATTCTCCAGAGCATTTCGATGACAAACTAGCGTCATAAACTCAGAATCTCTGGTTTCAATCCAAGCATCAGGTTACATTTGGACAAGGTTTCATAAATCACTAACAAGCCAACCTTTCTTGTACCAAGGTCAAAGTGTGTGCATATGCATTCATTTCCCTTTCCTAAGTTGTAATAAGGACCAAACTCAGTCTGACAAGGCTACATAAGGATTCTAACTCCAAAAGCAACTTGGATAGAGCCTCACTACCAGTCAAGCATCCATAGCCCCGGTGAGGTTATCACTGTGACCCTCCCTAACATATCTCTACTACTAGCTAGGTGTCCATAGCCCTGGTAGAGATACTAGGGTACCCTTGAAAAGGTGAACCTTTCTTTTGATTTTCAATATTTTCTTTTTCTTTTGATATTCTCTTTTGATATTTTCTTTCGAAGCTTTACTTTTCACCTTACAGGAAATGAAACCCACACTCAAGGATGAGAACCATAGTGGCACTAGAGAAGAATTTAAGATTTTTCACCCATTCAGACCTCCTAAAGACCATATGTAACCTTTGAATTCTTAAGATTTGTGTGAAGATATAAGACCCAAATACATTTCAGAATTTGACTAAATCAAGTGACTCCAATTCCTAGTACAAGTAACATCAGATGAGGGAATTCTACCAGTTCAGTGACTTTGAAAAGATGATTAAAGTTTGTAAAAGAAATCCTAGAGCAGCCCCAGACAAGCAGCCAGTTTTACAGATGCAACAACCACAAAGGAAAGCAAGAAAACCCCACAAATGCAGAGCAGCAGGGGAAACCAACCCAAGCAGACCAAGGAAAACCAAAACCAGAAAGGAAACCTAATCTACTTATGTACAAGGATTGAGCTAGGAACAAATCAGGATTGGAAGTAATGCTTCAAATACTGTCCATTGACAGGCAGTGGGATATCTCCTCTAGTGAGGGTTTTCAAATGAAAAGAATTATCTCCCAGAATCTCTACAATATGATAATGGCCGAGCCAAAGTTTTTCAAATTTTCCATGTTCCCCCTTTCTATCATGGGCTTTATCCCAGTAGAGAACCAAGTCAAAGATTCTAAAAGCTTTCACCTTGGCTCTCTTATCAAACCATCTCTTCACTATACCCTGATGTTTGGAAAAGTTTTCTAGGAATTCATCTCTTCTCTCTTCAAGGTGTAACAATTCAGTTAAGTGGGCTTCATGCTTATCTTCTCCATCACAATACTCATTAATGAATTGCAGGGTAGGGATCTTCAGCTGGATGGGAAATACAGGTTCCAAACCATACACTAGGTGATAAGGAGAGGTTCCTAAGGATGTCTTATGTCTAGTGTGGTCTGCCCAAAGAGCAAATCTAAGCTGGGTGTGCCAATCCTTAGGATTCTTTTCTAGTAGTTTTTGGATGACTGTCAATAGGTTCTTATTGGAAGACTCAACCAAACCATTCCCCTATGGATAGTAATTGGATGCAAATTTTACGGAAATCCCATGATCATAAGCCCAGCTAGAAAAATTTAATGATGCAAATGAAGAACCATTATCACTAACTAAAGCCAATGGACAACCAAAGCGATTAATAATACCTGACTCCATGAAATTGATTACCACTTCATAAATGCATTGTTTGCAAGCAAGAGCCTCGGTCCATCTAGTAAAGTAATCAGATACAGTAAGAATATACTCGTGGCCTGCAGATGACGGTGGGTTGATTAGGCCTATGTAGTTCATTCCCCACTGTGCAAACGGTTTTACCTCTATGATAGGATGAAGTAGAAGAGCTGCACACCTCTCCCTACTTGCTATAGTTTGACACACATGGCAAGTTATCACATGGTTATGTGTGTCCTTGAACAAGGTAGGCCAATAATAGACTACCCTTAGGATCTGATTTGCAATGGAAGGTGCTGAACCATGGCCTGTGCCATATTTGTCATGAAATTCAGTCATCACTCTCCCTACTTCTTCCTTGCTTAGGCATCTCAAGTAGACACCCTCATGATTTCTCTTGTATAAGACAACTCCTTTCATCATAAAACTACAACTCTTCAAATGTAGAGCTCTCCTTTGTACTAAATTAAGGTGTTTGGGACACTGCTGATTCAACAAGTAGTAGATAATGTCATCATACCAGTCCCCCTTTGAGACATCTTCAAGATTATAATGTTGGGTAACAAGGTTAGGACCCATTTCTGCCATTGTCTTGGTCAGTCCTTTCCATCTTACCAACCTTATGGGTTGAATCTCAATATCATACTCTTGTAGCATAGTTACCCACTTGGCTCTATGTTCACCCAACTCATTCTGCATCAACAATAGCTTGACTGTAGGATCAGGGACTATGGCAAAGACCTTGTTTCTCAGTAAATAGTGTCTGAAATTCTTCACAGTTTGGATCAAGGCATAAGCCTTCTTTTCAACATTAGGATATCTCAGTTCTGCATCTTTCAAAGGTGCACTCATGAATGCTATGGGATTCTCATTCCCTTGATTAGACTTTTGTGTCAGCAAGCCAGCATAGGAGTGATCAGAGGCAAACAAATAGATGTAGAATGGCTTAGCATAATCAGGACTCACCAAAATAGGGGCCTCAACAATAAATCTTTTGATTTCTGCAAATGTTTCCTTAGCCTTTGTACTCCATTCAACCTTTTCTTCTTGCTTCACATGGCATTCAATGGCTTGACTATTTCTGCAAATACAGTGATAAATTCTCTAACAAAGTTAATCTTGCCAAAGAATGACTTCATTTCTTTCTTGCTTGCAGGGGGTTGAATTTTTAGTATAGCCTCCACTCGTTTAGGATCGATGGAAATACCTTGTTTTCAAATAACATGTCCTAACATCTTTCCCTCAGTGACTCCAAAGATGCACTTCTTTGGATTAAGTGAAATACCAAATTCCCTGCACTTCTAGAATACTTTGCATAAATCTACAACATGATCACTTCTGTTCTTGGAAAAGAATGTCAAATCATCCATGTTGATGATTATGCACTTGCCAATGATTTCCTTGAAGGAAATATCCATAGCTCTTTGGAATGTAGCTCCAGCATTGATTAATCCAAAGGGCATCCTTTGGTAAGCAAAGGTTCCCCATTTTTTAGTGAAGGAAGTTTTGTGCCTATCCTCATATTGGACCATGACCTGGTTGTATCCAGAGTACCCATCCAAAAAGGACATCATCTAAGATCCATTAACAATTTGAAGCACCTCATCCAATGAAGGGATTGGATAATTATCTTTTTCTGATGCTCTGTTCAGGTTCCTAAAATCAACACACAGTCTGATTTCCCCATTTTTCTTCCTAACCGGAACCAGTTTTGCAACCCATGTTGAATGTCTTATCGATAATATGATTCATGCTGAAAGAAGCTTTTGCACTTCCTTCTGAATGATGGGCTCCAACAGAGCGTTAATTGGTCTTTGTCTTTGCCTGAATGGCTTAACATTTGACTTGAGGGGGATAGTGTTTGTAATGATCAAAGTGTCATATGCCCTCAAGTCATCATAACTCCAGGCTATCACATCCCGATATGTGTGCAAAGCATAGATGATTCCTTGTCTCTCCTTTCGAGTGCACACCTTACCAATAAAGACATTCTTGACATCACTTTGGGTCCCCATGTTGTATGTTTCACACTAACAGTTGAGGGACTCCCTTTTCATTTTCTGCTCCTGATCTCTTATCCTATCCAAATCAAAGATCCTTTCCAATTGCACCATGCCTCTTGGGATTTTATTAGTCTTCAGATTGAGGACTCCTTCTAGGTCTATTTCAGCCTCTTGAGGTTCAACCTCATCAATTACTTAAGAAACAAACACATCACAACTAGTGATAAAATCAAGAATATGCTTATCATCTTCAAATACCTGAAAGTTGGTGACATTGTCAGGCATTGAGGGTACTAGAACAAGCTCCATGGTGACCTTCTTTAAGACTGAAAGTGATAAGGGCTGCAATGAACTTGTTGCTTGTGCCAGATAATTAGCAGTTTGATTTTTACTTCGGGGTATCAATTGAATGTTGAAGGCATCAAATCCCTCAATAAGGTCCCATACTCTATTTTTGTAATTGGACATCTTTCTATCATGACACGAGTATTGTTTCCTTACTTGCTTGACCAATAACTCAGAATCTCCAAACGCTTGCAGAATTTTCACTTTCTTTCCTAATTCCATTAGTAGCCCATGAACTAGAGCTTCGTACTCAGCCACATTGTTAGTGCACTAGAATTGGATTCTATGAGAAGCAAAGTAGGTTCTACCTTTAGGACTGATCAACTCAAGCCCTGCTCTGGCACCTTGCTTGGACTTGGATCCATCAAACCTTAATGTCCAACAATCATTAGCTCCTAGTTTTCTTAAGACACCTTTGTCCTTGCTACCACCTGGAGGCTCTTCAGGAGGTTTTGGGTCCTTTCCCTTTAGACTATTTTGAATGATTTATATGTTTAACTCAACGGTTGGGGTTGTGTTAATGTGACTTTGTATTTGTTCCATTGTAGTTTGACACAAGCAACACTCTAGCTCAGAATGAGGAGTATTGTAAACTCTGCACCAGTTAGGAAGAAGCAATTCTTCAAAGTTCATATTTCTACCTAGTTGAATCTGATCTTCTACACATTTTCGGCTAAACTCTTGGAAGTTATCCAACAAACTGAGTTGTCTATCTACCTAATCATCAAGTTCCTCCATTTGTTCAAGTTTCCATTCGAAGCTGCTAGCTTCCGATGTGGATTTATCAGGGGAACCTTGCAGCACCATGACTTCCTCTGTATCAGAAATGGGGGAGGCTAGGACATAGTTCCCCATACTGACCTCTGATACCAGTATCTCATTTTAAGTATTTTGATATTCATTAATGACATACTTCATTCTACATTCTCTCTCAATTCTAATTTGATTTGTGACTCCTTTCCAGGGGAGCCACATGTGAGAATGATCTGTGGATGTGTATCCATTTAATGCCTTGGTAAAATCTCTACTCAAGATCAAACCATAAGTGTCAAGAATGCCAACTACCTGAATATTGAGTATTTGTTGCACTCTAGGATTTGAGGCAACTTGCATGGGAATCATGTTTAGTTCTCCCACTACATTCACCTTTGTTTTGTCCAATTGGGTGACCTTCTTCTAAGAAGCTGTAAGGGTAATACCAAGAGCCCTACAGATAGAAAATGGCATAACATTTGTGGATGCCCCTAAATCTAGTAGGAAATTGTGCAAATTTTTACCAAATATGAGAATAGAAATTAGAAAAGGAGGGATTTCCGTTTTGCCCTGAAATAAACTCAACTGTAAATCAACTTGTGCAATCCGACCCTTATCTTTTTCTTTACCCCTATCCCTAGGTTGCAATTGAATAGGACCTTTGGGTTCTTGTGAACTAGGAGTCCTTCCAATTTCCTCATTGGTTGCTACTCCTTGTACTTCTATACTTGAATTAAAGGACCCTAGGACTACATTTCTGATTTCAGGAACTCTTAGTAACTCGAAAGCAGAAAGACTCACCTTTACTTTTCTGAGTTTCTCGGTGACATGTTCTCCTAGTTGTTCCACATTCATGTCAGTGTGGACCTCCTTAGAATGACCAACCTTCTTGTCTCTTGTTGCATCAACATTGCCTCCTTTTGATGCATCTAGTTGTCCTTCTTTTGTGAGGTATTATGTTGGCAGAAAAAGGGTAGGATGGATTGTTATTGGCATGTGGATCTAGTGGAGTAGTAACATTGTGTGGAGGGGTAGATGTAGTGAATGGTCCTCTAGCTTGCGGATTCCTATGGGGCTTGCTCCTCAGATCATACTTTCTAATAGGTTGTTGAAACATCTGCACTTCCTCAACATCAGCCTCTCCTCCATCCAATGGGCCATTGTCATTCTCAGTTTCTTCATCAAATAACTGAGAGATTTCATCTTCATTGAGCACTTATTCAGCCTCCCCATTCCAGCTACTTGACTCCTCTTCTGGTTCATTCTCTTCATCCCTTGGGAAAGAAGCATGATTGAACACCAAAACTGGGGAATCGTAAGGATTTGAGGGTACCAATTCTTGGCTAGTGGATTTATTTTCAACTTCATATTGAAAGATGAAAGTAGCAGTTTGAAACTTAGGGCACTCCAACTCTGAATGTTGGCTTGTCTTATTGAGCCTACACCATTCGGACAAAGCATCTTTTGCTAAGTACACACCACCCAGAGGATTTTCTTGACTGGATAGTTGATCCAGTGGAGTGGAAACTCCTCCAGTGTTAGGCCCAGTGTTCCATGGCCTATTCTTTCTAGTTGGTTGTCTTCTTTTGAATCCTTGTTGACTTCTATCAAAGTTCTGACGAGAACCTTGTCCTCTTTCAAAGTTTTGATTTTTGTCGTAGTATTGCCCTCTGTTATAACTTGATTGCATGATCTTCTGAGTAGCTTGGAGTTGGCTATTCTGGTTCCTTAAGTAGGTTACCTCCATGGTCAACTTCTTTACTTGCTCAGTTAGCTCATCTAACCTTTCCTCATCAGGATTGTTGTAAGGGACTGGATTCATGGCATTTGGAGAGTATCCTGGCACTCCTCTAGAACCATTAGACTAATTCAAAACTTCTGAGTTCTACAAATATGTAGGGAAACTAGCTTGTGACTGTGAATGGGGGGGATGGTTAGCATTGTGCTGGGGATAACCAGGTATTGGTTGGACCTGGTTTATTGGATGACCTAGGTGAGGGACCAGGGGCAACTGTGGGATGGGATTTATGATGGGCGTGTGCTTAGTTAGAGCCTGGTTGAGAGATTGGATTTGGCCTGAGTGAGTAGCAGGTCCCAGAGATGGCAAGGGTCCTGACAAGTGTTGTCTCAGATATGTGCTGGCGTTAACAACCTTTATATAGGTAGTCAGAAAGGTAGTTGGAGGGTTAGTTCTCCACTTAAGGAAGGTGGAGGTGAGACTATCCAGGGCTTCAAAGTAGACCTCTAGGGCAGTGGCCTCATTTCCAGCATAAGGTACTTGCAATCTAGTGTATGCACGGTGGAACCTATTGTTGAACGATCCTATAGGTTCATTGATTTCTCTTTTTACCCTTGTAAACTACATATAAAGCTCATTAGCACTAATAGGAAACTTATACTTCAGCAGAAAAGTAGCCTCAAGCTTAGCCCAGTTATGGATGGATGCATCAGGTAAATGATTATACCAATAAAAGGCCTCCTCTCCTAGAGAATAAGGGAAGAGTCTACATGCAACATTCTCATGATTAATCCCTCTATCTCTCAGCCAAGTCTGAAAGATCCTAATTTTCTCCTCTGTCATTCTATTAGGGTCATTTGTATGAAACTTAGAACAAAAATGCTCAGAATTCTTGGGCATAACATTGTAGTTGTTGAAGGTTAGAGGGGATGGGTTATTTCCCAAGAAAGCCATTAGTGGATGTGGTAATGGTTGATAGGTGACTAGTTGGGGTTGTGGAATGGAACCAGTCTCAGAATTAGATGAAGATGAAGTGGATGGAGATGAGGATGGTGGAAATGATGGATTGGATGATGGTTCCCCCCTCTTCTGGTCCTTCTTGACCTGGTTGGAGGTGAAAATTATTGAAACTCTTCTTCTTCTCCTAGTGTAGATCTGGTTCTCCTTCTGAGCCTCTCAGGAGAGATGGCATTTAGAAAACACTCTAGGTTGCTTATTCAAGCCCTCCTTCTAGCGCCAATCCTATTGATGGGTGTTTTCTACATGGCAACAACACAGATAGAATAAAATTTATCCTATCTCTCTTAAAAGGTTGATCTATATGAGAAAAGAGATAACCCCAAGGTCTCTCGAGTGTCAGGTCATGACAATGTAGTTGAACCAACTTAGTGATAAATGTGGAAATATTGGTAATCATAAAGGGACCTTATGAACAAATGTTGGAAGCTCTCAACTCATTAGATTTTAAGATATGGTGATGCTTAAATTTTAGGTTCTAACCAAATAATAAGAGAAACAACCAAAGATAAGGGTTTTAGAAGTCCTAAGATTAACACTACTCTTAATATTAACCATGCAAATGATGAAATATTTGGAATGGACCAATCCCCTTTTACTAATTTCTGTTCAACCCAGGCTATACCTGCAATCTTCTAAGGTGTTAAAGATTTTTAGATTATGGACATTCATTCAATGGAATTGAATAAATTCCTATAATTGATCTAAGCACATGAGTATTAGGTATAGGCTGACCTTACACAACATTCCCACAATCAAGATGCTACCCAGAGTATGAACCAAGGATTGCTACAACACTCCAAGCATTAAATCACAAGCATTTCTAACTAAACCTAAGATACTTTCAAACATTTCCAAGAAATTCAAAAGATAGAACAAGAACCATGCAAGATTATTCAATCCAAAGAAGGCACCAGTCATCGCACAATGTCTCTACTTTGTATTAAATCATCATATTAGAAAAAAATCTAGTCAGTTACAACACTTGCTTGAAATATAAAACTAACTTCTAATCTTCTAACATGCCTACTATTCTACTGCTAAATCTAATGTTTACAAGTCTTCTAAATTAGTCTGCTTAATCAACTAGTGGGAGAACCCTAACTTACTGATCTCCAACCTTTATAAATGAGATAGAATTCCATACTTATAGAAAACCTGCCCGCATGAACCAGAGCTAGGGTTACAAAGAAGCTCAGCCACCAACCAAATCATCCCTGACAACCAACAATAACTCATTGTATAGCATTGAATGCATCAAGGGCCCCCCTCAGATCGATATGGGATCGCACAAAGTTAGGGGAACAGATCCTTGAGCCATGCCCACCATTAATGCTTCACCTGTGTGAACGACAATGCGCATGAAACACCAGCTCGACCACAAACCACCAGTCAGATCTGAGCTGGGCAAACGAATGACTCAGATCAAGTCAAACAAGGTTGAGCCCTCCATGTCATGTCTGCCCACCATTAATGGCCACCAACCAAATCGACCTTGCATGCAGGGATTGGTTTTGTCTAACAACAACCACAATGCACTCGATTGCACCTGCAGATCTCACCAAATCTTCAAGGTACACCCATTCTTCCTTCAACCCCAACAACAACCACCAACTTGATCCAACCTGCATTCAAATGGGCCACCATTAATTCCCAATACATCATCAAAATTAAAATTATTTCATTAGAATCCCTAAGGCAAGAAAATCACGCACAAACCTAGGCAGAAATGGAACCAAAAAAACAACCTCAGCAAAGGTGGAGGCAGAGGCAGAATGGGAACGACAACCAAAAGGGAAAATAGGTGGAAGCGAAGGCAGAACCAAAATGGGACCAAAAGGGAAAACAAGCGGGGGCGGAAACAAAACCAACCCCAGCGGAAGCGGAGCTGGAATGAGAATGGGAGCTGAACTATGAACTTTGTGAAACTTCAGAGTTAAGTTTTATCCCAGTTCTACCTCAAACGAAAGAAAAGGTGAACCAAGAAAAATCCAAGGGAGGAAAACCAACCTGAAGGTCAAAGAAAAACAAAACAACAGGAAAAACAAGAACATGGGAGGCGGAGCCGAAATGGGAACGAAAACCGAACCGTGAACTTTGTGAAAGTTCAGAGTTAGGTTCCATCCCGATTCTAGTTCTGATAGAAAAAAGAGAAAGTGGGGAGCAGAGCTAAAATGGGAATGGAAACCAGACAACAAACTTTGTAAAATTTCATGATTCATTTCCATCCTGGTTCCGGTTCCGACAGAATAAAAGGAACAAGGCAAACAAAGGAAAACCTAAGGCAGGAAACCGACCCTTAGGATCCAAACCAAAACACCAAGGGAAAAAATAGAAGGCAAAAGAAGACCACCCTAGAGAAGACATCCATGAGACTCTAAAACCACCAGGAACTCAACACAAAGGCACCCATAACCAAGGCAAGCACCAAAGACCAAAACCCCAAGATTTTCAAAGATAAGCACAAAAGAAGGGGCAAGCCACAAAAACGGGCCAAAAAAGGTAGGCCAAGAGAGGGTCCCCACTCTCAGTGGGGCGTTTGTGCAAAACTGCACAACAGGTCCTCATTTTGCAGACTTTAGAATAGGAACCCTTCCAATACTTTTCAAAATTATTTCCTTCAAAATTTGGTTGTCATTGGACTTAATCAAACCATTTCCTTTAGTCTTTGTCCTTCTGTGAGCCATATCCAACTGATAAGTCTAGTTTGGAAACCTCTCTTTGTCACTTTGTCATTTAGTCCTTCAAACAAGTCCCTTGGCACTCCAAAATTGAGACATTGACCAAAGTTTGAATGGTTAAGTGCACCATTCCTTAAGTCTACCAATATTGAGTGCATCCTAGAATTCCTTACATTTGCATTTGCACACCTCTAGTTTCCCTCCTTTTAGTCCTCATTAGTCTCATTGCATTTAACATTCCCGTTTAGACACCATTATCATTATTGCATTCCTTATTTCAAAAATCTAAAAACATAGTGTCATATCATTTGCATATATAGGTTTGGTCATCCTCCATCCTCCCCTTTTGAGAAAAACTTTTATGGTTGAAACAAGACTACAAAGAATAAGAATACTAATGGATCCCTTTGGTCAAGAAAATAACCTTTATAATGTTCCTAATGACATGAATACAAACGCCAACATGGGGAACTCTTTCATAAATCCATTTAGTGACATGACCTTCCCATCTTCATCATGCAATAATTTTGAACCATTTATCCATAGAGACGAAAATGGATGAGTCTTTCAGGAAGATATACAAGCTGCTACACAAAATCCTAAAGTGGCCTCCTTTATGGAAGAACTAATCCTACAAGACTCGAACAAATATCTAGCCATGGTCCTTGACCAAGGGGCTAGGTTTCCAAAATGATTTGACATTAATACCTTAAGAGCAGCACCCCCTAATCATGTCAATCAAACAAGATAACCACATGATCTAAATAGTAACTCCATGAAGGCCATAACACAAAGTGCTACAAATACCCTTAATGCTACCTCCATTGGTACTACCACCACCCCAAATATAACCAATGCATCCAATGTGGTCAATACAATGTCTATTGGGTAACATCAACCATACCAAATGCCACATCACATTCAATTTAACAACAAATGTCTATAATTCCCTCACACACTATTGGAACAACATCTGGGACTTCATCTAACAAAATGGGAACCAATACATCAAACATCCTTGGAGCTTCATATAGCTCTATGGGGACATCAATGAACCTTTTATTGGGATATTCAACTAATGCAATGACACCAAATTCATCAAACCCCTTTAGGAGGAAAAAATGATGAGTTGTCATTCAAGGATATTAATCTAGTGTCCCTAGTTCATCACAAATCAATACCAATGTTCCCTTAAGACAAAATACAAACATTCCACATGGTCACATCTACCAATTTAGACAAGGCAACCAAATCACACAACATATGAATCCACCATTTGGTCATCAACATGGTCAAGGACAACAAGTTTCACAAATTCAATCCAACATGGCTGGAACACACATTCCCACTTATGCATCTCAAGTCCACACACATCAACATATCCCTAATCAAAACATTCATTACCAACAAATTCCAAACCAAAACACACAATTTTCTCAACATCAACACATCCCAAATCAGAACATCTCATCACAACAAGTGGGAACACAAGCTATACCTATCACCAACCTGTGTGATGCTACAAACAACTCGATAGTGGAGGCACTCCCAGTTAAACTTGTTGTCATTCAAACACAAGTGGAAAACTTGCAAATTTCCAACAAGAAGGCTCACATGTCATATGACTTATGTATGTATCCTTTTGCCACAAGCTTGTACATGCCACCATTCCCACCAGGGTATGTGGTTCCAAACTTTCCTAAATACAGAGGCAAAACTAATCCCATTGAACACATCAGAGAATTCACAACCAATTGCGTGGATGTTTCCTATGAACACAATTATCTAATGAGACTCTTCTCTAGGAGTCTCATAGGTCACACACTTGAATGGTTCACACAATTACCTAAAGGAATCAAATCATGGGATGAATTAGCCAACAAGTTTGCTGAAAATTATGTCTATAACATTGATACAGGCATTGACATTGCCTCATTATGTAGACTTACTCAAGAGGACACAAGTGAGACATTTATCCCATTTTTCCAAAGATGGAAAGCTTTAGCAAGTCGATGTGCTATAGAGATACCTAAAAAATAAAAGTTCACCATGTTTGTGCAAAATTTCCTTGGCCCATTGAGATGTGGTCTTCAAGTATATTACTGCACCACTTTCACCGACCTTGTCGAAAAAGGATTTCAACTGAGAAAATCCCTAATTTTTAAAGGCAAACTCAAATATGGCAGCAAAAATACCAACACTAGCACAAGAAAAAACCCAAGTGCTCTCACCGATAGAAACAAATAGTGGGTCAAAAATAAACATATCACCAACAATGGAGTTGTTGACGCAAAAAAAGTAAATGCAACGGGTCTTGCAATCATCCTTAAAGGAGTTCAACCCAAAAATGCACCAGTGACTACACCAACACCAACTTCTAATGCCATTCAAATAAATGCTTCCCAATCAAACCAAAGGCAACCATGTCAAACAAGGCAATTTCAAAAATGCACATACACGCCCTTGGGTGAACCAATCGAAGTTGTCCTTAAGAAACTTATCCAAAATTGTTTCATCACATTGGAGGACCCTAAACCATATGACCCTGGTGAATTCTAGCCATCATGGTGGGACGATAATGCATTCTATGATTACCACCATGTAAAAGGGCATAAAAATTCCTCATGTCGACAATTAAGAAATATTGTACATGATCTTATTGAAAGTCATACCATTGAACCTGGTGGTCAACCATTTGTGTCTAATTCAGACCTTATAATTCATAAAGACCCACTGCAAGATCATGGTTCAGGTAAACCTTCATCATCCAGCATAAAGAATAATGACAATCAAGCCAATTACACCCGTGTCACTTTTAACTATTCTAGTGGTCCTATCATTAATAACTTTTGAGCTTCTAACAAAGACAAATGTGTCAATACCATCACTATCAAGAAAACCCTAGAATTCAATGTCACTACTCGTAAAGGCCAAGTCATAATCCTAGATCCTTCTGCTAGATGAATCAAGATCACCATACTTGGTCCACCTGCCAAATAGCCACAACCCAATCTAGACTTTAATCTTATCGACCAATTGAACAAAACTCCTGCCCAAATTTCCATCCTTGAGCTACTCTGCATTTTTCTCACACACAAGGCCATATTGGACAAAGTCTTGTAGGAGTCTTCCATCCCAACCGATATTTATGTGAACCATTTTGAAACCATGGTCTGATACTTGAATTCCCCCCATCACATTACCTTTTCAGACCTTGATTATTCCTCACCCAATCCATCTCACTATCATGCCCTGCATATCAAGGTCTTCATTCATAAACATAAGGTTAGATGAATCTTAGGAGATGGCAGAGCAGGATTGAACATCTGCTCTCTAAAACTAGTTAAAGCTCTTGGCTTCTCTGATGCTTGTGTGGACGCTACAAAGAGTATTGTGATAAAATAGTATGATGATAAAGAATTCTCCTCTAAAGGAATTATCACACTTCCAATTCATGTGGGACCGATTATCATAGATACAACATGTCAAGTCCTGGATCGTGATCTACCTTACAACATCTTGTTGGATCGCCCTTGGATCCATGCTTTAAAGGTCATTCCCTCTACTTACCACCAATATTTGAAGTTCCCCTTTGATGGCACTAAAATTACTATACCCAAAGATCCCAACCCTTTTCAATATTGCACCAATTTGAGAGCTACTTCCTAGCACCAAGTGTGTGTCAACTGCAAGGCCTCAGCATCCACCTCATCCAAATACATTGACCCATAATCACTCACCAAATCATCCACATCCATACCATCAACCTCCACCACACCATCCACTACCACCTGTTGAGGGTGTTTTCTGCACAACAACAACTCAAACAAAATATTATATCCTATCTCTCTTGAAAGGTAAATATCTATGGGAAAAGAGATAACCCAAAGGTCTCTATTGTCAAGTCTTGACAATCTAGTAAACAACTCAGTGATAAATGTGAAAATGTTGGTAATCACAATGGGACCTTACTACGAGCAAACACTGGACTTTGAATTTATCAAATCTAGCAATGTATTGATACCTTGAAACTTGATGCAACTCAGATAATAAAGAAACAGAAAAAGATAAGGTTTCAAATATAATATTAAAACTTCTTCTAACCATAAGATTAAAAATACCAAAGGATAAAATGCTCAAAATGGACCGATCTCTCATAAACCACTTTATGTTTAACCCAAATAAATCTGCAATGCCACAGAAGTAGTGCAATCTTCTAGGGTATTTAAATATTTTCAAATCACAAACATTCATTCAGTCAATCCTATTGCAATTGAGATGACTAAACCCTCATAATTGAACTAAGAACAAATATAAGTCCAGGATAACTTTGCAAAGTAGCAAACAATCAGTTAATTGCAAAAAGTATGTGTTGATGTTGTTTTCATGCACTTCACAACACAAGTAATGCATAGGTGCATCACCTCTCCTGAAAGACAATTTTCCACAACCAGATTGCAGAACACTATCCCAAGGTCTCTCGGATGTCAGGTCTTGACAGTGCTTGGAATATTTTAGTTGTCTATGTGATTTTTTGGAATCACAAGGTGGCTTTACATGGTTGAATCTGTAGGGGAATTGAGTCGATAAATGGAGTTCTAGAGGTCTAGAATTGATATGCTTTGTTACAAGCTCAGGAAGTAGTCTTAGACTCCATTATTTCGTTGGATTTGGCTTTACAATGTGCAATGAACCTTGGCACAAGTTGTCTCTAAAAAAGGAAAAAAGAAAAGGGTGAGGAAGAAAGATGTTTCCTGGACCTACAACTACTGATGAACAGTGATCATGGAGGTTCTTGTTGTGGACAGTTTCCTTAAATGGGATTTCACTTAATCATAATTCTCACAATATCATGAAATCTGTGCTATCTTCTAGGGACTGCAGATGTTCATCATTCATTCATTATGGAAACATGAATAAAGATAAATTTTAATGAGCAGCAATGAAATAAAAGTCTAGACTAACTTTACACAGTCATCTACCTTCAGCAAATGACCAAAAGTATGGACGATGAAAGCATACACACAACAACTATCTCCAAAACCAAAAATAACATATTAAATTTACCAAGTCTAATCTGAAGATGCTAGAACAACAAAGTAACTTAAAGCAAAACTATAACTAAAAGGGAGAGGAATCATTAAACATATTGAGAAACCCAAAAAATACACCACAAAATGACTGTATTTGCTATTTATAATTTCTGCAGCATACGTTTACAATAACTCAACTCTCTTAAAATGAGAGGAGGAGAGCCCTATTTATAGTTTTCAAAAAACAAAATGAGTGGCCAAGATTCTATTCTATTATGTGGCCAAGATTCATTTTACATTAGGGTTTCACCTACCCCCAAATATATTACATTTATAAATACTTTCTTGTCTCTTCCCTATTTCGTCATCTAGTGATAGCACTGTAGCAAATTTGTCTTGTAGCCATTTGCCCTCTGCTATAGCTATTCTTCAAGGAACTGTTCATCGATGACTAGATTGCCCTCTCGCTTTTTCACCACGGCATACTCCATGAAACTCAGGATCAGGGATTGGAGCTTATCTACCTCCACGATGTCGAATTTCAGGATTTGGTAACTCCATTCATGGGAATTGCTGCCAAGCTTCTTCCAGTCTGCCTCATACTTAGCATCATTCTCTTTGCAAGCTTCTGATTGCATGAAGGCTCGGGTCATGAAACACATGAACTCAGTGGTGACTTTGGTGGACATCCCATCTTCCATAATCTTCGAGAAGTGGGGTTTGATGTTTTCGGGATTGATCTCAACCGCAGGCACCTCATACCCCATCATTAGTTTGAGATATTGAGTACACTCCTCTCTGGACTCCCTTGCCCATTCAATGTCAGGCGCTATCCATTCCAAAATCTACTCTAGCCTTCTCTTTCGGTGATTATAGTCTTGCTTCCAGGTATCCACTAGCCAGTGGTCGTCATCTTTGAAGGCTAAGTCCTTCCCCCAGATATCACTCGGCAACGCGAGAATGGCCTCAATCTTCGGGTAGGATGCATCATATTTCTTAGGGAACTTCTCACAGATCTGCCTTGTGTCTTCGAGAGTTTTCTGCACCTCTAGGAGCCTATTTGCTACCCAGACAGCCACGTTGATACCTGTTTTCCCTATGTCCAAAACCTGCCGGAACCAATTTTCTGTAATTTTGTTCAAGTTTTGTCTCTTTTCGAGTTTTTCAATTTGTTCTCTGGACAACAACTAAGGTGGGGTTGATGATGTTGTAGGCTACTCATCTGGAGATGACCACTGCTAAATATAAGTTGTTAGATCAGTCACCTGCTCCTTTAATTCCTCTTTGGAGATCTTATCCTGTTGGATAAGGTGCACTACTGTGGCAACCGACTCCTGGAGATGCTCAACCTTCTGCTCCCTTGTGGCCACTCCCAGGTCAATGGTGGAGATGTTGTAAGTTATGCCATGTTCCCCAACCATCGACATTGCTATTTGCACTACTCTTGATCCTGAGGCATCCATGGTTATCTTCGATCTAACCCTCAACTTCTTGTCATTTTTGGTGCTTATTCGTGCTCTAGCCATGATGGCTTCCAGCCTTGCCTTGGGATCCTTTGATGTGGGAGTCTTTTGCTTGAGTTGTCTTTGTAGCCAATCAGGCATTTGGGGTTCTTTCCCTGATGCTTCACTTTGAGTCCCGCTGTCCTCCTTTTCGAGTTCAATAGTTCTTATGACAAGAGCCTTCTCATTTGTTCCTGCATCTTCCTTTCCTTCATCAGAACCTTGTTTGAATGTTTCATGCCTAGTGGGGGACTCGGTATGTAGTTGCTCCTTGGGTGAATCCTTCTTAGTATCCTCCTCCTCATTTATAGCATCCTGATGGTCCTTGGGGCTCTCTACTTGTTTGTCCTCATGGAGGAAAGTTTCCTTATCATGCTCTAGAGTCTGGCCATGTTCTTGGGTTGGAGACCTATCACCTTCCGTCTCTGGAGTAGTAGTCTCCTCTTCCTGTGCAAGCCGGTCCTCGACCTCCTTGTCCTCAATTTCCTTGAGTTGCTTGCCCCACTCTGCATTGAGCTTAGGGTCATTCGATTCTTGGATCAATTTAGCATCAAGATCCTCACTGCCCTCACTGGACTCACTGGAAGACTCATAGGCCACCTTATCAATCTTCAGACGCTCGAACAAGGGATGTTCATGATATTCAAACTCTTCATACTCTGACGCCTTCTCAACCTCTAACTACTGTCGTTCACACTCATCTGATATCTCCATGGTTGCCTTCATCTTTGGTGATTCAGTAGAGGGGGATGTCATTGGAGTGGTAGCCTGACCTATCGTAGCCTGGACTATTAGATTTGTGAGCATCCCTGAAAGCTCGGAAGGCACATTTTGCATATACTTCACAAAAGACTCCTAAAGGCTTGGGGCTGGCGTTGTGGTAGCGAAAATGGAAGGAAGGGAAGTAGACATGGAAGAAGAGGTCATTGGCGAGGTGGTGGCGGATGATGAATCTACAGGAATGACCTCTAATACTGGAGGAGTAGGAGCAAGGTGGACGAAGATATCCACCGCAGGCGGGGAGGAAGCAGAAGCTAGAATTGAGGTAAGTGGGGTGGCGGTGGTGATCACAATGGGTGGAGATCCAAAAGAGCTAGATCCATTGCTTGTGATCCCAAGGGGCGAACCCCTGGATGTCACCATTCTCTCCGTGCCTCCTGTTGTTTTTCTTTTCTTCTCAGAGGGCTCCGGCTCAGAAGACTTACGGGCATAGACTTTTGGTTTGGGCAGTTGTTGGCTAGCCTCCTTTCTTTTCCTAGTTTTCAGAGATAGTGGGGGCTTAGATGTCTCCCCAGTTGTAGCGGCGGCTTCCTCACCCTCGAAGCTACTTGGCTCACTTACATGTTCACTTGCAATCTTGGTGTATGTTAGGACGACCCCTTGTTGTTTCAATTGGGCCACCTTCTTGTCGATCCATGCTCTCGTTCAGACTTCGATGGCCCTGGTGAGCACACTGATATCATTGAGCTCTGGTGCATCCCAGTTGATAGCGGGCAGCTGCAGGTTGGAAACTGCATTATAACCTAGATCCACAATTGTGTACTCATCCTCCTCTAGCTGATCAAGGACCGGGCATAAGTTCACCCTTCGTACATGGATGACGGTCATGCGCACATAATACCACAACCATACCTCAAGATCATCCCTGTAGTTGGCCCAAAAGTCCTTGATGTTGTGGAGGTGGGCATATCCATGCCCCAGTGCCTTTCTGACATGGCCATAGGGATCCATTCATGGCCTTGTTGTGTATTGTTCAAAATTATACTCTGCCAGCTCCCTTTCCGAATATCCCGCGCATTGGGAAGTGTGGACCTTATACATCCCCTGACCAAGGTTCATGGGGTAGCTGGGGCCTACCAGATGTTTTTCACTCAAGACACTGTGAATGTGTCACAGCTGTCGAGTCAGTTCCAAGAGAATGATCTGGTCATTTGGGTACTAGGGCAGCTTGTTTGGTTTGTCTGAGAATCCTTTGGCATGAATGTATGTGAACCTTGAGAACTATATGTACCAGAAGGCGTATTGTCTAAGGAGGACCCTAGCATTGTGGGACGTCCTTCTATGAAAATCCCCTCCTACCACCCGGATTATGCAGGCAATGAATGCGTCATTCACCCTACAGTAGTTCCTTTTGAAATTCCTAAACTACAACTGAGGGTACTTGTCATAAGGTTTGAGCTCTGGCCCCGATGGGTCACTAGGAATCATTTTCAACCCTTGATAATGTCACCGATTGGTGAGGGAATACACAAAGTAAGAGGTCATGAAGAATTTGTTAGTTTTCTTCACACTGGTAAACTGCTCGTGGAAGTAGTCGCTGATTATCTCGCCCCAATAGAAGGCTGTACCCTTACCTCAGAGAATCTGTTCTATGAAATAGAACATCCATTCTTGAAAGAAAATCATGTTGGGAAGGCCCATGACTCGGCTGAGCAGCGTTACAAGGTCATGGTAGTCTTCGAAGAAATCGCTACGGTAGAGCTCCTGAGGAAGCTTCCCAACACTAGCTCATTTTTCCTTCAACCAACACTGGTTGATAAGCCTTTTACAATCCAATGGGTCTTGTTCCCACACCTCCTTACAGTCTTCCATGGTGCGGACCTCCATGCTCTCGAAGGCGGGAATGTGGAAGGTCTCCATTATACTCAATGCAGACATATCTGCAAGGATATTCCCCTCATGATCCATAATTGTTTTGGTATGAGATTGGTATGCCTCCACACATGCCATCACCAGCTCCGAGGCCACTAGGGCTGGTGAGAAACCTACAGCCTTAGCAAGTCCACTGCTCTTTATCAACTTTTCATTTGCTATTTTCGGGTTCATTCTGACCCTCTGCGTGAATTCATCAACATCGACTTGCCCGATGTTGGTATCTGAGACATCCCTCCAAAGGGTAGTGATCCTGGAATTAATAGGGACACCTTGGAACTTATATTTCATCAGTTCTTTATCTTCCTTGCCCCTTGGTGGCTTAGATGTTCCTTTTCCTTTTCTAGAAGCATCGAAAGTCTCTAGACCGGATTCCATAAATCCTGCACAACAGACGAGAATTAGTAACGATGAACTTGACAAAATGGCCAGCGGCAAATACCTGCATGTCAAGATTAGCCCGGAAATCACAATTCATACTTAATAATCATGGAAGCTAGATACTTCACCATTAGAGGGTAGTGCAAACAATCCGGAGTTCTTGGGCTGGAAATCCCTTGGCAGAATGTCATTTGAAAGGCCAAAATGAGAATGGAATTCCCATATACATTTCCCAAGGTTGGATTTGAAGATTTGAGGTTGGAAATGGAAGAAAACCAAATTCTAGCAAGTGGGTCAAAATCCATTTTGGATTTGGAGGTCATTTGATGCCCCATTTGGAGGTTCGGGCATCATCTACAGGGAAGCCGTCTGAAACGGCGCAGAGGAAACAGAATTCCGGGCGACGGAATCTGGGTCTCGGATTGCTGTCACCGGGAAGTGGTCATGGGTCGGCCATGCTAAATGGGGAAACGAAAGAGGAAACCTGAGGAAGGAAACCCAGGAGGAAGTTTCTGGAAGCAGCCAGAGGATTCGGGACAACCGGGCAGCGAACGAGGCACCGGGACCCGGAGGTCGGGAAGATGCTTCAAGATTGCCCTTTAGAATGACATAGGAGGAATGGAATTTTGAGGGGGGAATTCTAGCGTTCAGAACCCAGATGGAGCTCGGAGGAAAATAAAACCAAGGTTTCGGGTTCTGGCAGACAGCGGATCGGGGTCCGAGATCTGGGAAGACGTCAACGGCAAAAACACAATGGAATCCCGAAAAGGGAATTCCAGTGGAAGTCCGAGAGGAAGAAAATGTCAAGAGTTTCGACTGGGAAATGGAAGATTCTACGGCCGGGAAATGAAGTCCGAAAAGCCGCAAGGTGGAAGTTGTTTGAAACAGCGAAAGAGGGAAGGAATTCCGAGAATGGAATTTCGAAAACCGAATTCTGAGGGCAGATTTGAAGAGAATTATGAAGTTGGAAATTTGGACGGACCTCAAGGGTCGGGAAGATGCTCGAGCAGGGCCATTTGGAATGGCGGAGACACAACAAAATCCCGGGAAGGGAATTCCGGAGATGAAATCCGAAGAAGAAAAAGCAAGTTTAAAAAACGAAGGGGGGGGTATGGACGGCCGCGGGAAGACCCGGGCTTGGAAGGCGCCAGCGCCATTCCAAAGAACAATTGTGACGTGGGAAGGTTCCGGATCAAATTTTACGTGATCCAACGGTTGATTTTCAGATTTTAAAAACATGGGTTATGTGCAGAGGGTGTAGATTTACCTAGTTTGGGTTTCATTTTACATTTTCCCTTTAAGAAAATCTGAAAAATCACAAAAATAAAAAGTGAGGGCGTGTGGACGGAACACCTACCTCGAGAATCCGAAGAACAAGTTGTCGGATGCACGGAGGTCATCGGAAAAAACTTCGAAATCCGAGATAGGAGGAAAAACAAAATTTGCTGGGAGTTCTTCAACTTTCTCTATCACTCACAAAAATGATAATGGCGGCCAAAAAATTCATTTTTATAGTAGAATCTCCATTAATGCGGCATTAAGTCTTCCGTATGGTTGCAGGTTTGGTTGGTGAGCTCGGAAAATGCAGAGGCGATGGGAGGTCCGGGGTCCAGGGTCCGGAAAGCCGTCCCGAGGCAACCATTCAAAAACAGCGAAGACCGACAGGAAAGCCAGCAGGGGAAACCCGGCGAGGGAAACCTGACAGAGGCAACCTAACAGAGCCAACCCGACAGAGGCAATCCAGCAGAAGAAATCTAGAAGGGGAAACCCAGAAACTGCCACAGATGCCAGAATTTCGACAAGGAAAACCCGGATAACCCAAGACTTAAAATATGGCATTAGGAAACATGCTACCCCCAACTTCAAGGCACAAAAATGGGTACGCAAAATGAGGCAAAATGAAAAGGACCAAAAAGAAAAGAGGGAAAAGAGGGTCCCCATTCCGAATGGGGTGTGTGTACAAAAGGCACAATAGTATGGACTAGAGATCGCTACAAACATTCCAAACATGAAACCCTAAGTATCACCAAACAATTCAACTATAAACTCATAAGTAATTTGAAAGATAGAAGAACAAGAACCATGCTAGATGAACTCCACAAGATAGATACCAAACACAATGTCTTCCTTATATTGAATCATCCGAAGTAGCAACAATTCCAGTTTTCTGTTACAATACTTGCTTGCAAATAAACCCTAATTCGCTCTAATATCAAACTCTATCTCTATTCTTCTATATGGCTTCTCAAATTTTCCTATCTATATTCAAATGAGGCAACATGCCTGTTTTATAGAGAATCCATAAGATAAGTCGGCCTAAATTATAATTTTACAATAAAAACATGACCTACAAGAGGTCGGACTAAAAGATATTCGAACATATGAAATGTTCCATTGTCACCAATTTCATCCTCAACCACCAAGATATCAAAAGGTCAGCCCAATACATGTGAATTAATGGGAAGCACAAATATCAATGCAACCCTATATAGTCACTCCCCATCCCTGTCCTTAGCTTTATCTTCTTCACCATGTATGGCCAACAGGACCCTATCCAGCTCAGCAACAGGTGGCACAAGCAAAACCCTAATCTTTCTCTCAAAGACTTGATATCTTCTCTTGCCTGCCTAACTATACCATCCCAATTGGCTTTGTTGGTCAAATACCTATCAATGACTACAATATAAGTTGCAGCATCATCCAAGTGATGTCTAGTAACTAGCCCTTCACTGACTGGAGAATACACATCCCTCCACCATTCTCTAAGTTGGTCCAAACTGAGATGCTTTGGAGAAAACTTCTTCCTTCTAGTCATGACCTCAAAGAATGAAATACACTTATCATGAACACTGTTTAGAGCATCCTCAATCTGCCTTGCCTATTTGTGGATCTTTTTCAGGGCCTTCTGCCTCATTTGCAAGATTTCAAACCATTCTGACGGGGAGTCCTACCACTCAAGAGAACTCTTGCTCTTCCCAAGATCTTTTCTCTGGTCTTCCTAGGGTATTCCTCTCTACCCTACTCAGGGATCATTCCTAAACCCCTCTCACCACGTAGGACTCTCCACCAAATTCAAATTCTTCACCATCACTCCCATTCCACCATTAGGATTCCTTGGGCTCCTCACTGACTCAATGTGTCCTAACCTTTCTTGGGACTTGTAATAGGTCCCCCAACTATTCCTTGAGTGATCTCACTCCACTCTGATCCTTCTTGTAGGATTCTTTCACCTTTTACCCATCGCTTTCTTGAAAAACCCAATTTTAGGCCTTGTAGCCTTCTTGGCCAATTATTCCTCCTAAAACAAGTTTTCTTGGCTTTTCTCACAAATGGTCTTAGAAAAACCCAAATATTTTTGTAGATTCCTTCTAGTGACCTCCTAGGCTTCAATATTTTATAGGTCTTAGGTCCCACAAGTGTCAGTACACATGACTATCCTCAAACCCCCTATTTTCAAGGGGTTTTAGGGTTTTTGGCTCCTTTTCCTTCTTTGAGGGCTTCGGTGGCCTCCTCAACTCTCCTCCTTGCACACACATGTCTAAGATACATGTGCCCACACTTCCATACTCTTGATTGGCACAAACCAATCCACCTAGCAACTTTCTTTGCTGCTCTCCTCTCCAAGCCACTAGCTAGAATGCACTTACACTCGCCTATTGCTTGATGATTTCATCATCTCCCCTGCAAGCCAAGACCCCAAACTCTATATTTACACTATAAAAATAGTACTCTACTTGATTCCAAGTGGCCATGGTAGATTTTCTATGGGAATTCAAGTGGGGATCATTGTTTCCAAAAAATGGCTTGAACCGGCAATGAGACCAAGAACACCAAAAACTTGCAAAAAGACAACTAGTTGTATTAAATGACTAATATAATGCTTCACATAGTAATTAAGTGACACAAATGAAAGAATCAAAGCATCAAACAAGTCCTATCAATCCATTCTTGACTGGATGAAAGCTCAAACACAAAAATTCAATGAAATTTGCACTCTTCCAAGTCACAAAATCTCCTTCTCAAATTGCAATTCGTACAATAAATCCTCTAACATAGGTATTAGGGTTTTGTTGAACTTATATACCTTTCTCCCATGTGCTAGGACCCTTGGGTCGGCCTTAGAGCATCATTTAAGCCATTTTCCAACTTCTAGGCCAAATTTCCAAGACAACATTGTCTAGTTTTGCCTAATCTACTCATTGAGACTTTTCCAGACTTGCCTAACCTAGTTTTCCACTACACAATCATTAATTCACCCTTGGTACTTTATCAATTAGTCCTTACTACCTTGGTGGTTGGCTAGAACCACCTACAAGCCAAAATTGCCAAGATCTCACCAAAAGACCTTGAGGTGCTCCTACACCATTCTCCCCCTGCAACAAAGAAGTTAAGGAACCTGTGGTGTCAAGAGCTCTTCACTAATTCCATGCTTCTTAAAGTCGCTTTCTGCTATCCAAGTAGATTATGACTCTGGTTGATGTCTCCACTTCACTAGGTGCTCCTTGTATGTCTTGTGCCTAGTCTTCTTCACCCTTGAGTCTAGTATCTTGTCCACTTCTGGTCTGATCTGATCAGGTACCTTGAGTCCTTCCACATCCTTACTAACCTCAGCATTGTACTATTATTCTTCCATGTCTGGTCCTCTATACTTCATCAAGACCTTCACATTAAGATAGGAGAAATAGACATCTCCTTGGGTAACTCCACCTTGTATGCATTTGAACCATACTTAGCCAACACTTTACATGGCCCTATCCTTTTCATCTGTAGCTTACTTGGTATGCCTTTCTGTATTCTTTCCTTGTTCAAGTATACCATCACCATATCACCTATCTCAAATTGTAATTATCTTCTGCCTTCATCTCTTTTAGCCTTAAACTTTTGATTAGCCTCTATCAATGTCTTCTTCACCTGCTCATGAATCTCTCTCATTGACTGAGAAAAATCATTAGCATGACCACTGATTCCTTCATAAACTTTCTACTCTCTAAGATCAAGTACACCCCTTGGATGTAAGACATATACTAACTCAAATGGACACTTACCCGTATTCCTATTTGTGCTATCATTGTAAGCAAATTCTGCTTGTGGAATCACTTGTTCCCATCCTTGTCCATTATCCTTAGTTAAACATCTCAACAAGTTACCAAGTACCCTATTGATCACCTCTGTTTGTCCATCCGTTTGAGTATGCTGAGCTATGAGACAAGTTTGTTCCTAGCCTCTTCCAAAGATTTTTTGAAAAGTGTCCCATAAACTTCACATCTCTATGTGCAACTATGCTTTTTGGCAACCCATGTATCCTCACTATCTCTTTGAAGAATAGGTATACAATGTGAATAGTATCATGTGTTGTTTTGCATGGTATGAAATGGCTCATCTTGCTGAATCTGTCTACTACAACAAACACACTATCCAAACCATTCGGTGTCCTAGGTAGACCTACTACGTAGTCCATGCTTATGCATTCCCATGGTCTATTTGGGATGGGTAATGGCTGATAAATACCTGCATTTTTTGATGTTCCCTTTTCCTTTTGACATACTCCACATTGTTCAACATACCTTCTTACATCTCTTTGCATTTTAGGCCACCAATAGAACCTCTCCACTAAGTCTAGTGTCTTGTTCAAACCAAAGTGACCACTCAAACTGCCATTATGCTTCTCTTGGATTAGATTCTCCCCCATAGAACCTCTAGGAACACATAATTGCTTTCCCCTAAACAATAGACCATTATGCAAAGTGTAATCAAAATATTCACTACGAAAATGATTCTCAAAATCAGAACATACCTTATAGATCATTGAGAAATCAGAATCTCCTTCATATAGATCTTTGAATCCTTCAACCCCTATGCTTTGTAGCTGTATCTCTTGGACAGTAAGCAACATCCTGCTAAGAGCATCAACAACCTTGTTGTTAACCCCCTTCTTATGTTTGATGGTAAAGGTGTATGACTGCAAAAACTCCATCAATTTGATATGCCTCAAACTGAGTTTCTCTTGAGCATTGATGTAACTTAAGGCCTGATTTTTGGTGTATACCACAAATATTTTGGGCAATAGGTAGTGCCTCCACTTCTTAAGAGCCTGTACCAAAGCATATAGCTCTAATTCATAGAATGAGTACCTAGACTTTGCTTCATCCAACCTTTCACTAAAGAATGCTACTGGCCTGCCTTCTTGGCTTAGGACAACACCTACTGCTATGTTACTTGCATCACACTCCACTATGAATGGCTTGTCAAAACATGGTAAAACTAGGATAGGTTGGGTAGCTATCTCCCTCTTGAACCTTTCAAATCCTTCATTAGCTTCTTTGGTCCACACAAACTTTATTTTCAGTCCTCCTTTGATGGTGTCAAGAATCGGTGCACAGATTTCACTAAACCTTCTCACAAATTTCCTATAGAACTGAGCTAATCTATGGAAACTCCTAAATTTTGTCCCTGTCTTGGGAGTAGGCCAACTAAGAATGTCTTCCACCTTGCTTTTATCCATCTTCAAGTTCCCTTGGGATACTACAAATCCTAGATAGACCAATTCTTGCTTCATGAAGTCACTCTTCTCAAGATTTATGGTGAGCTTCTCCTCTTGAAGTTTCCTCAACACAAGTTCTAGGTGCTTCATATGTTCTTCTTTTGTTTTGCTAAAGATGAGAATATCATCTAGGTAGACAACCACAAAGACTCCTATGTAGTCCTTCAAGACCTCCTCATCACCCTCATAAAAGTGCTAGGTGCATTTGTAAGCCCAAATGGCATCAATAACCATTCATACAACCCTTTTGTGGTTTTAAATGTTCACCTCCATTCATCTCCCTCTTTCATCCTAATCTGATAATAGCCACTTTTCAAATCAATTTTGGAATAGTACTTAGCAGCCCCTAGACAATATATTAGATCTTCCTATTTATTGCCCTAGAATCAGTACACATTCTTCACTTATCTCCCTTCTTAGGTGCCAAAACCACTAGAACAACACATGGACTTATGCTCTTTTTGATCAGCCCTTGGTCCAAAAGTTCTTCAACTTGCCTTGCTATCTCCTTATTCTGCTCCAGTGTCATCTTGTATGCAGCCTTGTTAGGTAGTGTTGCTCCTGGTATAAAGTCTATTTGATGACTGATTGCTCTCTTGGGTGGTAGTGTAGCTGGTGTGCCTTCACAAATGATGTCCCTAAACTGATCCAATAGTCACTTCACTTCTATTGTCATAGGTAGCTGATTAGGTAACTCCTCTTCCTTTGGCTTCAACATGATTGCAAATGCCACTCCTTCTTCCTCCTTCATGTCCTTTAGGAATTCCTTTCCACTCATCAAAAGTGCACTAGATTCTACCTTTTCCACTGTGGCTTCCTCTATTAGAGACTGAATTTTGTAAGTCACTCCATCCTTCTTGAATGAGTACTTATTCTCCTTTCCATGGTGTACTGCCTCCCTATCATATTTCCATGGTATGCCAAGCAATATATGGCATGAATCCATTGGTAACACATCACATAGTATCTTGTCTTGATACTTTCCTATAGAAAACTCAACCCAAACTTGTTCATTGACCAGTATATTTTGCCCTTTGTTCAACCAAGTAACCTTGTAAGGACACACATGGGGTATCTTGATGAGATTCAACTTCTGTACTGCCTCCTCTGATATGACATTATCAATTGATCCTGAGTCAATGATAACCTTGCAAACCTTACCTTGTATCTTGCACTTGACTCTAAAAGAGCTCTCCTTCGTTTGTGTTCATCCTTGGTAGGTGCTTTGATCAAGATCCTCCTTAACATGTAACTTTCACCCTTCTTTGAATCTAAACTCACCTCTGAATGATTGGAGCAGTCCTCTTCATGAACATAGTTGATCTTCCTCTCACCTTGTGAAGATGCTAGCTTGTCAAAACACCTATAAGCCGAATGACCCAACTGTCCACAATTGTAACACTTCATGGAAGCAAAATGAGAGCTTCTCCCAAAGCTTCCTGATCTACCTCTTCCACCATTGTTAGAGCTTCTACCTCTATATACCCCTCTACTATTTGACTCATGGGATTGTTCACCAACCTTAGCATCACCTTGGCTTCTATTCTCATTGCTCCCTCCACCAAAACTACCTCTATGTCCACCTCTATGATCTCTACCTCTTCCTTTGCCCCTAGTATTAGATTCTTGTTTCTTTTTCCGTTTCTCTTCCACTTTAATAGCCATTTGATAGCAGCTATGGAGGGTAGTAAGTGTGAAGAGACTCAAGTCCTCTTGTATGTTCCATCTAAGGCCATTCAAATACCTAGCAACCTTGATGGTTTCAACTTCTTGCACTCTAGACCTAAGGCTTAGCTTTTGGAACTCTTCTGTGTAGGCCGCTACATCTAACTCTCTTTTTCTGAGATTTTGCCTCTTCTTGTGCAATTGGATATCATAGTCCTCAGGTAGATAGTTCTCCTTCACTTTAGCCACCATAGTTTTCCAACTTCCTATGGGTTTCATGCCTTCCTTCTCTCTTTCTTCTTGTAGAAACTTCCACCAAGTCAGTGCTTGTCCTCTTATTCTTGATTTAGCTATCTTCACCTTTTGTGCCTCAATAACACCATCACATTCAAAGTGATTCTCCATTCCCTCTATCCATTCCATAACCAACTCTGCATCCATTCTTCCTGTGAAGACAGGGACACCTTCAAGTGCCCTACCACTCATTGCCTTCAATGCTTTGAGGAAGGGTTCCTCTGCTAATGGAGGGTCAGGTTCTGGTTCTATTTCTTCCTCAATATGGCTCTTACCTTTGTCTTTGTCCTCTGCTAACTGCACTTTCATCTTGCTTGCAGTCTCTGTAACCACTTCTAGTTTTTGCTTCATCTCTTCCATAGCCTCTTCAAGGTGTCTATTCTTTTCTTGTTTCTCTGTCAAGTCTCTAGCTAGCTCTACATTGGTCACCATGATGTTCTCTCCTATGGATTCACTTCCCTTTGACATTCACTTCTGAATTCCCAAGCCTTTTTATGGCTCTGATACCAATTTAATGGGGAGTCCTACCAATCAAGAGCACTTTTGCTCTGCCCAAGATCTTTTCTCTAGTCTTCCTAGGGTATTCCTCTCTACCCTACTCAGGGATAATTCCTAAACCCCTTTCACCACAAAGGACTCTCCACCAATTTCAAATTCTTCACAACACTCCCATTCCACCACTAGGATTCCTTGGGCTCCTCACTGACTCAATGTGTCCTAACCTTTCTTGGGACTTGGAATAGGTCCCCCATCTATTCCTTGAGTGATATAACTCCACTTTGATCCTTCTTGTAGGATTCTTTCACCTTTTACCAATCGCTTTCTTGAAAAACCCAATTTTAGTCCTTGTAGCCTTCTTGGCCAATTATGCCTCCTAAAACCAGTTTTCTTGGCTTTTCTCACAAACGGTCTTAGCAACACCCAAATATTTTTGTAGGTTCCTTCTAGTGACCTCTTAGGCTTCAATATTTTCTAGGTCTTAGGTCCCACAAGTGTCCGTACACATGACTGTCCTCAAACCCCCTATTTTCAAGGGTTTCTAGGGTTTTTGGCTCCTTTTCCTTCTTTGAGGGCTTCAATGGCCTCCTCAACTCTCCTCCTTGCACAAAAATGTCTTAGATACATGTGCCCACACTTCCATACTCCTGATTGGCACAAACCAATCCATCTAGCAACTTTATTTGCTGCTCTCCTCTCCAAGCCACTAGCCAGAATGCAATTGCACTCGCCTAGTGCTTGATGATTTCATCATCTCCCTTGCAAACCAAGACCCCAAAATCTATATTTATACTATAAAAACAGTCCCCTACTTGATTCCAAGTGGCTATGGTATCTTTTCCATGGGAATTCAAGTGGGGATCATTGTTTCCAAAAATTGGCCTGAACCGGCAATGAGACCAAGAACACCAAAAACTTGCAAAAAGATAATCAGTTGTATTAAATGACTAATCTAATGCTTCACACAGTAAGTAAGTGACACAAATGAAAGACTCAAAGCATTATACAAGTCCTTTCAATCCATTCTTGACTAGATGAAGGCTCAAACTCAGAAATTCAATGAAATTTGCACTCTTCCAAGTCACAAAAGCTCCTTCTCAAATCTCAATTCATACAATCAATCATGTAACACAGGTATTAGTGTTTTTTTGACCTTATATACCTTTCTCCCATGTGCTAGGACCCTTGGGTTGGGCTTAGAGCATCATTTAAGCCATTTTCCAACTTCTAGGCCAAATTTCCAAGACAACATTTTCTAGTTTTGGCTAATCTACTCATTGAGACTTTTCCAGACTTCAAAGCACTAAACTAACCTAGTTTGCAGCTACACAATCATCAATTCACCCATGGGAATTTATCAGTTAGTCCTTATTACCTTGGTGGTTGGCTAGAACCACCTACAAGCCAAAATTGCCAACATCTCACCAAAAGACCTTGAGGTGCTCCTGCACCACATTCCCAAGGTTCATAAACTCTTGGAAAAGGAAGAATCCTGCACTGTACCAATTTGTCCTCAGTAAACCCCATGATTGTTGTAATCTTCTACAGAAAGATGTTGGTATCCACATTATCTTGTGCCAATGCAGCCTTTAACCAATCTATCGATCTTAGTGCATCTCCTCCAGTTGAGAATATGCCCTTAATGGTATCATCTCCTTTAGCTTGGACACTCTGCAACCAGGTAACTCTAGCATGTGAGGTGCCCTTCATCTTTTCTAGCTCAGAGATGCCTTTTGTACTGCCTTCTTCAATCTCCCAACAATCACTGCACTAGAGCCCTCATATTCTTCAATATCCTGCTCCAAGGTATCCTGCCCCAAGTCAACAGTCTGCACATTATAGTCCTAGGCAGTCACATTGTCCCTATCTTTGTTTGGAGCAGGGGTAACAATATGGGTCACTCGGTTACCTGATCCATCCCTTTCAATTCGGGACACAACCCTTGTTTTCTTTTTAGTCTTTTCCTTCTCTACATTAGCCATGAGGGCATCCTAATTAGGAGGAGCATCCTCCATTATTACCATTTTGTTCTTCAATTCCCTCTCAAGCCAATCCGAAATAGTGGACCCAGCAGGCATTGTGTCTTGTTTATCTTGGTCCTTCTCCTGCTGATCAGTAGTTGCATCTTTTTCAACACTTGGACTTTTAGGAACATCCACAGTTGGGTTCTCTTCTTCTTGTACCTACTCCTCCACAACCACATGCACTGGTGAAGGGGCCCTAGCTGGTATTTCCTCCTTTTGAGGAGGCTTGGCTACTTGTTCTTTTATAGGTGAGTTTGCATATGCCACCAAGGGAGATTGAACCACCCTATCAATTTTAGCCTCTGCATTAAAGAGGTCCCCTTCTTGAAACTCTTCCTCGCCCAAATCCTTAGGACTTTCATCCCTCTTTGGTTCTCCCCGTACGCTACGAGCATCTTGAAGAATGGAGGGATTTACTTGTTCAACAATAGGGATACTCACTGAAACATTCTCCTTTGCTAAAGTATCCCTTGGGGAAGGAGTCCTTGACATCCTCAAGTAAACCTATGTCTTTTCCCCTGAGCTTTCCACCTCTACCACTGGTGGCTCAATTTCCTTGTCAACCCTAGGGGCTTCCTCCACCTTCTGTGATGGCCTTGTAAATCTTCTCTTCTTCATGAATGCATGAACACTTTCAACCTCCTCCTCTTCCTGGTTCTTCTCAACTTCCTTCTTAGATGCATGCTTCCTCTTCTTGGCAACATGCCTCCTCTATTTGCCTATCTCTGCAGCCTTGTCAGCTTGAACCTCTCTTACCTAGATTCTAAAAGGAGAATCCAATTTCTCTTTGCCCTTTGGATCTGGTTCAAGTGAAGCCTTGGAAGTAGAATGAGACTCAAAGTCTCCCATCAGTTCATAGGTGCATAGAACACCCTCACCCTCCAACTCCATCATTTTTTGTTTCAACCACATCTTGGTATACTTAATCACTAGGGCCATAACCTGATCTAAATCAGTTTTTTCTTCTTCTAACCAGTCAAATTTTCCCACTGGTTTATCCTTTAATGGCTCATAAACATGACCTTGGATCACATTTCCATCCTCCCCCCCTGATTAGGGATGGCCTTTACATTGTACAACCTCACCAAGTCCACTGGAAACCTGGAAAATCTCTTCTTTCTCACCTCGAACTCATCAGCAAGGTTAATCCAATAGTCTTCAATATGAGCCTTATGGCTATAATCCCTAGTGGCCTTCTTTTGGGCTTCGCTAGTAATATCAAACCTTGCTCTCTTGGAATGGAAAGAGAGTCCAAAAGTGTTCATCTCCTCCTCTGAACCATGAGTAGACTGAATAGAAGCACAAACCTCACCCATTCCTATCTTCAGAGGGAAATTGCTCCCAAAACCTGTCTTACGCATTTCTCCCTTCACAACATTGTCAAACTCATAGATTTGTCTAGTGACTTCCAACAATACAATATGATCAGTGGGATATCTAGGGAGTCTATAGGGAGCCCTCTGAAAACCATCAATTCTGATATATGAGAAGGTTGGGAACTAGATAAACCAAGCTCCATATCTCCTTATCAACTCTTTTGCCTTATTTGAGATTCTCATATGCTCTGCTCCTTGGAGCAATCTAGTAATGTATATTGTGAAGACATCATTTGACCATCTACAGCTTCCACCAGTCAAATGCAACTGTCGATACACTTCATAGATAACATCCTACCCAAAAATACCCTCAGTGCTCAACCCCTTGTATGGATGAAGTCTGGCTAATGAATACTCTAGGTAAGAGGTCATAGTGAAGGTCTTAGTCTGCAAGACATTACACAACTGATGATGGATCACATTACTGATAACACCTACCCAATAATAGTCAATTCCCTGCTCCATTTTGGCAATCACATTAAACATCCAGGTCTCAAAAACACCTGCACTCTTCAATCCCACCAACCTGGTGAGAAGAGTCATGGCATTGTAGTACTCCCTCTTGAACTTAAGCCTAAAGAGTTGCTTAGGAAACTTAGAGAAATGGGATTTAGGCTTCTCTAGCCAAGAGTTGATCACCTATTGAGATTTGACTATGTTCTCTTCATAATACTTTCTAGCAACATCTATGTCGAAGCCCACCACATGGGACCTATCAAGCATGTAAAAGGTTGCAGCAATGGCCACATGACATAAACTAACAAGAATCCTTCCATGTGGACCAATTACTCTCTATGTCCCTCTATCATAGTTTCTGGCACACTCAAGCACTAGCTCGTAGCACTGCACTATAGAAGGAAAACCCGCCACATGAGCTAGCCCGAAGTGCGCCATCCTTTTTGCCAACAACAGAGGGCTCGGTGCTGACATCTCAATCTTGAATTCCTCATAGTCCCACATGCCTACATTTGTATCCATGATCCCTGACCAAATTGAGGTCAACTTGCTCTCAAAAATTTTGCTCTTTATGTCCAATTTTAGCTTTTCTATATTTGAGATGGCAGAAGTCTCTGCACCTAGATCGGTTGCCTTTCCCTTTCCTCGACCAACAACATTTTTGTCCCAATACTACCTGCAAACATATGAAGATGACCAAAATTAGGTCCATAAGAAACAATAAGTGTAGAAGGTCATTACATCAAAGTTCGGGATTTATCCCCCCTCGCGGATTCTGCACTGGGAAGAATTTTCGAGAAAATCCGGACCCGGCGGATTCCAGTGAGCCAAACATACAAAATCCCATAATATCATTTAAACTCATCAATTAAAAAAGGGAAATCACTAGAAATACTTAGCATAAGCTCCTTAAATCAATCAAATAATTTACTAGTAAACCAAACATTTATAACTATCAAATTCAACATTTCCTAGAAAAAACCCGGAAGAATCCGCCAGAGACGGATTTTGGTGAAAACGGTAACAGTTACAGCTAACCCAGGAAAAATGAAGAGACGCAGACAATTCGGGAAAATCCAGATGGAATGGATTTTGGTGAAATCCAGATATAACAATATTAAAGCTCGAAATCGGTAAAACAACCCGACCGCGGACATCGGGAAAATTCAGACGAAACGAATTTTGGCGAAATCAAATGAAATCCAGTAAAAGGTGACAAAAGAGGAAGAGATAAAAAAGTCGGGGAAATCTGGGGGAAGCAAAATTCCACGAGGACCTCGAAAACCCGAACCTGTGTACATCTTCACTACTTTCACCAAAACGATTCAAATCACTACGGTTCTAGGCCAGAACTCTGAAACCAACTCAACTTGGGCCTCTAATGAATAAAACATGAACTAAGGTCACTGTTCACAATAATTTGAAGAGGACTGGCCATGCCCTAGGTCAAGAACCCTAAAAGTCTGCCATGAAAGCACAGGGGAAAAGACATGACTCGCTCATACACAAGAATGGAGAATTGTAGCTAAAGCAAGCAAATGCCCAAATAAGAAGTAGCACCAGACCAAGCATATATGTTGAATCAATCAAAATAGACTAGTACATTAATGGAAAACCCCAAAATGCTCATTGATGACGTGCACCCAATCAAATGAAGAAAAGCAATTGAAATCAATAAAGAAAAGGGGCACATCTACATACCATGGAAGTGCAAAGGTCGAAACTGGTGAAGCCAAAAAATAACCGTTCAATGCAAACCGGATACAATCCACGCATAGGAAATGCAAACGCACAGTCCAAATGGCTTCAAAAATCCAAATATCCAGCAAAACATCAAGAACCTCAAGACACAAGCCCAAATGAGAGCAAATGCACAAACTCAAATGATCAATTACTTCTCGAAGAATCAATATATCAAAGCCCAAGACGTCCGCAAAAACACCATTAACGTGTTCGACAAGACAACCATGACCATGGAAAAACCGGGGATTCGACATTGTGATGGACTTCAGGGAAATCCAAACCATATGGATTTTCCCAAAATTAGGGCAAAAGGTAGCAATTTCGGACATTGAGAGGAAATCGGGAGAATCCGGCCCAAGCGGATTTTCTCGAAAATAGTGAAAAACCTGAGATAAAGTCAGAACTTCAGATTTTCAATAAATTTCACAAGTGTGCCATCTCAATTGGAAAAATGGGCATTAAAGAACAAAACCAAGCAAGGGAAAACCCCCAAAAAATAAGGGAAAAACACCAAAAAGCAAAAAAAGAGGGTCCCCACCTTCAGTGGAGCGTGTGTGCAAAAACTGCACAACAAATGGTGATTCCATTGGGAAATGCTCCAGAGCATTTCAAGGATAAACTAGAATCAAGAACCCATAATCTATGGTTTCAATTCTCTCATCAAGACTCCGAAGAACAAAGTTTCAGAAATCACAAGCAAGAAGACCTTTTCCTATACCAGGGTCCAAGTGTGTGTATTATGCATTAATTCCTATCCTGTAAGTGCAATGGGAACAAGAGTAAATCTGACCAAGGCTACATAAAAGTTCAAACTTCAAAAGAAACTTGGATAGAGCCTCGCTGCTAGTCAAGCGTTCATAGCCCCGACGAGGTTATCATTGTGACCCTCCCAAGCATAGCTCTACTGCCAGTCAGGTGTCTATAGCCCCAGTAGAGATACTAGGATACTCCCGATAAGTTGAAGCCCATTCAAATTTTCAAAATTTCCTCTTTCTCTTTTCTATTTTATACAACTTTCTGCTTCACCTTTGTAAGTAATGAAACTCATGCTTAGGGATGAGAGACATAGTGGCACTGAAGAAGAAAATAAGATTTTTCACCAGGCCAAACTACTCAAGAAACCTATGCAACTCCAGAAGTTTCTTTATTATAATGTGAAATGTGAGACCCAAATATATTCCAAAGTGTATCCAAAACAAGTGATTCTAATTCCAGGTACAAAGAAGATCAGATAAAAGAAATCCACCACCTAATTCTGGAAAACTGATTAGAGTTTATAAAAGAAATTTTTAGAACAATCCCGAATAGAATAGCCCTGGTGCATAGGTGCAACAGCCCAAATAAATTAGGAACCCAAAAGAAAAACAAACCAAAGCAAACCTAACTATCAAAGAAAAGCATAAACAAAAGCAAAGTAGAAAGCAAACTACTCAAACTATGTACAAGATGAACTGCAAGCAGTTCAAGGTTGAAAATAATGCTTCAGATACTGCCCATTAATAGGCAACGAGATATCCTCACTAGTGAGGGTTTTCAAACGAAAAGAATTATCTCCCAAAATTTCTGAAATCTAGTAAGGACCAAGCCAAAGTTTATCAAATTTACCATGATCTCCTTGACAATCATGGGATTTATCTCAGTAAAGAACTAAGTCAAAAATTCTAAAGGCTTTCACCTTAGCTCTCCTATCAAACCATATTTTTACTACACCCTGTTGTTTAGCAAAGTTCTCTAGGGATTCATCTCTTTTCTCTTCCAAATGGAATAGTTCAGCCAAACGGGCTTCACGTTTATCTTCTTCATTATATTACTCATTAACGAACTGCAGGGTAGGGATTTTCGATTGAATAGGAAACACAAGTTCCAAACCATACACCAGGTGATAAGGAGAGGGTCCTATGGATGCCTTATGTCTAGTATGGTCAGCCTAGAGAGCAAATCGGAGCTGGGTGTGCCAATCCCTAGGATTTTGTTCTAACAACTTACCGATAATTGTCAGTAGGTTCTTGTTGGAAGACTCAGCTAGACCATTACCTTGAGGGTAATAATTGGATGAAAACTTAATAACAATCCCATGATCATACACCCAATTAGAAAACTTCAGTGATGCAAATGCAGGACCGTTATCAGAAACCAAAGACAGTGGACAACCAAAATGATTAATAATTCCCGATTCAAGAAAATTGATTACCACATCCGAAGTACACTGTTTGCAAGCAAGAGCCTCTTTCCACCTAGTAAAATAATCAGTTATGGTAAGAATATACCTATGGCCCATAGAAGATGAAGGATTAATTGGACCTATAAAGTCCATACCCCACTAAGCAAACGGTTTTACCTCTATGACCGGCCGAAGCGAAAGAGCTGCATGTTTTCCCTTACTTGTTGTAGTCTGACATATGTGACAAGTTCTCACATGTTGGTGTACATCTTTGAACAAAGTAGGCCAGTAATAGCCTTCCCTCAAGATTTGATGTGTAGTGGATGATGCAGAACCATGGCCTGTGCCATATTTCTCATGAAATTCAATCATCACTCTAGCAGCTTCCTCCTTCCCTAAACATCTTAAGTAAACACCCTCATGATTTCTTTTATATAGTATAGCTCCTTTCATCATAAAACTTCCTCTTCAAGTGCAAGGCTTTCCTCTAAACCATGTTAAGGTGATTAGGACACTGTTGATTCAGTAGATAGAAAATAATTTCATCATACTAATCTCCTGGAGATACCTCCTGAAGGTAATAATGTTGAGCTGTGAGATAAGGACCCATCTTAGCCATTGTCTTTGTAAGCCCTTGTCCTCTTACAAATTTCATGGGCTAGATTTCCATATCATATTTCTGCAACATGGTTACCCACTTGGCCCTTTGTTCACCTAACTCATTCTGCATCAATAACAACTTTACTGCGGGATCAGGCACTATGGCAAAAACTTTATTCCTTAAGATATAATGGCTGAACTTCTTCACTGCTTGGACCAAAGCATAGGCCTGCTTTTCTACATTGTGGTATTTCAATTCCACATCTTTTAAGGGAGTACTCATGAAGGCTATAGGGTGTTCATCCCCTTGATCAGAAGCGAATGAATATATATAAAAAGGCTTAGCGTAATCCAGACTCACCAATACAAGAGCTTCAACAATAGCCTTCTTGATTTCTGCAAATGCTTCCTTGGCTTTCATTCTTAATTCTATCTTTGCTTCTTGTTTCAACATAGCATTCAATGGCTTGACTATCTCTGCAAATCCTATGATAAATTTCCTAACAAAGTTAATCTTACCGAAGAATGACTTCATCTCTTTCCTACTTGCAGGAGGTTGAATCTTCAAGATAGCCTGAATTCTTTCAGGGTCAATAGCAATACCCTATTTTGAGATAATGTGTCCTAATAACTTTCCTTCCATGACTCCAAAAATGCACTTTCTCGGATTAAGTGAAATTCCAAACTCTCTACATCTTTGAAACACCTTGCATAAGTCCGTTATATGATCACCTCGTTTCTTAGAAAAATAGTCAAATCATCCATATAAATGATGATGCACTTACCAATTATATCCTTAAAAGCAATGTCCATAGCCCTTTGGAATGTAGCTCTGGCATTGATCAATCCAAATGGCATCCTTCTGTAAGAAAAAGTCCCCCATTTGGTAGTAAAGGCAGTCTTGTGCCTATCTTCATATTGCACCATGATTTGGTTGTATCCAGAATACCCATCCAAAAAGGACTTCATTTGCGATCCATTGACAATCTGAAGCACTTCATCTAGTGAAGGAACTGGATAATTATCCTTTTCTGATGCTCTATTCAGATTCCTAAAATCCACACATAGTTTGATTTCTCCATTATTTTTTCTTACTGGAACCAAATTCGCCACCCAAGTAGAGTATCTTACTAGAAATATAATGTGTGCTAAAAGCAGTTTTTGCACCTCCTTTTGAATAATGGGTTCTAACGGAGCATTAATTGGCCTTTGCCTCTACCTAAAAGGTTTGACATCTGATCTCAAAGGGATGGCTTGTGTGATGATTGAAGTATTATATGTTTTCAAATCTTCATAACTCCAAGCTATTACATCATGATATGTATGTATGGTATCAATAACCCCCTTTCTTTTCTCTGGAGTACATACCTTGCCAATAAGAACGTTCTTCAAGTCATCTAGTGTCCCCATATTATATGTTTCACACTGGCTACTAATAGACACTCTTTTAGTCTGTTGTTCTTGATCTCTTATCTTATCTAAGTCAAAAATTCATTCAAGTTTCACCATACCCCTTGGAATGGTATTAGTCTTTAGATTAATGATTCCTCCAAAGTCATTTTCTACTTCTTGAGGCTCTATCTCATCAATAACTTGGGAGGAAAACACATCACAACTTGTAATAAAGTCCAAAATATGTTTATCATCTTCAAATACCTAAAAATTAGTAACGTTATTAGGCACTAAAGGGACTGGAGTGAGCTCAACAGTAAATTTTTTCAATCCTGAGAGTGACAAAGGCTGTAACATGCTGGCAGCTTGAGCTAAAGAATCAACAACCTAATTTTTGTTATGAGGGATCAATTGGATATTAAAGGCATCAAACCCCTCAAAGAGATCCCACACTCTATGCCTGTAGTTGGTCATTCTTCTTTCATGGCATGAATACTGTTTTATTACTTGTTTGACCACTAATTAGTCTCCGAATACTTGTAGCACCTTAACTTTATTCCTTGATGCCATTAGTAAGCCATGGATCAAAGCCTCATATTTAGCAACATTGTTAGTGCATTGGAACTGGAGTCTATGAGTAGCAAAGTAATTCTTACCTTTAGGGCTAATCAATTCAAATCCTGCTCTAGCACCCTGTTTGGATCTAGATCCATCGAACCTTAGTGTCCAATAGCCATCGGGTTCTTTCGGCTTTAATTTACTTTGTTCTTTGCTGGGAATAGGGAGTTTTTCAGGAAGCATTGAGCTCTTACCTTTATCACTGTTTGATTCTTCCTATGCGTTAAGTCCAGTAGGTGAAACTGGATTAATGTATTTATGTATCTGTCTGACACCAGTCTGACACAAGTCACATTCTAGCTTAGAATGAGAGGCATCATGGACTCTGCACCAACTTGGAAGCAATAATTCCTCAAATTTCATGCTTCCCTTCAATTGTATCTGGTCTTCCATACACTTCTAGATGAACTCCTGAAAGTTATCCAACAAACCAAGCTGCCTATTTCCTTCATCACTTATTTCATCCTCTTGTTCAATCAAAGTCTCAGGACCATTGCTCTCTGAAATGTGTTCATTTGAAGAACCCTGCAACATAAAAACTTCTTCATCCACTGTAACTGATGCATCCAACACATAATTCCCCATACTAACCTCAGATACCAACACCTCATTTGAGATATTTTGGTATTTTGTGATCACATACTTTATTCTGGGTTCTCTTTCAATTCTGATATGATTTGGAACTCCTTTCCATGGTAACCACATATGATAATGTTCTGTGGATGTATATCCATTCAAAGCTTTAGTGAAATCCCTGCCTAAAATCAAACCATAATTATTAGGGATGTCATCAACTTGGATATTGATCACTTGCTGCACCCTGGGATCTGATGCAAGCTATGTAGGGATCATGTTCAATTCTCCAACTACACTCACCTCTATTTTATCCAACTGAGTAACCTTCTTTTGAGAGGAAATAGGAGTAATACCTAATGCTTTGCAAACAACAAAAGACATAACATTTGTAGAGGCTCCTGAATCTAGAAGACAATTATGCAGATTCTTTCCGAAGATACAAACATAAATTAGGAAGGGAGGAGTTTCCATCTTACCTTGAAATAGATTCAGATGAGTATCAGCTTGTGTAAATTGTCCTTTATCCTTATCTCCCCTCTTGTCTACAGGTGGGACCTGACTTCTGGGTGCTTGAGAATTAGAAGACCTCGTAGCAACCTGATTGGTGGCTACTCATTGTGATGTTGTATTTGAACTAAATGATTTTCAGAACTGCATTCGTAATAGCAGGAACTCTTAACAACTCAAAAGTAGAAAGACTTACCTTTACTTTCTTGAATTCCTTAGTCACATATTCACCTAGTTGCTCCACATTCAAATTAGTCTAAGATTCTTTGTAGCCACTAACTTGCTTATCCTTGAATATTTAAGCATTGTTCCCTTTTGACAGGTACTGTGTTGGCACCTGAGGATAAGATGGATTATTACTAGCTTGTGGATCTGGTGGAGTACTGAAGTTGTTAGGGGGAATGGAAGTGGTGAAAGGACCTCTAGCCTGTGGACCCCTGTTAAGCATATTTCTTAAATCATACTTCTTTGCTGGTTGTTGAAACATATGAACTTCCTCAACACTAACTTCTTCCTCATCTAAACGGCCATTATCATTCTCATTTTCTTCATTAAACAACTAGGAAATCTCCTCTTCATTCAACACTTGCTCTTCCTCATCCTCCTAGTTACTGGATTCTTCTTTTGGTTCATTTTCCTCACCCTTTGGAAATGGGGCATGATTAAGTACTAGTACTGGAGAATCATAAGGGATTGAAGGTACAATTTCCTATCTAGTAGAATTATTCTCCATCTCATACTGAAAGATAGAAGCTGCAATCTGAAATTCAGTACAGTCTAACTCTGAGTGTTGACTTGTTTTATGGAGTCTGCACCATCCAGACAAAGCTTCTTCTACTAGGTATACACCATTTGGAGGTTTCTATTGAGTAGCCAATTGATCCAAAGGAGTAGGAATCCCTCCATTGTTAGGCCTAGTATTCCATGATCTGTTTTGCCTGGGTTGTTGCCCTCTATCAAATCCTTGGCTACCTTGTTGGTTTCTATCAAAATTCTGACCAGAGCCTTGCCTTCTATCAAAATTCTAACCAGCAACCTATCCTCTATCAAAATTTTGATTCCTTTCAAAGTATTGCCCTCTATCACAATTCTTGTTTTCCCTGCCATAGCTGGAATGTATATTCTTCTGAGTAGCCTAAAGCTGACTATTCTGATTTCTCAAATAAGTTACCTCTGTATTCAACCTCTTCATTTGTTCAGATAATTCATCCAACCTTTCCTTATCCAGATTGTTAGGTGGTGTTGGACTACCTCTAGATGGATATCTGGGTATATTCCCAAAACCAACAGCCTCATTCAAGACTTTTGAATTCTGCAAATATGTAGGGAAACTAGCTTGTTACTATTGTAATGGTTGATTAGATCTCTGCTGAGGATAAGAAGTCATAGGTTGAGCTTGATTTATAGGTGGACTTGGATGAGGAACCAAAGGCAATGCCAGTACATGATTCATTATTGGAGCATGACTGGTCAAAGCCTGATTAAGGGCTTAAATTTGTCCAGGGTGAGCAATAGGTCCCAAGGATGGAAAACATCCAGATAAATGTTGCCTCAAGTCTGTACTAACCTTTACTACTTTTGCATATGCAGTGAGCAAAGTATTCGAAGGATTGGTCCTTTGTTTCAGGAAGGTGGCTATAAGGCTATCCAAGGCTTCAAGGTATATCTCCAAAGCAGTATTTTCATTTCCAGAATAAGGTGCCTGGAGTCTAGTATATGCTCAATGGAATCTATCATTAAATGATCCTATGGGCTCATTAATCTCTTTTTACTCTAGTAAAATGTAAGTACAACTCATTTGCACTGATGGGAATCTTGAACTTTTGTAGAAATGCAGCTTCCAACTTAGTCCAATTATGGATGGAAGCAGCAGGTAAGTGATTATACCAATAGAAGGCTTCTTCTCCTAGGGAGTAAGGGAAAATCCTACATGCAACATCTTCATGGTTAATCCCCCTATCCCTCAGACAAGTCTGGAAAATCCTAATATGCTCCTCTACCATTTTGTTGGGGTCATGGGTATGAAGCTTAGAGCAGAAATGGTCAAGATTCTTAGGCATAACATTGTAATTATTGAAGATCAATGGGGACAAATTATTAGCAAGAAAATCCATTGCTAGAGGTGGGGGTGGTAATGGCTAATTTATGATTGGTTGTGGTTGTGGAATAGGAATCCCCTCAGAGCCAGATGAAGATGAGGATGATTGAGATGATGGAAGCGGATGAGTTGATGATGATTCTTCCCCTCCTCTGGTCCTTCTTGACCTAATAGGGGCTTGCAACTCTTGAAATTATTCTCCTCCTGGAGTAGATCTAGTTCTTCTTCTAAGTCTCTCAGGAGAGATGGCGTTTAAGAAACGCTCTAGTTTGCTTGTTCAAGGCCCTCCTTCTAGCGCCAATCTATTGACAGTGTTTTCTGCACAACAACAACTCAAACAGAATATGATATCCTATCTCTCTTGAAAGGTAAATCTGTATGGGAAAAGAGATAACCCCAAGATCTCTAATGTCAGGTCTTGACAATGCAATAAACAACTTAGTGATAAATGTGAAAATTCTAGTAATCACAATAGGACCTTACTACAAGCAAACACTAGACTTTGAATTTATTAAATCTAGCAATGTATTGATACCTTGAAACTTGATGTACCTCAGATAATAAAGAAACAACAAAAGATAAGGTTTCAAAGATAATCTTAAAACTACTTCTAACCCTAAGATTGAAAATACCAAAGGATAAAATGCTCAAAATGGATTGATCTCTCATAAACTACTTTTTGTTTAACCCAAATAAATCTGCAATGTCATAGAAGTAGTGCAATCTTCTAAGGTATTTAAAGATTTTCAAATCACAAACATTCATTTAGTCAATCCTATTGCAATTGAGATGAATAAACCCTCATAATTGAACTAATTACAAATATAAGTCCAGGATAACTTTACAAAGCAGCCAACAATTAGTTAATTGCAAAAAGTATGGACTAGAGATCGCTGCAAACATTCCAAACATGAAACCCTAAGTATCACCAAACAATTCAACTATAAACTCATAAGCAATTTGAAAGATAGAAGAACAAGAACCATTGTAGATGAAATCCACAAGATAGATACCAAACACAATATCTTCCTTATATTGAATCATCTGAAGTAGCAACAATTCCAGTTTTCTGTTACAATACTTGCTTGCAAATAAACCCTAATTCACTCTAATATCAAACTCTATCTCTATTCTTCTATATGTCTTCTCTAATTTTCCTATCTATATTCAAATGAGGCAACGTGCCTATTTTATAGAAAATCCATAAGATAAGTCGGCCCAAATTATAATTTTACAATAAAAACATGGCCTACAAGAGGTCGGCCTAAAAGATATTTGAACATATGAAATGTGCCATTGGCACCAACTTCATCCTCAATTGCCAAGATATCAAAAGGTCAGCCCAATACATGTGAATTAATGGGAAGCACAAATATCAATGTAACCCTATATAGTCACTCCCCATCCTTGTCCTTAGCTTTATCTTCTTCACCATGTACAACCAACAGGACCCTATCCAACTCAACAATAGGTGGCACAGGAAAAACCCTAATCTTTCTCTCAAAAGACTTGATATCTTCTCTTGCCCGCCTAACTGTACCATCCCAATCGGCTTTGTTGGTCAAATACCTGTCAATGACTACAATATAAGTTGCAGCATCACATCCAACTGATGTCCAGTAACTGGCCCTTCACTGACTGGAGAATACACATCCCTCCACCATTCTCTAAGTTGGTCCAAACTGAGATGCTTTGGAGAAAACTTCTTCCTTCTAGTCATGACCTCAAAGAATGAAATACACTTATCATGAACACTAGTTAGAGCATCCTCAATCTGCCTCGCCTGTTTGTGGATCTTTTTCAGCACCTTCTACCTCATTTGGAGGATTTCAAACCATTCCCAAGGTTCCGAAACTCTTGGAAAAGGAAGAATCATGCACTGTACCAATTTGTCCTCAATAAACCCCATGATTTTTGTAATCTTCTACAACAGGAGATTGGTATCCACATTATCTTGTGCCAATGCAGTCTTTAACCAATCTATCGATCTTAGTGCATCTCCTCTAGTTGACAATATGACCTTAATGACATCATCTCCTTTATCTTGGACACTTTGCAACCAGGTAACTGTAGCATGTAAGGTGCCCTTCATATTTTCTAGCTCAGAGATCATTTCCTAGGGTAGGAATCCTACAGCAGAAGAGGAGGAGCCAATAGCTTGCAAGGGTTTCATCAACTCTTGCAAGTATTTCCTTAGTTTTTCATTCTCTTTCTCTAGCTCATGCCTAGTTTGTACTGCCTTCTTCATTCTCCCCACAATCACTGCACTAGAGCCCTCATATTCTTCAATATCCTGCTCCACGGTAGCATGCCCCAAGTCAGCAGGTTGCACATTACAGTCCTGGGCAGTCATGTTGTCCCTATCTTTTTTTGGAGTAGGGGTAGCAATATGGGCCACTCGGTTACCTAATCCATCCCTTTCAATTCAGGACACAACCCTTGCTTTCTTTTTAGTCTTTTCCTTCTCTACATTAGCCATGAGGGCATCCCAATTAGGAGGAGCATCCTCCATTATTACCATTTTTTTCTTCAATTCCCTCTCAAGCCAATCTGGAATAGTGGACCCAACAGGCACTGTGTCTTGTTTATCTTATTCCTTCTCCTATTGATCAGTAGTTGCATCTTTTTCAACACTTGGACTTTTAGGAACATCCACAGTTGGGTTCTCTTCTTCTTGTACCTACTCCTCCACAACCACATGCACTGGTGAAGGGGCCCTAGCTGGTATTTCCTCCTTTTGAGGAGACTTGGCTACTTGTTCTTTTACAAGTGATTTTGCATATGCCACCAAGGGAGATTGAACCACCCTATCAATTTCAGCCTCTGCATTAAAGAGGTCCCCTTTTTGGAACTCTTCCTCGCCCAAATCTTTCGGACTTTCATCCTTCTTTGGTTCTCCCCATACACTATGAGCATCTTGAGGAATGGGGGAATTTACTTGTTCAACAATAGGGATACTCATTGAATAATTGTCCTTTGCTACAGTATCCCTTGGGGAAGGAGTCCTTGACCTCCTCAGGTAAACCTGTGTCTTTTCCCTTGAGCTTTCCACCTCTACCACTGGTGGCTCAATTTCCCTATCAACCCTAGGGGCTTCCTCCACCTTCTGTGATGGCCTTGTAACTCTTCTCTTCTTCATCAATGCATGAACACTTTCAACCTCCTCTTCCTCCTCCTGGTTCTTCTCAACTTCCTTCTTAGACGCATGCTTCCTCTTCTTGGAAACAGGCCTCCTCTATTTTCCTATCTCTGTAGCCTTCTTAGCTTGAACCTCTCTTACTTGGATTCTAAATGGAGAATCCACTTTGTCTTTTCCCTTTGAATCTAGTTCAAGTGAAGCCTCAGAAGCAGAATGAGACTCTACGTCTCCCATCAGTTCATAGGTGCATGAAACACCCTCAGCTTCCAAATCCAACATTTTGTGTTTCAACCACATCTTGGTATACTTAATCATTGGGGCCATAACCTGATCTAAATTGGTCTTTTCTTCTTCTAACCAGTCAACTTCTCCCACTATTTTATCCTTTACTACCTCATATACATGACCTTGGATCACATTTCCATCCTCCTCCACCTGATCAGGGATGGCCTTTACATTGTACAACCTCACCAAGTCCACTGGCAACCTGGAAAATCTCTTCTTTCTCACCTCGAACTCATCAACAAGGTTAATCTAGTAGTCTTCAATATGAGCCTTATGGCTATAATCCCTATTGGCCTTCTTTTGGGCTTCGCCAGTAATATCAAACCTTGCTCTCTTGGAATGGAAAGAGAGCCGAAAAGTGTTCATCTCCTCTTCTGAAGCATGAGCAGACTGAATGGAAGCACAAACCTCATCCATTCCTATCTTCAAAGGGAAATCATTCCCAAAACCTGTCTTATGCATTTCTCCCTTCACAACATTGTCAAAGTCACAGATTTGTCTAGTGACTTCCAATAATACAATATGATCAGTGGGATATCTAGGGAGTCTGTAGGGAGCCCTCTAAAAACCATTAATTTTGATATATGAGAAGTTTGGGAACTGGATAAACCAAGCTCCATATCTCCTTATCAACTCTTTTGCCTTATTTGAGATTCTCATATGCTCTACTCCTTGGAGAAATTAGGTAATGTACATTGTGAAGGCATCATTTGACCTTCTGTAGCTTCCACTAGTCAAATGCAACTATGGATACACTTCATAGATAGCATCCTACCCAAAAATACCCCTAGTGCTCAATCCCTTGTATGGATGAAGTCTGGCTAATGAATACACTGGGTAAGAGGTCATAGTGAAGGTCTTAGTCTGCAAGGCATTACACAACTGATGATGGATCACATTACTAATAAAACCTGCCCAATGATAGTCAATTCCCTGCTCCATTCTAGCAATCACATTAAACATCCAGGTCTCAAAAACACCTGCACTCTTCAATCCCACCAACTTGATGAGAAGAGTGATCGCATTGTAGTACTCCCTCTTGAACTTAAGCCTGAATAGTTGCTTAGGCAACTTAGAAAAATGGGATTTAGGATTCTCTAGCCAAGAGTTGATCACCTACTGAGATTTGACTATGTTCTCATCATAATACTTTCTAGCAACATCTATGTCGAAGCCCACCGCATGGGACCTATCAGGCATGTCAAGGGTTGCAGCAATGGCCACAGGATAGAAACCAGCAAGAATCCTTCCTTGGCAACTAATTACTCTCTATTTCCCTCTATCATAGTTTCTGGCACACTCAAGCACCAGCTCGTAGCACTACACTGTAGAAGGAAAAACCGCCACATGAGCTAGCCCAGAGTCCACCATCCTTTTTGCCAATAGAGGAGGGCTCGGTGCTGACATCTCAGCCTTGAATTCCCCATAGTCCCACATACCTACATTTGTATCCATGATCCCTGACCAAATTGAGGTCAACTTGCTCTCAGGAATTCTACTCTTTATGTCCAACTTTACCTTTTTTGCATTTGAGATGGCAGAAGTCTCTGCACCTGGATCGGTTGGCTTTCCCATTCCTCGACCAACAAAATTTTGTCCTGATCCTACCTACAAACATATGAAGATGACCACAATTAGGTCCTTAAGAAACAATAAGTGTAGAAGGTCATTACATCAAAGTTTGGGATTTAGCCCCCCTCATGGATTTTGCACTAGGAAGGATTTTCGGGAAAATCCGGACCCGGCGGATTCCAGTGAACCAAACATACAAAATCCCATAATATCATTTAAACTCATCAATTAACAAAGGGAAATCACTAGAAATACTTAGCATAAGCTCCTTAAATCAATCAAATAATTTACTAGTAAACCAAACATTTATAACCATCAAATTCAACATTTCCCAAAAAAAACCCGTAAGAATCTGCCGGAGATGGATTTTGGCGAAAACGGTAATAGTTACAACTAACCCGGGAAAAATGAAGAGACGCGAACAATTTGGGAAAATCCCGATGGAACGAATTTTGGTGAAATCCAGATATAATAGTATTAAAGCTCGAAATCGGTAAAATGACCCAACCATGAACATTGGGAAAATCCGTACGGAACAGATTTTGGCGAAATCAAATGAAATTTGGTAAAAGGTGAAAAGAGAGGAAGAGATAGAAAAGTCAGGGAAATCCGAGGGAAGCGGAATTCCGCAAGGACCTCGAAAATCTGAACCTGTCTACATCTTCACTACTTTCACCAAAATGATTCAAATCACTTTGGATCTAGGCCAGAACTCTGAAATCAACTCAACCTAGGCCTTTAATGAATAAAACATGAACCAAGGACACTCTTCACAACAATTTGAAGAGGACTGGCCATGCCGCAGGTCAAGAACCCTAAATTTCCACCATGAAAGCACAGGGGAAAAGACATGACTCGCTCATACACAAGATTGGAGAATTATAACTAAAGCAAGCAAATGCCCAAATAAGAAGCAGCACCAGACCAAGCATATACATTCAATCAATCAAAATAGACTGCCACATTAATGGAAAACCCCAAAATGCTCATTGATGACGTGCACCCAAAAAACCAGGAAACCACGAAGGACTCCCAATCAAACGAAGAAAAGAAATTGAAATCAACAGAGAAAAGGGGCACATCTACATACCATGGAAGTGCAAAGGTTGAAACTGGTGAAACCAACAAATAACTATTCAATGCAAATCAGATACAATCCACGCACAGGAAATGCAAACACACAGTCCAAATGGCTTCAAAAATCCAGATATCTAGCAAAACATCAAGAACCTTAAGACACAAGCCCAAATGAGAGCAAATGCACAAACTCAAATGATCAATTACTTCTCAAAGAATCAATATATGAAAGCCCCAAATGTCCGCACAAACGCCATTATTGCATTCGATGTTGTGACGGACTTCAAGGAAATCCGGACCATACAGATTTTCCCAAAAGCAGGGCAAAAAGTAGCAATTTCAGACATTGAGAGGAAACCGGGAGAATCTGGCCCAAGCGGATTTTCCCGAAAATAGTGAAAAACCTGAGATAAAGTCAGAACTTCAGATTTTCAATAAATTTCACAAGTGTGCCACCTCAATTGGAAAAATGGACATTAAAGCACAAACCCAAGCAAGCAAAAACCTCCAGAAAATAAGGGCCAAAACACCAAAAAGTGAAAAAAGAGGGTCGCCACTTTTAGTGGGGCGTGTGTGCAAAAACTGCACAACACCATCATACTAAGTACTAACCCCAATTTTAATATCTAGGATGTTTTTTGTAGAGAATTCAAACTTAACATGGCCTACTATATCACAACAATACCCAATCCACCAAAAGTCTATGGTCGACCCTGTTTCATAGTGGAGCATAAGATAACTTTCAAGGTTCCTCCAAAGATGTTCTTCACAATATGGGGAGACATGAATGATGAAGATATTTCAAAATTATCAACTTGGATCTACAAAGACCCTAAGGAACTACTCTGGCTACTAGTACATATGTATGGCAAAGGCTATGGCATATGCAAAGCACATGGTTTTGATGGAACTAGTGGCCTTGGATGAAACAACACCAAAAGGAGGGAAACTATCATTCCTTCTAAGATACCAAAGTATCTAGGGCTAGGGTTGAGCAACTAAGAACTGATGATCAATGTACCTATGTACTTTCAAGTGAGGACATAATGGCTCCTAAAAGTTTTGAGACAAATGAAGACTCCCATACCGAAATCGATTCACATGAATGGGAATGGGTATCTGATAAAACCCTCAAAGACTATGACATTGATGAACTATTTTTATAACTCAACAAACCCCCTTTTGAGGAAAGATTTAGAAAAATGTATAATATTGACCCTCTAGATAACCATTCTAAGCAAAAAGAATTGGTAAGCATATTTTGGGATCCAAACGAGAATAAACCTAGAACATCATTGTTAATTCTTGAATCACTCTACCCCATTCTTGAGCCTCTCCATGAGCATGACATTCCTCTGCCTACTGTCAAAACTTCTGAATTGTCATCCATTGATCATTATTTTGATCCATTCATCCCATACTATGACCATGAATATAACTCATCTGAATCTGAAGATGGTCCTTGGATCAAATCTGACTGAGAAATTAAGGACGACAATTTTGTCTTCACACTTGAGGCTTCCATTTGCATGATTTACACATCCTCCTTGCCCTTTACCAAAAATGATGATGGTATCTCCCTTGTCTACTTGTAGCTCATTGACTGGGATCAACAAGGCTCTCCCACTATGGACATCTTTCAGAATGATGAAGCTATTACAGAATTCATGGGACTCCATGAGGGCATACCAAGTGGTGATCACAAAGAAGGATTTTCTATATATCTAGATTGTGCAACATACTTTAGGGAGACTGTGCAATCCTCTAGTCATAAAAATATTAAAAATAAAACAAAAAAAGACATGTATTTAGGTGAAAACTGCAAGGCGCCTTTTGATAATACAAAAGTAAAAATAAAGGATGTATCTGAGGGTGAAAAACTCCCTAAGGCACCCAAGGATGGAGGATTGGAATTTCTTCCCATGACATAGGAAAAATCAACAATGCTCATTGAGGACACTATAGAAGTTAGTATAGCTACACCAAAGGATCCCAAAATGGTTCTCTTTGCCACATCATTGATAGAAGAAGAAAAGCCTGAATTCCAACAATTCTTCTCAGAACGTAAGGTTAACATCACATGGTCATATGCTGACATGCCAGAACTAGATCCAGAATTAGTGTTGCACCATCTTCCATTGCTTCCAAATTCTAAGCCGATCAAAAGAAATTTTAGGAAAATGCACCTGCAAATAGCATTGCTTGTAAAAGTCGAACTAAAGAAGTTGTTAGATGTGGGGTTTATAAGATCAATAGACTATGCAAACTAGATATCCAACCTTGTACATGTCACTAAGCCAAATGGACAAATCTGCATTTGCACAGATTTCCATGATCTTAACAAGCCATGTCCAAAAGATGACTTTCCATTACTGAACATCGACATCATTGTTGATCTCACAGTAGGGTATGAGTTGTTGTCCATCATGGAAGGTTTCTCAAGCTACAACCAAATTTGCATCACCCCTGAGGATCAACACAAAACATCATTTACTTGTCCTTAGGGATCCTACTGTTGGAATGTCATGCCTTTTGGTCTAAAGAATGCAGGTGCCACATATCAATGAGCCATGACAATGATATTTCATGATCTCATGAAAAAACTAATGGAATATTATGTGGATGACCTTTTGGAAAAATCTTTGACATGCAAAGATCACCTCCAAGTCCTGGATAAAATATTTAAGTAGCTAGAAGAATACAAGGTTCGTTTGAATCCGAAGAAATGTGTTTTTTGGGGCTACTTCAAGAAAACTATTGGGGTACATAATTTCTTGATGAGGCATTGAAGTTGATCCTGCCAAAGTTAAATCGATATTAGATATGCCTCCACCAAAGGGAATTAGTGAGTTAAGGACATTGCAAGACATATTACAGTCTATCTAATGCTTCATTACACAACTATCAGACAAATGCCTACCATTTCAATACCTACTATGCAAGAGCATCCCCTTTGTGTGGACTGACAAATTTCAAGCAACTTTCCAATAGATAAAAGACTATCTATTGACACCACCTATCCTAATGCCTCCAATTGAAGGAAAAACTTTGATTTTGTATGTCTCTGCAACCACTAATGCATTGGGGGCATTACTGGCACAAACTGATTATGAAGAAAAAGAATGAGCTATATACTACATCAGTCACACATTGGTCGGATATGAACTCAACTACACATCCATTGAATGTGCATGTCTTTCAATTGTCTTTGTGGATCAAAATTTAAGAAATTACATGTTGAACCACCAAACATAATTGGTCATAAAGATTGATCTATTAAAGTATCTTCTCAATCGAGCAACATTGAGAGGTCAGTTGGCAAAATGGGTAATGATCTTGAGTGAAGATGACATATAATATGTTGAATGCAAGGCACTAAAAAGACAAGTAATGGCCAATCAACTTATAGAAGCACCTGTACAAGCCACTCATCCTTTGATAGCTGATTTCGCTAATGAGTAGAGTCTATCTTTCACGCAGAACCTACATCACCTTGGAAGCTATATTTTGATGGGTCTCATATTGGTCATGGCTCAAAAGCAGGTATCCTATTTATCACACCACAAGGGGACTCCATTCCTAAGGCATTTTGAATTGCCTTCCCTTGTACCAATAACATTGTAGAATATGAGGCACTTGTCATAGGACTCTGAATGACAATAAAATGGAAAATCATGAAACTTTTAGTTTTCAAAGATTCTCAGTTGGTCATTAACCAAGTGAATGATGATTATGAGACAAAGGATGAAAAAGTGTTTCCTTACAAACATATGGTTGATAGCTTCATGAAATATTTGAGCTTGATCACTTTTGAACAAATCGCTAGGGCACAAAAAAAGGTTGTAGATGTAATGACAATAATTGGATCTCTCTTAGACATCCCCAATAATGTGTCATAATTTGCGTTCTTAGTGTAGCAACTGTTGGTTTCCACATATGATATTCTAGAGTCAGAAATGGTTTATGAGCTTGTTGGTCCCAGTTCACCTTGGTATCAAGACATCTATGATCAAATTAAGTCCCAGACTCTCCCACCCAACCTATCCAATAGCAAATGAAAATCCTTCATCCACAAAGCCACCCGATATACTATTATCAGTGACACCTTATACCATTGTAGCTTTGACAACACCTTTCTTCATTGTCTTGACACTAATGAAGCCTGAACAACTTTACGAGAGGTACATGAGGGTATATGTGGATCTCATTCAAGTGGCCTGACCTTAGCTAGGAAATTTACAAGACTTGGGTATTACTAGTCAACAATGGAAAAAGATGCTCTTTACTTTGTCTAAAAATGTTGGAAATGTCAAGTGCACAACAATCTCATCCATGTACTAGTATAGTTGATTAGACCAATCACTTCTCCTTGGCCCTTCACACAATGGGGACTCGACCTTGTGGGAAAAATCCATCCCTCCTTATCCAATGGCCATAAATTCATTATCACCGCCACTAAGTATTTCATGAAGTGGATCAAAGCCATCCCCCTCACCTACATCACCGAGAAGTAGATTTCCAAGTTTATCCTTAATTACATCATTTGTCGGTATGGTGTTCCATAATCCATCATCACAGACAATGGTTGTCTATTCAAAAATAAATATGTTCATGAGCTTTATGAATGCTTCCAAATTCAACACCATTTCTCCATGCCCTACTATCCATAAGGAAACGGTCAAGCTGAGGTATCCAATAAAATAATCCTTCGAATTCTTAAGAAGACCGTCAATGACGATGGATGTGATTGGCATCTACAACTCAATCCTATCTTGTGGCCTACCACACCAACATCCACACACCCACTAAAGCCACCCCATTTTCCTTGGTCTATGGATTTGAAGCTATATTTCTCATTAAGGTTGAAATTCCTTCTCTCTAAGTCTTCTTGAAGGGATTGAATGATGATGAAGAGTACAGACAGTCTCGCCTATATGAGCTTGAAATTTTCAAAGAACGAATACAAAATTCCTTGAACCACTTACAGCCATATCATAATCACCTTTGGAGGAGCTATAAAAAAAGAGTAATGGTTAGAAAGTTTGAAATTGGCAATTTAGTCCTCATGTAGAATCCACAGAATTAGGCTGAGCAAGAGAAGCCTGACAAGTTTGAGCCCAATTGGCTAGGTCCTTACATCATTACTATTGCATTTGGTTCTGGTGCTTATTAGTTAGCCACACCAAATGAAGAAAAATTGATAGATCATATCAACAATCTACATCTACACAAGTTCTATACATAGCATCGAAGAGCTTGGCTGAAAACCTTAAAAATACAAAAATATTTAAAAATATACAAAAAATCCTCACCCTAATGAAAAGCTGAAAAGAAGGCATCTTGGTGACACCAAAAAAATGACAAAATTAGTAAAGAAAAATAATTCATCCAATAGTGAAAACCTAGTAAATAGGCACTTTGGATAAGTATTGTGGTGAAAATCTGGCAAACATGCACCATGTGTAGACAGCCTTTGCTTCACCATCTACTTTCATTCCATCTACCTTCATCCAGAATACATAACCACGACATCTCAAAAAATTCACAACATTCATCATAAGTCTTGTCATCTCCATCCATGGCTAGCATTGGTTGATGTCAAGCCTTGCATATCCCCTACCTTTCATCCCATGCATGCCCCTTTTCCATGTCATTCTGCTCAGATTGTCCTTGACCTGCCTAGGGGCACGACCTTTATCACCTGACTATAGTGGGTATTGCACATAGCCCTGACATTCATAGAAAGTCCTAAAAAAATCATAAAAATCATAAAAAGTCCTAAAAAACCCCTAAAAATCATAAAAAGTCCTGAAAAATCATAAAAATTTGTAAAAAGTCCTAAAAGAAATCCTTAAAACTAAAAACTGTCCTAAAGAAAATACAGAAAACATTCACAAAACCTCAAAAATCCCAAAATAGAGTCGAATTTTGTCATGAAATTTATGTTAGTTCATCTTTGTCATAGGTCGAACTATGTTGTCTTTGTGTATTTGCCACATAGGCAAGGAACATCTTAAACGGGGCCCCGAGACATTAGGTGCTTCCCTCTAGGTTTGGAAAAATAAAATCACGACTCAATATTTTTTCATTAAGACAAAGTCATTGCTCGTGTCGAACTACAAGGTCTCTGAGTGCATGACGTAGGTGAGGCCATCAATCGATGAGCCCCTGAGGCTGCACTAGGTCAATCCATTAGGGTTCATGACACTGCACTTTCATAGACATAAAAATATCTTCAAGTCAAGCAAACATCAATCCTCAAATGAACAATCCTACAACAAACTTTAAACAAACACTTCAATTGACATCAAAATAACATGACAGTGATAGCATGTAGTCAAATCTATCCTCTAGTCAAACTCTGTCAAAGCAAGTCAACTTATCACAATCTTGGTTCTTCCCCAGATGTGTCCATCTGAGGAAAAACTCTTTTCACTCATTTTATGCTTGAGGATGTGTCCTTCTTAAGAATCATCATCATCATCTATCATTTTGAGGGATTCTCCTGACATTCGAGAATCGATCCTCTTGACATCAACATTATTCAGGATGTATCCTTCCTGAATTTGGCATCACTTGAAATTTGGCAACCTAGACCTCATCAAACTTGGCATCTCAACATCAAAACACTTGACATTTAAACATTGGAAAAACACTTGGAAAACACTTGGCAAACATTACGTATCTTTTGATTTTCATCATGCTAATAGTTCCTTGCATCAGAGGAGCCACAACGTACCATGATGATTATCCTTGTCTTTCTTGATCATCCTACTGCTAGTTCCTCAAGGATGTCTTGACATCAAAGGAGCAACAACGTAGTATGATGATCATCTTGTCTTTTCTGAATATCATGTGGCTAGTTCCTCGAGGATGTCCTAACATCAGGATTTAAAGGAGCAACGACGTTTCATAACTAGTCTATTTGAATTTGGTTATGACAAAATGACTAGGGGTGATTGCATTCCTCATATGAGTCATGATCATCCTTGTCTACGACTGCTTGTCCTATGTGATGGTTTGACCTTGCACACTATTGATCTATGCCATATCATAGTGTTTGTTGGCCATTACAACAATCTTCCCAATGATTATTAGAGTAACACCTATTAGTACTTTGGCAAATATTCAAGGACTCTTTTTTCCTCACTAAAATGCATCTCTTTTTCTGCACTAATATCCATCTTCTCCTTCGTCTGGTCATCTTTCTTCTCTTGTCCCTTGATATTATCCCATGACATAAAAAAACATAATTTCATACATGATCATATAGACATTGCATTAACACATTTTCCATTTACATAACTCCATTCACATTATCACATTTGCATTCATATTGCATACATCAAAGTACAATTTGCATTAAATATAAAAGGCATAACCATCCATGTCATCAATACATACATACAGGACCAATAACTTCATACATCACATAATCCATACATATAAACATCCATAAATGCATCCATAATCATAAAGCATGGTATCCATTAGTCATGTCATACATCTCATCATACATTGAAGTATCCATCATACATCTCATCATATAGAATAACATTATCATCAACATATAAACATAGGATCATCATGCCATATAATCATAAAAGTAACCATCATAAATGCATTATCATATCATCACATGAATCACATCACATCACATCACATAAAGAATAATAACATCATCATTCATAACATCACAACATAAAGCATGTAGTCTATATCAAAATCATATACATATGTATATATATATATATCTCAAAATAATCATGTCATAGGATAGAGTCTAATGGAATCCCAAAAATGGAGCTCGCAGGCTTGAAAGTCAATATATAAAATGTCTTATCATAAAAATAAATATAACATAGGCCCTATGTTGTGCCCTCTCCATCCCATCAGGGTGAGGTATGGGGTGACTAGTGCTCGCTCATGAGCTCAACTGTAACCTATACTGATGAGGTAGCTTGACTCTGAGATCTTGAGGGGTCGATGACTGGAGGTTGGTTGTTCTAAGACTAGTGTCCTGATGACACCGACCCATGACTATGGCTAGACCTGTGCCCTGAGGAGTGCCTGTGGTTGTGGTGAGATTTGTGCCCAAATGATTTCCTCGATGATGTAGACCCTCCTACACTACTCTGACTCTGGCTACTATTATGAGTTTGACTGCCACTCCCTGTCTTGCTTTATGATCTAGATAATCCAAGATCCCATCTCTCTGGTAGAACTTCATGCTCATATAGTAGTTTGTATCGGCCTCGGCTCTCACTGAACCTAGCTAACTACCTAGCCATATCTCCTATAGGCCCTATGCATAGCTCTACAAACTCTCTAACCCACCTCTCAGCCTCCTGTTGTCGGATCACTACCTTATCCCTCTCCACCCATACTACCTCTAACTCTACTTCTAACACCTTAGTTTGAGATAAGGTGCCATTTAATCTACTCTAGATGTCTACCAATCTCTGATTTGTTGTGTCGTATCGTGGTAGGGGTGGTGGCCTGTCCCCCTCATCCTCTCCCTCTATCATCTTCTCTCATAGCCACCTCTTGGCCTCATCTATCTCATCCTCCTCATCCCCAACTGCCTCATCCTCTACTCCAATATCAAGTGCTTAGTTCTCTACAAAAAAGTCCTCCTCTCCTGGCACCTCTACCTCAGGCTAGACCTCACCCTCTGCTCGAACCTCAGCCTTGGCCTCTACTCTGACCTTTGCCTCCCCCTCCAACTACTCTCCCTCCTGCCTGACATCCTCCTCCCTCTTCGCCTCCTCACCCTCCTCTCTGATGGGTGACAATGGCACTCCACCCACCTACTGTCAAACTCTCCTAAGCTATCTCCAACCACCATATCCTCCTCTCCTCCTCCTCCCTCGACTTCCATCCCATTGTCATCATCACCACCATCTCCACCACCCCTCCCACCATATCTCCACCCTTTTTCTCTCCCTCTGCCACTATCTCTCCCTCCCGTCCTGCCCTCCATACCCATGGAATCACTGATCATCAATCAATCGAAGTTGGACCATCTAGATCTATGAGTGGTATCGACCTATGTACCCACCACCAAGCATCATACTCTGCTGAGGTCCCTACATCTACTGACCCCCACTCCATCCCCACTTTTGTGCTACCAACTCGTCGATTTTCTACCCTGCTAGGGGCACTACTATAGGAGGTCCCCACATGGTCTCTCTCGACAACCACACATACTTGGCTAGCCCCAAAGGCACACCCTGTTGCTCTCCAAAATGATGAAGTGCCTATAGGGGCATGTACATCTCAATGACATGCTGGCTCTGCACTGTCTTTCCAATCAAATACCTAAATTGCTGGAAAAATTTCAAATGCTCATCCTCCCCCGACCATTATGCATAGTCTCTATACGACCTCCAAACAAATCTCATCAAAGTATCAATCCTATTCCACCAATACCCTATGTCCCCCACTCAGGTCTACGTGATTGAGCCTACATATAAGTAAACATAGGGCATCCCCTCACCCAATTGCTAAATCAAAACTGGTGGGCAAAAAATGGTAATGTGCTCCCAAGCCTAGATCATCAATAGAGTGGTCCCAAAAATGATACTCATTCCCTCTTTGTATGCCACCTCATGAAGCTGATGATAAAGCATCCCTGACAGACATGGCCTTGATGCAAAAACTGTCCTATCTTGGTGCATCCTGAATAATACATTGCCCCATCCGATAGGAAACCTGTGCCCACAGTGATCAAGAATAAGGACTCTAATGATCAAGGTGAACAACGTAGCATCACATTGAGCATATGCTCGGCTACAAACTCCCATCTAATGTTGTAGCCCTAGATTCCAAGTATGGCATTGTCCACTAGCTCATAATACTTTTTCATGGCTTGGCATCCTCAATAAGGATCATAAACTACCTGCTCTCTGTTGATCGGGATGAGAAGTATCCTGTACACATCCTCTAATGTAACGGTGGCCTCTCCTATCGACATATGGAAGGAAAAAGTCTTTGAATTCCACTTCTCACACAATGTTCTCAATAGACCCCTATTTACTCGGATAATGGGCATATAGGTAATAGAGTAAAGGCCTAGTCACATCAATTTTCATTGCTCGCCATCTCACAGCTAAGGCCAGTCTGAACTCACATGTATAAATGGGCACTAGTCACCTCTACACACACAAAAATGAGAGTTAGCACATATTAAACATCATTGCAAGGAATCATTACCATCTATCTAGTTAAAAGTGCATCAAAAACATGAGTCTAAGCTAATTTAACCTTAGTCAAAGTCAAATGTGTCACGTTGACTTCATTTGTGTCACGCCAAGTCACATGCATCGTTCCATCTCGCACATGTGTTGTGCCTCAACGATTGCATCATTTGAATTGACACTTACAACACTTCATAACAATTGTGTCATTTCACAAGTCAATTGTGTCATTTTATAACATTTGTGTCATAAGGTATGAAATTTATGTTGCAATCGGGTGATTGCATTACTTAACTTGGCGGTTGTGTGGCACTTTGGCATTTGCATTGCAAGCCCTATCATTTGTGTCATTTCATAACTAATTCCTACCTATCCCTCACATTTGTGTTGTGACACATCAAATGCATGCAACTTGATTGTGATTACAACTTACACAAACGCATATGTGTTGCAGCACATTCATTTTCGTAGCCTAAAACCCTAATAAATGCATGAAAAACAAGGAAAAACAAAGCGAGAAAGGGGTACTTACCAGTGCCTCTATGCCCTCTAACCATCAGAATGTCTTGACCTGGTAGCCATGATGCTCTATCACTGGAATTACCATCTTGCTGCAGCTGTTGCTCATTCTAAGCTCTCCAAATTTCTAGATGCAAAAGTTAAAATGACATGCCTTTTACCTTTTCAAAACCTATTTATAGGTTGGAAATTAGGGTTTTACCTTTTAGGTTATTACTAGAGGCTCTTTTGACTAACCTTTTGACTGCCTTAATGTCCTTTGATTTTGAAATTGATCATGCCATTGAAGTTTTGGTCATCAAATTGACTGATCAGGACACTTTCCAAAAATTTCTGATCTAGAGCCAAAATTCACCAAATTTCTCAAGGGGGCATAGGCACTCCATACCTTTGCTAGGAAATGTTTTTGACTAGTTTTCTTTGCCATAATGTGATAAACTGCATTATGACAAAGAGGGGAAAAATGTAGACACATAAAATTGACCTAGGCCTACAAACTCAATTCTCTCCATATTCTTCTAAACATAATTAAAATATTTAATTATGTTCTTCTATCCAGGTTCATCTATTAATTAAATAATTCTTAGTTATTTAATTAATTCACATCTTTTATTCTTCCTAAATATTTAAATAAATAAACCATATATATTTTATTTAAATACGCCACTAATTTCTAATGTCCTCTTTAATTAAATAAATCATTAAATTTATTTAATTCTAGTCCATTATTCCCTCTTGATTATTTAAATAAATAAAATTTATTTATTTATTTAAATAAATAAACTTTATTTATTTATTTAAATACTTCCCTAATGCTAATGTCTTCTCATAATTAAATAAATTCCCCATAATTTATTTAATTATTGGTTCACTTTCTCCACAATTAAATAATTAAAATTAATTATTTAATTGTCCTATTTACTCTTCCTCTAAATTTAAATAAAAAAATTTATTTAAATTTCCCTCTTTCCAAGTAAATAATTTTAAATTATTATATACTGTCACATGGTCTCGCCACTTTTGAATTAAATTAATTTTTAATTTAGAAGATCCACATCACCTCTTGTGGGAATTAATTTTAAATTTCTATTTTAATTTCCCACTTTCCTCTTTTTTTGTGCCACATCTTCTTGTCACATGCATTCTCCACCTTTGATTTGAATTTTCCTAAAATCAAATCTCAGCCCTTCATTTCAAATTTTTACCTAATGTTGCCCTTGTGATTGAGGATTTACTGCAAGATTTAAGATTAGATTAGCATATTCAAAAACCCACAAATACAATCGAATGCATAGGAAAATGAAGTAAAGAAATGAACAAGAGAGATCTCACCCAATCCATCCTTCTCCATGGCTGACTTCCATTGCACCTTCTATCTTGCTGTGATGATGAGTGTGCCCTCAGATTGTGATGAGCAAACTCTACTATATAGTCTAGCCCTAAGCAAATTTTTGAAGGATTTCTATAAAAACTATGCAATAAAAATTAGATTCTAAATGCAAGTAATTAAATGAAAATGCAAGAGATTAAGATTAAGCAAATAAAGATTCAAGAAAACAAAGATATTAAGAGATAAGATGTCGAAATGAGAACACAATTGACATTTTATAGAAAATGCAATTTTGGACAGATGGATGAGATGAGAGATTTAAAAATTCCCTAAAATCAAAGGTCAAGATTCAAAATGGCAACTCTCAATTATGGTTAGGTTAAGATGAGATGAAAATTAGTAAAAATCAAAAGATAAGAAGATGAGATTTAGAAAATCAATAATTTTAGAAATTACTTGATTTGTAGAAGAATATTACCATTTTGAATTAAATTAATTCAAAATATGGATTTAATGATATAGTAAATAATTGATTTTAAGATTATTTACTAAAAGAAGTGGCAGTTAATCATGTTAGATCAATTTTAAATAAATTGTTTTATTTTAAATGAGGAAATGTCAAATAAGGCAATTAAATAATTAGAAATAATTATTTAATTTAGAAGAGGTGATTGATTAATTAAATATATTAATAAATCTATTTAGTTAAAAGAGGACATGAGAATTAGTGACATATTAAATAAATAAATTTAAATATATTTATTTAATAATCAAGAGGACATTAATGACAAAGATTAATTAAATAAATTGAGAACTTTATTTAATTATGAGCACACTTTGATAATTAGTGACGCATTAAATAAATAAATAAGATCTATTTATTTAAAAATCATGAAGAATAGAAAGTCGTGAATTAATTAAATAATTATGAATTATTTAATTAATAGTTCAAGGTGGGTTAGAAACATAATTAAAATGTCATAATTATACTAGGACGAAAAGTTGTAAAATAGTGCTTGCAGGCCTAGGACATTTTTATGTGTCTACATTTGCCCATCTTTGTCATAACGCAGTTTATTGTGTTATGGCAAAGAAAACAAGTCAAGAATATGCCCCAGTGATGGTATGTAGTGCATATACCCCCTTGGGAAAATTTTTGAATTTTGGCCCGGGGTCAGAAAAATTTGGAAAGTGTCCCGATTAATCAATTTGATGATAAGAAAAAAAATGGCGTGATTGGTTTTGAGAATGGAGGACGTTGAGCCAGCAAAAATGCTAGTCAAAGGCAGTCAAATGAGCCTCCAGTAAAAAACCCACTAGGTCAAACCCTAATTTTCAACCTATAAATAGGTTGAAAAACAAAACCAAGTGTCATTTTCACATTTGCTATTCAAAATTTCAGAGATCAGAGCTTAAGAAGAAGATGGTGATTCCCTCAACAGACCACCGTGGCTACCGCGTGCGGACATTCCGATGACCTGAGGACGTAGAGGCACTGGTAAGTACCCTATCCAACATTTATTTTTTTCAATTCTTGCGCATTTGATAGGGTTAAGGGATGGCAAACAAATGCGTTGTGATGCAATTGGCATCGCGTAAGCCGCAAATGCTTTTGCGTTCGACGCATTTGTTTGCATCACAACGCAAGTACAAAGGGTAGCTACGTCAAAGGTTAAAAATGCGCAATTACGGAGGTAAACAACGCAAGTGCCGAAATGCAATGCATATACTGGTTTCCGCGATGCAAGTGCAATGTTGCAACGCAAACGCCAGGTCCAACGATGTAATTGCAATGGAATAACAAAATCGCTTTACGAAACGATGCAATCATTGTGAGGGTGTGCAATTGCTACATGAAATGATTGATTCATGATATTGCAATGCAACTATGAGATGCTGAGCCGCACATGACATATTGCGACGCAATTGCAGTCAACGCAACGCAATTGTAGTTGACCATAGTTGACCAACATTGAATTTGTGTAGACTCTTGTTTTAGATGCATATTTGGTTTCTTAGATAGTAATAAATGCCATTGTCCTGACCCATGTGTGTTAATTCTTGTTTTTGCATGTGCAAAGACGTTTAGTGCCCATATACACGTGGGAGTTCAGACCAGCCACCTACACCTTTAGAGATCGATTGAGTGACAAGGAGAGACAATGGTTGATGCGACTGGGATTATACTATGTCACATACATGCCCATTATTCGGGCAAACAGGGGCTTATTGACAACACTTTGTGAGTGGTGGCACTCAGAGACCTATTCATTTCAGCTTCCTATAGGAGAGGCCACAGTTACCCTGGAGGATTTTTATCGCATTTTGTGCATCTCGATCAGTGGGGAGAGGGTGGTATATGATCCGCACCGAGGGCGACAGGCCCTAGCAGAGATGTACGAGGATGCCGGTGGTGGTGGTCTAGGCATTCATAAGAATGAGATCGAATGGGATGTTGTGGCTGACCAATTTCCATGGTGGGATACCATGTTGATGACACTGATTGTTAGAGTGTTGATGCCGGATTATCATGGCCACCAGTTTTCGATTGGATGGGGAGAGGTACTAGTTCATATGCAGGGTCAGAGGATAGTTTTTTGCCTGGGGGCCTTGTCTATTGGCCATGGTATATCATCAGCTTCATGAGGTAGTGTATCATGAGGGATAGAGTATCAACTTTGGGACCACACTACTGATGATCTAGGCATGGGAGCACATTCCCATTTTTTGACCACTGGTGCAAATTCAACAGTTGGGTGATGGGATGCCCTATGTTTACTTTTATGCGTGTTTAGTTAACCAGACTCATGTGGGAGATACCGGGTATTGGCTTCATCATATTGACACCTTGATTAGTTTTGTCTGGAGGCCTTATAGAGATTGTTCCCAGTGGCCTGATGATGATGGCCATTTGTCATTGTGTAGACAGTTTCGATACTTGATTGGCCGCATAGTGCAAAGCCAACGGATTATAGAGATGTACCTGACTCCTAATTACATTGTGCTAGTTAGGATTTGATATATTGCTATATTATTTTTATATTTGATTTTCTCCTAATTACATTGGTGAACCTAACTCCTTTGATCTAGCTTGCTTTTTGTAGGTTTTATTGACTTTTTGTTGCAGATCTACCATTTTTTGGACAAAACCCCAGATTTTACAAATTTCTTCATATCTTCTATATAGCTGTGAATTATTCTACAATATTTTCACAAAATCTTGTACATCATATCAGAAGGCTATAGTAGAAACATTATGGGCTTATCACCATTTTTGTAGGACTTATCGTGATTTTATGTTTTTTCATAAAATTGACTTTGTGGGTGCAAATTAGCGAATTTTTCAAAACAAATTACATTTCTATAAATCTCTTAAAAGTTTAATGGGAATCTATATTTTATAGATTTAATTTGGAGGTCAAATACAATATGAAAAAATCCAATCTTTGTTTTCTATAGGGTTTTCACAAATTTGTGTTTCTGGGTGCAAAACAAGGAATTTCTTTGACTTCTTTAGATTTCTGGTGATCATAAGGAGCTATAGTAGCAACAATATAAGTCATATATAGCATATTGGCAGAAAAAATTTCAGGTGCATTCCCTATAATCTTTCATTTCTCTTAATCATTGTTTGCAAACACATTTGGATTTGGGCTCTTAAAACAAACATTGCTTGCATTCACATCACTGAAATTGGGTTAAAAAAAAACAAGTGTCTTCCATCACACATCTTGATTTGGGATTCAAAAAGAACAAGTTCTTCCATTGTTCGCTTACACACATCTCATTTTTAATGGTCAATTAACAACTGTGAGTGTGAATCAAGTGTGTGTGTGATCAAAAACACCTCAATTGGTTTGCTTTTGCCAAACCCTTCATAGGAGGCCTTCTAGGGGATTTCATCATCCCTAGGGATGACCTCAATCGAAGTGTGAATCAAAAGACACGCTTGATTGGGAGTTAAAATCATGTCACTCTTGGCTAAGCCCCAAAGAAATTTATACCTTTGGAAAGTGAAGGTGAAGGGTGGGTTACCCCTTTCTCCTGGTTGTGTGGTAGGATTTTTCTTTCAAATCATCCCTAGTCAACCTTGTTAATCCTAGTTAAAAAACCTAATTTTCCATACCCACTTGACTATCATTAGGCTTGTTGTTGTGTATTCGAGTGTTTGTTAAATCATAACATTTAATCTTGAAAGACAACTTTATCATTGTGATCGGTGTGTTTGTTCATGCATTTACATGTGAGATCTTGTGTTTGATATTGCTCAATTCAAACTTCCAATAAACACTTTCCACATCATCCAAATCATCCAATCTTGGCATTCCATATCATATCTTAATTATCGCCATCTCCTTAATCTAATCAACATCATTTCACACCATGCCAACATTAGAAGACCTAGTACCCCAATTCCAAGATCTTGTCCAATCACTTTATCAAGCACCAAAACCCTTAGACCAATGAATTATACATAGGCTCCAAGGCCTCATCCAACAATCTCAACTTCAAACAAACCAATCACTTCAAATACAACATCTCATAGCACAAGCACAATACCTCATGGCCACTTGTCAAATCCAACAAGCACAACATCAAGTCCAAGCACCATTTCAACCTCAGCACATTCAATATCAATCCTATGAGTCACCTTCATCATCATGCCAACCTAACCCATCTACCTATCATGTCAATGCTACATCAACATATCCACCCATATCACAACAAGAACATAGGATCCCAAGTTCACCTTGGCAACAAAATCAAGAGCCTTTCAATTCTCCATCAAATCCTCACCATAAATTCAAACATTTCAAAACTAAACCTCTGACATTACCTGAATCCATCCATCCACCTACCAAAGAGTCTTCAAACACCATGCCCATTCTTATAACCCCATCATGTAGTCTCCCCTTGAGCCTATTCAAGAATCTCCCCCATTGATCCCAAGTCAACCTCCATCATGTCTCCATGTTTTTGACCATCTAGAACATGTCGAGCCTACTCAAGAGTCATCCCCTTCCACCTGATCTAATGATTCCATACCATCTCATAATCTTACCATATCCAACCCATTTGATGATCCAAACATATCCACCTCGTATCATGATCCTATTATACTACCTCTATGGCATGACCCTAGTCCATCGAAAGAACAAAGTTTTCCATTCATTACCTCATCTAATGATACCCCTCACAATCAAGATCAAGATGCCACACCCACTCCATCACATATACGCTTCCATCTCATGATACCCCTCCCAATCAAGACCAATATTTCACACCCACTCCATCACATGATACCCTTCCATCTCACGATCCCTCTCTAAATCAAGATAAAATTCTAACTTCTATTCCATGCAATGATCCCCTCCCTCTAAGTCAAGATCAAATCATCCCTTCATCTCCATGTCATGAGCCCCTTCCATCTTATAACCAAGATCAAATGATACCATCCATCCTATCCCATGATCCTACCTTAAGTCAAGATCAAAGCACCCCTTTATCTTCATGTCATGATCACAATCATCCACAAGATTCTATCACCCCTTTTCAAGGTATCCATGAACCACACACCTATAAAATGGGTTCCTCTACCTTTATTCACTCTGGTTTACTTCAAATACCTATCCTATCATCCATATCACATCCTCCCCAAAACGGACTCACATCTTGTTTCATAAACAATACATATCCATCAAGCCTTCCATCTATCCTAGGTCCTTATCCTAGTCCATCAAACCTTCCATATATCCTTGGTCCTTATCGTCCAAACCCTAGTTCATTAACCCTTCCATCCATATTGGGGCTCTACATACCTCATATCCCTAGTCAAGATCAACAAAGGTACACACCCTTGAACCTTTTCCAACATACCTACACCAACCCATCCATAATACCTTCATATCATTCATCTTTATCCACCCATCCCATTTCTCTTGGAAGCAATTTGGGTGCAAAATTTCAAAAGCTTCCATATAAAAACCCACATACATCAAAGGATCAACATGTCTCCTTGAAGAGACATGCAAAAATAAAAGAAAATCTGATCCAAATTCAAAAAAAAAAAATTCAAAGGCCACAAAGGCCCACAAATGAAAAAGAAAAATTTCAAAGGCCACAAAGGCCCATAAAGCAAAAAGAAAAAAATCAAAGGCCCATGAATAAAAAATCAAAGTCAAAAGCTATGTGGATTCCTAAAAGTCTCGTAGAAGAAATAAAATCAAAATTGGCATCCAAAATTGCTTATCCAAAAAATCCATCCAATTCTAAATATCCTTTATCACCACCATCCATTTTGGGTTCTTATATCCCAAAATCCCCATCCACTCCTCCATCTAAATCTCTAAATTCAAAAGCCACTTCTCTTCCATCACTTCACCACCCTTCAAGGTGTGTGCCAATGTTGATCTTGCCATCCTTTCCATCTATCCATCAACAAGTCTTCCAACCTCCTATCCATTATCCAACATCCATCCCCCATTATCCTCCTTTAATCCAAACCTTGGCTTAAGTCCTTAGCTTCTTCCATCATGCCAAAATTTATGAGTCTATTGCCATGGTTTATTAGGGCACATATTTGATGGATATTATCCATGAAACCTAATGCTTGAGTCCTTCCTCTATATCCCTATCCACATCCTATCTTCCATATTCCTCTTGCACCTTACACTTGGGGGAAAGTTTCATCCATCCTGTCATTCATATCCATTATCCTATTTACATTCATCCCTTACCTTTCCACCTTTGATCTTGACAAGGTTAAGGATCTTCTTGAACATCATACATCTTATCCTATACACTATCCATATCTTCCATGCCATATCCTTCACCTTATCCATATTCCACCATCCTATCTAAATGCATCCTTTCTTCCCTTCCTTGGTCTTGATGAGGAATAGGGGAAAAATACTTAGGAATTTGTGTCCATATCTTATCTACTTGATCTTGATCATCCTATTCATTAGCCTTATCCTTGCATTCTTTCGTTAAAATGTCCTGAAAAAATCCCTAAAAATCAAATATTTTGAAAATACAAAAAAATCAAAACATTTCAAAAATACAAAAAAATCAAAACAATTCAAAGACAAAAAATTTAAATATTTTGAAAATACAAAAAAAATCAAAATATCCCCAAAAACACAAAAAAATGGAAAAAAGTCCTAAAAAAGACAAAATAAATAAATCAAATAGCAACGAAAATCCAAGCAATAAAAACAATCCATCCAATCAATCATCTTCATCAAATTCATTCATCCATACATCAAATCCAAATGCAAGTCATAATCAATCCATGCCAATCAAGTCGATCAATCTTGTCAAATTATCCAATTGCATCAATGGTCTTGATCCTAATCTTATCGTAAACCAAATCAACCAATTAATCAACCAGTCAATCAATCATCCTTGTGTTGATCTAGGGATATATCATTCCCCACAATGACAACACTATCATCATCAATCAATCAATTAATCAATGGTTTACAACTTGACAGGGGCAATACCTTGTTTGTTTTTGAATTATTTGTGCATGCTTGCTTGCTTTCTTTTGTGTGTTATCATTTTATCTTGCATTTGTATCCAATCTATATCTTTCCAACTAATATTCATATCTTGTGTATGTTGGAATAGCTTTCTTCACTATCCTTTGCATCTAAGGTCATATCATACCTTTTGTGCATTAGGACTTTAATGCTCTAAGTTTACTCCTTCATACGTTTAGACAAGGTTATATTACACTGGGGCATGAGACACATCATCACCTTGGTCCTTATATCTTGGTGCATAACATCTAGTGCTATATCAAACATCATGATTGCTCACTTTCTTGCAGCATAACATATTATCCATCTCTTTATCCATCTTTTATCATTTCACCCATTTCGAGAGCATACCCACGTCCTTCCAACCCGCCTATCCTCTCGAGGGGGCATCATCATCTCATCATCATCCATTTTCCTCTTTCCATAACTTAGCTTCTTTGAAATGATGTTACTCGACACAAATCTCATCATCTTGAACATCATCTCAAAGAGGGGCAAAATGTAGACACCCAAAAATGTCCTCTTACAATACCTTATCACAACATTAGGTCATTTAGACATCTTGTAGCATGTTTTGCCTTAGGTACCCTTGTCATCATCTAATTAGTTAAATAAATCTTATTTATTTGACTAATTTTATTAATAATCCCTCCGGTCTTCTAATGTTTATTAAATAATTTATATTATTTAATTAATTAAATCATTTCTATTCATAATCTCTTTGTTCTTCTAATGTTAATTAAATAATTTATATTATTTAATTAATGAGGTCATAGATCCAACATTAATTAAATAAATAAAATATTTATTTAATTAATGAAATCTAAAATATCTTCTCACTTTCTTTCTAAAATTGAAACTCATGTGTATCTAATTAATTTATTTAATTAGATAATTCATCAATTATCCTTCTTGTCTTTTTTAGGATTTATTTCCTTTAAAAGAGAAAAACAAAATCTTTCTATCTTTTTGAATCTTATCTCATCTTGTTTTATTTCCTCTTTGATCAAATAAAGCAAAAATCAAATCTTATCAAATCTTCTTCTTTGTCCACATCGAAACTCTATAAATATGGCCTTTTACAAGCCATTTGGGATCGACTTCTTCTAGTACCCTCACTCTGTCAAAATAATTCTTCAATCTTCCATCTATCACCTCCACCCTTATCGTTATGCTGCAATATTGAGCAATCAACATTCCTCCATCAACAAACCTTCAAAATCTTGCATTCTCATGCGATGTTGAGAAGAGCAATTGAGATAAATCAAGTTTAGCGTGGATTTGGGTTTGCATTTGATTTTTATTTTGATTTTCATGCTTGCTCGTACTCTATTGTGCTAGTTAGGATTTGATATATTGCTATATTTGTTTTATATTTTATTTTCTCCTAATTACAGCCCTAACCCTAATTGTGGGTTGTCACATGCTTTTATGGCCATTGATTATAGGGAATCTTCCATCTTTCAAACTTGTCCCTCCATTCAAATTTTTAATTTCTATAAAATAGCATTTTCACCCTCATTTTGTCATCTCTAGCATCTTTGAATCTCTCACTATCCTACATATCTTGGCACACTTGCATACTTCTTGTCACTTTGCTAACATTGTTTTGTAGGTTTTTCTATTGCATGTAGGCCTTACTTTTTACTTGAATTTCATGGAATCCTTCAATATTTGCTATGCCATGTCATAGGCTTATTTTCTCACACAAAATCTGAGGGAAAACATCATTTAGAAGCAAATGGATAAGGGCTATGGAGGTGAATCATGGAGGTCTTGAGGATATTTGGTAGTATTGTTCCTTTTTTTGTTTGTTTTCTCCTTTGTGCTCCATAGTAATACTAGGGTTTCATTTCTCTTATTGGATTTAATACTAACCTAAAATTTTACCCATAGTTACAATTAGAATTCATACCAAATCCTTTAGGAATTAACCAAAAAAAAAGCCATTTTACTAGAACCAAGCATATGAAAAGGAATTCATAGAGTTTAATTAAAATAGAAATACCTGGTTCTGCTAATGGCAAGATAAGTTGGTATAAAATTAAATTCTAAAAATCATTCCCTTATCATATTCTAATATTTTACCTTCCTCAAATTCTTTGAATGTAATTTTAATTCCTTAGTGGGTTTACAAAAGTCTTATTTATGTGTGACATAGTGTATTATAGGAAGAAATTGTTGCAAGTCTCGATGTGTTTGGTGGGGTTGTCATTACTGTTGTCATTGTTTTCAACATAGTTGAGGTTGTTGCAGGTGGTATATAAGTGCTTTAGAGTACATGGAGCTATATCTATGAAGTGGTAGTTGTGTTTTTTCTAGGTTCATTTGAGAAAATTTGAGAAACAAAGAAAGCAATGTTGAAGTATGTTCTAAGTGTGCTCTGATATTGTGCTCTATATTTCTCCTATGTTGATCTTATGCCTATGAGGATCTATAAGTGTGTTCATAAGCTTCAATGGATTGTATATCCTTAGTTTTAGCTTCTGGGTTGATGGAGAGTAGAAGTTGTGTTCACCGATGTGTGAACTGGTTTGTCAAAATTATCTATTTATGGATTGGGAGATATTTTTTGTCTCCATAGTCTTTTGATTTGTGGCTTCAAATCTTGCAGATCTAGGAAATAGCTCTTTCTAATGATTTTTGTGTTTTGACAAATTTTCTTGTGATTTGGTGCTCTAGAAGACCTGCTCCAGAGCTCTAGTGTCTTTACTTGTTTGTCTCATTGGATTGGTGAAGAGTTCTCTATGAATCAAGTTTGTTGAAGTTTTTTGTAGATGTACTTTAGGTGTTCCTAGAGTTGGTGAAATGTTTGATGAAGTGTATTGAGAAATTTGTGTGTACTTCAAAGATTGTTGGTGTTTTCATTAGGTTTTTCCGACCTAGTGTTTACACGTTACATAAAGCTTTCACATCGATTTGAGAAAGTGTGTGCATGATCCAAGATGTTGTTTAGGTCCTAAATTAATTATGTAATTGGTCCTCTCACATTCTTATCCACTGCAAGAATGTTGAGTAACCGACCTAGTTTGAATTTGAATTTGAAAATGTATAGCCGACTTGGTGAATGTTTCTAAGGTAATGATGGTATAAAAGCAAGTCAAGTTGTAGAAAATTTGATATCCATGCATCATTCAATTAAAGAAAGATAATATTTTGTGAACAAGTGCGAAAAGTATAGTGTGGAAGAGCGAATCAAGGCAAGAGTACTTTATTGTGTCAGTCTTCTGATCAAGTTGTGAAGTGAGTGAAACTTCTAGTGGTGGATCTTTATCTACCTCTTTGTATTTTTTGTAGGCAGTGAGCCTCTCTTTCTTGACAATGAGTTCTAAGGTAGTGAGCCCTTAATTTGGGTAGTGATCCTTTATATCTGGGCAGTGGGCCCTCTAACAATGAGCCTTTGTATCTGATATTGCATTACTTCTATATTCTAAGTTAATATTCACCATGGTTTTTCCCTCATTGGGTTTTCCATGTAAATCTAGTGTCTTTGGTGTTTAATTTTTGTTATATGCATTTCATGATTACACTTAATAATAGATTGGTATTAAGGTGAAAAGATTAAGTTTATAAGTAAAGTTTTCGATACAACTAATTCACCCCCCTCTTAGTTGTATTGTGGATTTCAACAATTGTTATCAGAGCTCTAGTTCCTTGATCAAAAGCTTAACCGCTTGAGGTAGATCATATGACGCACAAGTTGTAGCTTCCTATTTTTGATGGAGCTATTTATAGTGATTGGAAAGAATAGATGAGGAGTTATCTGATTTCACTTAGTTTCAATACTTGGAAAGTTGTGGAGACAAAGTATGTGATACCAGCAGTCGGTCCTTCCTCTATTGATGAAGTTGTAGCTTTTGAAGAGAATAAAAGAGCAAGGTATTCCCTCTTTAGCTCTTTATCTAAAAATGAAAGAATGAAAGTTATCTCTCTGGCTATAGCTAATGAAATATGGAAAAAATTGAAAGACATTTATGAAGGGAATGAGAGGGTAAAGTTGTCAAGGAAACTAACTGCTAAGTGAAAATTTGAGAACTTGAGAATGGAAGAAGGAGAAGACATTGCAAGCTATTATCAAAGATTTGAAACTATAGCAACTGAAATCAAGAATCAAGGTGGTACCATGAAGGGTGAAGATATAATTGAAAATATCTTGATGACCTTACCAGAAAATTACAATGACAAAGTATCTGATCTTGAAGAACAATATGATCCAAAGACATTTACTAAGGATTATTTATTTGGAGTCTTGACTTCATTTGAGATGAGAAAATTTGCAAGAGATAAGGAGAAGACTGAAACAACATTTAAAGCAATGAAGATAGAAGATGATCTGGATGATTATGATACAAAAGATTTGGAAGAAAATTTCACAAGGAGATTGAAGAAAGGTACTGGTAAATACAAAAGTAAGTTTCCCTTTAAGTGTTTCAGTTGTGCAAATATTGGTCATTATGCATGAAGACAATAAAAATAATTACAAAGATAAGAAGGATAAGAAGTTCAAGAAGTTATACTATTCTAAGGAAGATGTAGGAATTTTTGATAATGCATCTAACCTTGAGGAAGATAAAGATGAATGTTTGTTTCTAGCCCTAGAAAAGAAATGAGTAAAGGAACTTGGTCTGGACAACAAGATGGATGAAGCATAAGGTACTTTGGTGACTGCTCTTCATGCCATACATGATGAATACTTTTGGGTAATTGATAGTGGATGTTCAAATCATATGACTAGAGATAAGGGTAGGTTTACTAAACTTGAGAAGTATGATGGAGGAATAGTAATGTTTGGAGATGACTTTGGTGCTAAGATTGTCAAGAAAGGAACAATTAGCTTTGATGGAAAACATAATATTGATGATTTTTATTATGTAAATGGTTTAAGGTATAATCTCTTAAGTGTTGGACAAATGTGTAGCAAAGGTTTTAAGCTTGTGTTTCAGGATAACACTTGTGAGATCAGAAAAGGATCTGAAACAATGGTAGTAGCTAGAAGAAGAACTCATGGAAACATCTATCAACTTAAAGGTGATAATGGTTAGTGGTTTGTTTCTTAGATTAGTGAGAGTTGGCTTTCGCATTGGAGGATGGAACATGTGAATTTTGATAACCTGGTTAATATCAATTCTAGGGAAGTTGTCAGAGATCTACCTAGAATCACAAAGCCTTCAAATTTAATCTATAGGAGTTGTTAGATGCGAAAGTAGAAAAGAACCAGTTTTAAAGGAAAAGATCAATCTTCTACCGAAATGATAGAATTAATCCCTACAGACCTATGTGGTCGTACAAGAATAGGAAGCCTAAGTGGTGATAGGTACTTTATGCTCTTGATTGATGATTATTCTAGGATGACATGGGTTACCTTTCTTAGATAAAAGACTCAGGATCTTGATAGATTCAAGGTGTTTAAGGAAAGAGTAAAAAATGAGGTAAACCTAAGGATTAAATTATTAAGGTTTGATAGAGATGGAGAATTTACCTCTGGTGAGTTCAATTCATTTTTTGAAGAGCATGGCATAAAAAGACATTATTCTACTCCTAGAACCCCTCAGCAAAATGGAGTTGTGGAAAGAAAGAACCGAACTATTAAATAGGCTGCCATAACTATGATGAAAGAATCACATGTTACTGATGTGTATTGGAGAGAAGCAATTAATATTTTTGTTTACATTCTTAATATATTTCAAATCAGAGGTAACAACACTAAGACTCCTTATGAGTTGTGGACTGGTAAGACTCCAACTATGAAATACTTTAATGTATTTGGTAGTAGATGTTACATTAGAAGAGATGAAGAAAATCTTGGAAATTTTGATGCTAGATGTGATGAAGGTATTTTTCTTGGATATTCAAATAACAACAAGGCTTAGAAATGTTTTAATAAGAGACTAAGAAAGATAATTGAACGTACTAATGTGAAGGTTGATGAAGCTATGTATAAAATAATGGAAATAAATTAAGTTGAACCTGATGATCCTATCTGCATGCACATACAAGAAGAAGAAAAGGAAGAGAAAGAATAGAGTGATGAAGAGGGAGAGATCCTGGAACATACACCCAAGACTCCTAAATGTGTTTAGATAAATCACCCAAAAGAACTGATAATTGGAGACAAAAGTGAAGGAGTGAAGACAAGAAGCAAAGTGGTTGAGGTAAACTTGTGTTTACTTTCTAAGATTGAACCTAAGATTGTGAATGAAGCATGCAATGATGAACGATGGATGAAAGCAATGAAAGAAGAACTACAACAAATAGAGAAGAATGAGACATGGGAACTAGTCCCTATACCTACAAACAAGAATGTAATTGGTTCAAAATGGGTATTCGGAAACGAATTGAATGAAGATGGAAAAGTGGTAAGGAATAAAGAAAGGCTGGTATGTAAAGGATACTCATAGGTTGAAGGGATAGATTTTGAAGAAAATTTTGCACCTGTAGCAAGAATGGAGGCTATTTGGATGTTCTTGGAATTTTCAGCTCATAAATACTTCAAGGTATATCAGATGGATGTCAAGTCTGCATTTCTAAATGGAGAACTAGGAGAAGTATATATGGAGCAACCAAAAGGTTTTTTAGTGTTAGACAAACCAAACATGGTTTGTAAGTTAAAAAAGGAATTATATGGACTGAAGCAAGATCCCAAAGCTTGGTATGCTAGATTAGATAGATACTTGACAAAGTAGGGATTTAGCAAAGGGTCCAAAGACAACAATCTTTACTTCAAGGTTGAGGAAGACAAGATGTTGATAATTGTGGTATATGTTGATGACATTATCTTTGGTGGAAATGAAGGTATGTGTAAGAAGTTTTCTAAAGAGTTGCAAAAGTAATTTGAAATTTCTATGATTGGTGAACTGAATTTCTTCATTGGACTTCAAGTTAATCAAAATGACAAAGGGATATTTATCTCATAATCTAAGTATGTTAAGGAATTGTTGAAAAAGTTTAGAATGGGTGACTCCAAACTAGTTTTTACCCCTATGGTAATCGGATGCAAGCTGAGTAAGGAAGATGAATCAAATAAAGTTGATCAAAGCATGTACATATCCATGATTGGTGGACTGTTGTATCTTACTACTACTAGACCTAACATTATGCATGTAGCATGTTTAGTTGAAATATTTCAACTAGAACCAAAGGAAGCACATGTTAGAGCTATGAAAAGGATATTCAGATATCTTATAGGAACCCTAGATTATGGGCTATGGTATCTTAAGGATAATGATTTCACTTTAAATGACTATACTGATGTAGATTGTGCTGGTTGTGCTGATGACTAAAAGAGTACAAGTGGTAGTGCATTTTTTCTTAGAAGAAGATTAGTTTCATGGTTGAGAAAGAAACATGATTCAGTTTCTTTATCCACTGCAGAAGCATCCTAGTGGTATTGTACTAGCATCCTACTGTACATAGGTATTGTGGATGAAGCAAACCTTGATGGACATAGGTGTGGAAAGTGATGAACTTATCTCTATATTCTATGATAATACAAGTTATATAAACATCACAAATAATCCAGTGATGCATTCTAGAACAAAGCACATATCTATCAAGTATCACTTCTTGAGGGAGAAGGTATTGTAGAATAAAGTTAGACTTGAATATGTACCTACCAAGGAACAAGTTGCAGACATATTCACTAGAGCCCTTTCGAATGATACTTTTGAGTATGTCAGAGGGAAGTTAGGGGTTTGTGCCCCTCCTTCTTTGAACTAAGTGCACATGGAGGTGTATCAGTCTAGTGGATTCACATTTCTCTTTGTTTTGGACTGATGATTGAGGTATACTCCTAAGGGGGAATAGAAAAGTACATTGTTTCAATATGTGATGTGGATATACTCCTAAGGGGGAGTGAGAAAATCTCTTTATGACAAGAATTTCCTTTGCCATTGATGTCAAAAGGGGAGAGAGATCATGTGAAAATTTTATGCTTGGTAGGTTGTCGCTTCTAAGAAGCATGTATGTTGTCTTTGATGGTTTTTCACATAATGTGTTGCCTTCGATGACAAAGGGGGAGATTGTTGCAAGTATGGATGTGTTTAGTGGTGTTGTCATTAGTTTTGACATTGATGTTAACATAGTTTAGGTTGTTGCAGATGGTATAAAAGTTCTTAGAGTACATGGAGCTATATCTATGAAGTGGTAGTTGTGTTTTTGCTAAGTTCTTTTGAGAAAATTTCAGAAACAAAGAAAGTAGTGTTGAAGTATGTTATGAGTGTGCTCTGGTATTGTGCTCTTCATTTCTCCTGTGTTGATCTACAAGTGTGTTCATAAGCTTCAATGGATTGTATATCCCAATTTTTAGCTTTTGGGTTGATGGAGAGTAGTTGTGTGAATTGGTGTGTGAGCTGGTTTGTCAGAATCATCTATTTGTGGACTAGGGGTATGTGTGGGATCATGATGGGCCAAAAAGTGGTGATATGCAAGTGATATGATGGCCCATGTGGCTGACGACTTTGTTTTAACCCAAAATTGATGAAATGAAAAGGGTTTTTAAAGGAGATTCTCAACTTTCCACTAATATAAATTATGCTTTACTTTGAATTTAATAAATAAATATTATTCATTTTCTATTTGAATTATGACTAAAGTCATGATTGATAGGCTGATTGAAAAACATCTATAGCTTTCAAATGGTATCACATTTTTTGAATACAAAACATGCGTCACATTCTATGCTTTACATACTATAGGATTTTTAAAAAAAGAATTGAATTTCATGAAGTTTTGGCCAAGTTAAGGTGGTCAGACATACGAGTTTTTATATTTTTTAAAAGTTGTAATAAAAAAATCATAATTAATTATTTACTTGGAAAAAACTTACGAAAAATTATGCATCACATCGGGACATGAGTCCTCTACTTATATCTAAAATATTATAAAAAAATATTATCATTTTATTATGGTTAGGGTGGTCAGACATACACCTACTTCATATTTTTTACCCAAAATTTAAGTACTATTGCATTGAAATTTCAAATTTTCACCAAATAGATTTTTTTTTAAAATAAACCTAGTAGTTTAGAAACTACATTCAATTTTCTACAAATTCTATTCTTACATATTTTTGAAATAATATAGATAACTTATTCATTTTTTTACCTGAAGTTTCCTAACTCTGATTTTCTAAATTTGCATCACCACTTAAGGGCTTGTTTTTTCCATGATCATACTGCACATACCCCTAGGACAAATGTTTTGGCTCCACATTATTTTGATTTGTGGCTTTAGATCTTTCAGATCTAGGAAATAACTCTTTCTAATGATTTCTATATTTTGACAAATTTTATTTGGTTTGGCACTTCAGAAGACTTTCTCTAGAGCTCGGGTGTCTTTACTAGTTGGTCCAGTTGGACTAGTGAAGAGTTCTCTGTGAATAAATTTTGTTGAATTTGTTGCGGATGTACCTAAGGTGTTCCCAAAGTTGGTGAAATATTTTATGAAGCATGTTGAGCAATCTATGTGATATTATCTTGTTGGTGATGCATGTACTTCAAATATTGTTGCTGTTTTCATTAGGTTTGGCCAACCTAGTGTCTACACATTAAATAAAGTTTTCACATCGATTTGAGAACGCATGTGTGTGATACAAGATGTTGTTTGGGTCCTAAATTAAATATGTAATTGATACTCTCACATTTTTATCCACCGTCGGAATGTTGAGTAGCCGACCTAGTTTGAATTTGGATTTGAAAGTGTATATCCAACCTTGGTGATTTGATGATGGTATAAAAGCAAGTCAAGTTGTAGGAAATTTGATATCCATCCATTAGTTGATTCGACCAAGAGAAGAGTGTGGAAAATCAAATCAAGGCAACAATACTTTATTGTGTCAATCTTTTGATCAAGTTGCAAAGTGAGTGTAACTTCTAGTTGTGGATCTTTATCTATCTCTTTTTATTTTCTATAGGTAGTGAGACTCTCTTTCTAGATAGTGAGTCCTAAGGCAGTGAGCCCTTAATCTGGGTAGTGAGGCTTTGTATCTAGGCAATGAACCCTCTGGTAGTGAGCCTTTGTATCTAGTATTGCATTACTTCTATATTGTGAGTTAATCCTCACAGTGGTTTTTCCCTCATTGGGTTTTTCACGTAAATCTGGTGTCTCTAGTGTTCACTTTATTTTATTTGCATTTCATGATTACACATAATAACAAATTGGTATTAAGGTGAAAAGATTACATTTATAAGTAATGTTTTTGATACAACTGATTCACCCCCCCTCTTAGTTGTCTTGTGCATTTCAATAGAAACTACATGCTTAAGGTGGTTCCAAGTATGTGATTTTGCTACCTTCCTTTAATTCCTTAATAATTTCACATTAATTGCACTGAAAAGAGGTACAATCATGGAAGGTTAGGGTTCACCTCACAAATTTCTTGATTTCTATGCTTTGGCTTAGTTTGAAAAGGAAACGATGCAGAAAGCTAACATGGCATACTTGTGAGTTTCCATTTTCCACCTAGGATGATGATCATTGAGCAAGTGCTGATAATTTGGTGTTAAAATACTAATTATCAATTGGGACCAAAAAATTTGACAAAATAATTTGAAAGAAAAAATATGTCATATGTTTACTTATCAAGTTCTTGAAGGTTAGGTGATCACTGGATACATGCAAAAGGGAACTCACACACAAGTACAAGGTTGAACTAATTTAGCTTAAACAAATCCATGAATAAGAAATCCATGAATAAGATCAACAATTAGAATGTTGATGCATGCAAAATCAAGAAAAAATATTCCTCAAGCAAAGATCAAGTGGGTGAACTACTCACTAGGTGAAACCACTCACAACATACAGTCCTCATTGAGCACTTTATGATCCTTTCATAACTCGTATTGATTTTTTCTTAATAACACTCAATGCTTGGAAACTTGAGAATCTAGATAAATGACAATATTTCAAAGAAACCTCAATTTGAATACTTCAACCTAAGAATACCACTAATTCAGCCAAAAGCCAAGCACTTTGGAACAAAAGACTCATTTTACCATTATCATCCCAAAAAAGAAAACAAAAAATAAAAGAGGGGGTGCATATTTTGTGAAGGGAAAATGGGGCATGTTGTGAGACCAAGAAATAACAACCATCAAAACCAATCAAAACAATAGAAAATCAATTCTCATAATGGTAATTGTATCTTGACGTTTTGTAACTCTCTCAATTATAAATAGTCAATTATATTTGATTAGGCTTATGTGTGTGCTTGTGATTTATTTTGTTACAAAAAATTCAAAGCCTAACAACTGCTTGCATTGACCTACATAATTTAGTACCTCATTTTAAGCTAACCTTCCATATTGCCTTGTTGCTAGTCAATCATCCATATCCCTAGAAAGGTTATCTCTATAATTCATCCCAAACATAGATCTACTACTAGCCAAGCATCCATAGCCTTGGTAGAGATATCCAAATGACCTAAATATTTTAATTCTCTTTGGATATTTCTTTTTATATTAATTTTCTTTATTTTTGATATTTCTATGTAAGGTCTTTTCATTTCAATTTTCTAGCAATGAATCCTACTATTAGGTTAGGAATTATAGTTGCAGAAAAAGTTACCTTTTTATTTTTCACTTAATGCAAGCAACTTCTATTTCCTAAATTTTCATAAAATTCTTTAATATGGATATTTTTATCGCAACAATAGCTTGATGATTTATATAAACTAAAGTAAACATATTCCAATCAATTTTTTGATTGCTCATAATTGAAATATTACTTCCTTTCAAAATATGATAAACATTTCCAGAATTCATGTTCTATATTTTTGACTATTTTTGAAGGTTACTAACTATTTAGCTATATCACAACATTATAGAACCACAGAAACCAAAACAATAAAAAAACCAAAGGAAAACAAAAGAAAAAATATATTTTCATATTTACAACAAGAATAGGTGACTCTCACTAGGCATAGAAATAATGCTTCAAGGATTTCCCATTGATAGGCAATGAGACATCTTCTCCAATAAGGGTTTTAAGCCTATAGGTTCTATCACCTAAGATTTTATATATCTTGTAAGTTCCAGTCCATAAATTGTCAAACTTATCATGTTTACCTTTTCATTCATGGGATTTATCCCAACATAGGACTAGGTCAGATATTCTAAAAGATTTTACTCTATCCCTCTTGTCAAACCAATGCTTGACCACACATTGATGTTTAGCAAAGTAATATATTATCTTAGAGTGCTTCTCATCCAAGTGCATCAGTTGTAGTAGCCAAGATTTTTTTGGTCATCTAATACTATATACTTGTGATCAAGTTACCAAGTAGGTAGTTTCAACTTTATAGGAAATATGGGATCCATTCCATAGACCAAATGATATGGAGAATTTCCTAATGCATATTTCATCTTGGTTCTATCGACCCAAAGAGTGAATTTCAATGGGGAATACCATTCCCTAGGATTCATTTAAATCAACTTTCTAATTATCTCTAGTAGGTTCTTATTTGAAGATTCTGCTAATTTGTTCCCTTATGTGTAATAATTAAATAAAAAATTTAACATTATACAATATCCAAATGCCCAATTGGAAAATTTCAAAGAAGAGAAAGTAGGAAAATTGTCACATACAAGTGTGTATGGTATTCCAAACCTAGTAATGATGCTTTCTTCTAAGAACTTGATTACTATCTTTGTAGGGTATTGTTTACTATGATAAGATTTTGTCCACCTGGTGTAATAATCAGTAGCTATTAATATTTACCTATAACCAATAGATGATGGCTCGATGATTTTGTTTGATATATTATGTTTGACATATGTTGACAAAGCAACGAATGGTCTAAAAGACTAGTGATATCTAAGATTATGCAGAAGGTTTGATACAAATCTGATTGTGATGTTTTTGTAACAACTAAGCGAGATTTTATGGCAATGTTTTAGGTCAATTATGGTAAGTCTGACATAAGAAATAATGCAATAGTGATGTCTTTTTCAAATAATTGTGCTAGATTTTTGAGACAATAGCAAGATTTTACAGATGTAGTGAAGACAAAAATGACAAGAGTGATTATTTTTTGTGATTGAGAATTGAGCAAAATAAGTAATAGTGACCTAATTCACAAAAAAGACTAGATGTTAAGGCAATAGTGACTAGATCTTGAATAATAGAAACTATGTTTTGAGATAGTAGCGACCTAATTCACAATAGTGATCTAGTTTTCTAATAGGTGTGAATTTGTTTCCTAATTGATGATAATTCTTTGAAAAATTTCATAAGTTTGGAATTTTTAGATCTGATGTTCAAAGTTATTTGCAAGTGATATACAACATACAAATTATGCAATAACTGACTCAATTTATAGGGGGGATATTACATAAACCTTCTTCAATAAGGTTCATTGGTCTAGCTTGAACAAGATCAATCAATTACAACCTAAGGAGTAAAGGTACATTTCTTAAAAGTAGGCATACCTCACCCCTACAAGAGTGATGTAATCCATTTCTAATGGAGGGGTCAAATTGGACATGCCAAGCTCATGTACCTCCTTGATACTCTTCGATTTTTTGCAAGAGAATGAACTCTTAAGCCTTATGCCTCAATCATAGATCAGATCTAGTAAGTAACTTCTAGGAACAATGTTATTCCCATGCAATATTATGATGGATTATTTTGAAAAACTTGGATTGGCCTTTAAGTACAATGTTTTTAATGACTCGGTGAACACCAAAGTTATACTTCAGACATGAGACACTATAGTTTGTAGTCTAGTCTGAGTAGCACATACATCTACACTATATTTTGACATGCAAGGTATAACGTCCTTAGATATGTGCTATTTACTTTCACTTCCACATGCTTTGAGGTCTCTTTGAGTTCCTCATTGTAGGATGTGTCTCAAAGTAGAACCCTCTAATAATAATAATAAAAGGATGACTTGGATTATTTTTTGTTCTTTTTTAAAACACAAATAAAAATGATATGTTCCAGCACACTCTAAATTTTATGCGAGAAAGAAATGGTGATTTTCTTTTCTTTTTCTAAAACCCAAAGAAAAATGACATGTTCTAGTACTCCATAAATTCTAATTGAAAAATAAATGGTGATTTGTTGTTGTCCTTTTAGATGCACCAAAACAAATTTGTGAGACATTCATGGCAATTTTAAACATCCAAATCTAAATGTGAGTGTTCTTTTTAACTCACTAAAATAAATATGTAATTTGTTCTCCCAATTCCACAAGCTGCAAATAAAAGATTAGTAACCTATTTTTTTTTTTTTTTATTGAAATAAGGTTACAAAAATTTGAAACAATCATGACTCTATTACCTACAATAGTGAACTTTGTTTAAGATAGAAGTGACCATGTTCAAACAATAGCGACTCTATTTAGATATTGTTAGTGATTTTTCCAGTAGAACTTGATAATTCTCTAAAGAGTTGCCACTTCTTACAATGAATAAATTGTAAGGTTAGTGTCCAACATAATTAGCTTAGGATTCTGTGATCCTTACTCCTTCACTTTTGGCTCTATTAAACCAAGGAGGGTAATCCCAAATTACATCAGCATGAGATACATCAAGTTAATAACAGATAGATTCATTATTGAGTTCAAATAAACCCATCCAACTAAAGACTTGGCATGTCCTTCAAGTGAATGATTATCTATTCGCTATGAATCAGAATATTTCCATTCCACACATAATTCATTTAATAGGGATTTTAAAAGAGTGTTGTTCTTATTTCAAGTTCAAGGCTAGGTGTACTATGTTCTCATTTTTCATGCCAGATTTTAGTGATAAATTGGCCAGTGCCTAAATAATTGGAGCAACAGAGTCAAATATGTAAGAATCTATAATACAAAAACTACCAAATTCTAGAAATAGATGAACTACCCTCATACTGCCTTGCAGGCTATGAAAGCTCCAAAATTCCCAAAAGAAACATTCACTACTTAGCAATCCTAGGAAATTTCATGCAATGTTTATACCCTCTTCAAGCATTTTAATCAACTCCTTGAGTCAAAGCTGAGAACAAGATAACATTCAAACATAACTATTTGAAGACAAATGACAACACCATTAGCATTTTCATTCGTAACTTGTAAGAAATATACATTGGAGAGTGTTTGTTTCTAAACAAAGATTCACTTCTACATCAGTAGTTTTTATAAAACTAATTTAAGACTGTTACATATAGGACATCATTCCCCAAGACCATTTTCCAGCCTATTTACCCCTATATTATTTAAGATGCATTTTCTGAGATAAGCATTCACTCGAAACCTTATTGAAACTCAAAATTCTGACCAATGTAATGAGCCCAAAAATCCCTTTTATAGACCAAGGGAGTGAGAAGCATCAAACTCAATCAAATTTAAATTTCATTTCATTTTGAGATCATCTACACCAAATTTTGAGGCATCCCCAGTTGGTTACATGTCATCATGGAAGAGTAAAAGACCAAAATTCACATGACCTGCATGTAGACACGCTAGCTCCTCATTCCAGCTGATCAAAAAAGATTCTCCACTAGCAGCCCCAACAAAAGCATGCATATACCCCAGCACTAGGGAACTCAACATCTCTCCTATACACCAGCCCAAAAAATTTCCACATCAGCACTAGAAATAAGAAATCACATGAACACTAAATAGGACAATCATGACAAAGGGGCTATGGTGTCATCAAAAACAAAAATGGGACATAGTCATCACTCTGAGTCATTAGCCTCATAGGACACTAGCCCATGCCTTTCTCGTGGTGGAACTGGAGGAACCATCACCACCACCTCATCAGAATCATTAGATGGTACCAGAGAGAGGGGATAATAATCACCCTCTAAGTTAGTGTCACCCTCATTATCTAAAGGGCTATCAAAAAGATTGTTGGAATAACTGAGCCTCCCTACATAAAGCTTATGATACTTGCACCTTTTCTTTGTCTTCTTTTCATACCCCACCAACTCCTTATCTTTGAACATAACCAATTCTTCTGAAACTATTCGATTCCTTAGGCGGTAATTGTTCTTAACACCATACTTCATAAACTTTATGCATCCTCTTCTATCCTTTGGTGTATCAGGAGCTCCCTGCATATCATCTTCATCCTCTTGAGTACTCTTCTCAGACTCGAGCAAGCTTAGTCTTCTAGACCTCCAGATTGGACTAACAGACTCCTCAAAATTATTCATTTTCTCATAAAGCACCAGCCAATTCCATTTTTTGACTCAAACTCAATGCAATTTATAAATGAAGAGTATGGCAATCATTCCTCCTTATAAGGAGCCATGCAAGTATGCCAACCATTAATTTTTCAAAGAAATCTTGTGCATGCGGGTTGATAACATTCTACCTTGATCCCCATTAATCTTGACTATTGATCATAATTTAAAAATGCATCAATGGGTAGATTACCATATAACCATTCATAATTGAGTTTTACTTGTGCTTTAATGCCTCATTTAAAATAGAAAAACACTGAGTAGATAATAATCCACTCAATACTTAGCATCAATAAAAGCCATCTTGCTAGAAATACCCACTCGCCCGTGGGAAATATTTCACTTTTGCTTCTCCTTGTAAAAAACCACAAGGATTGATCTAGATGTTATCTCAGAATATATGGTCATACACTACCATGCTTTATTACTACCCATTCCACACATATCACAGGCTAATAGAATTGATGGCTGAGACTTCAAGCATGCACTTAAAAGAAAAAAAGATTAAAAAAGAGAATTTTATAAATAATATGCTTTCAGCCAAATTTGGAAGCATTCCATTTTCATTAGAAACCAGTCAAGCCTATTTAGAAAGTCCATATGACAAATGCCCGCTTGCCCATTAAAAGACACGGGACATAGTCAGAGCCCACATGGGATGGTGGGGAGTAGCTAAGATATAGCCATATGACCAATCATCAACCATTGAAATCAATCCACTCAGAACAAAATTCAATCACCAAATCCAATTGGTCATCATGAATAGACAGGTGTTGCATTGCCTGCTAGCCCGTAAAACTGCAGATGAATGGGGGCATGGGGAAAAACCCAAATGAGAACACATGTTTCACCACATACCATTTATCACTCCTCGAACAACCTATACCACCTTGTGAAGGAACAAATTTACCTTTAGAAAATACCACATGGCCATCGCCTGCAATCTTGTGCCATTAAAATAATACAAAATGAAACAAGATGAGCTCATGAGGAGTGGCACAGATATGACCACGTCATTAGTCCATCAGCCATCGATCCTCTTTGAAAAATTCCAGTCATCCTTACCAAAAGGATTGGGCCCACCATTATACCCTACATGTGGCTGAAGCCCGCCAACCCATATGCATAAAATACGAAATAATAATTCAACATGAGCATATGGGGAATGGTCCAGATTGATTCAATTGATGAAATGGCCCATAGGAAGCTCTATCCTATGTATGCCACAAAATTTATTCATAAAAAAGGGGCATGACTAGGTAGAAGAGATAACGACCCATAACAAAGGCTAAGGATTTTAAAATTTTCTTTAAATTAAGCCTTTGATTTTTAATATCAGGAAAGACATGAGATACCCGTCAACCTAAGACAATAGGTTGGTAAATCAATGATTTTGATGGCACAAGTGACAATTTAAGTGACTGGGAACCAGAAAGACAGGTCAATATAAAATTAAAATGACTAAGGGTTTTTAGAATAAGATTTGAAAGTTTTTACAAGTATAAAACCCTATCACAATGATGGGAAAATTGACCTTACATCAAGTACAAAGGACCAAACTAGAATTTTCACAATTTTTTCATGATAGAACCAAGAAATTTTTTGGGGTTCCATTAGTGGCTCTTATTGGGGACACATGCCTCTCGTAAGCATGGTGAGATCCTAGAATCAAAGGCTGAAGCAGAGCAGACACAAAAGGAAAAAATAGGACAAACAGGAAACAAACAAAAAGAAACAAACTATTTACAAAGTATACAGAGACCCAAAAGGCTAGAAACAAGTGATCCAACCTCCACTCTGCCAAAAACCTTCATGTGAGACACAAATTTTTACATTGCATCATTCAATATAATCTAGCTTTTCTCTCCCTACTAGTGGCACCAGGCCACTAAACATGGGGCCCATTCCTACCCCTATCAAAAACCAACCTATTGAAGGAACTAATTTCCTTCAATCCATATGTACCTCTTCAATACCACTGCAATAAGTACAAGCTTACTCTCATAAGTAAAATTTTGTCACCACTGAAACGCATCTGATTACCAACATTGTTACTGACATTTATCACAACTTTCATAAGTATACCACTGCCAGTATAATCTTTGTCATTCTTTATTGTATAATCAGTTATAAAATGCAAGCTTTCATCACCACATGACAATATGTGTTATATTCATCATATGAAAAAGGCTCATGTTGCAAGTAACATTTTTTACTATTCATTTCATTGTCATGCTTCATAATGTTGAGAAATCTTGGTCATCTTAGATAAGTATCTAAGATCTATAGTGCCTTCAATAACTTTAATTTCAATTAGATTGCCTCAAAAACATGTACAACTATGTCACAAAGTAGAATCAGACATAGTTCATTTCCCATATTAATCACTTTGAGAGAAACTTATGCAAATTCAGTTTCAACAACAAACATTAACAGATTCTAACCAAGAAACATGAAACATGAAAGATGGGATAAAACACGTAGATTTACATGGGGAAAACCCTTTCGGGTAAAAAACCCCACTCTAAAAGCCTAGATCGCCATTGTATTATTCATGCAATAGAATAGTTACAAATACAAATCAAGCACTAAGTCTTTATAGAGATTACATCTTATTTCATTTTGGAGATAGATTGGTAGCAACCCTGTGATAAGAGTTTCCTTCTCTCCTTTATACACTTCTCTGATGAACCTCTAAGTCCATTACAACCTTTGCACTATTACAATACTCTCACACAGTATATAGAGCAAATTCATAGAGAGAGGTTTCACAATTGAATCACAAAGAGAGGGCAGAGTCACCTCTTAGAACAATATACTCATCCTCCAACTTCCATCACTGAGCATACAGAGAGAGTTCCATTATTTTAACATTCTCAAATAGTTTTTTGATCTCCCAATGGTCATAATAGTTGAATTGCCAATCGTTTACATTCTACTTCTCCCATTTTTTCCACAACCAACCACATAGGATAGTCATTCGGTCAGCCAATTCAATGTCCTTCGTCCAGCCAGATAAATTCAAACACCCACCACTCTACCATAGCCAAGACACATCACCCTCGCAGCGCGGCGGTGACTACACCCCACCACCATAGGCTCCTCCAATTCATATCACCGTGTGATGGTATACCATGCTACCGCTCGCTAGGTTAAAGGTTCCCACTATATGGTGGTATCATCGTGCTATCACCAGATAGTCACAAGGCTCTCGTGGTATGGCGATATACTGCACTACTGCTCGACTGTGAAAAGGTTTCAGTGGTATGGTGGTATACATCGCACTATCGCATCTTAGCCAAAAAGCTCTTGCGGTATGGTAGTAACTACGTTATCGCACCTCTCTCACCATATTACCTGGTGATATAGCGGTACAAGCATGAACGTAACAATTATGCAATTCAGCTAGCCATCTCAGTAGTCACACCAACATTTCTCTCTTAGAGTTTTAGGCTAGTGGGATTGAGGCACACAATTCCAACAGATAAAAACACCTTCCAACTGAACTAGAAATTGAAAATATTCAGACTCTTCCAAGTAATTGGCTCCATGATATTCAATTCTTCCTACAACACCTATTTCAAATGTAAAATATTCATAGGAAAATCCCTCAAGGATTTTATCAATGTGCTCCTTTGTTGGTTCAAAACCACTTTCCAACCATGTGTGACATACATAATTATAATTATCATCAAAGAGTGGATTATGCATGTACCAATGAGAATCACCATTTTTATCAATTGATGAATCTGGAGGCTCATCAAAATAATGGATTTCCTATTATATTTATTTTTGACATAAGAGCCTCAGTCTCCTCAGCAGGAAGGTCCAAATCCATCAAATCATCCTCACATTTAGAATTATTGTAATCAATGTCCTTATTAGCATAATCACAATCAGCCCTGAACTCATAGTAACCAATACTATCTTTCATTTCATCCTCTAATTGTTCAATACACATATCTAAAATTTCTATCATATCCACATGATATGAGATATCATGGTCAAAAGACTTTTCCAACTCCATAGCACTATCAGCCGAAACTAGTAGCATCTGATTACTCAGAGTCTCATCATTATCAACATGTTTCTTATCTGTAATAAGTTATTTTATCACCTCTTCCTGAGGGCAATCACAATCAAGAGAGAATTGACTATACTCAAAATCATCATCACTACTATAACAAGAAGACTCATCAATATTGCAAATATGTTCATACTTTTCAGACTGAATAGTCAGTATTATGTCATCCATAGGACCATTAGTATTGGAATCTTCAAAAAAATTAGAACTACTCACTTCATTAGTTTCACTATGGCCAACATTTCAACCTCTGATATGCTCTCTTCTTCTTCATGTGACATCTCATTATTTGACTCATATGAGGCAACAAAATCATTATCATAGTGGGTTGAAAACATAATAGCTTGTTGATAGTCATCTCTAATCTATTCAAAGAGATAATTATTCACACACCTAGTCAAACCTAATAGGCTTCAACTCCTTCAGTAAAGCACTCAAACTTGGTTTATAAGATTCATAAAATAAATCAATGCAGACAGAGTTTTTAGGTCTATGACATTTATGAATTTTAGCTAGAGTATCCATAAATCTTGCATAGAGATCATATGATGATTGTCCTTTGAGTTTTCTTATGCAAGAGAGGCCTTGAAAAGAGGTTGTATGATCACAACTACATATAGCTTCTTGACAATGTGTTTGGATCTCTTTGTGATTATCATTATGGGGTGATGTGTAACCTGAAACAATAGTGGTGTAAGTGTTTTGACCTTTATTTTCAATTTCTATCTTACACCTCTCATCAACATTTGGTGTCTCGGGGAAACAAACATTTGTAGCCAAAAAATTGCTTAGTATTCCACATTTTTGGTTATTTTCAATATTCATAGTTATCTCGTATGCCTGATGCAAAGTCTTAGGATATTTGTCTCTCAATAGATAGCTCATCTTTCTATCAAAATATCCTAAATAAACAACTAAACATACTTCATCACTTAATCCCATGGAACCATGAATATCCCTCAATGTTTTAGAAAATATTCGGTTGAATGTTGGAACTAGCTCATCATCCTCCTTTTCAATGCTCATAAACTTATTGAGCAAAGCACTAGCACTAACCCTTTCACCAAATTTCTATATGAATACTACTTTGAACTCTTCCCAAGAGTTGATAGAGCATGTTGGTAAATCAAAGAACCGATCTCTTGAATCTACTTTTAGAGACTGCACAAACAACCTCATGATTACATCCTCATGATCTATCTCAAAGTCATCTATCAAATTATTCAATTCCTACAAATTCTTACCCGATGATTCACACTTTGTAACATTGAACTTAGGTAGCCTATCTCTGATGTCAGATGGATTAACATTTGGGTAACCACTAATACCATTGAAATTTATTGCTCTATGTCTTCCAATGCTAAAATTTCTTTTATTACATGGAAAGGGCTGCATATTAGGATGCATAGGTTGATAATACATTTTCATAAACCCTTAACAACCTTCTCAAACCAACCTTGTAGTTAAAAAGTATCTTGAATATATTTTACAACATGACCTTAAGCATTCATAATGCATCAGTTTGTCTCAACTTGCTTAAGACCATCTAAATGAGTTTCTTCAAAAGTACAACATACTTCACCTCGTAATACAGGTTACAAAATAATAACATATAAGTATGTAAACCATTTTCCTCTTATTCCCTTTTCTTTAGTGCTTATCCTCACTTAATAGGGACACAATATTTTCAAGATATTTTAAATGTGGTTTTCATATATAGATTTATGCCTTCAAAATATGGAGAATACTTGGATATGTTGCAGATACTTTATATTCTTTTTCCTAACTGGAAATCTTTGTATATTTGAAATATTCTTCACATTTTCCTTAGGTTCTTGAGATAGAGTCACTACCTCTCTTTATAGAGGACTGAACTTCAAGCATTATGAAGTTCCTTTAAGTATGAATTTATTTTTGGGTCTTCCTCCACAACAAAGTCACACAAATTCTTTGTGTTTCTGCAACAACAAACTCACTTCCAAGTTTAAAATATTAATATATGAAAAAGTTGTTCATATTCACCAAGAGCTTGACTCTATAATTCATAGTCTGCAACTAGAGAATTCAAAGTTGTCCCCAATAGAGTCACCATTTCTATTGGTGATTTTTCTAGTAGAACCTGACAATTCTCTAAAGAGTTACCACTTCTTATAATGAAGAAATTGTAAGGTTAGTGGCCAATGCAACAAGCTTAGGATTTAGTGATCCTTACTCCAATTTTGGCTCTATTAAACTAGGTAGGGTAATCCAAAATTACATGAGCATGAGATACATCAAGTTAATAATAGATAGATTCATTATTGAGTGCAAATAAACCCATCTCACTAAAGACTTGGCATGTCCTTCAAGTGAATGATTCTCTATTCGCTATGAATCAAAGAAATTCCATTCCACACACAATTCATTTAACAGGGATTTAAAAAGAGTGTTCTTCTTATTTCAAATTCAAGGCTAGGTGTGCTATGTTCTCATTTTTCATGCCAAATTTTAGTGATAAATCGGCCAGTGCCTAAATAATTGGAGCAATAGAGTCAAATATGTAAGAATATATAATACACAAACTACCAAATTCTAGAAGTAGATGAACTACCCTCATACTACCTTGTAGGCTATGAAAACTCAAAAATTCCCAAAGAAAACATTCACTACTTAGCAATCCTGGGCAATTTCGTGCAAAGTTTATACCCTCTTCAAGCATTTTAATCTTCTCCTTGAGTCAAAGCTGAGAATAGGATAACACATTCAAACATAACTATTTGAAGACAAATGACAACACCATTAGCATTTTCATTCATAGGAGAGTGTTTGTTTCCAAACAAATATTCGCTTCTACATCAGTAGTTTGTATAAAACTAATTTAAGACTGTTACATACAAGACATCATTCCCCAAGACCATTTTCCAACCTATTTACCCCTATACTATTTAAGATGTCTTTTTTGAGATAAGAATTCACCTGAAACCTTATTGAAACTCAAAAGTCCGACCATGTAATGAGCCTAGAAATCCCCTTTATAGAACAAGGGAGCGACAAGCGTCAGGCTCAACCACCTTTACATTTCAATTCATTTTGAGATTATCTACACCAAATTTTGAGGTGTCCCCAGTCGGTTACATGCCATAATGGAAGAGTAAAAGACCAACATTCACATGACCTACATGTAAAAACACCAACTCCTCATTCCAACTGATAAAAAATATTCTCCACTAGCAGCCCCAGCAAAAAAATATGTATACCGCAACACTAGGGAACTCGGCATCTCTCATATACACAAGCCCAAAAAATTTCCACATTAGCACTAGAAACAAGAAATCACATGAATGATGAATAGGAAAATCCTGACAAAGGGGCTATAGTTTCATCAAAAACAAAAATGGGACATAGTCATCACTCTGAGTCATTAGCCTCAGAGGATAATAGCCCATGCTTTGCTCATGGTGGAACTAGAGGAACTATCACCACCACCTTATTGGAATCATCAGATGGTACCAGAGAGAGTGGATAATAATCACCCTCTAAGTTAGTGTCACCCTCATTGTCTAAAGGGCTATCAGAAAGCTCACTGGAATAACTGAGCCTCCCGAGATAAACCTTATGATACTTGCACCTTTTCTTTGTCTTCTTTTCATACCCCACCAACTCCTTGCCTTTGAACTTGACCAATTCTTCTAAAATTGTTCAGTTCCTTAGGTAGTAATTGCTCTTAACACCATACTTCATAAATTTTTTGCATCCTCTTCTATCCTTTGGTGTATCAGGATCTCCCTACATATCATCTTCATCCTCTTGAGTACTCTTTTCAAACTCAAGGAAGCTTAGTCTTCTAGACCTCTGGATTGGCCTAACATACTCCTCAGACTTATAAATTTTCTTAGAAAGCACCAACCAATTATGTTTTCTAACTCAAAATCGATGCAATTTATGAATGAAGAGTATGGAAATCAGTCTTCCTTATAACAATCCATGCAAGTGTACCAACCATTAAATTTTCAAATAAAGCTTTTGTGTGCGAGTTGACAACAATCTACCTTGATCCCCATTAATCCTGACCATTGATCATGATTTAAAAATTCATCAACATGTAGATTACAATATAACCACTCATAATTGAGTTTTACTTGTGCTTTAATACCTCTTTTAAAATAGAAAACCACAGAGTAGATAAACATCCACTCAGTACTTTGCATCAATAAAAGCCATCTTTCTAGAAATACCTGCTCGCCTGTGGGAAACATTTCAATTTTTCTTCTCCTTGTCAAAAACCATGTGGATTGATCTAGATCTGATCTTAGAATATTAGTTCATACACTTCCATGCTTTATTACTACCCATTCCACACATATCATAGGCTGACAGAATTGATGATTGAGAATTCAAGCATGCGCTTTAAAGAACAAAGCTAAAAAAAGGTGCATTTTATAAATAATATCCCTTTGGCCAAATTTGGAAGAATTCCATCTTCATTAGAAATCGATCAAGCCTATTTAGAAAGTCCATATGGTGAATGCCTACTTGCCCATTAAAATAAAAAGGACACAATCAGGGCCCACATGGGATGGTGGGGAGTAGCTAAGATTCAGCCATGTCACCAATCATCAACCGTTGAAATCAATTGCCTTAGAACAAAACTCAATCACCAAATCCAATCAATCATCACGAACTGACAAGTGTCACATTGCCGGCTAGACCATAAGACTATCCCTTCATACAACTATAGATGAATGGGGGCATGTGGAAAATCCCAAATGAGAACACCTATTGCACCACATACTATTGATCACTCCTCAAACAACCTATACTGCCTTGTGAAGGAATAGATTTACCTTTATAAAATACCACATGGCCATCACCTACCAGCCCGTGCTATTAAAATAATACAAAATGAAATAAGATGGGCTCACGAGGAGTGGCACAAATATGACCACATCATCATTCCATCAGCCGTTGATCCTCTTTGAAAAATGCTAGTCATCCTTACCAAAAGGATTGGGCCACCATTATACCCTACATGTGGCTAAAGCCCGCCAGCTCATATGGATAAAATAAGAAATAATAATTCAACATGGGCATATAGGGAACGGTCTGAATTGATTCAATTGATCAAATCGCCCATACAAAGCTCTATCCTATACATGCCACAAAATTTATTCATAAAAAAAGGGGCATGACTAGGTAGATGAGATAATGACCCATAACAAAGGCTAAGGATTTTAAAATTTTCTTTAGATTAAGCCTTCGACCTTTAATATCAGAAAAGACATGAGATACCTGTCAACCTAAGACAAGGGGCTGGTAAATTAATGATTCTGATGGCACAAGTGACAACTTAAGTGACTAGGAACCAGAAAGATAGGTCAATATAAAATTAAAATGGCCAAGGGTTTTTAGAATAAGATTTGAATTTTCTTACAAATATAAAACCCTGTCACAATGATGGGAACAATGACCTTACATCAAGCACAAAGGACCAAACTAGACTTTTCACAATATTTTTATGATAAAACCAATAATTTTTTTGGGGTTCCATTAGATACAATAGTAGCCCTATTATGAGATGACCACAACTTGATTCTATAATAGAAATATTTTTTGGATATAATAGTGACCTTGTTCAAAAATAGTACCGACCCTATTAATGATTAAGAATTCTATAAAATATGATCACACTCCAAAAACCTACAACTTATGAAAAACTTGATAAAAATGTTACATTAGGGAGATGGGTCCCATTAGACATGCCATTTAATGTAAGGTGAAAATATGGTATTAGTAACAACAATTGAATTCAAGCAAAGAATCCAAAAAATAAAGGATAGAATCCACTTACCAATGTGATCAAGATTGCTAAACAAATGAATTCGAACAAAGGATTAGATCACTAAATCAAAACAAATGAATATAAAGGATAAAATCCATTTACCAATGTGATCAAGATTGTTAAACAAATTAATTTGAACAAAGGATTAGATCACTAAGTCAAAACAAATGAATTCAAAAGCATGAAAAGACCTTACTGGTGCAGGAGCACCTTATCAAGTTCAAGCCACCATTGGCCCTAGTTGGGAATTTAATCTTTGTAAAGTGTAATAAGACCTTCTAAGGTCATTTTATATGTATTATAGTCATTTTTGGTCATTAGAATAAGATAGGGTGAATATTGCAAAAGGATGTAAAAAGTTGTCAAAATGTTACAAAATTGCAAAGGTAAGGAATAGGAAGACTCAAATGGGTAGTTGAATAGTTGGAATTCATTGTGAAAGGTTATTTAGGCTTTAAAAATTGTATGGTCGATTCCTAGCAAGGGGAGAGGGGGATAGATGAAAAACGAAGATGATGTATTGAAGTTGGTGTGAAAAATGAATAAAGAACTCAGTTTTTAATGTCCAGTTCCATGTTCTATTGCATGGTACAGTTATTATGGATTTCTTCATGGCCTAAAATCAGTTTGAATTTAATATATTATGAATCTACTTTGTTTTTGTTTTTGGTTGGTCTTGTTTCATTGAGTATAATGAAAGTTATGATCATTTCTTTAAAAATTGCTAGAATGTTGTCCTAGGGTTTCTAGTTTTGGGAAAAACACCATAAATCTTAATTTCACAATTGGAGTTTGCTAAAATGTGGAGGGAATGTCTGTAATAAGGTCCTCTAAATTCTCACTGGAGCGATTTTCCTAATTCATTGATTTGTGAAAGTTATAGGTGATTGTTTCTTGCATTGGCATGCATATTTGCCTATTTAGGCCTAATTATTTACAAAGAAGTGAGAACAACATCCATGTGTTCCAAAACAAGTGTACTTGAAAATGAGATATGTTTTGTAAACCCCAAAAGGGTGTTCAAAAAGGTAAATACATTTTGGTTGTGAAGTTTTCATGAAAGGTTATGACAAGAAGAGTCTTGTGGAAGGGCTACTAGCTTGAGGGCAATTTATAAGTCAAATTGCAAAATATGAATTTTTGGTGACCATGAATGGTCTTTTAATGTTTAATTTATTATCCTAAGCATGTTCAAGGGGTTATTTTGTAGATTTTATGGTTTTAAGTCAATTTGGGAGTTTGTAATCATCATGAGCCTTATCAATGTTGAAGAGAGATTGGGTCATAGCCCATTGTTGTGAAATATGTTTCCATAATGCTGAGTTTAGTCCTCCTACCATTGCATCAAATTGGTATCAGAGCTCAGAAATTCTGGGCAAAATGATTTGGAAGTGTGTGTTTGTGTGTTGTGTTTGTGCAGGTTGAAGATAGAACCTGGTTGCCAAAAGACTAGGTAGAGGAAAAGAAAAGAGACCTAGGTGAGGCAAAGACAAGTGGAAGCAAGGTGAAAGAGACTTGCTTGAGAAATAAAATGGATTGATTTAGGAGAGTAGTGAATGGTAGTTTGCGGGGTAAAGAGGTACCAAATATGAAGCAATAAAAGAGAAGGGAAGGTGAGAAGAAGAGAAAAGATGAGAAGGCAAAAAGAGAAATGAGAAAGAAGGAAATAAGGCAAGCCTTGGAAGAAATGAAAAAAATAATAATGGAACTTGAGGAGAAAGAAAAACAAGAAATTAGCTGGAATTTACCCTTAGGGAGGATGGTTACATGGCTCATCAAGAAAATTATCCAAAGAAGAAGAAAACAAGCAAGGAAAGCAGTAATAGAGGAAGAGGTAAAGTTTGAGTCCAATGTTCAAGATGCGCAAGGTGAGAACCATGATGCTAAAATTTATTTATTTGATGTTGATCAAGTTGTTAAGATTAATGATATGGTTGTTGTTGATAACCAAGTGGTTGATGAAATTGTTGATGATAATATTGCTTATGAAAGGGATGAAATTGTTAAGGTTGATGATGAGGTTGATGTTGAGAATCAAGTTGTGGCTAATATTGAAGTTTTTGATGAGGTGGTTGATAAGGATGGTAGGTGGTTGATGTGGTTATGTGGCAGAAGTCTCAAGGACAGTTTGAGAGACAAGACAGAGATTTCATGAATAATATTGATACTACTCAAAAAAAATTTGTGAATGAAGCTGTTAATGTGTTTATTCTAGTATAGGTATCTAAAAAGGAACATTGGAAGAGGTGGTCCTTTCCATTTGATAGGCTCAGATGCCTAAGCAAGAGAATGGGCAGACGAAGAGTGAAGATGAAGCAAGATGTCGATGAAAGTTCAAGAGATGGTGCATATTTTCAGTACCTAATTAATTGGAAGGGTACACCTGATGAATTCAACATTTGGAAACCAAGGAATATTGAGATCAAGCATGGTTGCAACATGGCCCCCACTCAAGGGGACTTGAGTTTCTTTTTCATGGGGGAGTTTGGTGTAAGAGCACCTTATCAATTTCAAGCCACCATTGGCCCAAGTTGGAAATTTCATCTTTTTAAAGTGTAATAAGACCTTCTAAGGTCATTTTATATGTATTATAGTCATTTTTGGTCATTAGAATAAGATAGGGTGAATATTGAAAAAGGATGTCAAAAGTTGTCAAAATGTTGCAAAATTGCAAAGGTAAGGAATAGGAAAGACTCAAATGGGTAGTTGAATAGTTGGAATTCATTGTGAAAGGTTATTTAGGCTTTAAAAATCATTGTATGGTCGAATCCTAGCAAGGGGAGAGGGGGATAGATGAAAAATGAAGATGATGTATTGAAGTTGGTGTGAAAAATGAATGAAGAACTCAGTTTTTAACATCCAGTTCCCTATTATATTGCATGATATAGTTAGTATGACCCTCTTCATGACCTGAAATCAATTGGAATAAAAATTATTATGAATCTACTTTGTTTTGGTTTTTTTTGGTCTTTCTTCATTAAGTATAATGAAAGTTATGATCATTTCTTTGAAACTGCCAGAATGTTATCCCAGGGTTTCCAGTTTTGAGAAAATTGCCATAAATCTTAATTACACCATTGGAGTTTACTAAAACTTGGAGGGAATGTTTTTAATAAGGTCCTATAAAGTCTCACCAGAGTGATTGGCCTAATTCATTGATTTGTGAAAGTGATAGGTGAATGTTTCTTGCATTGGCATGCATATTTGTCTATTGAGGCCTAATTAGTAACATAGAAGTAAGGACAATAGGCATGTGTTCCAAAACAAGTGTACTTGAAAATTATATATGTTTTGTAAACCCCAAAAGAGTATTCAAAAAGTTAAGGACATTTTGGTTGTGCATTCTTCATGAAAAGTTATGACAAGAAGAGTCTTGTGGAAGGGCTACTAGCTTGAGCGAAGTTTATAAGTCAAATTGCAAAGTATGAATACTTGGTTACCATGAATGCTATTTTTATGTTTGATTTATTATCCTAAGCATGTTCAAGGGGTTGGTTTTCAGAGTTTCTGATTTTTAGTCAAGTTGGGAGTTTGTAACCATGATGAGCCTTGTCAATGTTGAAGAGAGATTGGGTCATAGCCCATTGTTGTGAAATATGTTTCCATGTTGAGTTTAGTCCTCCTACCATTGCATCACTTACCAATCCCATTGTTGAGTAACTTTAGTTAAAATGCATGTTGGATTGATTCAACTCTAAGCCTCCATGATAGTGTGCAAAAGCTTTAATTCGTGATGACCTAGATGCTATGATAAGTTTTCAATTTCTCAAGAACCAAATTAACATGAATTTGCTATGAAAATTATAGGCCATGAATGAGAAGGATGAAGGGTGATTTTATAGATTTCAGGATATTAAGTCAATGATCTAGATTAAGAGGTGTTGAATTAAGATCAAAGGCTAAGAATTAATGAGAGGAATTGATTGCCCAATTAACTAACTGCAACTGGTTGCATGATTCTAGTTAACTAGTTGCATGAAATATTGATTGAACTATTAAGAGAAGTGATTGATCAAAAGAGTGGTCAATCAATATTAGTTGACAAGAAGAGAGTTTCAGTTGAGACTTGAGGGAATAATACATTATATAATTAATTAATTGTTGGAGGAACGTGCAAGATAAGATTGAGATAGAAGATGAGTTTTATTTTTGCATAATAATATAATTAATTAAAGTAATCAATTAACCTAGGAATGTGCAAAGATAATATTGATTAATAAATCAATTTTTATTTATTAATGGATGATGTCTTAGATTAGTTAAGTCAAGATATTTTGAGGGAAGTTATGGTAATTAAATAATTAAAGATAATTATTTAATATAAAAAGGCCTGGGTTGATATTTAATTAAATAATTGATTAGTAACTATTTTATTTAAAATACAAGAATAAGTTAAGCTAGTGACATTATTAAATAATTATTGTTTATTTAATTTATTAGGAGGAATGGGGTTAAATTAGATATAAAATAGTGAATCATGAATCAATTAAACAATTCAAGATTATTTAATTAATAGAGGAAAATAAGATTAAATTATAGAAATGATATTAAAAATAGATTAAAGATGTTAATGATGCCAATAATGGAAAAATATAGTTTCTGGATGTGCAATGTTCGTTTAGGAATTTTTAAATGTCTGCACATATTTTAATTTATTTTTGGAAATTCAAATATTAAAAAATCAAAGAAAGGATTTAATATTTTTCCTCCAAAATTTTGATCTTTGGAAAGGAGGGATTTGGTCTAGGGCACCCTACGCCCTAGACCACTTATGTTAGCCCCAAATTTAAATATTTTGGTGTCAGTAATTTATTATTTGGACTTCAAATTCTAATTGCGAGATATTGGGATTTAATTTTCAATAAACTCGAATAATTGCATATAAATACATAGTCATTTTATCATTTGATATCCTAGAGGCTAAAAAGTAGATGCTATGGAGAAAAATGGAAGATCTTCAAATTAGTCATTATTAGTTAAGGATAGAACTATCAATATTATTTTAACACTTTTTCATTAAAGCATCATGCCATGTTTGATTTTGTTATCATTAATGAGGTGTCATTGATGTCAACAGTACTTGATGGATGTCAAATATTATGAAGGATGTTTATCAAAGAGTTAATTTGCAAAATATTTTTTGTTGTGTCTACACCGATAGTTTCAGCACATAGTGCCCTTTGGTAATTTGCTTTGAATTTTTTTTCCCATATAGATTTACTTCTATGATTCTAATATGTTTTTCATGGATATCACTAGCATCTTAAGTCAAAATGTTAGTTGATTTGGCTAAGTGGTTCAAAAGTTGCAAGTAATAGAAGATCAACATCTATGGTCTACACAATTTTTTGTGTATTCGTTATGACAAGTAACTGGTTCACATTTCTCTGGGGATTTGAGTTAGTCCTTGTGGTTTTGGGAGAATGTTTATAGGTATTATTGCATTGGATTTTCTAGTTTGTGTGACATTTTTTGGTCCATGTATTCTATGGTGATGATCAATTTGAGTATTTTTCTTTTAGGTCCTATGGTTGGCCAACTTAAGGTATGTAAAATGTTGTGGAGATTAAATATGTGATGTGAATAGAATAGGGAGTTATTATAGGTCCATACCAACCTATATTGCATACATTTGGGTGTGAAGGCAATTTTAGTTTTAATTAGGTATCGACAAGGCATGTTTTGTATAATTTGAGGCTACATCTAATTAGGTTGACCTAATTAATGTTTGCAATGGTGTTTGGTATATATACTAAGTTGACTTGAGTATGTGTTGACAAGACATGAATTTGTATCTTTATCTGAATGTAATAAGTGATCTACAAAACTATGTAAAATTATGTGAATAAGTTGATTATTGAGAAAATGTGTGCAAATATAGAGCAAAGTAGAGACTTGTAATCTTAGTTGATCAGAGTGTATTAAAGTCTATTATGAGCTTCAAAGGAAATGAATCTAACATATTGTAGACATGGAAAAAATATTGACACACTTGATCTTGATTACTAACATCATTTCATTTTGAATAATCTTCTTAGCTTGTCATCACTTTTCATCCCTTAAATTGAATAAATCATTATTTATCTAATTAAGTCATTCTCTCTTGTTAATTAAATTAACCCTATGTCTCTACTTTGATTAAATAAATCAAATCCTTTATTTAATTAAATCTAAATCACATTTCTCATCTTTTGATTTAAATCAACCCATAAATCTAAATCAAATGGTCACATCACCTAATCCTTCATTAAATTAATTAACCCTTGATTAATTTAATCCTAATCTCCAAAATTCTCTAGATTTTTCCACTTGCACATGAAAATAAATTTAATTGATTTATTAAATCCCTATTTTCTTTCAACTTGGCATCTTTTGAGAATATTCATCCAAATTTTGAAAACCCCTCCAAGTGGATTTGTCCTTCCAACAAGACATTCATTCCTCTTACATGTCCTTGTGCATTGAGCCAACTGGCATTTATTTTATTCTTTTTCCCTCTTGTAAATCATTTCATGAATTTAAAATTCCACCTAATATCATTTATTGTGCACAATCACAAAAATGTGCTCAAGTTTCCTCCATTCACATCTTGACAAGTGGCATTTAGACATTGGTTGAGGATTAGTGCCACATTAATCCATTTTTCCTCTCCTTCTCTCAATCTCATCTATAAACAAGAGGCTTTTCTCCTCATTTGATCATCCACAATTTGAGTAAACTCACTATACTCAATTTCACCCTGAAGCATATCTATTTTCATCCATCTTATCAAGATCTTAGCTAGGTTATGTAGATTTTTCATCATGGAGCTCAATTAAATCTTCATCAAAGGGCATCACTTATCAACATTGCATCATAGGAGTTGGGAAAGGGCCAATTTATACACATAATTGACACTATTTCCCCCATGTGATTGAGTGTTTGCATGTTTAAATAGGATTTCAATTAGTTTTTATGTTTTGTTCTTCATTTCTTCCTATTTTGAGCATTGTAGATAAATTTCATGTTGAATCTTGGTTCTAACTTGCATTTGATCTAATGATGTGTTTGAATCTAATGTTTGTGTAGGTCTAGGATTGGGGTTCAGACATATGTTAGATGAACTTCTCTTATTCCAAATCTTCGTTGTGAAGCCACCTCTTTCTATCTTTATCTTCTTTGTGAACAATGAGTTCACTTGGACAGTGAGTCCACCTAGTAGTGAGCCTTTTTGTAATATCTTATAACTGGTTATAACATATTACAAGTTAATCCTCTCTGTGGTTTTTTCCCTCTTTTGGTTTTCCATGTAAAAATTCTAGTGTTCATGTGTTGTGTGTGTTATGGGTTGTTCATGCTTTCATTCTTTATAATTGTTAAGTGTTCTTTGGAAATTGGATGGTTAATAATTGGATTGTTTAATAGAATACCAATTCACCCCCCTCTTAGTATACTAAGTGTTCAACAATTGGTATCAAATCTTGATTCCTTGGAAGAATCTTGAACACTTTAGGAAGATCTTGGAAATTGAACACATGGCTGATATAAAGCTTCATATTTCTTTAGAAACTATTCCTGCCATTAGATACATGAAATAATATTACATATTTGAAAAATATGGAGAAATCAAAGTTTCTCTTGAAGATATTTACAAAATTAAATTTGAAAACAAAGATCTGAAGTAAAATACTAAAGAAGCAAATGACTACATCAAAAAATTGAGAGAGAAAATCAAGAAGTTTACAAAAATACATAAGGAGGTCCATGAATAATTGAAAAAACAAATTGAGAACATCATTGGATTGAAAGTGCAAGTGGAAGAAAAGAAAAGAATTGAGGAATTTATTAATGTAGTGGTAAAAAGAAAGACTAATGAATGCACAAGGCTTGAACAAGAAGTGGTAAATCTAAGATCAGATCTAGGGAGAGAAAAAATTCATGAGGAAAAATTAAAGGAAAGTTATACAATGCTTGATGAGTTAATTTCAGGTCAAAAAGCATCCAAAGACAAAGGTGGTTTGGGAATTAAAAAAGTAGAAACCTCAAGAACATATCAGAAACCTAATGCAAAGAAGATTGGTGAACTAGAAAAGACTAAAGACAAGAAGAACAATGAAAATTTCTAAAATCAAAAAAGAAATGTTAGAAGACCCCCTATTAGAAAAAGAAATTCTCAAAGGTACCTATGTGCAGTGAAAATCCCCTAGTCTAGAATACAAAATGAAATGAATGCAAGACAAAGAAAAAACAACACCTTAATGATTAGGCCTAGTTGAATCTAAACAAACAACAACAAAAACAAAAACAAAAATTATACCTTTTGCTTCCTTAGATTGTTATGTTGGTTGGCCCTTGAAGATGGTTGGATGTATGCTCCTTGATGAAAAACTACATGCAATAATGGAGGTGGGTGTAGTGGTTGATGATAGTGGGTGAGTGCAATAATGGAAAATATGGTTGCAAGAATGGTTTGAATGCTAAAGGCTTGAATGTTTGAATTCATTGAATGCAATAATCTCTGAACTCTCTTAACCATCTTTAACTTGAGGCCAATGCCCTCCATTTAAAGAAAAAAAGACGGTTGAGATTTATCCACCATGGATAAGATGAAGGGATGTGTTGAGTTGAGGACTCACAAGCCCTCACATATTTCCATGTGGAGGGTGAGATGGAAGAAGGAAAAGGTGACATGGAAAAGGCCATGTGGTTCCAAGGTACTTGTAAGTACCTTCAGATTGGAGAGGATTTCCTCAAAAAGGAATTCCTTGTCCCCAAGTGGGGCTGAAAATGACAAGTGAGGACTTTTAGAAAGTCCACTCTTGTCACCATGGGGATTGGAGAAATAAAAGTGAATTTTTAATTCACATGTTTGGAAGAGCCCAATGGATAAGACAAGCTTTTCCTAAAAGAGGTCCTTGTCCCATGTGCCTGATGTGACCTATGAGAGGTCATGGGGAAGAGAAATGTATGGGATAAATAAGTGAATTTTTAATTCACCTAGGGAAGAGGTCAATACCTGATAAGGTAAGTACCATGAAAGGTTGACTTTAGGACATGCCAGAAAAGGTAAGTGATTATATTAAGGTTAAAAGATTAGAAGATGATTAGGTGGTTAATGATGATTAGGATCCAGCTTGAAAAAGTTGGAGGATGTGACACATCCTAATCATGGATTACGGATGTGTCAAATCCCTAATGATGGGATTAGGTGATGAATTAGGATAAAGTGTGGATGGGATATAAAGGGAATTAAATAAGTGAGTTATCTATTTAATTCCTTGTTAGAAGGGGATAAAGGGTAAGGTATTTAATCATTTAACTAAATACCTTAGGGATTTAGAATACTTTAGGGTTATTAATCAAATAATGACAATATTATTTAATTAATGGGGTTAAAAGGATATTTAGATGAAAAGGGTAAATTTGGCCAAATATAAGTGGTCAAATTTAGATGTCTACATTTTCCCCTTTTTGAGCTGGTGTTACAAAGTAGCATCATTTGAAAGAAAATTAAAACATAGCACCTAGAAGAGGATGGTTAGATTAAGGAAGATGCCCCTAGTCATTCAAGGAGTAACCAGGAGGAAAGATGATGGGAGTGAAAATGAAGATTAGGGATTGAGGATACCCCCTCGAGAGGACATGTGGGTTCATGAGAACACAAGTGTGCTCTCTAAATGGATGAGATGATGCAAAATGATGGATGGAATAGGGGATGGTAAGATGAAGAGATAAAGGCAATCACAAATGGATTCAAGGACAAATATGATGTTTTCCCAATCAATCTACAAGCTGGGATGGACTGATGATGGATGGAGTGTTGTTGATGAGGGAATGATACATCCCAAAACAACACCAGGACAGGGAAGGATACATCCTGATGAGAGTGTTGTTGATAAGGGAAGGATACATCCCGATGATGATGATTGGATCAAGGCTTGTAGCAAGGCCAGGAACAAGACCAATGATGTGATTATATTAATTGTGCTTGATTGAATAGATTAGGATTGGATGGAGATATGAGATGGTGAAAATGAGTGAAGAGGATGGAGGTAAAGATGCAATGCAATGGAAGATTATATGAAATGCAATCCTAATGCAATTTGCCATTTTTGGAGAACTGATTATTCCTATAGAATAAGACACTAGGTACCATGGTATGTGAAACCAAGGTGGATTAGTGTCCAATGCATAAAAAAAAACACAATAGATAAGAAGGCTATCCCAACACCCCAAAGTCACAAGGATTTTGGTCAGGCTAGGTATTAGGATAACCACAAGGACAAAGGATGCCCCAGCGTAACACAACACCACAAGGATCTTGGTGGGTACTACGTGGGACAACCAAAAAGACAACAATAGATAAAGATTAAGATATGCCCCTTTGTTAACCAGTTAAAACACACAATAATATGATAGATCATGGAAGCCTAGACAAGTGATGATAGGGAGCTCAAATGATAAATAGAAGCCAAAAGTATCAAAATATTGCAATCAATTTGAAAAAATTCTTTGCCATAGGATCGAGAGGATGGATGGGGTTGATGAGGTCTATTAGGAAGGATACATCATGTTGAGAAAAAATATGGATACTAAACTAAAAGATCGATATGACTCAAGATAATCGAAACTAATTGATTCTCATGATGCGAATGGATCCCATTTGTGAAGAACTAGCTAGATAAGGACATACTTGACAACATGACAAAACAATGAGAAATAAGGTGACAATATGATAGACATACCCTAAAGACCGAGGGGACACAAGACCGACACACCCTAAATACCTAGGGGACACAAGACCGACACACCCTAAAGACCTAGGGGCTTGGGGGTTGATCAAAGATCAGCCTTGCCTATGTGAAAGCATACAAGCCTTGTAGTTTGAAAAAATACCATAGATAAAAGTGGAAAGAGGACAATGGAGACCAAAGATGGATGATGTAGATTGGATTGAAAAATTCCCTAGGGGTGGATCAAATGATTGACCTTGTCTACATGATAGAATAGGGGCAATGTAGTTTGACACAAGGCTAAAGAAAAATGATGGAAGATGACAAGAGAGACAAAAGACAAAACCCTGGGGGTGGATCAAATGATCAACCTTACCTGCATGAAAGCGTAGGGAAAACATTGTTCGACATAAGACCAATGATAGACAATAGATAGGGGATGATGAGATGACCATGATAAATGGATAAAAGGATGCAACCAATATGATGAGCCAAGATAGGCCATGTCGATGGGATGGTTGATATGCATAAGATGAAGCTCAGGGATGGGATAGTTATTCAAATCATGGAAAGATAAGGTGGGAGGATGAGATGAGGGATAGATGAGAGACAAAAAATTATAAGGTATTAGGAATATTTAGGAAATTGATAGGAGTGATGATAGTGAGATAGCATGACATTGGCTTGCATGGAGGTAGCCTATAGCTAGATACTAATGACAAGGGATTATGAGATGAAAGGAAAATAGAGGTAAATGGATGGATGGATAAAGATGGGGAAATAGGAAAATGATAGGATAGGTGGATAGAGGAATAAGGATTTAGAAGGATGGAATGGATTATTGGATGGAAAAATGGATGGGGGAAATAAGGGTGAAAAGATGGAACAGGACTAGTGGATTGGTAGATAGGAAGATAAGGAAGGGGATATGGGAGGGATTACTTAGAGGGATGGATGGATGATGTCTCCAAGGACTTTGTCACAAATAAGGATATGCCCTCACTCTAAATATGTCATATATGATGAGGCAATAGGGATGGCAGATAGCAAGATGGGTGAATAAGGGAGTGAGACAAACATGGATAGCAGATATAGATAAGGAAGGGAGATGTATGGTGGCATGATTGGATGGATGATGAAGGTATATGGATGTAGAGAATACGCTTGAATCAAAAAAGTAGATATGGAGGATAAGGAATATGATAGCGTATAGATGAGGGGAATATATGCCAAGAGGTGTCTAAAGAAATATATATATGTGCCCATGTCTTTATGAAGATCACAAGGAAGATGGAGGGACTGGGGTAAATGAGATATGATAGATAGGATGTGGAAGATGTGGATATGGGATTAAGATAAGAGAATGTGGGTGGTGGATTGTGATAGGAAGGTGTGGATGTTGGATTAGAATGGGAAGATTGAGGTGGTGGATTACCATAGGAGGACATGGATGGTGGATTGGCATAGGAGGATATGGGTGAAGGATTAGGATAGGAAGATTGAGATGGTGGGTTAGGATAAGAGGACATGGGTGATGTATTTGCATAGGAGGATGTGGGTGGAGTACTAGGATAAGAAGATTGATATGGTAGATTAGGATAAGAGGAATATTGAGATGGTGGATTATGATAGGAAGGTGTGGGTGTTGGATTAGGATGGGAAGATTGGGATAGGGGATTAAGGTAGAGATATTGGGATTGTTAATGATGATAAGGATAGGAGTATGGGGATGGTGGATGAATATAGGAGGATATGGATTTTGGATAGAATAAAGGTGGGGAGGGAGGACATGATGAATATGTGGATGGTGAGGATGCTAGATATCCCTTTTTCTCCATCTCATGATCCTTCATTCCCATCTAGTTCTACCATCCCAACGCCACTTTTGTATCACCTTGGTAACATTACACTCATCCATGGTGGTCTCCTTTCAGAAGAAAAACAAAGCATATGAACCTCCCATCCTCCTCCACCTACTAATGGACTCACATCATGCTTCAAAAAGAATAAGAATCCTACCATAGATCACATGCCCAAGAACATGAAATATCAAGGAAAATGTTTAGCCCTTAATGAGCAAGGTACTTTAGAGCCCACCTAGGTCAAAGAACATCCAAGAACACAAGGTCTTGGATATATCTCCCAAGAATTACAATCCAAAAAAGTTGGTACAACCATCCTAAACAATCCTTTTCTAAAGGAATGAAAGGCACTTCCCACCATTCCACCAAATCATTTTTTGCCATCCCCCCTCCTCCATCATATTACCTCAAAACAACCATTCATCTTCCTCCTTCATCGTCTAAGTCTATTTTGGGTCCTTATGTCCCTCCATCTACTACATCTACTTTGGGTCCTTACGTACCTCCATCCACCATAATACATCCTCCATATACATAGTCTATTTTGGGTCCTTATATCCCAAAATAACCCCCTCCATCCTATCCTCTTCATCCTTTCATCCATCCACCACCTATCCTTAGTGCATAGCATAAAAATACTAACTTCATAACTCCTAATCAGGATCAACAAAAGCACCCCACCATGCATGCTATCTCACATCCCCCATCCACACACCATCATCAAAATCCCACCTTTATCACTCCATCCACATATCCTCCACATCATCCATCACCTCCTACCCATCCCATTGCTACTAAAAGCACTTTTTATGCGAAAGTAAAAATGCATAAATCAAAAAATCCACATGAATCTAAAGCCCCTCATGTTCCCTTCAAAAGGCATGTTGAAGAAAAGAAAAATCAAATCCAAAAGCACAATCAATCCCAAAGGCCACAAAGGCCCAGTAAAGAAAAAATCAAAACCATGTGGATCCCAAAGAAAAAAGATGCCATGCCTTCAAATGAAAAATCCATAATGACATCTAAAGTTGCTAGTCCACCAAAAAATGATTCACATCCTCCATCCCCTAAATCCGTTTTGGGTCCTTATGTCCCAAAATTCACTATCCCAATGCATCCATTATTACCACATTCCCCATCCATCAACCCTCCTATCCTTTCACATCCACCACATATGTGCCAATGTTGGTCCTGAACACCTTCCCCCATCACACATCCACTCCGTCATTCCATCCATACACTTTCCAACATCCCATCCATTACCCCCCATACCTCCCCCATCAAATCCCTTTAATCCATCCTCTTTCATAATCCATCCATTCTAATAAGGTTGTACCAACATCCAATAGTCACTTTACACATGGGATATTTTTACCTCATATAGAACTTGATTCTTGAGTCCTTCATCCATCCCCTATATCACATATCTTCCAAATCCACATATTCATATCCCTATATTTATTCATATTCATCCACATCCTAGTCCAAAAGGTCAGAAAAATTAAAAAAGAAAAAGAAAAAATAAAATAGTAAAGAGAAATAATTCATCCAATTGTGAAAACTTGGCAAACAAGTGTCTTGGATAAGTACCATGATGAAAACCTAGCAAATAGGCATCATGCCTAAATAACTCATCCAATCTACTTCCACAATTGGGGGTAGCTTCCACCTACACATAACTTTCATCCATCTCCTACATCCACCTATCTTCCACATCCTACCCATCATATCTCATTTGTATCTAATCCCTCCATCTTCCTTGTGATCTTGACCTAGATAGGGGAACATATACATATATGATTTGGACACCTCTTGGCATATATTCCCCTTATCCAAATACTATCATATTCCTTATCCTCCCCATATACTTTTCTAATCCATGCATATTATCTACATCCATCGATATCTCCTATCTATATCCATCTCACTCCTTTATCCACCCATCTTGCTATCCCTCTTGCCTCAATACGCATGACACATCTAGAGTGGGGGAATCTCCTTATTTTTGATAGAGTCCTTGGGGACATCGTCCATCCATCCTACCAAGTAATCCCTTCCATCTCCCCATCCTTATTTTTATATCTACCCATCCACTAGTCCTATTCCATATTTTCATCCTTATCTCCCCCATCCATTTTTCCATCCAATAATCCATTCCATCCTTCCAAATCTTTATCCCTCTATCCACCTATCCTAGAATCTTCCTATCTCCCCATGTTTATCCATCCATCCATTTACCTCTATTTTCATTCCATCTCATAATCCCTTGTCATTGGTATCTAGCTATAGGCTACCCCCATGCAATCCAATGAAATGTTATCTCACTATCATCACTCCTATCTATTCATTTTTTGTCTCTCATCTATCCATCGTCTCATCCTCCCACTTCATCTTTTGATGATTTGGATAACTATCCCATCCCAAAGCTTCATCTTATGCATATCGACCATCCCATCTACACAGCCTATCCTGCCTCATCATATCATCATCCATCCATATCTCCTTATCATGGTAATCTCATTGTCCTTTATCCCCTATCTATCTTTTTCCTTTCATCGAACTATGTTGCCCCTCTACTTTCACATAGACAAGGTCGATCATTTGATCCACCATCGGGGTTATGTCTTTTGTTTTTCTTATCATCTTCCATTATTTGTCTTTGGCCTTGTGTCGAACTATGTTGCCCACGTAGGCAAGGTTGATTGTTTGATCGACCCCTAGGGAATTTGTCCATCAATCTGCACCATCCATTGAGGTCTCCATTGTCCTCTTTCTGCTTTTATCCATGGCCTTATTTTGAACTATGAGGGCTCTATGTTTTCATATAGGCAAGGCTAATATTTGCTCAACCCCCGAGCCCCTAGGTCTTTAGGGGGTGTCGGTCTTGTGTCCCCTTGGTCTTTAGAGTATGTTCATTTTTTCGCCTTGTCATTTCATTGTCTTGTCATGTCATCAAGTACATCCCTATCCTATCTGGTACTACCAAAATAGAAGTCACTAGTATCCTCCATCATGTTGATCATTTAGTTTAGTATCCATCTTTGGTATCAACAGGATGTATCCTTCCTAATAGACCGCATCAATCCCATCCACCCTTTTGATCCTATGGCAAAGGACGTTTCAAATTTGGTTGTGATCTTTTGATGCTTTCGACCTTTTTTTTATCATTTGAGATTCCTATTATACCTTGTCAGGGTCGCCATGATCCATCATATCATCGTGTGCTTTGACTGCTCATCATAGGGGCATATATTGATCTTTTTCTCTACTTCTGTCTTCTTGGTTGTCCCACGTGGTACCAACCAAGACCCCTAAGGTCACGTGTTATGCTGGGTATCATTTTGTGCTTGTGGTTATCCTAATACCTGGCCCAAACAAAGTCATTGTGACTTTGGGGTTTTGGGATAGCCTTCTTATTTTTTGTTTTTGTGTATGCATTAGACACTAATCCACCTTGGTTTCATGTACCACAATACTTGGTGTCTTATGCTATAGAAAAATCAGTGCTTCAAAAATAGCAAATTGCATTAGGATTGCATTTCATTTTCTCTTCCATTGCATTGCATATTTACCTCCATCCTCTTCATTCAGTTTAACCATCTCACATCTCCATCCAATCTTAATCCATTCAATCTAGCACAAATCATATAATGACATCATTGGTCTTGTTCCTATCCCTACTACAAGCCTTGATCCAATCATCATCATCATCCTCATCATCACCGGGATGTATCCTTCCATATCTTTTGTGTTGTTTGGGATGAATCCTTCCCTTATCAAAAACACTCTCATCAAGATGTATCATTCCCTCATCAACAACACTCCATCCATCATCAGTCCATCCTAGCTTGTAGATTAACTGGGGAAACATCATATTTGTCTTTGAATCCATCTGTGCTTGCCTTTATCTTTTCATCTTACCATCCTCTATTCCATCCATCATTTTGCATCATCTTCCCCATCTACCCTTGCATCATCTCATCCATTTCATGAGAACACCTGTGTTCTTTGAAACCCGCATGTCCTCTCGAGGGGGGTATCCTCAATCCCTAATCTTCATCTTCACTCTCATCATATTTCCTCCTAGTTACTCCTCAAATGATTGGGGCATCTTCCTTAATCTAACCATCTTCTTCTAGGTGCTATGTTTTAATTTTCTTTGCAATGATGCTACTTTGTAACACCATCTCAAAGAGAGGAAAAATGCAGACATCTAAATTTGACCACTTATATTTGGCCAAATTTACTCTTTTCATCTAAATATCCTTTTAATCATATTAATTAAATAATATTGCCATTATTTGATTAATACCAATAAAGTCTTCTAAATCCCTAAGGTATTTACTTAAATGATTAAATACCTTACCCTTTATCCCTTTCTTCCAAGGAATTAAATAAATAACTCACTTATTTAATTCCCTTTATATCCCATCCATACTTTATCCTAATTCATCTTCTAATCCCATCATTAGGGATGTGACACATCCCTAATCAATGATTAGGATGTGTCACATCCTCCAACTTTTGCAAGTTGGATCCTAATCACCATTAACCACCTAATCCTCTTCTAATCCTTCAACCTTAATCTAATCACTTAACTTTTCTGGCATGTCCTTAAGTCATCCTTTCATGGTACTTACCTTATTAGGTTAGACCTCTTCCCCATGTGAATTGAAAATTCACACTTATTCCCCCTATGAATTTCTCTTCCCCATGACCTCTCATAGGTCACATCAAGTACATGGGACAAGGACCTCCTTTAGGAGGAACTTGTCTTATCCATTGGGTTATTCATAGTATGTGAATTAAAAATACATGTTTAATTATCCAATATCGTCTCCAATCCCCATGGTGACAAGAGTGGACTTTCTAAAATTCCTCATTTGTCACTTTCAGCCCCACTTGGGGACAAGGAATTCTTTTTTGAGGAAATCCTCTTCAATCCCAAGGTACTTGCAAGTACCTTGGGACCACATGGCCTTTTCCATGTCACCTTGTCCTTTTTCCATCTCACCCTTCACATGGCAAGATGTGAGGGCTTGTGAGTCCTCAACTCATCACAACCCTTCATCTTGTCCATGGTGGATCAATATTAGCCATCCATTTTTCCTTAAATGGAGAGTCTTGGCCTCAAGTTAAAGGTTAAGGAATTTTGAAGCCATTATTGCATAAAATCCATTTGTATTCAAAGCTATTTGCATCCACTCACCATCATCAACTACTACACCCACCTCCATTATTGCAAGCTTACCACCAAGGAGAATACATAAAAAACATCTTCAAGGGTCAACCACCTCAACATGCTAAACAAGCAAAAAGGTATAATCATTATTGATGTTTTTGTTATTGTTTGTTTAGTTTTAACTAGGCCTAATATTTAAGGTTTTGTGTTTTCTTTGTCTTGCATTCATTTTGTTTTTCATTCTAGACTAGGGGATTTTCACTGCACACATTGCATATATGAAAGCGCAGGGGAAATGTAGTTCGATGAAAGGCCAAAGATAAAAAAGGGATAAAGGACAATGAGATGACCATGATAAGGAGATATGGATGGATGATGATATGATGAGCCAGGATAGGTCGTGTAGATGGGATGGTCAATATGAACAAAATGAAGTTCAAGGATGGGATAGTTATGCAAATCATCAAAAGATGAAGTGGGAGGATGAGATGATGGATAAATGAGAGATAGAAACTGAATAGATAGGAGTGATGATAGTGAGATAGTATGGCATTAGATTGCATGTGGTTAGTCTATAGCTAGATACCAATGACAGGGGATTATGAGATGGAAGGAAAATAGAGGTAAATTGATGGATGGATAAAGATGGGGAGATAGGAAGATACTCAGATAGGTGGATAGAGGGATAAGGATTTGGAAGGATGGAATTGATTATTGGATGGAAAAATGGATGGGGGAGATAAGGATGAAAAGATGGAACAAGACTAGTGGATGGGTAGATATGAAGATAAGGATGGGGAGATGGAAGGGATTACTTGGTGGGATGGATGGAAGATGTCCCCAAGGACTCTATTCCAAATAAGGAGATGCCCCCACTCTAGATATGTCATGCATGATGAGGCAAGAGGGATAGCAAGATGGGTGGATAAAGGATTGGGATGGACATAGATATGAGATATGGATGGATGATGAAGTTAGATGGATGTAGATAATATGTATGGATCCAAAAATTAGATGGGGAGGATAAGGAATATGATAGTGTATGGATGCGGGGAATATATGCGAAGAGGTGTCCAAAACATGTATATATATGTGCCCCTATCTAGGTCAAGATCACAAGGAAGATGAAGGGATTAGATAAAAATGGGATATGATGGGTAGGATGTGGAAGATAGGTGGATGTAAGAGATGGAGGAAAGGAATGTGTAGGTGGAAGCTACCCCCAATTGTGGAAGTAGATTGGATGGGGGATTTATGCATGATGCATGTTTTCTAGGTTTTCATCATGGTATTTATTCAAGGTGCTTGTTTGCCAAGTTTTCACCATTGGATGAATTATTTCTCTTTACTATTTTATTTTTTCTTTATTTTTTTAATTTTTCTAACCTTTTCGACTAGGATGTGGATGAAGATGAATAAAGATAGGGATATGAATATGTGGATTTGGAATATATGTGATAGAGGGGATCGATGAAGGACTCAAGCATCAAGTTCTATATGAGGTAAAAATATCCCATGTGTAAAGTGACTATTGGATGTTGGTACAACCTTATTAGAATGGATGGATTATGCAAGAGGATGGATTAAAGGGATTTCATGGGGGAGATATGGTGGGTAATGTATGGGATGTTGGAAAGTGTATGAATGGAATGATGGAGTGGATATGTGATGGGGGAAGGTGTTTAGGACCAACATTGGCACATATGGTGGTGGATGTGAAAGGATAGGAGGGTTGGTGGATGGGGAATGTAGTGATAATGGAGGAGTTAGGATAGTGAATTTTGGGACATAAGGACCCAAAACAGATTTAGGGGATGGAGGATGCAAATTATTTTTTGGTGGACTAGCAATTTTGGATGCCGTTATAGATTTTTCATTTGAAGGCATGGTATATTTTTTCTTTGGGATCCACATGGTTTTGATTTTTTCTTTAGTGGGCCTTTGTGGCCTTTGGGATTGATTGGGCTTTTGGATTTGATTTTTCTTTTCTTCAACATGCCTTTTGAAGGGGACATGAGGAGTTGTAGATTCATGTGGATGTTTGGATTTATGCATTTTTACTTTGGCATCCAAAGTGATTTTAGTAGCAATGGGATGGGTAGGAGGTGAGAGATGATGTGGAGGAGATGTGGATAGAGTGATAAAGGTAGGCTTTTGATGATGGTGTGTCGATGGGGGATGTGAGATAGCATGCATGGAGGGGTGTCTTTGTTGATCCTAATTAGGAGTTATGAAGATAGGATTTTTATGTTGTGCACTAGGGATAGGTGGTGGATGGATGAAAGGTTGAAGAAGATAGGATGGAGGGGGTGATTTTGGGATATAAGGACCCAAAATAGACTGTGTATATGGAGGATGTATTATGGTGGATGAAGGTACGTAAGGACCCAAAGTAGATGCAGTAGATGGAGGATGAGAAATGGTGGATGGAGGGACATAAGGACCCAAAATGGACTTAGAGGATGAAGGAGGAATATGGACAGTTTTTTTTAGGTAATATGATGTAGGAGGGGGATGACAAAAAATGATTTGGTGGAACGGTGGGAAGTACCTCTCATTCCTTTAGAAGAGGATTGTTTAGGATGAATGGAGGTTGTACCAATATTTTTGGATTATGATTCTTGGGAGATATATCCAATACCTTGTGTGCCTAGATGTTCTTTGACTTGGGTGGTCTCTAAAGTACCTTGCTCATGAAGGCCTAAACCTTTTCCTTGATAGTTCATATTCTTGAGCATGTGATCTATGGTAGGATTCTTATTCTTTTGGAAGCATGATGCGAGTCCATTAGTAGGTGGAGGAGGATGGGTGGTGCATATGCCTTTTTTTTATTTTGTAAGGAGACCACCATGGATGAGTGTAATGTTACCAACATTATACAAAAGTGGTGTTGGGATGGTAGGACTAGCTGGCAATGAAGGATCGTGAGATGGAGATGAGGGGATAGCAGCATCCTGATCAGGAGGAATAGGTGATAAGGGATTGGGAGAGGGATTAGGTGGTATAAAAAGATATAGATTTATGGAAGTGGGTAATAAGGGCTCATGAGAGGGGTGATTGGATCTTGAGTGCAAAGGGGATTAGTGGATGGAGCGGATGAGCTAGTGTCATCTTGAGATGGGATGGAAAGGGTGGCATGAGCTTGATTGGGAGGAGGGGAATCATGAGATGGGATGGATGGGGGACTCTAATATTGGGATGGTAGGATCTAGATTTGGAGGAGGGGATATTATTGTATGCTTTGGATCAAGCCCTTGGCATGGCTCATCATGTGTGGGAGGCATGATGATGGAGTGTTGGAGGGACTCCTTAGGTGGGGGAGATAGGAGGATGGAGGATTCATGAAGGTCATTGGATTGAGGTTCAATAATATTGGGATGAGGAGTGGATTGGATGTCTCCAATGGATTGGGTGGATCTAGTAGTAGAAAATGGGGATTCAATGGATTCGATGAGTTTGATGAGCTCAACTGTTTGGACGATGTTAGGAATGGTAATGGTAATGATAGGTGTAGGAAGGAGGAGGGCCTCATCACTAGTGACTGTATATGATAGAGTGGGAGGGCATTTTTTCACAACATCAAGATAAGGATTTGGGGATGTCTTTTTTTTCATGAGTCCTTGGACGACACTTGGAAGGGATGTAAGATTAGGTGGGGTGATGGGAATGGGTGGAGGATTAGGGATGGTTGGAGGACTAGGATTATGGATTGGTGGATTAGGATTAGATGATGGGATGAGAATGAATGGAGGATTAGGGATTGGTGGATTAGGATTATATGAGTGGATGGAAGTGGATGTAGAACAAGGAGGAGATGGAGGATTAGGGTTAGGATTGGTAGATTAGGATTAGACGAGTAGATGGGATTGGATGGAGGACTAGGAGTGGTTGGAGGACTAGTATTAGGGATTGGTGGATTAGGATTGGATGACTAGATGTGATTAGATGTAGGATTAGGGGTGGTTGGAGGACTAGGATAAGGGATTGGTGGATTAGGATTAGATGGAGGATTAAGATATAATGTGGTGAAGGGGGAGTGATGCAAGATGATGTAGATGATGAATTAAGATAGGAGGATGCAAATGTTGGATTCGGTTGGGAAGATTCAGATGGTGGGTAATATTAGGAAGATGTGGATGATGGATTAGGAAAAGAGGACATTGGTGGTGGATTTGCATAGGAGGCCATGGATGGAGGACTGGGATGGTAATATGTGGAGGCTGGATTAAGATGGGAAGATGTAGGTGTGAAATTAAGGTAGGGATATCAGGATGGTGGATTGTGATAGGAAATTGTGGATGTTGGATTAGAATAAGAAGATTGAGGTGGTGGATTACCTTAGGGGGAAATGGATGGTGGATTGGCATAGGAGGATATGGGTAATGAATCAGGATAGGAATATTGAGATGGTGGATTAGGATAAGAGGAATATTGGGATGGTGGATTATAATAGGAAGGTGTGACTGTTGGATTAGGATGGGAAGATTGGGATGTGGGATTAAGGTAGAGGTATTAGGATTGTTCATGATGATAAGGATAGGAGTATGGGGAAGGTGGATTACTATAGGAGGATGTGGATGTGGGATAGGAGAGAGGTTGAGAAGGAGGACAAGATGAATATGTCAATGGTGAGGATGTTGGATATCCCTTGTTAAGGGTAGCATAAGGACTATTATTAGATGCAGATGAAGACATGGGGGGATAGTTTGAAGGAGTGGTTGGATTTTGGGAGGCGATTGGAGAAAACTTGCTAGCAATGATAGCATAAAGGGGATATGTATTAAATTCTTCTTGATCAACAAGTCTTTTGTTATCATTATCAACGTAGTTAGGATTCCCCTTGACTACTATTATTGGTTTGTGCAAGAGGAGGATAAGGATTCATGATGTTAGATAAAACAGATATGGATGGGAAAGATATGAATAGGAAATAATGGAGGAGGATGGATTGGAAGAAGATGGGGGAAGAGATATTAATATTTAGTTTCATATCAAAAGATCTTAGGTGTGGATGGACTAAACCTCAGATTGGGATTTAGGTTAAGCTCAGGTTGGGATTACATAAAAGCTCAGATTCGGATTACAATGAAGTTCAAATTAGGATGATGGGATTAAAGCTCAGATTAGAATTGGATTGAAGATTAGATTAGGATTAGATTAAAGCTCATATTATGATCAAAAACAATCTAGGGGTGAAAGGATTGAAAAAAATCAAAAATTAAATTTTCAATTTTTTTCAATTTTTTCTATGTTGTAGTAAATCACGTTTTCGGAGGTCTTCGGAGCGAAATTTGCTGTTGAAAATTGCATCAATCCCTAACATTGGGTACTCGAAGGTACTCTACCTTAGGGATTGAATTAGTACTCTAGGAGACCTTTCTGACAATATAAACGGTTCTGAATTTTGAGCACCGAGTAGAAAGTTATTACCCCAACAGGTTGGGGTAATTAAATTTCTAGTTTTTTTTAAAATTGGATGGTTTTGGGATGGATAGGATGAGGATTAATGATTGGATGATGATTTTGTATTGAGGAAGATGTAGGATAATTTTTGTATGAAGGATTGACTCTTTGGATGCGACAAACAAGGTAAAAAGTAGTTGAAAAGACACCAAAACAGACCTGAATGGGGCCTCAAATGAAGAAGAAAAGGCAGGTTTTTCTATATATTCGGGGCCAAGTCACTTGTCTACTAGGGCAAGGTCACCTATCAAGGTAGGGTTTCCTATCAGGGTAGGGTCACCTGTTAGGGTAGGGTCACCTATTCTGGTAGGGCAAGGTTGCTTGTCAGGGTAGGGTCACCTGTCAGGGCAGGGTCACTTGTTCTGGTAGGGCAAGGTTGTTTGTCAGGGCAGAGTCACCTATTTTGGTAGCGCAAGGTCACCTGTCAGGGCAAGGTCACCCAAACAGCTTTTGGATTTAACTTAGTACAAAAAATAGTCAAGTGATATCGATAAATGGGGTGAAGGAGCTTCCAAGATGGGAAAACAGGTGCATAGAATAGGTGGATGGATACTCAAAATGGGTGAAAGGATGCCTAGAATGGGAGAACAATGCTCTGAATGAGAAAATAGATACCCAAAATGGGAAAATGGGTACTTGAAACAGGAGAATAAATACTCAAAATGAGAAAACAACTAGTCAAAATGAGGGAACAATGTTTGGAATGGGCAAGAAAATATCCGAAATGGGTGGATGGATGCTTGAAATGGTTAAACGAATATCTAGAATGAGGGAACAACACTTGAGACTGGAAAATGGATATCCGAAACGGGATAACTACTAGTAAACAAAAGCTGAAAATGATTGTTCGGAGGGTAGGGCCACCGCTTTGAGGGCAGGGTCGCCCTTTAGTGGGTGGGGTCACCCAAATAGGGGGCAAGGTCACCTAAATAGGGGGAAAGTTTGCCTGTTGAGCGAAAGCTGGGAAAATTTGGCTTTGACAAAGTAAATAGCAGTTGAGACAAGAGGGTGGGGTTGCCACTTTGAGGGAAAGGTCGCCTATTTGAGGGTGGGGTCACCCCTTTGAGGGTAAGGTCACCCTTTTGAGGGTAGGGTCACCCAAACCTAGGTAGGGTCACCTTTGTGTGTTGGTTTGAACTTAACTAAGGAAAAAATAGTTATGATAAAGGACCAAAAGCAATAAACAAATGGCCAAGACTGACTGATAAACACTGGTTTTCCACAAGAAGATAGTTCAGACAACAAAAGCCTAAGATTTGGTGTTAAGGGTATGGTCAACATGATCCTCTATCTAGGCTTAACAAAACAACTAAGGGCATCCCTGATATATACATGATATGTGGGGCACAACCGTGAACACCAACACATCTAGAAGCGTGAGTCGGGAGTAGCCAATGAGGTCTTGGGAGCTCAGACCAACTCTTCACGTCTTGTCTAGATATCACCCTAAATTTAATTATCCACTAGACATGACGTGACTGGATTGAGGTATAATTTTTTCTCTCCCCCTTTTATATACCCCGCTAGTAACACATGGTTGGGATCGTCCCTTTGGGTGATGAAATCTCTAAGCAGATTCCACTAAGAAAAATAAAACGAGTAAAAAGGACTCAAGTGGACCATGATTTATCTTTACCCAAGATCGGTAAATGGCGCAAGGGGATTGGATACATTAATAGCCCACTTGTATAAGCACTCAAACATGTTCTTTGACCCTTTTTAATTAAGTCTATGTTCCTAGTTAAAAATGAAAATAACAAGTAACTAGGGAAAAAATATTATTCCACCTACAACAAATATGTTAGTAGTTTGTTTTTTTCATTTTCTTCAACAATCGAGTTGTACAAACGTTAGTAACAAAACAAAACTCAAACACATAGGTTAACAAGTGAAAAATAATGAAAAACAACAACAAATTGAATTCTAGAATTAAAAATTGACTATCTATTTCCTTGTTTTACCTTTGTTTTGGGAGGGGTCACCTTTGTGTTTTGGGCACAACCAGCTCTTAGGGTGGGGTCGCCTATCTATGGGCGGGGTCACCCCTTTGCGGGCGAGGTCGCATGTTCAGTCCAGAACCTACAAAGAAATCAGAAACACAGGAAAAACAAAAAATAGAAAATCAAGATTTTGGGCGGGGTCACCCCTTTGTGGGCAAGGTCACCTGTTCATGGGCAGGGTCGCCCCTTTTTGGGCGGGGTCACCTATTTAGTCAAGAAACTACAAAATTAGTCAGAAAAATAGGAAAAAGTAGAAACAAAAAATAAAGTTTTTTGGGCGGGGTCACCCCTTTGTGGGTGGTGTAGACACCCAAAATTGTCCATGTCATAATATTACCTAGTTGATGCATGACCTTGTAAGACATTTTGTAATATTTTATCCTAGGTCATTACATTATCCCACTTATCCCATTTATTCCACTTAATCACCTTCCTAATTAATTAAATAAATTCCCCCTTCACATATCTCAAAATAATTCAAATTAAATATTTGAATTAATCCCTCACTTATTGTCACATTGCAACATGTGTCACATGACTACAACTCTTCACATGCATAAATAACTTAAATAATTCTATTATTTAAAATATGAGATTCTCACTCACATCCTATTTTCACCCCCATTCATTGTGTGTCATAAGCATCTTTTCTTCCAAAATAAAGAATAGAATCCCACTTATTTCCTCACATCCTAATTTTGGTCTCATGTCATAATCCACTTAATGTGCTTCATAGACACTAAAATAAACTTTTAATCCTAGCCATGCATATCACAAATTTGACTTTTAATCTTGGCCATTGAATCAAATCAGTCTTCTCCTATAAATCAAGCCTTTCACATGCCATTTGGGGGATCTTCTTCTAGCATCATTACTCTGCCAAAATTTCTTCTTATTTATCTATTTTCTTCTATTATCTTTCATCTTATCATTATGCTACAAAAATGAGCAATCAACATATCAAATCATTCAAACCTTCAAAATCATGCATTCTCATGCAGGTGGAGAAGAGCAATGGAGATAAATCAATTCAAGCTTGGAGATTGGTTTGCATTTGCTTCTTCTTTTGATTTTCATGCTTGTTTGTACTCTATTGTGCTAATTAGGGTTTTGATATCTTGTTATTCTAGTTTTATATCTGATTTTCCCTAACTTACATTTGGTGAACCCGACGTGAATCCTTTGATCTAGCTTGCTTTTTGCAGGTTTTATTGTCTTTTTGTTGCAGATTTACCAGTTTTTGGATGAAACCCAAGGTTTTACAAATTAAATCATATATTTCAAATGGCTACGTATTTCTCTACAAGATTTTCACAAAATCTTACAAATCATCTCAAGGGGGTACAGTAAAAAAATTGAGAGCTTATCACTCATTTTGTAGGCATTATCAGTATTTTATTTTATTTCATAAAATTAACTTTTCAGATGCAAATCAACGAATTTTTGAGAAATATTTACATTTTTGGAAACATTGTAAAATTTTAATAGGGGTCTTTCTTTTACAGATTTAATTTAGAAGTCAAATACAATGTGAAAAAAACCGATCTTCATTTCCTATAGTCTTTTCATCAATCCGCATTTCTGAGAGCAAAACAGGGAATTTTTCTAACTTCTTTATATTTCTAGAAATCTCACAAAAAATTAGCAGAGGTTCATTCTTGGAGTTTTTATTTTTCAGATCAATAATATCTTCAAATAATCGAATCTAATTCGGTTATGTTAAAAACGTGTATCTGAAATTGAAATTTTCTGATGAACTTTTTGTTTTGGCTGCATTATAATATCATTTTTTTTAATTTTTTAGGTTATCATAAGGAACTATACTAGTAGCAATATCAGTCATACACAACAAATTGGAAAGCAAAAATTTTTGGGTGCACTTATTCTATTATCTTTATCTTTCATTTGATCAATCAATTTTGTTTGCAAAACACTTGAATTTGGGGTTTTAAAACGAACATCTTGTTTGCAATCACACTTTGAAATTGGGCTTAAAAAGAATCATTGTCTTTCATCACACATTTTGGCTTTGGGTTAAAGAAAACAAGTGTTTTAATTGTTTTACACACATTTCAATTTTTCTAAAGGGAAATTAACAATTGCGAGTGTGAATCAAATGCATGTGTGATCAAAAACACTTCAATTGGTTTGCTTATGTCATACCCTTCATAGGAGGCCTACTAGGGGATTTCATCACCCCTAGGGACGACCTCAATCAAGGTGTGAATTGAAAGACACGCTTCTTTGAGAGTTAAAATCTTGTCACTCTTGGCTAAGCCCCAAAAAACTTTATACGTTTGGGAAGTGAAGGTGAAGGGTGGGTTACCCCTTTCTCCCGGCTATGTGGCATGATTTTTCTTTCAAATTATCCTTAGTCAACCTCATGTATCCTAGCTTAAGACCTAATTGGTCATACCCACTTGACTAGTTCTAAGACTTGTTGATGTGTCTTCTTCAAGTGTGTGCTTAATCATCACATTCATAATTTCAAATTCAAACTTGCTTATGTGTCTTGCGTGTGTGATTCATGTGTGTACATGTGTAATCATTTGATTGAAAATTTCCATATCAAGCTATAAACACAAACACATAAACATATCATTCTAATCATCATAATCATCATTTTTTGAATCACAGTCAACTCAATTTCATCCTAATCAATCCAAGTCATCCAATCTAATATTTCCACATCATCATCATCACCCTAATCCTAGTCAAGCAGTTGCTAAAATGGTCCTAATCCTTAACAATTCTAGTCACAAGCACAAGCTCATACTTCAAGGAGCCCCTTTGCCTAATCATGAAGATAATCCAAAACCATATATCCTCCAAGATGGGTCAAACTTTGCTCCTAGTGATGATGAGAATTTTGTAGATCTTAGTGATGATGAAAACTTTGTAGAAATCTTAGGTCACCTTAATGATACTTTTGACAAGGGAAATACCACCATAAGTTTGGAATCATACACCATTCCATCTACTAGTCCTCCATCACCATTTAATAAAATGACTATTTCAAAGCATACTAGTCCTACACCAACACCACCATCCAACTTCTCAAGCAATAATCCATCAACCAAAGAATCCTTTAACGATTTTCTCCAAAGACTACTAGCACGGAAAAGACCATCCCCATGTCAAGCACCCATTAATGAGATTACCAATGAAGCTTTGAATTTCATGCCTATTCTTCCAACTCCATCATGTGGTCCACAACCTATTGATCATAAAAATCATACCAAGCCTCTTCTAGAGCCTTCCACTTCCATTTCCACTCAAATCCAAGAGCTATGTCAAGAGCATTATCCTAAGCATGAGGAAACATTAACCTCTCATTCTAATCAAGATCTAGGCCCTTCTAATGATCCCACTCATAAAAGACTTGTTCATATTCATGATAAAGCTTCCCTCTATGATATAGATCTTACCTATGATCAAGAAGGCCATGATGACCCTCTTAGCCAACTCTATGCATTCCATGGTCAAGAGCCTATCACTTCACCTATCCATGAGCAAGAAACCTCCATTTCTAATATATACCCCCTACCTAGTCCTATCCATGATCCCGCATTATCCACTTGTCATGATGAGACACATGCCTCCCAAGTAAATATAGAAGATCAAACCAATAGTGTGGATCTAAATGAACATAATCAAGATCCTAATGATCCTTCCACATCCACTATAAACCCCATTTCAAATCCACCAACATGTCCTATTGGTCTATCCATCTTTATTCATGAATGTTCCTCCTTAGAACAACAACAACCTTTATCCACTTCACCTTCTTCATTTAACAGTGAACTCAAGTCTAGTGTCCAAAACACACCTAGTCCCATTGTCCATCGTATGCTTCAAAACATGAACTACCAAGGTAAAGGTTCATGCCTTCATGAACAAGGTATTTTGGAGCCAATCCATGTCAAGGTCCCTCCACACTCTTATGGCCTTGGATATACACCCCAAGGACACCAATCTAAAGATGTTGGTACTTCCTCCATCCATCATAAGTCATCTTTCCACCATAAATCCTATCATATGCCTAAAACATATGTTGCCATCCCTCCTCCATCATCTTACAAATGTCAAAAGCATATGATCGTACATCTTCCACCATCAACTTTGCCACCATTGCTTCCAACTCCTAATAACCCTCCATCTAATCTACCTCCACTACTCCCAACACCTAATATCCCCATTATCCAATCCCCTTATCCACCTATCCATAAATCCTCTAAAAATCCTAATCATGACCAATCAATGCACACATTGTCTAAACATGAAGCTTCCACTCATTCCACCATACCCATGGGATTCAAAAGCAAAAAAATTGATGCCTCTAGCTATAAAGAAAAAAATTTGAAGGGTCCTCATGCCCTAGGACACAAAATAAAAGAATCAAAGAAAAATCCATCCAAAAATCAATATAAGCCCATACCTCCGAAAGAAAATGCCAAAACTAAAATGTTTTGGGTCCCTAAGAAAAAGGAAAACAAGTCAAACGAGACATCTACATCTCAAAAATCCCAATGATCCACTTCCACCTCACATTCCCACTCTATTCAAGAATCTCATATTCCATCCCACAAGAAAAATAAAAGTCATAAAAATACTAAGTCTATGTGGGTACCTAAAGCACTTCATCACCCATCTCCTAAGAAAACATCTTCATTGCTTCCTACACCTCCTCCACATCAAAATCTTCAACGTTTATCACAATGTGTGCAACCATTGGTCATGGTTCCCTTCCATTTCACAACAATTCCACATACCTCCATCTCCTCACCCTTCACTCATTATCCTACATACCTCCCTCATCACCTTCCTATGGTCCATGCTTTTGGCTAAGCCTCCCATTCATCTCCCCTACATAATCCACATCATGATCCACCAATCCCTCCATAATCCACATCATAATCCATCATCTACCTACTCCATCTCCCTTTCATGTCATCCCTTACCAACATCTATGAGCATAATGACATTTGACATGGTCCATGCGATGACATCCATCTCTAGTGGGACTATCACCTTTCATGGAACTAGACACTTGAGTCCCTCCTATCCATATTCCCCTTCTCCTATACAAAAAAATAAAAATAAATAAATAAAAAGTCAAAAAAAAAGAAAAGAGAAATCCCTTCATCCAATGGTGAAAACCTGGTAAACAGGCTCCCTGGATAAGTACCATGATGAAAACCTGGCAAACAGGCATCATGTGTAGGTTGATCTTCTATGTCACTTACACTTGGGGGCATGTTGTCTCATCCTACCATATCATTTTTATCCTATTATATCCTATCTTACCATCTCCTCTCCTACCATCTTTAGCCATCATACCCATATACTTATCATATTGAGTGCATTCATCCTCTCTTCCTCCTTTTGATCTTGATAAAAATATGGGGCAAAATGTTGAAACATGCTTTGGATATCTTTTGATATACCTCATCCTTCCAAACAAGCCTATCATTATCCTAGTGTCATAAGCTTTGTCATGAAGAATCCTAAGTATTGTACCTAGAATGGGGCATGTTATTCCTATGCGACATAGTCTTTGGAGATCACATCCCTGCCCTCTTATGATGCATCCATTTCATTCACTATGACCTATCCTTTTTTATCCATCCATATATCATGAGCCTTTTGTCCCTTATCCTATCACCCACCCTTTCATCCATCAATCCATCTATCTCCTTGCACCTAGACTTGGTTTTCCCTTGTCATTGGTATCTAGCAAAAGGCTACCCAAATTGTCATCCATTGACATCTCAAAACATTTCAAAAAAGTCCAAAAAAATGCAAAAAAAATTGAAAAAGGTCCAAAAATCCAAAAAAATCAAATATTCCAAAAATCAAAAAAATCAAAACATTTCAAAAATCCAAAAAATCAAAACATTTCAAAAAGACAAAAAAATCAAATAGCCAACAAAAATCCAAGCAATAAAATCAAACCAAATCACTTCTTCCAATCTTCAACGCATCAATTCAACTTCTTCAAATCAATTTCTTCATCAAATTATCTAATCACATCACTTCTTCTAATCAAATCCATTCTTCTAATCAATCACATCACTTCTTCTAATCAATCTAATCATTATCATCAAATCAAATCATTTCTTCATCAATCCAATCAATCAAAATCATTCCAAGTAAATCATTCCTCAATTTAATTCAACAATCATCATCCAAATCTTCAAATCAAGCATCTTCAATCCTTCCAAGAAATAATCCAAATGCAAGTCAATCCTTAATCCATACCAACAAAGCTAATCAATCTTGCCAAATTATCCAATCACATCCTTTGGTCTTGATCCTAATCTTGTTGTAAACCCAATCAATCAGTCAATCATCCTTGTGTTGATCTAGGGATATATCGTTCCCCGCAATGACAACACTATCATCATCATCAATCAATCAATCAATCATCCTTGTGTTGATCTAGGGATATATCATTCCCCACAATGACAACACTATCATCATCATCAATCAATCAATTAATCATCGGTTTACAGCTTGACAGGGGCAATACCTTGTTTGTTTTTGTATCATTTGTGCATGCTTGCTTGCTTGTGTGTGTTATCATTTCAATTTGCATTTGCATCAAATTGAATCACTCCTAGCTAATATTCATATCTTGTATCTAGACAAGGTTGTATTATGCTGGGGCACGAGACACATGTCACCTTGGTCCTTATACCTTGGTGCATAACGTCTAGTGCTATATCAAACATATGATTGCTCACTTTATTGCAGCATAGCGTGTCATTTTTTTTTTCATCTCCTTCTTATCTTGTATCATTCATTGTATCCCTCCTTTATCATCTCATTAATTTCGAGAGCATATATGTGTTTTTCCAACCCACCTATCCTCTCGAGGGGGCATCATCATCATTATCATATCTTATATCATCATCCCATTTCTTCATATCTTTTGCATCATCATATTCTTCTATCATCCCTTTCCTTCATTCATCATACTCCTCACTTCTTCAAGTGGTTGGGGCATCATCTTTTTTTCATCTATCCATACCTTAGCTTCTTTGAAATGATGTTACTCGACATAAATTTCACCATCTCGAACATCATCTCAAAGAGGGGCAAAATGTAGACACCCAAAATTGTCCATGTCATAATATTACCTAGTCGATACATGACCTTGTAAGACATTTTGTAATATTTTATCCTAGGTCATTACATTATCCCACTTATCCCATTTATTCCACTTAATCACCTTCCCAATTAATTAAATAAATCTCATTTATTTAATTAATTCCCCCTTCACATGTCTCAAAATAATTCAAATTAAATATTTGAATTAATCCCTCACTTATTGTCACATTGCAACATGTGTCACATGACTACAACTCTTCACATGCATAAATAATTTAAATAATTCTATTATTTAAATTATGAGATTCCCACTCACATCCTATTTTTACCCCCATTCATTGTACATCATAAGCATCTTTTCTTCCAAAATAAAGAATAGAATCCCACTTATTTCCTCACATCCTAATTTTGGTCTCATTTCATAATCCACTTAATGTGCGTCATAGACACTAAAATAAACTTTTAATCCTAGCCATGCATATCACAAGTTTGAATTTTAATCTTGGCCATCAAATCAAATCAGTCTTCTCCTATAAATCAAGCCTTTCACATGCCATTTGGGGGATCTTCTTCTAGCATCATTACTCTGCCAAAATTTCTTCTTATTTATCTATTTTCTTCTATTATCTTTCATCTTATCATTATGCTGCAAAAATGAGCAATCAACATATCAAATCATTCAAACCTTCAAAATCATGCATTCTCATGCAGGTGGAGAAGAGCAATGGAGATTGGTTTGCATTTTCTTGTTCTTTTTATTTTCATGCTTGCTTGTACTCTATTGTGCTAATTAGGGTTTTGATATCTTGTTATTCTAGTTTTATATCTGATTTTCCCTAACTACAAGTGGAGTCGCATTTTTGTGGGTGGAGTTGCCTCTATGTTCCTGAACTTGTGAAATTTAAAAAAATAGAAAACATAAAAGTGTCATACCCGTGATGTGGGTCCCACGAAGCATGCCAAGTGAAAATTCCCTAGTCTAGAATACAAAACGAAACAAATGCAATACAAAAAAAACACAACACCTCAATGATTAGGCCTAGTTGAATCTAAACAAACAACAAAAAAGACAAAAACAAATGTTACACCTTTTGCTTGCTTAGATTGTTGTGTTGGTTGGCCCTTGAAGATGCTTGGATGTATGCTCCTTGATGACAAACTACATGCAATAATTGAGGTAAGTGTAGTGGTTAATGATAGTGGGTGAGTGCAATAATGGCTAATATGTCTTCAAGAATGACTTGAATGCTTGAATGGCTTGAATACAATAATCTCCAAACTCTCTTAACCATGTTTAACTTTAGGCCAAAGCCCTCCGTTTAAAGAAAAATGGATGGTTGAGATTGATCCACCATGGACAAGATGAAGGGTTGTGGTGAGTTGAGGACTTACAAGCCCTCACATCTTGCCATGTGGAGGGTGAGATGGAAGAAGGATAAGGTGACATGGAAAAGGTCATATGGTCCCAAGGTACTTGCAAGTACCTTAGGATTGGAGAGGATTTCCTCAAAAACGAATTCCTTGTCACCAAGAGGGGTTGAAAGTGACAAGTGAGGACTTTTAGAAAGTCCACTATTGTCACCATGGGGATTGGAGAAATAAAAGTGAATTTTTAATTCTCATGCTTGGAAGAACCTAATGGATAAGACAAGTTCCTCCTAAAGGAGGTCCTTGTCCCATGTGCCTAATGTGACCTATGAAAGGTCATGGGGAAGAGGTCAATACCTGATAAGGTAAGTTCCATGAAAGGTTGACTTAAAGACATGCCAAAAAAGGTAAGTGATTAGATTAAGGCTGAAGGATTAGAAGAGGATTAGGTGGTTAATGATGATTAGGAGCCAATTTGAAAAAGTTGGAGGATATGACACATCCCTAATGATGGGATTAGGAGATGAATTAGGATAAAGTGTGGATGGGATATAAAGAAAATTAAACAAGTGAGTTATGTATTTAATTCCTTGGAAGAAAGGGATAAAGGGTAAGGTATTTAATCATTTAACTAAATACCTTAAGGATTTATAATACTTTAGGGGTATTAATCAAATAATTGCAATATTATTTAATTAATGTGGTTAAAAAGATATTTAGATGAAAAGGGTAAATTTGGACAAATATAAGTGGTCAAATTTAGATGTCTACAGTACCCATCCTTCAATGGTATTTTTTTAAAAAAAATATATATAAACATAGAGCAATAGAATGTAGAACAAAAATGAATCAAAATGTTCTATCCTTTACTGGTCAATGCTTTATATGCAAGAAGTTTGGGCATAGAGAAAATGAATGAAGAAGTCAAATGATGAATGCATATAATAGTGGTAGAATGATTTAATATTTTAATGGTTACTAAGCTATACATGCTATGGATATGGACATAAGGTTAATCAATTCAGATCTAGAATTAATGAAAGGAATAATTCTCATTGAAATGTCATATTCAACAATTGCAATAGACCTAGACATATTGCTAGATTTTACAAAAGAAAAAATTCAAGGATAATCCATTAAAGAAAAATGAACTAGTTAAACAAATTGATCTGATTGAGGTAAATAAGGAAATGGAAAATATTTGGAGAAAGAAAGAGGATCTTGAGAACAAGGAAGAATCGGAGACTAAACATGAATCTATACCACCTTATGGTGTGGATACTTCCTCCATGAATTGAACCAAGGCATTGGCTTAGGAGGATCATTAATAGAAAATGATATAAGCCCCTACAGATATGAGGTTTCATGGCTTGGAATGAAGATATGTCATGGAGATGGACAATATGGATCTTTTGAAGAAGACTCCAGAATAAAATTTGAAATTACAGACATTTGTAGAGAAATTTAGGGTTTATTGTTGTATAGAGAAGGTTTTTATCGGCTTTATTATTTTGCACAATAAATATGAATTAGGTTAGAATCGAAAGGATTATTTACCTATCCTCTATTGATTTCATTCAATTTTATGTATTTAGAGCAAGTAGAGCGAATTTAAGTGAATTTAAGAGCTCAAAGGTGATTTTAGAAGCAAAGTATCCAAACCCTATTTCTTGTTGAGTAAGAAAAGGGTATTTACCATTGACCAAAGCTGAAATATAATTTGTTTTTCAAAGAATTTGAATTCAATAGAGATTGAAACACCTATAGTAGTAAATGTGAGTGAGAAAAACCAATGAAATTTTAAGAAATTCCTCATGAAAGTGTTTGAGAACAACTCACTCGAAGCTTTTTCAGTATTCTATATAGGGATTTTCCTACATAGGATATATTAGGGCACACATCCATAGGAAAATGGAAGATTATAACCATACAAAACTTATAGATCTATTGACAAACCAACTAATTGGAGATGATTTCAACATCAAACCTGAGTATGACAACCTAGTGAAGAAGAAATTGGATGTCTATCAGCGATTTCCATGCTTCACCTATAAAGATGAACTTAATTATGTGAGAATGGCATTTAGAAGAGTGCATGATAAATTCCTATTGATCGACATGCTTGGTTTGATATCTAAAGAATTCATAAGGGAGATTATAGACTTTGTGACACCAAACTTGTACCTAAGCTAAAATCTATAAAGAACAAGGATGTGATGGAATTAACTTGAGGCACATTTGATCAACGGGCTCTCACTTTGAACACTATATGGAATCTTGTATTAAGGTATGAAGCTATGGTCATAGGATATAAGATATACTACAACAAAGATAATTTTGTGCCTACCACAACAATTCATGTAGCCCTTGAAATGGTGGGAAAGGGAAAGGACCATGATTTGTGTGAGTTGCTCTAGAAACAAATTTTTGACAATTTGAAGAAAAATAAATATAAGAAACACCTCTTCAAATTTGGTTCTTTGGTAGTTTGTTTGTTGTTCTATTTTTCAAGGGAACTTCCAAGAGGAAGCAACACCACCTTGTGACCAACAAGGAGGTGGTTGTCAACACTGCACCAGAAAACTTTGTCCTGATAAATCCATTACACCCATACGTCCCACTCACCTTCCATAATCTTGCCAGTTCATCTAAATTCCATGCCTCACCAGCCTATCAATCAAACATAGAAACTTATCCACCACCAAGAGAAGGTGGTTTGTTTGGAAGAACAGGAGTGGCTGATCTTTTTTCTTTCCAAAGTAGCATACTATCTCTTCCCCCATTTCCATTCACAACCACATCACCTCTCAGATTGGGTTTTCCTCCCCTAAACATTGACAGTTTCTTAGATCCAGGCAATGCGAGCATCACATATGTACACATCTAAAAATGGTCATGGTTAATCAAACCTATTAATTAATTAAATATGAATTATTTAATTAATATTCTTAAGTCATCTACATATAAATAAATTTAATTATTTATTTATATTGTTCATTTTTCCAATTCTTCTAGTTTAATTAAATAAATAAGTTTATTTGATTATTGCTATCTTCCTCTTAATTAATTAAATAGATTTCACAATTTATTTATATTAATTATCACAAGTTTAAATTCTAAATTTAAATGATATTCTTCATTTCACATTTAATTAAATATTTCCAATATTTAATTAAACGCTTTCTTTCTAAAGCTTTATTCTTTTCCACTTAATTAAATATTCTAAAAATATTTAATTAAAAGTTTTCTTTCCTCCATAATTAAATATTCTAAAAATATTTAATTAGAAACTTTCTTCTTTTCATATTTAATTAAATATTTTATATATTTAATTAAAGCGCTTTTATCATCTCTCACACATAATTAAATATTATTTATTTAAATTATGAAAACATCTTTGATCTTTTTATCAACCTCTCGATCTCTCACCGTTCAGCTTAACAGGTTTGAATCTTAACTGTTGATCCTCGCCAACTGGATTTTTGCCTTCAAAAATCTATAAATACAACCCTCTTATGAGTTGAAAACGCACCTCGAATCTTAGATTTCATATGCAATTACTATAGTTGCATTTCAATATTATCATCATTCTAGCATCATAGTATTTCAGTTTCATAGCTTAAATCACATAGTCATGAACATGCATTTTCAATTAATCTGATTCTCCTAAGCTTCCATTTCAACAAGTTGCTGCTTACACAACTGAGAGCCAACACCTTTAATCAAATCCTTGGAGGTAGAGGACGATGGGACAAATTTGAAGAAGTTGTTAGAGTTTTGCATTTATGTTTTATAATTAGATTTCTTTAATATAATGTCTTATCAGTGTGTTAGTTTATTGTTTAATTAATCCACAGTTTCTAACAACACCTTTTTGGCACCCACCATGGGGCTTCCCCCCATTTTAATTTTTTTATTGTAGGAATTTTCTGACAGGTGACGGAATGGAGTTGCGCTTCGGCGCATACGAGCTTTCTTTCGGCGCATCCAGAGACTGTTTCGGCGCATAGACGACCTATTCTCGTGCATCCCGGATTGATCTTTTAGCACATTCAGTAACTATTTTGGCGCATTGGGGACCTTTCTTAGCGCATACAGGGGGTTTGTAAGTAAAATTTTTGATTTTGATGCCATCCGCAGACACAAATTTTCTTAGCGCATACAAGGGGTTTGTGAATAGAAATTTTGATTCCGATGCCATCTACGGACAAAAATTTTCATTTCAGTTTTTAAGAAAAGTGAACCAATCCTAGGATAGAAATTTAAAATCTGGAATCTATCAATCTTAGGGTAGTCACCACACACTATTTTTGTAGTTAAAATGAACCCCGTGCCTATTGTGAAGCAACATCTTCACTTAGTTTAGATCATTGTCATTTGGTGCTATAAAAAAGAACATTGTTTTCTTTGTCTGTGGCAATAGGTCTATGCTCTCCCCTTAACTGGTTGACCAAAAATACTAAACTACCTTTTTCATTTTCCTACAATGTTTATGCTTTATTACATCCTTTTGAGGGCCCGTCATAGTGGGAAAAAATACTCACCCTATGGGAACAACCAAAGCCAGGTTTTCCAACCAACTATAATCAAAAGTGAATTTGGGGAAAGTCCACAATTCGATAGAAGTGTGCAAAGATAACCATCCCCAAATTCTTTGTTCTAAAGATTGGGAGGTCTCCTGAGGGAGTTTATCTATTGCCGCACTGAACGGAAACCTTGACTACGAACCATAGTGTAGAAAGCTAGTTGTGTCAGTATCCAAACATAATTTTAATCACGGTGCAAGGTGAGGGAAGAATCTGCCCCCAAGACACTCACCATATAATTGCCACAGATTTTTTGCTCAGGGGATTCGGTATCCACTTCTGTCACCTTGAGTATGCATCTGGAAAAGACAAAAAAATGGGCGCCCTCTAGGGAGTGACATGGCTATGTGATTCGACGCGATTTTAAGCTGTGGGATGTGATTACTATGATGACCTATTTGAAAAATTAAGAGTGAGTCTAACTGAAGTGCTTATCTTGTTCAATACCTGTGAAAATCTCAAGAACATTCTCTAAACCCCTAAACCTGCAAATGCACAAGAGCAACAAAACACATTAGATTGTTAGTTCAAATGCATGTACACAAGAGTGAGAGATTCCCCATGAAATCCACCTATTTAAACTAAAATTAGGAACAAAGATGAAGAACAAAACACAAGAATTGAAACTAAATCCTAATCAAGTTAATAGAATGACGATCCCATGGGGGAATTGGTGCCAATGAAGTGTTGCAATTGGCCCTTTCCCAATTCCTAAGTTGCAATGTGAGTTGATCTAGAAATGGTCAAATCTCCAAAGAGATTTGAGCATAAACTTGGTGCAAATGTGAAAATGAGGTGAATGCTTGGATGAAATGAGAAAAATTAGTTCTCAATTGAAGAGAGTAACTTTGCATTAAGATTGTGGATATGAAATGAGGAGAGAAGTCTCCAATTTATAGACTTCTATTTGAAAGAGGTGAACAAGATTGAGCAATGTGGGACAAAAGATAACCCAATGGCATTGTGCCACTTGTCCACATGTGATTGGATGAGGATTGAGCACATTTTGGCCAATGTGCATGATAAATGCATAAATTTGAATTTGAAGTGTGAGTTGACTTGTTGAAGAGGGAAAAGAAATGGAGTTAATGTCACTTGGCTCAAGGCCAAGGACATGTAAGAGGCCTTAAATGCCTTGTTGGAAGGACCAAGTCCACTTGGCTTTTTTGGATTCAAATGAAGGAATATTCCCTTTTGATGTTGTGTGAGGGAAAATATATGAAATTAATAAATCAAAGTAATTGATTTATTGTGCAACTTGCATTCTCTAGAGAATTTTAATGAAAAGGATTAAGTTAATCATGGTTTTGATTAATTTAATAAAGAATTAGATGATGTGACAATTTAGACTTAGATTTTTGAATTGATTTAAGTCAATAATTGAGAGGAAATGATTCATTAAATAAACAATTTGATTTATTTAATCAAGAAGAAACATGTTGGATTAAATCAAATAAGGTTTAATTTATTTAATTTATTTAATTTAATAAGAAGACTTTAGGGACTTTAATCAAATAAAATGATTTATTTAATTAAATAGGGATGCAAGGTTAATTAAATTAAATTGATTTAGAGGAGGTGATAGACCTAATTAGATAAATAATGATTTATTAGATTAAGGGATCGAATTACGATGAAAAGCTGAGAATATGATTTAGGAGGAAATGTTGTTAGTAATCGGGATCAGGTGTGCCAAAACGAACTTGTATATTTTCCATGTCTACATTTTGCCCCTCTTTGAAGAAATGTACTTGTTGCATTGATTCAAAGAATAAACTGCTATGATCTAAGGTCTAGGATTTTCTCAATTTTTTTTAAATGCCCCATTGCTACCCCAGCAGAAGGATATTGTTGGATATTGCCCCCTCAAGAGATCAGCTGAAAATTTTGATTTTTTGGATGATCTCGCGAAAAGGATGACAAGGTGTCTGACAGGCCAGAAATGCCCGAGAATGCCAAAAAAATGCTAAAACGTGTGTAGAATGACTCTCGATTGGATGAAAAAGGGATTGGGGGATGAAAACCCTTGCTGGAAGGTCAAATTAGGTTAAAAAACCCTTATTTTTAGGCTTAAATAGACCTCGAGGGGTCACTTTCAATACATTTTTTTTCTTCACCTTGAAAAATTTGATACTTGAGCTCCGAGTCCTAGATAGAATGGCGCAATGACAACTTCCTTTGCACGTGTCGGAGTGGGTACGAGTATATCAATGACCAGCCATTGTAGGACCCACGGTATGTACCCCTATTTGACCTTTATTTTCCTCGTTTTGCATGCATTTATTAGGGTTTAGGTATGGTCGAATTGGCATGATATAGCGCCATGAAAAATTTACAAACAGGCCCATGCGGGGCTATATAGGACCACTATGTGAATAGAGCACTGCGTGACCTAGTTTGCCAATTAGAGATTTTGAAGAATAAAGTTAGCTACCTACTTAAACAACATCGCGCGGGCTGATTTGTCCAATTTAGCTATCTAAGTCCGTCACGCGGTGCAGTTTGCAAAAATTTTCTATCTAAGTTCTCCGCGCGGTGCAGTTTGGAAACTTACAAACTGTGTCGCTTTTGCAAACAATGCCACTTTTGCTGATTCAAAAGCGAAAGGTGATATAGACAACAATTTTTTTCTAGGGAAGTTGACGTGGTACTTTTCCTTGCACAGGAGAGACATAAGGTTATTCACTCGAGGGAGCACTGGTGGCCAATTCTTGAAAGACTAGATGATATGCATATATTCCTCTAGGAGCAGCTTGGGATGCTTGGTTTGTGGTTTGTTTCTTACGTTCCTCCTGTTCGAGCACATCTGGGTATGTTGCATGCCTTGGTTGAGTGGTGGCATAGCGAGATGTCATCCTTTCATCTTCCCACTAGCGAGGCTACCATTACTCTAGAGGATGTCTGGTGCATCCCGCGACTGCCCATTCATGGAGAGCGAGTGATTTACGATTTGGAGGAGGGAGGAATGCTTGCTTTAGTGTCATGGGTGTGGACGAGCTCATGCTCTAGGATGGGCAGATATATTTAGAGAGGTACCAGGGTATAGCTCCTACTTACATCCTGATTGTAGCTGCCATTATTTATGGCCTTGTAGCTCCTGATCGACATGCCCGATACTTCATTCTGGGTTGGGGACTAGCATGGCAGCAGATGTGTGCTCGCCGAGTGTGCTATGCCTAGGGTCCAGTACTGCTAGCTTCCTTGTATCGATATTTGCATGAGTTTTCCTACTTGGAGGGTCGGGCCCTTGGGGTTGGATTGACTCTTCTGCATATTTGGGTATTTGAGTGGATTCCAGTACTTCGCCCAGTTGTCATTCCAGTTGTTATAGATATTGATGATCCTATGGTGTGGCGGTATAGTGGGGTAGATTTTCACTTCACCCACATGGGCACAGATGGCATAGCCTATTAGTGGTGGGTTCTGGATGAGATGATAGTATTCATATGGAGACCATATATGGGTATAGGCTCATGGATGGATGATCTAGAGAAGCTCTTCTTTGCTCATCAGGACAGATTCATGCAGGGTTGAGAGCATTCTATGGTAGAGAGGTACCTTCTCGATAGAGTGGCCAGGTAGTTTGGGGAGGTGCAGGAGATACCTGATGCTCAGTATACAGCCATCTTTGCCCATACGACAAAGGAGACAGAATGGGGATTGCCCATTCCAGCAGATGAGGCAGTGACCTCATTTAGGCAGTTGGTGGCTTAGCTATGGGAAATATGATTAGGGGGCAGTAGATGTAGGGGTGACTCCAACATATAGGGCTTGGTTTAGTCGACCGATGAGATTGAAAGTTCCTGGGATAGTACTTCCATGTCGCAAGCCCAGAGGTAGGTCAGCAGGAAAAGGTCGGGGAGGTGTGCCACCAGTGTAGCCAGCAGGACAGGATGGGCAGCCACATGTAGGCCCATAGCAGCAACTAGTAGGACAGGGTGGGCAGCCAGTAGGATGGGATGGGCAGCCAATAGGATAGCCAGTAGGGTAGCGAGCAAGGCAGCCAGGGGGACAGCCAGTAGGGCAGCCAGGCCCCCACAATATACTGATTCACCAGCTGCAAGGCCAGATACAGGTTCTGACAGCTGCCTTAGATGAGGCCCAACAACAAGTTATTGTAGCTACAGCAGAGAGAGACTTGGCATGATCCGAGAGGGATCAGAAGATTGGCCGACAATGGTAGTTAGAGAGTGTTGCTTCCACATCTCGGGGTCATTCTGTTGATATTCAAGATTACAAAGATGCTATCAGAGAGGCCGAGTACTATTGACAACATTACCGACAGGCAGTTCCCTCAACAGATAGAGTGCTAGATTTTTCTCAGTAGATCGGGAGGCGGCCAGTAGAGGATCACAGTGAGCGGCAAGTGGGGGAGGGTAGCAGCCAGCAGGGCTAGCCCTTTTGATTACAAATAGTTTGTTCCAATTTTGATATACAAGTTGTAGTACTTTGGCCTTATTGTACCATGTTATTCGATGTACACTTGATCTGATTTTTATTATAACACTATTTTTGATGATATATATGATATGATTCACCCTTTAATGATATGAATGGTGCATATGTATGATATGCGGATGTATAATATGCAAATATATGATGTTATGAGATGTTTCTATTCTTATGCTAATGTGATGTGATGTATGTAATGGATGCATTTCTTTTTGTATATTTTTTGTGTTTTAATGATGTGATGCATGTTAATGATGGTGATGGATGCAAATGATCATATATGATGTAATGTTGTCTTAAGATAACAAATTTATATTATTTTTTGTAACTTAAGATAATGATGTGATGCAATGTGTCCTAATGCTAATGATCATGTGGATGCAGGATGTATGCATGGGCAATGCTTTGATTACTATTATGATACCATGTTAGTGTGGAAAGATAATAGAAGAATTGCGGAATTTAGTTAGGATGGTGATGGTGACTTGCATTGCTAGGAATTGGGATTTTCAAAGGGTCAATTTCGTTATGTTTGGTAACACACATAGGTACGATGCATCGAGGTATAAAGGACCAGGATGGTGTGGTACCGAGTGTGATGTACTTTGACTCGACAATCAGATAAGAGAACTCTTGTTCACACTTAACATACATACTTCATTCAGGATGTAGTACAGACATTCTAAATATCTCGGGCCAAAACACAAGAAAGCAAGCTTTCCTATGTGGTCAACAAGATACCTAAAAATCCTCCCTTCAAACCAAACAAAACATGCATGACTAAGTTATTTTACAAGGGTATCCTACAAGCATAACAGATAAAAAAGATAATGATCTTTGCCCCATTCCTTTCTCTCTAAACCTGTTTTGTTTAGGCATCATTGAGAGGTCCTTGGAATGAGCGCAAAATAAGATAAGTCAATAAAAGATTAAGTAAAGCAAACCAAACAAGCTAATGTTCTTCATACTGCTAGCCAAGACTAACTACTATGAGGGGTACTTGATGCTTATGTCCATCACTGGAAAGCTTCATCTTAGGACATGTAGTGATCAGGGTTTTGGTGGGACTAATTTGGGTGATAAGCTATTGATATTCCGAGTTGACCAACTTGCTTGCTTACTGACTTAGACTTTCAAGACTCTGCCAATTAGAGTGTTCACTTTTTGAACCTACTAGACTTTCTTCTGACTGACTTACCAAAGGGGGAAGATGACGATTGATTTTATTATGAGTGATGACAACCAGGGGTGAAAGCGAGATGAAATGGATGCACCATTTTGGTTTTTTCAAATGTTTTGAGGCTGTTTTTGGTATCTTTTGAATTTTTCAATGTGTTTGGTATTTTCAAGATTTATGACGAATAGACTAATTTAAAGACCTAACCTAGGGGTCACAGGAGCTGATCCGTAGATTAGCCTTGCCTACGTTATACACGCAGAGACCACATAGTTTGACTGACGACAAACTTGACTTAATGAAAAGATAGATGGGAAACAGATTGCCAATGCGATGGATGCCTAAGGACTAACCCTAACTGTCTAGGGGGATGATCAAAGATCAACCTTTCCTACATTCAATCTCGGAGATGATGTAGTTCGACAAGGTGAAAAACTAACAAGACTCAATGATGAATTTTTTTTTTTGAAATTTTTTTGATTTTTAGACATGTTTTTGGATTTTGGATGATTTGGATGTTTTTTGGATTTTTGATGAATTTTTCTGAATGTTTTTGGTTTTTTCTGATGAATTTGGGAAGAGCACAAAAGATATACACAACTCCGATCCACTTCCAATTTCAAGGACATGCCCCTAGTGTTTAAGCAATAGACTACTTCGATAAAGGCAAGATAAACTGACCTTAGGAATATGCCAAGTAGTACTATGGTGGAATATGATATGGACACTAGCTCAGGCTATGGTATGGATGCGAGTGAATAGGTGTATGGAGGATAAATGGAATGTTATGGAATAGATGAGTGAGTCATGCAGATCTTGGTGGATAGAGAGTGCTTTATTTACACTTGACGCCTGTTTGCTAGGTTTTCACCAAGGTACTTTGTCCAAAGCACCACCGAAGTGGTTTTTACTAGAGGATGATTTTTTCTTTACTGTTTTCAATCCTTTTTCTTATTTATTTTTTTTGGATTTTTTGTATTTTCTAATTTTTTTGTTGTCACCAAGATGACTATTTTCTAGGTTTTCATCAAGGTAACCATTTTTTCAGGACATTTTCTGATTATTTTTGTATTTTCTGTTTTTATACCTTGCAAGTTCTTAGGCATAAAACTTTTTGAAATGAGAGTTGTTCAGAGGCTCGCCTTCTAGTGTTGCTAGTTGATATGCCCCTAATGGTTAACTTGTGGTGATGACGAAAGGTCCCAGCTAGTTGGGTTTGAATTTTCCTTTGCTATCCAGGTTTGGTACATTCTTTTGGTTCTCTTTTAGCACAAGGTCACTGACTTGGAAGGTACGTTGCCTGATCTTCTTGTTGTAGCTCTGTTTGAGTCGATTCTAGTAGACTTGTAGATGATTTAGGGCATCCATGTATCGTTTATCTAGTAACTCCAACTCATTCAGTCTTGTAACCCTATATTCCTCATCTGTGATGAGGTTTTGCAAAGATATCCTCAGTGACGAAAGCTTGATCTCAATAGGGAGGATGGCTTCTAATCCGTAGACTAGGGAGAATGGGGTTGCGCCTGTTGGTGTGTGGATGCTAGTGTGGTAGGCCCATAAGGCGAGATTTAACTACAGATGTTAGTCACGACCAGAGTCATTGACTATTTTTTTGAGGATTTTCAGAATGGTTTTATTGGTAGCTTCTGCTTGGCCATTGCCTTGTGGATAGTATGGAGTGGAAAAGTGGTGTTGGATTTTGAACTTTTCACAAAAATCATGGACATCCTAATTCTTGAAAGGTGTTCCGTTATCAAAGATAATGGATTGGGGAACACCGTATCAGAAAATGAGGTAGTTCAGGATGAACTTGGATATCTATTTACCCATGATATAGGTCATGGGAATTGCTTCAACCCACTTTGTGAAATATTCAGTGGCAGTGTTAATGAACTTATGGCCATTAGATGAAGTGGGTCAAATTTTACCTATGAGATTGAGCCCCCATTGCGAAAAGGGCCAAGGTGTAACAATGGGATGTAACTCTTGAGCTTGTGCATGGATGAGATCTCTGTGCTGTTGGCATTGTAGGCATCTTTTGACAAAGTCGTGTGCCTCTCTTTCCATTATTGGCCAATAATACCCGGTTCTCAGCAACTTCTTAGCCAAAGTCATACCACTTGAGTGCAAACCACACATGCCATTATGTACCTCAATTAGAGCAATCAAGGCTTCCTCAAGTTTTAAGCAACATAACAGGGTTCCATCGATGCTTCTACAAAAGAGGGTCTCTCCTAGGGTGATGAATTGTAAGGCCCTTTTGACAAAGGTTCGCTTGAGGTTCGGGGTAATGTCAGCTAGGAGGACTCCTAATCTTAGATAGGTGTAGATGTCATGGTACCAAAGATCACCTGGACCAACGATTTCACAAGCATATTCTGATTCTGGTACCTCGAAAGTGGGTACGAGAAGCTGCTCTACTAGGAATTCATTTTTCGAGACATTGCGAGGGATATCTAGCAAGGATCTGATTGTTACCATTGCATCCATTGCTCTGTTGTTTTCCCTCGGTATATGCTCAAAGGTTATATCGATAAATGATTCCTTGAGGCTTTCTACCACCTTTTTGTAGGGTGCGAGCTTATCATCTTTAGTTTGGTATTCCCCATTGACTTGGTTAATGATCAGCTGCGAGTCTCCATAAACCTTTAATGCCATGATTTGCCACTATGTTGCAATTTTGAGGCCTATGGTTAAAGCCTCATATTCTACAATGTTGATTGTATAGGGGAATGCCAACTTGTAGGATCTTGGTATGCAATCTCCTTGCGGGGTGATAAAGAACACACAGGCTCCTGATCCATGTTGCGTGTGGGAGCCATCAAAGTATAGTTTCTAGTGGTCGGCTGCATCGAGATTGAAAAGGGACTCATCTGGAAACTCTAATATGAGCGGGTTGTGTATGTAGAGGGGAGATTCTGCTAGCTAGTCTGCAATAACTTGTCATTTGATCGCCTTTATCTCGACATACTCAATATCATGCTCGGATAATATCATTACCCATTTAGCCATTCGACCTATAAGCATTGCTTTTGACAATAGATACTTCAGAGGGTTTATCTTGGCAATTAACATAATTTGATGAGCTAACATGTAGTGCCTGAACTTCTGAGCTGCAAATACCGGTGCTAGGCAAGCCTTTTCTATGGATGTGTAATTTTGTTCATGCCCTACCATTGTTCTGCTGATATAGTAAATCGCCCAATCGGTTTTGTTTTCATCATGTTGGGCTAAAAGGGCACCAAGGGTGGCTATCATTGCTGAGATGTATAGAATCAATGGTTTTCCTACGATCGGTGGCATTAACACTGGTGGCGTAAGTAGGTATTCCTTGATTTTTTGAATGCTTGCTCGCACTTGTCGTCCCATCTGAATGCTACTCCCTTGTGGAGCAGATGTGAATAGGCTATCTGTTTATCTGCTAGTTGTGCTATGAATCTCCAGATGGATTGTAGTCTACCTTGTAATCCTCTAAGTTTCTTTAATGTTCTTGGTGCTTCCATATCAAGGATTGCTTTTACCTTTGTAGGGTCCACCTCTATCCCTCTCATTGAAACTATGTACCCCAGTAGCTTTCCTGATTGTACTCTGAAGACACACTTCTTTGGGTTGAGTCTGACCTTGTACTATTCTAGCCTATCAAAGATTGCACTTAGAGTTACTATATGGTCCTGTCTCTTTTTTTATTTGGCCAGTATGTCGTCCACATATTCTTCAACAATTTTGTGAATCATGTCGTGGAAGATCAGTGTTGTGGCTCTTTGGTACATATTTCCTGCATTCTTTAGCCCAAATGGCATCACATTCTAGCAGTAGGTGCCCCAAGGACATGTAAAGGTTGTCTTGTGTTGGTCCTCTTTTCTATCATGATCTGATTGTATCCCGAGAAGCCATCCATTAGGGACATTATCTCATGCCTAGCTGTCATGTCCACTATCATGTCAATGTTGGGTAGTGGAAAATCATCCTTAGGAAATGCTTTGTTTAGATCCCTAAAATCCATGTAGATGTGGATGCCCCCATTCAGTTTTGAGACTGGCACAAGATTAGATACCCATTCTAGATAGTCAATTGGTCATATGAAACCAATGTCTAAGAGTTTATGTAATTCAATTTTCATGAGCAGAGCTATCTGTGGGTGCATCTTCCTTAACTTTTGTCTGACTGGTTTTGCTCCAAGGTAAATAGCCAAATGATGAACCACAACTTCAGGATCTAGACCTGGCATGTCAGCATAGGTCCATGCAAAGTTTACCTTTCTTTCTTTTATGAATGCTACTAACAGTTCTTGTTCCTCTGTTAAGAGCGACTCATCGTAGAAAGTGATTTGCGGCTCTATTTTTGTTCCCAAGTTGACAGGGTACACTGCTATGCTAGGACTGCTGACTTTTCTTGATGTAGAGCTGCAGGGGGAGATTGAATCCTTCATCCTCTAGCACCTTATAAAGGTTTTCACCATTGGATGCATCCTTTATTTTTACTATTTTGTGGTTAGAGAGTGCCACAGTGTGGTTTTCACTCCATAACCTCGAGTTTATTCTCAATATTTTCCTTTTACGACTAAAGGACTCAATCGTCTCCCCATAGTATGCCTGTGTGTCCAACATGATGTTGAATCCTTCCTTATGGTCCCCACACAGAACTGTATCCCTTAGTCCCATGAATTTCGAGAGTGCCTCATCATTTTTGAATGAGTCTAGAATTGGTGGCCCTCGTTGATCGTGATCGATGAGTTGTGGGTGTACTAAAGTGATTCAGTGGGTTGGTTGGTTTGACTCAGCTATGGAGGCACTAATCATTAACTAGGTGGAATCCTCAAAGAGTCTAGGGATACCTTCTATGGTATCATCATCATCACTACTGGCACATACATCGGTGACGTCAAAGGTGAAATTATCGAGTGGGATACCTAGTCATACAAGTGGTTTAGGAGTGGTTGTTGTTACCTAAGGAGAGGACCTGACTGCCCTTCTAGGAGTACCCCTACCACGTATGGTTATACTTGGAGGAGTATAGGCAAGGCCAAGGTTTCGCATTCTTCTTTCTACAATGATGGGCTCTAGCTGTCCATCAATGTTCCTTCCAAGGCTTTCATTCCTGTTATAGCCCATACCAAACATCATTTGTAACCCTCTGTTAGTTTCCTCCATGGGTAGGGTGGGGGTGGGCCTTTCATCTTGGTATAATGTGTTTGAGATGTCCTCCTCATCTACATTTTCTCTTTTGAGATCCCCCCAATGGTGGAATCTAGAAGGTTCTACCCTAACAGTATGGATAGGAGTTTCAACTGGTTGAGGTTGTCCATGTGACCTAGGAGATTGTGGTAACTCTCCTACAACAAATGAATTTTTTTTCATTCTGTAGTCGTCGCATCCATTGTCTTGGATCATGTTTTTGATTTCAGATATATCTGGAATGACGGGTGTCTCTGTCGCAGAAGTGGAAGCAGTATTGGCTAGGTCTATGTATGAAGTAGATGGTCCTTCATCATTTTTGGGTACTTGGGGGGTCTTATAAAACTTGGCTTCCAAGTTTTTGCAGTAGGCAAATGGTTCAGGATCCCCATATATTGTGACCTCCTCATTCTGATGCGAGAACTTGATACATTGGTGGTAAGTTGAGGCCACAACCTTCATTCCATGGATCCACGGGCATCCCAAGAGGATGTTGTATGGTAGGTCGAGGTCAAGGACCTGACAGGTGGTTTCCATGGTTGTCGGCCCCACTTGGATGGGGATTTTGATAGTACCCTGAGATACTCTTTCTTGGTCATCATACGCCCTTATCATGATGGTTTTGTTTTTATTAATGGAATCCTTAGCGAACCCCAATTTCTTTATGAGATTTAGGGAATAGATATTAAGGCCTACACCTGCATCCACCAGGACTCGTTTGACTTTCTTCTTATGGATGAGCACTTGAAGATGGAGTGCACGGTTATGAGATGGTTGTGGGGGGAAATCTTGGTCAGAGAATGTAATGAGATTTGCGGTAACGATGTTGCCCACCATAGCCTGGAATTGCTCTATGTCAAGGTTGGCATAGATGGTGGATGCAGCTAATGCTTCATCGAGGATCTTTCTATGGGAGGCAAAGATTTTCAATAGTTCCATGATGGAAATTTGGGTGGGTGTTCTTTTCAGCTGGTCAATGGCATTGTAGTCATAGGGGATGGCCTTTGTATTAGAAATGGGGGTCTTAGCCAGTGACCTGACAATGGTAACCTTTCTACCACATGTGGTGACTCCATAGTCATTGTTGGCTCCTTTGACATTTATGACGGTGACCATCTCATCGACGCATCCAACTATTTCCTCATACACTAGGTTAGCACTAGCATACTTTTGCTTGCCCTTATTGTTCCCTTTATTATTGCCTTGATTGTTCCCTTGGTTATGGTCCGACATCAGATTCGTGTATATTTTTAGGTCTTGGTTTCCAATTGGCTATTCAATATTGATGATTTTTTCCTCAATGAGGTCTTGGATGATGTTTTTCAGCCTCATGCAATTGGCGGTGGTATGTCCTTTGACTTTGTGAAAGTCACAAAGGAGATTTTCATTATACCACGGTGGCTTGGTCATGGGTTCTGTGTACTACTTGGAGTTAGAGACTTTGATTAGATTCCCCTTGACTAGCTTCTTCATTATGGAATCAATCGATTCACCAAGAGCTGTGAAGAGTTGTTGATTTAATTTGTGGGCATTGGTTGTTGCTGTGCTACTACCGCATTAGTCTGCACATTGTTATGATTATGATTTTGTGGTTGATGATTTGGGATGTTCTGCCTAGGGCCACTGATGACCACTTTAGCATCGACCATGCTGTTGTTCCTAATATTTTTATTCCTCAACCATGTTTGAGGTTTATCATTGTAGTTGTTAGACAGGCGGTTATCCTGGGGTGGAGTGAATGTTGATGCACCTCCTCGCGTAGTAAGGGCTCTTTCGATGTTGAGCACCTTTGGGATCAGTTGATCATAAGATGTGATGCACTACATTTTCAAGTTAAACACCAAGTTTTCATCTAGATTAGCTATGATGGTGCAAACTTGTTGTTCTTCCAGCATGGTTCACTTGCTCTGATTGGCCTTGGATCGCCATCTCTGTAAGAAGGATGCAAATTTATCTCCTTTCCTTTGTTTGAGTGTTGATAGTTCTTCCAAACTAACATCTGCACCCATATTAAAAGCATAATTTTTAAGGAAAGCTTCCATGATTTCCTCGAATGTTTTAATGCCCGTGGGTAGGCGAGAAAACCACTCCATGGCCGGACCAGTCAGACTACGAGGGAAGAGTTGCATTAGATACATGTCATGATATGCGACCTCCATGCAGTGCACCTGAAATTCCCTGACGTGGTTTTCAGGGTTACCCGTTCCATTGTACTTGTCAAATTTGGGGATCTCGAATCCCTTTGGGAACGGTATCATGGTGAGACTTCTGTCGAAGGGGTAAGGGCACAAGTTGCCTGGTGTTCTCATTGTTTTTCCTACTTGTAAGTCCAATACTTGTTGTGAAAGCAGTTTGATTTGTGTTGCGACGTCCTTGCTGGGGTCGGGAGGTGGAATGAAGGAGTTGTGAGGTGTTTGAGGTGTTTGATGGGTGGGAAGAGTACTAGTGGGCATATTCTACAAGCTCTATTGTGCATTCATAGCCTGTTGGTATGTTTGCATTTGTGTCAACAACGCTTGTTGTTGATCTTGTTGCTGCTACTCCAACAACGCTTGTTGTTGGTCTATCAGTTGTTGTGCCCATGAAGCCTGTTGTTGATTAATCTACCGTTGTGCTAGTAAAGCTTGTTGATGATCTACCTACTATTGTGCCAACAACACTTTTTGTTTAGCTTGCTCCTGTACCTGAAATTCTTGTAGGGCTTGTTGGTATGCTTGCAATTGCGCTTGGTATTGGGCTTGTGCTTGCGCTTGAGCTAGAGCTTCAGCTTGCGCCTAAGCTTGGGCTTGGACTTGTGCTTGTGCTTGTGCTTGGGCTTGGGCTTGTGTATGTTGCTTTTGCTTGAGTACTCTTTGTTGGTTGGCCTTTTGAAGGGTTTGGATTAGGGTGGTAAATGATTTTGCCGTGTTGGATTTTGGTGGGATTGGTGGTGGAATGGGGATGACACCAACCGTTGTGACTGATGAATGGGTTATGGTGGTGGTGGTGGTGGTTGGGATTTGGGTTGTTGGAGGGGTGGTGGAGATCTTTGGTCCTTGAGAGGGTATGCTTTGGGATATTTGAGGACCTGTTGATGCTCTTGCTGTGATGGTTCGAATGGTTGCCACCTGTTGCTATGATGCTACGGGCAAGAGGAGGGAATTATGTGTGATGTTCTCATTGCCCTGTTCTGAGAAACTATCAATGTTTAGGGGAGGAAACCCCACTCCGAGTGGAGATGTGGTTGTGAACGGAAATGGGGGTAGCGGTGGTAGGCTACTCTAGAAAGAAAAAGGATCAACGACTTCAGTTGTTCTAAATAAATCAACTTCTTCTAGAGAGGTTGGTGTGTTCAACTGATAGGCTAGTGAGGCATGGAATGAAGATGAACCAGCGGGATTGTGAAGTGTGAGTGGGATGTATGGGTGCAATGGATTTTCTGAAACAAAATTATTCAGTGCGGTGCTGACAGCCACCTCTTTATTGGTCACAAGGCGATGCTGCTGTAACTCTTGAAACATAACACTTCCTTTGTTTACCAACGGTGAAGTTGGAGTGATGGTTGTCGTGATGTGAGGTATTTCTTGATTGATGGTTGACATTGGGGATGCATTTGTGAGAGGCATGTCCATACTAGTGCTTGCATCAAGGTCGGAAGGGAACGAGACCCCTCCTTCCATTAACGTGTTTAAGTACTTGAACATGGCACTAACAATTTTATGGTTCTCAGGGTTTTGGACCATTTTTATTATTTTGGATTGTGTCATCCCCATGTCTTCGTTTATGATGTCCTCTTGATGACTCTCCTCTTGAGGATTTTGTGATGATAAAGGAGAGTTACTTAGGGGATTGCTTGATCCCGCTAGGTTTATTTCAGAGGTTAACTGACTCATGTCCACAGAAGTTGATATTTCACTGATATTCTCCATGTTCTTCTTGTATTGAGATCTAGTTTGAACCATAAAAAATAGTGATCATTTGATCCTAACCTTTCAGGTTCAAGAGAGAAGAACTAGGGAAGCCAAAGATCAAGGAGTGCGGTAATGGTGATGGGATAAACGAATGAGTGAATGAAAATTTTGGAGAAATTTTGAAGGGTTATGCTAAACTTGTAAGGACTTAGATTGATTATGATAATTTGACTAGATGTGTTAAGTCAAACAGGACTGTAGTGAAGTTGTATTCCCTAGGAAGTTGTGTTATCCTAGGGTAACTTGCACAAGTGGATGAATTAGCTAAGTGTGTTAAGCCAATGTGATTTGTGAACTAGTAAACCTTTAGGAAGTTGTGTTATCCTAGAGGTAAATTTGTCAAAAAGTGTTGACTATTTTGGCTAGGCATGTTAAGCCAAGATAGGGTGATGTTGGTTTAGCATGAGTGATTTTTCTTGAGTTCTCAAGAAGTTTGGTGATGGGATGAGAATTGATTTGATGAAAAGATGGATGGGGATGAATCTTTTACCCTAGACTTGAACCTAGACACAACTCTTTCTTAAAAGATCTCGGTGTTGAAGAACACACTATACTTCCTATGGAAGAAAAGAAAACCTTTCAAAAAGTTTAGGATTCTGTTAGTAGTAAAATGCATACAAAGTCAGATTGTTTCTTGAATCCTTTTTGTAGAATTTGTATACAAGTCTCTCTCTTACTTCGAAGAGCATCTCAAGGCATTGCTCATGGGATTTTAGGCTTATCTTCTTGAACTTTGGCTTTGGGATTTTAATCTTGCGGGAAATCATTGGAAACAACACACATGAAGCTCAATTTGTCTCTTTATCTTAGTTTAATGAATTTATTTTTACCAAAGACACTTGCGCTTAGGTTTCAAACTATATGTCTAATGTCCCACTTTCTTTCTCATCCCACAAGGTCCATTATGTGGAAATCAAGGAAAATAGGGCAAGAGTTACTTATGTTAACCTTTTTGAAAACAAATGATGATAGAATTCAAGCACTTAGAAATCTCTAGGGATAGAATCCCTAGGGAAAGCAAGAGTGCTTTAAATTCATCAAAGGTGTTTGTCTCCTCAAAGGGGTTTGAAATTTGAAGGTCTTGTGAATGTTCATTTTTCAAGTGTTTTTGAGAACCAAGCAATGTGTTCTTTTCTTTCAAGCACTTTTTGCAATCCTAGGTTGATGAGGCAATATCTTGTTGGGTTCCCACTTGGATAAATCCAATTGTGCATATCTTGTGTGAATGGCTAAATGCTTGACCACACTGGCTCCCCTCCATGGCACACACTTCTCGGGTCAGCCAAGCATTAGTACCCATGAATCTCCCATGGCATACTTTCCATTTCTACAACAAGACCGCATGTATAACATGGGGCGGCTTCAAAGGACATGACCTTTTGCACTAACAAGATATACAAGGTTTTGGCCTTTTTCGAAACAAAGGGTTTTAATTCAGGCATTCCATTCGTGGGGGATTATCCAACATTGGCGAGAGTCCATTGCTGTCCATCTCATCGAAATAATCCTTGTGATTCTTGAACTTTCCTCAAGAATCCACACTCATATACTGGTTGGAAGTCGCTTGGCTTTAGCATGTTTCCGGTTGGGTCATTCCCTTGGGTGATTACTTTTTCCCACAAGGTAGGCCCTCTAAGATAAACAAAAGTGAGCTAACATATCCCATCATTTACACAACCTTTGTTGAAAAACAAAGGGGAAAACCTCTGCAATATGTCGTGCTCACACTCGCATGTTTGTTCAATTATTAAGCACCCAAACTGAAATGTGGAGGCAATCTTTTTAACAACCTAATATCACCAAAATTCTTTTGATTCTCAAGATCACTGTGAAGTGCGAGAGAAGTGCATACGCATTTTAAATGATATTAACTTGTGAAAAAGATTGCAAAACATAGAAAACACTTGTTCATTTTAATTCATAAAAGAATGATGACTTCTTTTTAAGCACCAAATGAAGTGTGAGATTGCCTTGTTCAATTGTTAACCTCTAAACAAAATCTATTATGTTTGCCTAAGGTTCTTTTTAGCCCCTTGGCAACTTTTGAAAGGAAATTTTGATTGTCAATTTTAGAACCCAAAAGAAAACTAGTGTCCTAAGATCAATGAACTCATCAAATCCTTTAGAGAGTGTTGAAAAAACAATTTAGTGTTTGAAAACACTTTGTACAAAATAAGCATGGTGTCATTAAAAAAATAAAATTGCTTGTTCTTTTTAAACCCAAAGTAATTTTAGTTTTCCTAAGGCCAAAGATATTTAACAAATTTTTTAAGGAGTGTTAAAGAACACTTTTAGTGTTTAGGAACACTTTGGATTTGTGAACATGATACCATGATAAAATTCTCCCTTTACTCCAACCTACAAAATAACAGAAAAATAGAGAGCAATAAAGACAGAAAACTAGATCAAAGATTAAAAAATCCAAAATTAAAACAGCACATGTCAATTTAAAACTTCACTGTTTTCCTGCTGCGGAGGTTGGGAAAAAAATAGCGCTATATAGTGCCTCGCGGGTGACTTTGGGTGGCACAGTTTGGAAGTGGCTCAGTTTGGAAATTCAAAATTTTTAGGCGCGAAGGATGGCGCGGCGGAGTTTGGAAAAAGCACGTTGCGATACAGTTCCATGGTGATGAAAGTGGTGGAGTATGGACCCGTGCGGTGGACTTAAGAAATTTAAAAAAACATGATAGCTGGGAACCCGTGGCAATGTTTGGAGAATTTGAACATGGGTGAATATGGCGCCGCATCTCTAAAAGTGGCGGAGTATTGTGCCGTGGTGCTGAAAGTGGCTCAATATAGCGCCGCACGGTTGAGTTTGTTGTTTTTGCACAAAAAATGTTAGAAACCGCGGAATTTTTTGAAAAACATGATTTAAAAGTTTGAATAGCCCTCCTTCTAGCGCCAAAATGTGAACCCCTAAACCTGCAAATGCACAAGAGCAACAAAACACATTAGATTGTTAGTTCAAATGCATGTACACAAGAGTGAGAGATTCCCTATGAAATCCACCTATTTAAACTAAAATTAGGAACAAAGATTAAGAAGACAACACAAGAAATGAAACTAAATCCTAATCAACTCAATAGAATGATGATCCCATGGGGGAATTGGTGCCAATGAAGTGTTGCAATTGGCCCTTTCCCAATTCCTAAGTTGCAATGTGAGTTGATCTAGAAATGGTCAAATCTCCAAAGAGATTTGAGCATAACCTTGGTGCAAATGTGAAAATGAGGTGAATGCTTGGATGAAATGAGAAAAATTAGTTCTCAATTGGAGTAACTTTGCATTAAGATTGTGGATATGAAATGAGGAGAGAAGTCTCCAATTTATAGACTTCTATTTGAAAGAGGTGAACAAGATTGAGCAATGTGGGACAAAAGATAACCCAATGGAATTGTGCCACTTGTCCATATGTGATTGGATGAGGAATGAGCACATTTTGGCCAATGTGCATGATAAATGCATAAATTTGAATTTGAAGTGTGAGTTGACTTGTTGAAGAGGGAAAAGAAATGGATTTAATGTCACTTGGCTCAAGGCCAAGGACATGTAAGAGGCCTTAAATGCCTTTTTGGAAGGACCAAGTCCACTTGGCCTTTTTGAACTCAAATGAGGGAATATTCCTTTTTGAGGTTTTGTGAGGGAAAATAGATGAAATTAATAAATCAAAGTAATTGATTTATTGTGCAATTTGCATTCTCTAGAGAGTTTTAATGAAAGGGATTAAATTAATCATGGTTTTGATTAATTTAATGAAGAATTAGATGATGTGACAATTTAGACTTAGATTTTTGAATTGATTTAAGTCAATAATTGAGAGGAAATGATTCATTAAATAAACAATTTGATTTATTTAATCAAGAAGAAACATGTTATATTAAATCAAATAAGGTTTAATTTATTTAATTTAATAAGAAGACTTTAGGGAATTTAATCAAATAAAATGATTTATTTAATTAAATAGGGATGCAAGGTTAATTAAATTAAATTGATTAATTTAATTAGAGGAGGTGATAGACTTAATCAGATAAATAATGATTTATTAAATTAAGGGATCGAATTACGATGAAAAGTTGAGAATATGATTTAGGAGGAAATGTTGTTAGTAATCGGGATCAGGTGTGACGAAACGAACTTGTATATTTTCCATGTCTACACATACACTCTTTGTTTAGATTTTAGGATTAACAAAACAACTGTATGCTTCTCTATGTTGTGTTTTTCACATTTAAATCAGATTAAGATCATCCAAAAATATCAAACTGTCCAAACATGTCTATCTCAGAAGTCTAAACGGATAATTTAGCGCATCCCAAGTCTGTTTCAGTGCATTGTTGCTCTGTTTCGGCACATCCGTGCTCTGTTTCAGCGCATCTGTGCTCTATTTTGGTGCATTTGTGCTTTGTTTCAGTGCATCTATGCTCTGTTTCGGCACATCTGTGCTCTATTTTGGCGCATCCATGCTCTGTTTTGGTGCATTTGTGTTCTGCTTTGGTGCATAGGTAGTCTGTTTTGGTGCATGTGTTTTCTGAACCTAGGTAACTTTCTGACATTCAGAAATCAGTCATCTCAGTCTAGTCTTTTCCATGCTTAGAGTTTGGAAGTCTACAACCTTTGTTAAGAAGTCTCTAGAAAGAAAGATTAGAAAGCCAAAGAAATATCTCAGTTATAAGAAGTTATTGAAGAAGAGGAAATTTCTATACCAAAGTCGAAAGGTCTTGCTTGAACATAGGACCTTTATTCACCGATATCATGACTATATTAGAGGTTTCACCGATGATTATGTTGTAGAACCTTTATACTCAGGAGCCTTCTTTCAAAGAAGAGCCCTTTCTCAAATGCACAACCATAGTCAGTGTATTCGTTCTTCTTATATTCCCCAACCTACAATTATGTACGCTACTCGTCCCAATCAAATTCTGCAATAGAGAACTTGAGTACATTAGGCATTCATCAAATCCATCTTTTTACAAAGCTACGATCAAACCTCACAAAGTGCAAAATCATCTTTATTTTGATCTTTGGTTTAATTCCCGCAAATAGGATTTTCATCCTTTCAATCAGGGAATCACGAGCTAGAGATTAAAAATATTTTAAGTCATAGAATCTTCATTTTATCCTAACTTTCATATCAATCAACATTGCACTATTTCAATATTTTGATCAAGGTTAGTAGAATTTGAGTAAATCTTATGCCTGTTGTCACAAGATCTCGAAAACACAGAAAAAGATGAAAGTACCATAAGCAAAATGGGTGATAATAGTGAGAGGGAAAATAACCCCTTTAATAATTCAAATACTGAAGAGATAATAGAAGAAAAGCTCCAAGAAGCAGAGCAAGATCCCCTATTCCATACTCTTATGGAAAGGATTTTAGAATGAAATAAGGAAAGATATTTCCCTTCATTAGCTAATCAAGGAGCTAAGTTACCTGCTAATTTTGACACAGAAGGGATTAAAGAAAATCCTGAAACTCCTCCTAATGATTTTAGTGCCCTTACTCAACAGATCAAGGAATTACAAGGGAAAATAAATGAAATGAAAGGGGATACCACAAAGAAGTATGTTTTGGATGACATATGTCCTTATCCTTTTGATAGGAGTCTTCGAATGATCCCCTTTCCAAAACATTGCGAAATCCCTAGATTTGATAGGTATAATGGGAAAACTGACCCCATTGAACATGTAAGGGATTTCTAAAATATGAGCTTAGAATTCGCTCATGATGACACCTACTAAATGCGATTGTTTCCATGAAGTCTGGGTGGACAATCCATGGAGTGGCTTTCAAAGATCACTCCCCCATCAAAACCTTTGAGGATTTAATAAACAAGTTTATATCACAATACTCTTACAACATCCAACATTAGATAACCATGCTTGATCTTTGTAAGGTGAAACAAAAAGTAGGGGAATCTTTCACTACATTTTTGCAAAGGTGGAGAAGGGTGTTTGCTAGATACTCTCGCCCTGTTCCTGAAATAGAAAAGATGGAGATCTTTATCAATAGTCTGAATCAAGAAATGAGTTACAGACTAAACCTTCACTATCCTTAATCATTTGAAAAATTGATTGAAAATGCGATTACTATTGAAGGTACTTTGATCAAGCATGGAGTTATGAAAATTGATAAAGAGGGTTCAAATTCATACAACAACAACAAAAACAACCATAATAACAACAATGACAAGTCATGATTTTGGACTCGAAATAAGAATGTTGTGAATGATGGGGTAGTAGATGCTAACAACATGAATGCAAAGCCTACCATCCTTAATGTGTTAGGTATTCAATGTAACAACAATGCTAGAAATTGTAATACCCAAGGTAATGTTTCCAAACAAGGGAATGTGACTAATAATCATGGAAATAATTTTGGCACTAATCGAAATTCAAATATGCCCAGATCTTCATATTTTTTGAATCGACGGAGTTTCACTCCCTTGGGCCAATCTTTGGAATCCATTCTCGAAGAGTCATTGAATCAAAATGATATTACATTTCCACCACAAAGAGACTATGAGCCTCGAGTTAAACCACCATCGTGGAATGACTCACACTTTTATGATTATCATAGGTGTAAAGGTCATAAGATAAAAAATTGCAAAGGATTAAAGAATATCATTCAGGATTTGATTGATAACCATGCCATCATAGTTGAAGGACATAATGCAAATAATGACCATCAAGCATTCAAGGATCCTCTCCCCAATTATCAAAAAGGGGAATCTTCTGGTGACAAGGGCAAGAATGTTAATTATGTCCATGACTTCATTATCAAACATATTTATACTAGCGATCAACACATCAATGCTATCTAAATCAAAGGTAAGCAATAATATCGAGAGGTCAATGCTACAACAAGGGGACAAGCCAGAATCATTGTCAAAGGAAACTCATCTAAAGCAGCAATTCCCCCTCCAAGTCAATACAATTTGGTTGATCAACTACGAAAAACATCAGCCCAAATTTCTATCTTGGAACTTTTAAAGTTATCACCTGCACACATAAGGACATTCTATAAAAGGCCCTTGTTGATACAACTGTATCCCCTGATCTGGATATCAATAAATTTCAAGCCATGGTGGGACACTTGTCCTCATCCGCATGTTTATCCTTTACTGAAAAGGATGACTCATCCATAACCCATCCACATAATTCATCACTCTACTTAGAGGTCATGGCTCACAAAGCCCGCATTAGACATGTCCTAATAGATGGGGGAGCCCGATTAAACATTTGTACTTTGAAATTGGTCCTAGCTTTGGGATATTCAGGAGAATCTATAGATCCACGAAGAAAAATTACAATCAAGGCATATGATGATGAGGAAAGAACTTTGAAAGTCTTTATCATGTTACCAATCAGAGTGGGACCTATTGTGAAGAATACCTTTTGTTAGGTTCTAGATCGGGATCTAGCCTATAACATACTCTTGGGTCGTCCATGGATCCATGACATGCAAGTTGTTCCATCTACTTATCATCAATGCTTGAAGTTTCCATATGATGGACAGAAAGTAACAATACCTGCTGATCACATTAGCAGTCAAACTTTCTCTAACCTAAGAGCAACTCAGGACACACTCATCCCACATAATAGAGAGGCCTTGGTCATCTCTACCTCCAAATACAATGACCAAGAATGAGAAATGATAAGTAATTTTGGCACCAAGCTAAAATTAAAAGATAATGGGGTGGGAGAATATTCTTTATCTCTCTCTAATATACCCGTATCTCCAAGGTCCCATGGTCAACCATCGACATCCATACAATAGGCTATGACAGCTTTAGCCTCAGCTTCAGTTCCCATCACCAAGTTTAATGGGATATTTATCAAAAAAATGAAATGGAAGATAGAGCTATCCTTGATTGGCTCTATAAAGATGAAGAAGAATCATTACTACATGTCAAGTTACCCACATAACAATATGGAAAAGGTTATGCTATCATGCAACAAATGGGTTATGAAGGAAATGGCCCTATAGGTAAAAGGAAAGAGGGTATTGTTGAACCTATCCAACTAAAAACAATGCACCCAAATGATAAAACTGGGTTAGGATATGGTGAAGATACAAGGGAAGAAGTAGTACAAAGAATGTCTAAAGAGGAGTTAGCTGAAACAATCCTGAGAATTCAAGCAAACAATTCTAACACTGACTCCAATGAATATGAATGGGATGACTTCTCTGATGATACTTTCATCTTAGAGAAAAGGGTGGATTTCATATACAAATTTACACCCGCATTCTTACAAGGGGAAAGCTCAAGGCCTCCGCTTGATTACATTCTACAAAGTGATCATGACTCAAGTGAGAGTGATTCGATTCAAGGCGAGATAGATCATTCATAGGAGGATACCATCCTAGACCTCTCCCATAATGACATCAACAATAGCATCATGACCCTAACAGCCAGTGACCTTACTCATCCTAATGATCCATTTCCTTTGGTCTATCATGAACTCATTGATTGGGAACAAATCACACCCATTGATGTCCCAACTTTTCCTAAAGATGAAACCATCATAAACTTCCTTTCTTCATCCCAACCAAAAACAAGTTCCACCAAGGAATCACAAGATCAGAGTTTTCGATAGGAAAGTGCCAAGTTTCTCAGCTATGAAATAAATAATATAAAAGAAAGATCTAAAGGTGAAAACCTAACAAAGGCAGTATTAGATCAAGAAAAGAGAAAAATAAAAAGTGTATCCAATGGTGAAAACCTTCCAAAGGCACTAGAGGATGGGAAACTTGACACTCTTCCGGAGCATTACCAGGAAAGGTCTTCCATTCTAATCTAACCAATGACAACACTCAATATAGGTACAACAGAGTAGCCCAAGGTTTTGCAACTTGCTACATCTCTAACAGAAGAGAAAGTACATGGATTCACAAAATTTCTCAAGAATAATCAAATCAATTTTGCATGGTCCTATGTGGATATACCGGGATTAGATCCAAATCTCATCATGCATCATCTATCTATTAGGCTGGGGGAAAAACCTATAAAATAGAAACTCGGAAAAATGCATCCACATGTTGCATTATTGGTAAAAGAGGAATTAAAGAAGCTTTTAGATGTTGGATTCATTCGGTCTATGGACTATGTGGAATGGATCTCCAATATCGTACCTATTTCAAAGCCAAACGAAAGGATTAGAATTTGTACAGATTTCAGGGATTTAAACAAGGCATGTTCCGAAGATGACTTCCCCTTTCCAAACATAGATATGATTGTGGATTTGATTATTGGACATGCAATGTATTCATTAATGGATGGATTTTCAGGATACAACCAGATAACGATTGCACCAGAGGATCAGGATAAAATGGTGTTCACATGTCCTTGGGGTACCTATTGCTAGAACGTAATGCCATTTGGGTTGAAGAATGCAGGAGCTACATACCAATGAGCAATGACAACAATATTTCATGATATGATGCATACATTCATGGAGGATTACGTTGATGACCTCCTCGCCAAGTCTAACACCAGGGAAGGACACATAGATATCTTATCTAAAATTTTCAAACGGATGGAACAATTCAAAGTAAGACTTAATCCAAAGAAATGTGTCTTTGGAGTAAAATATGGAAAGCTATTAGGTTACATTGTATCAGAAAAGGGAATTGAAGTGGATCCAGCTAAGGTACAAGAAATTCTTGATATGCCATCACCAAGGAACATTAGTCAACTATGCTCTTTGCAGGGACGGTTACAATCCATTTGAAGATTCATTACTCAACTAGCAGATAAAAGTTTACCATTTACACATCTTCTACACAAGAATGTTCCATTTAAGTGGGAGCACAAATGTGAAGCAGCATTTGATCAGATAAAGCAGTTCTCATGAAACCATTAGTATTGATTCTACCAGTGTAAGGTGCACCTCTCATATTATATATTGCTTCCACGGAAGTATCTTTAGGAGCATTATTGGCACAGGAAGACAATTCAGGAAAAGAGCAAGCAATTTATTACATCAATCGAACCTTGACAAGTCATGAGCTAAATTACACCTTTATTGAGAAAGCTTGCTTAGCAGTGGTTTTCACTTCTCAAAAGTTATGACACTACATGCTAACTCATACAATAAAGCTTGTGGCTAAGATTTTCCCACTCAAATATTTTCTAGGTAAGGCAACCTTAACTGACAGGTTGGCTAAATGGGTTATGATCCTAAGCGAATTTGATATTCATTATGTGGATCAAAAAGCTATAAAGGGATAGGTAATCGTGGATCAATTAGCAGAAGCACCAATACCAGCAGAACACCCAATACACATTGATTTTCTTGATGTCAATGTATTCATAGTAGTTATCCACTAGTCATGGGCACTCTACTTTGATGGTTCTTACACTCAACATGGTTCAGGAGTAGGGATTATTTTTATTACACCTCAAGGACATACAATTCCAAAATCTTATCGGCTAATGTTTCCTTGCACAAACAACATAGCTGAGTATGAGGTATTGGTAATTGGCATAAGAATTGCAGTAGACTGGAAAATCACAGAACTTCAAGTTTTTGTGATTCACAGCTTGTTATAAATCAAATCAACGATGAATATCACACTAAAAATGACAAGTTGATACCTTACAAAAGAATGGTGGATGATTTCAAGAAATACTTGGTTAATATCAAGTTCATACACATTCCACGTATTGATATTAAAGCAGCAAACGCTATGGCTACAATCGCCTCTCTACTTCAATTGACAGAGAATGAAACACGGTACGATTTATTGGTGGAACAATTGTTTTCTCCCACCCATAACAATCCTGAAACTCAAATCATTTGCCATGTAACTAGTTATGACTCTCCCTTGTATGGCCAAATTTACACTTACCTAAAAGATACTATTTTACCCTTAGACTTGTCTAGGAATCAGAAAATAAATTTCATCCGTCAATCATCCCGTTACACCTTAATTGCTGACATCTTATATCGGCGTGGTCTAGATGGTAACCTCCTTAGATGTCTCAAACGCGATGAATCTAAAAAAGCCTTACAAGAGGTACATGGTGGAATTTTTGGAACACACTCAAGTGGACTAACCTTAGCAAAGAAACTTGTGAGATTAGGGTACTACTGGCCGACCATGGAGAAGGAATCATTCATCTTTTTGAAGAAATGTTAAAAATGTCAGATTCATGGGAATCTCATTCATGCTCCTACTCAGGAATTATAACCTTTTACCACAACATGGCCTTTCACTCAGTGGGGATTAGATCTAGTTGGCAAGATACACCCATCATCTTCAAATGGACATAAATTCATCATTACAGCCACTGAGTATTTCACTAAATAGATTGAAGTTGTTCCCCTAACAACTATTACTGGCAAACAAATCTCTTCATTCATTTTAAACTATATCATCTGCCGATATGGTATTCCTAATTCCATTATCACAGACAATGGCAAACCCTTTAAAAATCAGGATGTTGATGAACTATGTGAAAGATTTCGCATCCAACACAGATTCTCTATGCCTTACTATCCACAAGGGAATGGTCAAGCGGAAGCTTCAAATAAAACAATTCTAAAGAATTTTAAGAAAATAGTAAATGAAGCAGGTCGTGATTGGCATGTCCAATTAAATCCAGCATTATGGGCATACAGAATAAGTATTCGCATACCGAGAGGAGCTACCCCTTATGATTTGGTCTATGGAGCAAAAGCTATTTTACTACTAGATGTCAACATTCCCTCACTTTGAGTATCATTAAAGGGGTTAATCAACAATGAAGACTATAGAGTATCATGGTTGCAAGAGCTAGAACTGCTTGATGAATGACATCAAACTGCAGTTAATCACCTGAAGGGATATCAGCAAGTTATGTCTCGTAGCTACAATCATAGAGTCAAACCACAAAATTTTCAAGTGGATGATTTGGTTCTCAAAGAAAAACCTCGTAATCAGCAGGATCGGGAAAATAAAGGCAAGTTCGAACCTAATTGGTTGGGCCTATCGTTATCATTGCAACATACGGATCAGCGGCATATCAGTTGTCAACAGCAGAAGGGGACCTGTTTGAAGATCAGACCAACAGTATTCATCTGAAGAATTTCTACGCCTGAGAAAAAATTAAAAAAAATATAAAAAGTCCTAAGAAAATATCAAAAACAATATAAAAAGTCCTGAAAAAAAAATATACAAAAAAATCAAACAGAGCAAAAATACGAAAAAGAAAAAATTAAAAAAAAAAAAAATCGTTGCCTTGATGAAAACCTAGAAAATAGGCATCTTGGTAATAGCAAAAAAATTATAAAATCAGGAAAAGGTGCAATAAAAACAAATGGTGAAAATCTGGCAAACAGACATTGTTTGTGATTTTGTTCGGCTCTCTCATCTATTGGGATTCATTCTGCATATCCATCTTTTTCATCGGCATCACACACATGCCTCACCATCATAGTTTACATCACATCATCTCCTTGAAATGACAAGGACCTCATCATGGCTTGATGAATTCGGACCATCCTTAGCAGTATTTGTGTCTAGCAAGAGTCAAAGTACAAGGTCACTAGGGGGTAATTCGCTTCTTGGAGCTTTTTGAGCAAACGACAACATGTGACTAGAATCAAAATATCAAGAAACAACAAAATTGTCCAATTACAATGAGGCTGCATGACTGTTGACAAATGAACAAATTGGATGATCTTAATCTGAATAAAATGAATGATAAACTTAAAGAAATAAATTGCAATTGTTGTTTTGATATTTGATGACATCATGTCTTTGGAGTGGTTCAATGATGTACTGAACTAGAATCACAAGGAAGAAGTATGATTTTTCTTTGCTTGCTATCTATAAGTTAATCATTAGTATGGTGCAAATTTTTCATGGGACATGCTCATTGATGACATTTTAGAATTTGCATAGGAAAATGGTTAACTTTTGTTTGTTTATGCAAGGAATACTCAGGTCATCTTGGTTCAATTATACCTCTATGCTTGTATTAACTTGCTACATCAAACATCATGAAAGCAGTACTCGGGTCACCATTGGTGCTAACATACCCTTTGATGCTTGTACTAAATTTCAACATATCAAAAGGCTCAATGATGAAAACCAAGCATAGCATGAAATGGCAACAAGGAGAATAGTTCATTATTGCATTCTAGGACTGCATTATTCATTTGCATTTCGAGGGATGTTTAAATAGATTTTTGAGAGTTGGCCAAATTCTTGGATATCTTTTTAGACAACGATTGCATACGACTGGACATTTGTTACATCTCATTCATCATTATTCATATCATTTCACCAACACTCATTTAGGGTATCATTATTATTACATTTTTTCATCATCATTTCATTATTAGTTCATCATATTCATATCATATGCATAATTCATTCATTTGATAATTCATCTCATATCACATTAGACATTTACATTTGCATTTTGATTCACATCATTTATCACATACATATGCATTCATAATAAGATTGCATCCATCTCATCCATTTCACATCATCCTTTAGGTTATCATGTTCGCTTCCATTACATCATTTTTCCAAGTCATGTGCATATCATTCATTAAATATTACATCTTCATAGTCATATCATTTATCCATTTATCCCATTTATCCATTTAAATCATTCATCATTACATCATATCATTTTCACATCATTCAAAGAATTCACCATTACATCTTACATCTTGCATTCATTACATACATTATAAAAGAACAATCATTTTAGATTGTATCATATATCATCATGGAAGAATCATTTCATCACAACACATCCTGCATTATCATACATAAATAAAAGCATCATCATTTACATTACACCATCATTTGCATCACCATACATCAAGAAAATCATACATGACATAGCATAGAGAAATAAACACGCATCCATAACATAAAGCATCCATAACATGAGAATAAATGATCCATAACACATGCATAATCAAATCACCACTGCATCTCATAAATCTCATCAAAACAACTATCTAGGAATACAAGGATATCAAATGTTTCAAACAAGATATATCAAATACAATGAATGTGTCAAAAATTCTCATCACTGAGGGGCATCGAACTGGGGCACATGACTACTACTATCTCCTAAGGTAGTGGGTCTCGATGGATCTCTGCTCCCAGAAGCTCTGATCTCTTGTCTAACTGGCTAACTCACACTCCTGGTGGCACTCCTAGAATGGTTGCGTGAATGGGTCCGAGAATGAGTACCTGACTATGTGAAGGCAATCCTCCTCTCAGGTGGTACAACCTCGAAATACCTCATATTGTAATACTCTTCCTCCTAAGTAGTCTCTAGTCCCTCTACTACAACCTCTCCAATAGAGGTGCTCTTAATTGATCTGAGAAGTCTCTCGGCTACCCCCTCGGCCTGTACACATCTCTCCCAGAAGTTGTCCCTCTCGGCCATAAGCTGAGCTACTTATGGGTCAAGAGGTGGTGGCTATGCAACCTATGCCTGCAACTGACTGATCATCCCCTGAGCCTATGCCAACTAACTCTGAAGTGTCTGAACCTCTTCCTACAAAGCATCAATCTGTCCCTATGAGGGAGCCCTGATAATGATCCATGGAGCTGAAGTACTCGGCTAGTCCACTACTCTCGAGGTTCATGGCCTCATCTTGAAGGGAACATCAAAGAAATATCACTGTCCTCCGCCCCCACCAACTCTGTCATCCCCACTATCATCACTATTATCATCCTAGCTACCAGAGTCATCCCCCTCATCTCCCTCCTCATCGACATCCATGGCCGCTGCATCCTGTACCCCTGCCTCTCCCTATGCCTTCCCTTGCCCTCGTTGTATCACTGGTCCTCCCAATAATGGAGCAAGCTCCTCTGGACTAGTAAACCTCAGAAAGGGATGTGTGTAAAAGTATGCCACATACTCGTCTATCATCCCTACATCTGTAACCTCCGGATGCATAGCCCACTGAGTTGGCTACAATTCCAAATACTCTGCTCGGGCCACTTCAATGGTCACAATAGGACCCCACTCTGGTACATCCTCCTGGCATCTGGCATAATATGCCACACCCTGTGGCATCATCTGTACTAACCCAAGCTACCTCAAGACCCACATGACTAAAAACTACTCAATAATATATGGGGTGCGTCCAATCAAATATCTGGATCTCGTGCAATAGGGAAACTCTATATCATCTTCCTCCCATGGATCACAATCTACATATGGTCTCTAGATGACTATATCCAAATCATCTAACATGTGTCGCCAATATTCCAACTTGCCCAACCTCGACTAGACAAGAGGCCTTGTGTATGCATAGACATATGGGAACCCAAGGGGACAATCCCTTCTTACAATGGGACATGTAATTGCAAAATGCTCCCATGCAAATATATGTAGAAGAGTCATTCCACATGAGAGACTCTTCCCATCTATGTATATGACTTGATGAAGATCATGGTACAGATGGGCAAGCATGCATGATCCCCATGCATATCTGGTCTGGTGGAGAAGCATATCCTCCAAAATCCTACCCATCCAACTGATAGTCCCTTTGCCCTGCAATTAGGATAAAGGAAACCACCAATCATACCTGCTAAAACCGAAGGTAGTGGGGCATATCTCTCCACCATCTCCTTCAAGGGAAGATCATATTTAGAAACATGAGGATCCTAGAAGACTCGCCTAAGTGCATCATTCCCCCCGATCTCCTTGTGATCATAGATCACAAGCTCACCAATCACAGGAATACCCAGGATCTCGTACACATCCTTCAGAGTCACAATAATCTCTCCTATGGGCATGTGAAAGGTGTTATGCTCGTTGTGTCACCTCTCAGCTAACGCAGTCAATAGTACCCTATTGACCTGATATTGTGGGATCCCCAACAATGGACCCAACCCACATTGGTGTATAACCTCTAAATCATCCTGCGACAGTCACAAAATCATCTCCCATGTCTAAGGAAATCTCTCTCTAATATGGAGGAGGTTAAATTCCTCCTTTACAACATCATCAAGCAATCATACAAATCAATTATCAAGTAATCTCTAATCAAATTGGTACATCAAAAGAAAAATCTTCAATACATCAACAAACAATCAGCTCAATCAAATCAACACTTAATTGTTTTTCATACCGCATGGAAGCAAATCTATCTATCATTTATACTATTTGTTTTTCATATCACATGGAAGAAATTTTTTCAATCATTTTATCTACTATTTGTTTTTCATATCGCATGGAAACAAATTTAATAGTCACATGACTCAATATCTATCTATTTGACTTTCAATCAAGAAAGCAAATCTATCATTACTATTTGTCTTTCAAACAAGAAAGAAAATTTATCAGACTTATCTATTCTTCAAGCATGAAGACAAGTTTCTCAAATCAAGCTAATCCATTCTTGATGTTATTCAAAAGCATAAAATTAGTTGTCTAATCTAGTAACAATCATCAAGCACTTATCAAATTTTCTTCAAAATTTCAAAATCGGGAAAAATCCATGGATGCGCCAAGACAGGTCATCAATGTGCTAAACCCTATATGTGCAATTTTAAATCATGGATGCACTAAAACAGAGCTGCTATGTGCAACTCCGTCAATGCGCGACTCTATCTAGTCTATGTGCTAAAACAAACCCTCTATGCGCTACTTCACCTATGCGCTATTTTATCACACAAATGCACCATTCTACATTATGCGTGACTGTTTCACCCCTATGTGCTCCTTTGGATGTGCGACTTTATCTACCCTATGCACTAAACTAGGAAATGAAAAATCTAAAAAATGCAAAAAAATACAAAAAATCATCAAAAAAAATTACAAAGAGGCTCAAGTCGACTTATCGGAGGTTCGTACGTAGCTGGTCTCTGATACTGGTAGGCTCGCTCAAATCTATGGTGCTCATAATGGATCGGCATTGCGAATATCTCTCTCAGAGCTCTGAATGTTACCAAAAGTTACTATTCAAATGACAATGAATTTTCACCTTTTTCACCTTTTAAGGGGGTAAAAGTGTGAAAATATTCAATTTTTTTGCGAAACAGAGCACTATTTCAAGAGCTAAATCACTAATTTTCCTCCAGAAATCATTCTGATTCTTTTATCAGGCGATTTATCTCTCAAGGTGGCATATAGCATCAGTAATTTCAAAATTCTAGAGCAAAATTCTTTGAAGCAATGCGTAAAACACATCACTTCAAAGAGGGGCAAAATGTACACATCTAAAAATGGTCACGGTTAATCAAACCTATTAATTAATTGAATATGAATTATTTAATTAATATTCTTAAGTCATCTACATATAAATAAATTTAATTATTTATTTATATTGTTCATTTTTCCAATTCTTCTAGTTTAATTAAATAAATAAGTTTATTTGATTATTGCTATCTTCCTCTTAATTAATTAAATAGATTTCACAATTTATTTATATTAATTATCACAAGTTTAAATTCTAAATTTAAATGATATTCTTCATTTCACATTTAATTAAATATTTCCAATATGTAATTAAATGCTTTCTTTCTAAATCTTTATTCTTTTCCACTTAATTAAATATTCTAAACATATTTAATTAAAAGCTTTTTTTCCTCTATAATTAAATATTCTAAAAATATTTAATTAGAAACTTTCTTCTTTTCATATTTAATTAAATATTTTATATATTTAATTAAAACGCTTTTATCATCTCTCACACATAATTAAATATTATTTATTTAAATTATGGAAACATCTTCCATCTTTTTCTCAACCTCTCGATCTCTCACCGTTCATCTTAACAGGTTTGAATCTTAACCATTCATCCCCGCCAACTGGATTTTTGCCTTCAAAAATCTGTAAATATAGCCCTCTCATGAGTTGAAAACACACCTTGAATCTTAGATTTCATACACAGTTACTATAGTTGCATTTCAATATTATCATCATTCTAGCATCATAGTATTTTAGTTTCATAGCTTAAATCACATAGTCATGAACATGCATTTTCAATTAATCTCATTCTCCTAAGCTGCCATTTCAACAAGCTGCTGCTTACACAATTGAGAGCCAACACCTTTAATACAATCCTTGGAGATAGAGGATGATGGGACGAATTTGAAGAAGTTGTTAGAGTTTTACATTTATGTTTTCTAATTAGATTTCTTTAATATAATGTCTTATCAATGTGTTAGTTTATTGTTTAATTAATCCACAGTTTCTAACAACACAACATCAAAATCCCTCTTTTTTCCCGCAGCATCACAACAGCAAATCATGACCATTCAAACCACCACAATAAATACGTTAATCGGTCCTCAAATCTCCCGAAGCATACCTTCTCAAGGACCGAGCATCTCCACCACACCTCCAACAACCCAAATCCCGACCACCACCATAACCCTTTCACCTGTCACAATGGTTGGCATCATTCTCATTCCACCACCAATCCCACCAAAATTCAACATGGTAAATTCATTCACCACTGTAATCCAAACACTTCAAAAGGCCAACTAACAAAGAGTACTCAAGAAAAAGAAACAAGCACAAGCACAAGCAAAAGCACAAGCACAAGCTCAAGCACAAGCACAAGCACAAGCTCAAGCCCAAGCACAAGCTCAAGCACAAGCACAAGCCCAAGCAAAAGCTCAAGCACAAGCCCAGCAACAAGCGCAAGCACAATACCAAGTGTAAATACAAGCAATCCGTCTATAAGCATACCAACAAGCCTTGCAAGACTTTCAAGCATAGCAACAAGCCAAACAATAGGCTTTGTTGGCACAATAGCAGCTCGACCAACAAAAAGCTTTGTTGGCACAATAGCAGCTCAACCAACAACAAGCTTTATTGGTGCAAAAACAGCTAGACCAACAACAAGCTTTGATAGTGCAACAACTTTACCAACAAAAGGCTTTATGGGAACAACAATAGATGGACCAACAACAAGCGTTGTTGGAACACCAACAACAAGCATTGTTGACGTAAATGCAAGCCTACCAGCAAGCCTTGAACACACAATAGAGCTTGCAGCAAATGCCCACTAGTACTCCTCCCACCAGTCAAACACCTCAAACACCTCACAACTCATTCATTCCACCTCTCGATCCAAGCAAATATGTCACAACACAAATCAAACTGCTCTCGCAGCAAGTGTTGGACTTACAAGAAGGAAAAACAACAAGAACACCGGGCAACTTGTGCCCTTATCCTTTTGACAGAAGTCTCACCATGATACCGTTCCCAAAGGGATTCGAGATCCCAAAATTTGACAAGTATAATGGAATAGGTAACCCTAAAAACCACGTCAGGGAATTTCAAGTGCATTGCATGGAGGTTGCATATTATGACACGTATCTAATGTGACTCTTCCCCCGTAGTCTGATTGGTCCAGCCATGGAATGGTTTTCTCACCTACCCATGGGAATTAAAACATTAGAGGAAATCATGGAAGCTTTCCTTAAGAATTATGCTTTCAACATGGGTGCGGATGTTAGTTTGGAGGAACTATCAACACTCAAATAAAGAAAAGGAGAGATATTTGCATCCTTCTTGCAAATATGGTGATCTAAGGCCAATGAAAGCAAGTGGACCATGCCGGAATAACAACAAGTTTGCACTATCATATCCAATCTAGATGAAAACTTGGTATTCTACTTGAAAATGCAATGCATCACATCATATGATCAACTGATCCCAAAGGAAATCAACATTGAAAGAGCCCTTACTACATGAGGAGGCACATCAATATCACTCCACCACAGGATAGCCACCCGTCCAATAACTATAATGATAAACCTAGAACATGGTCGAGGAACAAAAATATTAGAAATGACAGCATGGTCGATGCTAAAGTGGTCATCAATGCCCCTAAGAAGAACATCCAAACCCATCATCAACTGAAAAAATCATAATCGCAACAATGTGCAGACTACTGCGGTAGTAGCACAACAACCAACTCCCACCAATCAAATCAATAACTTAGGTAATCAAGGAGGACCACCTCCCCAAGGAAAATATCCCCCTAAGAGGAAGTTCACAGCTCTTGGTGAATCTATCGAGTCCATCATGAAGAAATTGGTCAAGGAGAACCTAATGAAAGTCTCTAACTTTGAGCAATACGTGGAACCCATGACCAAACTGCCATGGTACAATGAAAACCTCCTTTGTGAATTTCACAAGATCAAAGGACATACCACCACCAATTGCATGAGACTTAAAAACATCATCCAAGACCTCATCGAGGATAAGATTATCAATATCAAATAGCCAGATGGAAACCAAGACTTGAAAATATACACGAATTTGATGCCGAACCACAACCAAGGAAATAATTAGGGAAATAATCAGGGGAAGAATCAAGGGAACAATAAAGGCAAGCAAAAATATGCTAGTACTAATCTAGTGTATGAGGAGATAGTTGGATGTGTTGATGAAATGGTTACAGTCATAAATGTGAAAGGAGCCAACAATGACTGTGGAGTGACCACACGTGGCAAAAAGGTCACCATTGTTGGGGCACCAGCTAAGACCTCCATTTCTAATACCAAATCCATCCCCTATGACTACAATGTCATTGACTAGTTGAAGAGAACCCCTGCCCCAATTTCCATCATGGAACTATTGAAAATTTCCACCGCCCATAGGAAAATCCTTGATGAAGCATTAGCTACGTCCACCGTCTCTGCCACTCTTGACACAAAGTAGTTCTAGGCTATGGTGGGTAGCATAGTTACCCCAAATCTCATTACATTCTCTAACCAAGATTTCCCCCTATAGCCATCTCATAACCGCACACTCCACCTTCAAGTGCTCGTCCATAAAAATAAAGTCAAAAGAGTCCTGGTGGATGGAGGTGTAGGCCTTAACATTTGTTCTCTAAAGATCATAAAGAAATTGGGATTCACTGAGGATTCCATTAATAAGAATAAAAGCATCACAATAAGGGTGTATGATGATCAAGAAAGCCTGCCTCAAGGCACTATCAAAATCCCCATCCAAGTGGGACCGGAAACTATGGGGACCACCTATCAAGTCCTCGACCTCAACCTACCATATAATATCCTCCTTGGACGCCCGTGGATCCATAGTATGAAGGTAGTGGCCTTGACGTATCACCAATGTATCAATTTCTCACACCAAAACAAAGAGGTCACTATATATGGGGATCCTAAACCTTTCACCTACTGCAAAAATTTGGAAGCCAAGTTTTATAAGATCCCCCAAGTACCAAAGAATGATGAAGGCCTATCCACTTCATACATCGACCCAGCCAACCTCACTTCCACTTTTGTGACAGAGACACCCGCCATCTCTAACATATCTGACATCAAGAACATGATCCAGGAAAATGGATGCGGTGACTACAAAATGAAAAGAAACACATTTGTTGTAGGAGAGTTACCACAATCTCCTCAATCACATGGACAACCTCAGCCAACTGAAACACCTGTCCACACTAGGGCAGACCCTTCTAGATTCCACTATTGGGGGGATCTCAGTTGAGAAAATTTGGATGAGGGAGACATCTCAAACACATTATACCAAGATGAAAGGCCCACCCCCACCCTACCCATGGATGAAACTAACAGAGGGTTGCAAATGATGTTTGGTATGGGCTATAACAGGAACGAAAGCCTTGGAAGAAATAGTGATGGACGGCTGGAGCCCATCATTGTAGAAAGAAGAATGAGGAACCTTGGCCTTGGGTATACTCCTCTAAGTATAACCATATGTGGTAGAGGTACTCCCAGTAGGGTAGTTAGGTCCTATCCTCAAGTAATATCAACTACTCCTAGACCACCTGTATGCCTAGGTATCCCACTTGATAACTTCACCTTTGACATCACCGATGTTTATGCCAATAGTGACGATGATGATACCATAGTAGGTCTCCCTAGGCTCTTTGAAGATTCCACCTTGTTAATGATTAGTGCCTCCACAGTTCAGTCAAACCAACAATCCCATCGAATCACCTTAGTACACCCGCAACTCATCGATCACGGCCAATGTGGACTGCCAATTCTAGACTCATAAAAAACTGATGAGGCGCTCTAGGAATTTATGGGACTAAGGGATACAGTTCCATGTGGGGATCACAAGGTATGATTCAACATCACATTAGACACCCAAGCATATTATGGGGAGACGATTGATTCCTTTAGTGGCAAAAGAAAAATATCGAGAATAAGCTCAAAGTTATTGAGTGAAAACCACACTGTGGCACTCTCTAACCACAAAATAGTAAAAATAAAGGACACATCCAATGGTGAAAACCTCTCTGAGGCACTAGAGGATGAATGATTCAATCTCCCCCCTACTGCTCTACATCAAGAAAAATCAGCAGTCCTAGTAGAGCAGTGCAATCCTGTCAACTTGGGAATGGATGCAGAACCATAAATCACTTTTTATGTCGAGTCTCTCCTAACAGAGGAACAAGAATTGCTAGCAAAATTCCTGAAAGAAAGAAAGGAAAACTTTTCATTGACCTATGCTAACATGTCAGGTCTAGATCCTGAAGTGGTGGTTCATCATTTGGCTGTTTACCTTAGAGAAAAACCAATGAGACAAAAGTTAAGGAGAATGCACCCGCAAATAGCCTTGCTAGTCAATATTGAGTTACAGAAGCTCCTGGATGTTGGCTTCATGTGCCCAATTGACTATCCAGAGTGGGTGTCTAATCTTGTACCAGTCTCAAAACCAAATGGGGGCATCCGCATCTACACAAACTTTAGAGACCTTAACAAGGCATGTCCTAAGGATGATTTTCCACTACCCAACATTGACATGATAGTGGATATGACGGCCGGACATGAAATGCTATCCCTGATGGATGGATTCTCAAGATATAATCATATAATGATCACAAAGGAGGACCAACATAAGACAACCTTTACATGTCCTTGGGGCATTTACTGCTGGAATGTGATGCCATTCAGATTGAAGAATGCAAGAGCTACATACCAAAGAAGCATGACACTGATTTTCCATGACATGATCCAAAAAACTGTCGAAGACTATGTGGATGACATATTGGCTAAATCAACGAAGAGATAGGATCACATAGTGACTCTAAGTTTAATTTTTGATAGGCTGGAAAAATACAAGGTCAGGCTCAACCCAAAGAAATGTGTCTTTGGGGTACAATCTGGAAAAATTTTGGGCTACATAGTATCAATGAGAGGGATAGAGGTGGATCCCACAAAGGTAAAAGCAATCCTCGAGATGGGAGCACCAAGAACACTAAAGCAACTCAGAGGATTACAAGGTAGACTCCAGTCCATCTGAAGATTCATAGCACAACTAGCAGACAAGCAGATTGTCTATTCACACCTACTCCACAAGGGAGTAGATTTCAGGTGGAATGACAAGTACGAACATGCATTTAAAAAGATCAAGGAATACGTACTTACACCACCTATGTTGATGCCACTGATCATAGGGAAACCATTGATTCTATAAATTTCAGCAATGACAGCCGACCTTGGTGCCCTTTTAGCCAACATGATGAAAAGGGAACTGAGAGGGCCATTTACTATATCAGCAAAACAGTGGTGGGGCATGAGCTCAATTACACATCAATAGAGAAAGCTTGCCTCATAGTGGTGTTTGCAGCCAAGAAATTCAGACACTACATGCTAGCTCATCAAATTAAGCTAATTGCCAAGATGGACACTCTCAAGTATCTATTGTCAAAAGCAATGCTTATAGGCGGAATGGCTAAATGGGTTATGATACTATTTGAGCATGATATTGAGTATGTAGAGTGAAAGGCGATCAAAGGACAAGTAATTGTAGATCAACTAGCAGAGGCTCCAATATGTGCAGACAACCCGCTTATATCAGAGTTTCTAGATGAGTCCCTCTTCAATATCAATGCAGTCAACCACTGGAAACTATACGTTGATGGCTCTCACACACAACATAGATCGGGAGCCGGTGTGTTCTTCATCACCCCATAAGGGGATTGCATACCGAGGTCTTACAAGTTGGAATTCCCCTATAAAAATAACACTGCAGAATACGAGGCTTTAACCATAGGTCTCAAAATTGCAACATAGTGGCAAATCATGGCATTAAAGGTCTATGGAGATTCACAGCTTATCATTGACCAAGTCAACAGTGAATACCAAACTAAGGATGATAAGCTCGCACCATACAAAAAGGTAGTGGAAAGCCTCAAAGAATCATTTATCGACATCACCTTTGAGAAAATATCAAGGGAAAACAATAGAGCAGTTGATGCAATGGCAATAATTGGATCCTTGTTAGATATCCCCCGCAACATCTCGAAGCATGAATTCCTAGTAGAGCAGCTTCTCGTACCTACTTTCGAGGTACCAGAGTCAGAATACGCATGCGAACTTGTTGGTCTCAATGATCTTTGGTACCATGACATCTACACCTACCTGAGATTAGGAATCCTCCCAGCTGACATTACCCTGAACCTAAAGCGAACCTTTGTTAAAAGGTCCTTACAATTTGTCATCCTAGGATAAACCCTCTTCTGAAGAAGTATAGATGGAACCCTGTTACGTTGCCTAAAACTTAAGGAGGCCTTGATTGCTTTGACTGAGGTACATAATGGCATGTGCAGTTTGCACTCGAGTGGTATGACCTTGGCTAAAAAGTTGCTGAGCACCGGGTACTATTGGCCAACAATGGAAAGAGAGGCACACGACTTTGTTAGAAGGTGTCTACAGTGCCAATAGCATAGAGACCTCATTCATACACCAACTCAATAATTGCATACTATTTTTACACATTGGCCCTTTTCCCAATGGGGGCTCAATCTCATAGGTAACATCTCACCTGCCTCATCCAATGGCCATAAGTTCATTATCACTGCCACTGAATATTTCACAAAATGGGTCGAAGCAATCCCCATGACCTACATCACTAGAAAGAAGATATCCAATTTCCTCTTGAACTACTTCATCTGCCGATACGGTGTTCCCCAATCTATCATCTTTGATAATGGGACACCCTTCAAGAATCAGGATGTCCATGACTTGTGTGAAATATTCAAATTCCAACACCGCTTTTCCACCACATATTACACACAAGGCAATGGCCAAGCAGAAGCTACCAATATAACCCTTTTGAAGATCCTTAAGAAAATAGTTAATGACTCTGGTCGTGACTGGCATTTGTAGCTAAATCTTGCCTTGTAGGCCTACCACACCAGCATTCACACACCAACAGGCGCCACCCCATTCTCCCTGGTCTATGGATCAAAAGCCATACTCCCTATCGAGATCGAGCTCCCATCCCTGAGGATATCATTGCAAAACCTCATCATAGATGAGGAATATAGGGTTACAAGACTAAATGAGCTGGAATTACTAGATGAATGATGCATGGATGCCCTAAATCATCTACATGTCTACTAGAATCACCTAAAACAAAGCTACAACAAGAAGATCAGGCAATGCACCTTCCAAGTCGGTGACCTTGTGCTAAAAGAGAACCAAAAGAATGTGCCAAATACAGAGAGAAAAGGAAAGTTTGAGCCCAATTGGCTGGGACCTTTCATCATCACTGCAAGCTATAAATCAGGAGCATATCAGTTGTCAACACCAAAAGGTGAACCCCTGCAGGATCCCATGGATAACTCTCACCTCAAAAAGTTCTATGCCTAAGAACTAGCAGGGTATAGAACCAAAAAATACAAAAACAATCAGAAAAAGTCCTGAAAAAATGGTTACCTTGATGAAAACCTAGCAAACAGGCATCTCGGTGATAACAAAAAACTACAAAAATCCAAATAAAATTAGAAAAAGGATTGAAAAGTAGTAAATAGAAAAAAAGTTGTCCTCTAGTGAAAACCACTTCGGTGGCGCTTTGGACAAGTACCTTGGTGAAAATCTGGAAAACAGGCACCAAGCATAAATAAAGCACTCTCTATCCATCGGGATCTACACAACTAACTCACCCATTCCATCTCATTTCAATAATCACCCATCCACTCATCCGCTCACATCCATACCATAGCCTGAGCTGATGCCCATATCATATTCTATCATAGCGCTACTTGGCATATTCCTAAGGTCAATTTGTCCTGCCTTCATTGAAGTAGTCTATCGGACCACATTGGGGGAATGTTCCTATACCTGTATCAGATCGAATTCATGTATATTCTTGTCATCTTCCTAAAACATCAAAAAAATAAAAACATCCAAATTCATTCAAAATCCAAAAACATGTCGAAATATTAGAAAATATTCAAAAAATTCATCATTAAGTCTTAACAGTCTTTCACCTTGTCAAACTACGTCGTCTTTGAGCTTGACCATAGGCAAGGTTGATCTTTGATCATCCCCCAAAACATTAAGGTCAATCCTTAGGCATATATTGCATTGGCAATCTGTTTGCCCATCTAGTCTACATCATAGCTCAGTCCTTTAAGCAATAAAATGGCAACCTATTTGCCCATCTATCTTTTCATTAAGTCAAGTTTGTCATCAGTCGAACTATGTGGTCTCTACGTGTATAGCGTAGGCAAGACTAATCTATGGATCAGCTCCCGAGACCCCTAGGATAGGTCTTTAAGTTAGTCTCTTTGTCATAAATGTGAAAATACCAAAAACATTTGTAAAATCTCAAAATTACCAAAAATAGCCTCAAAATATCTAAAAACCCAAAATGGTGCATCCATTTCATCTCACTTTCACCCGCAACTTTAATCATTCATAATAAAATCAATCATCACCTTCACCCTTTGGTGAGTCAGTCAGAAGCAAGTCTAGCAGGTTCAAAAGTGAACACCTAATCGTCAAAGTCTTGAAAGTCTAAGTCAGTAAGCAAGCAAGTTGATCAACTCAGAATATCGATAGTTTATCATCCAAATCAGTCCCATCAAAACCCTGATCACAACATGTCCTAGGATGAAGCTTTCCCGCGATGGACATAAGCATTAGGTACCTCACAGTAGTTTAGTCTTGGCTAGCGGTATGAAGAACATTAGCTTGTTTGGTTTGCTTTATTTGGTCTTTTATTGACTTATCTTATTTTGTGCTCATTCCAAGGACCTCTCGATGATACCTAAACAAAATAGCTTTAGAGAGAAAGGAATGGGGCAAAGATTGTTGTCTCTTTTATCTACTATGCTTATAGGATACACTTGTAAAATAACTTAGTTATATGCACTTCGTTTAGTATGTGGGGATGATGTTTTCGATATCTTTTTGACCACATAGGAAGGCTTGCTTTCCTATGTGTTGGTCTAAGATGTTTAGAATGTATAAACTATATCCTGAACAAAGTACATATGCTAAGTGTGAACAAGAATACTCCTATTTTTTTGTCAAGTCAAAGTCCACCACACTAGGTACAAACGCCATCCTGGTCCTTTATACCTTGATGCATCGTACCTATGTGTGTTATCAAACATAATGTAATTTACCCTTTGAAAATCTCAACTCCTAGCAATGCAAATCACCATCATCCTAACTAACTCATTAATTCTAAATTCTTCTATCTTTTTTTCACACTAACATGGTATCATAACAATAATCAAAAACATCGTCAATGCATATATTCTGCATCCACCAGATCATTAGCATAAAGAGCACATTGCATCATATCATTATCTTAAGATACGAGGAATAATATAAATTTGTTATTCTAAACATATTAAGAGAACATTGCATCATACATTGTCATTTGCATCCATCACCATTTTTACATCATTACACCATTATTGGCATACAACATGAAAGTCGTACAAAAAGAAATGCATCCATTACATACATTACATCACATAAGTATAAAAAATAGAAACATCTCATAGTTTCACATCAAAGTAGAATGCATTCATACATAACATAAAAGGCGAATCATCAAATATTTATATCATCAAAAAATACACTATTATGATACAAATCGGATTAAGTATACATCGAATACACAGTACAATAAGGCTAAAATAGTGCAGCCCATAAATCAAAAGTAGAAATCTATCTATGATCAAAAGGGCTAGCCTTGCTGGCTACTGCCCTCCCCCACCTGTCTCTCACTGTTATCCTCTATCGGTCACCTCCCTGTCTACTCGGAGAAGTCTGGCACTCTTCCTACTGATGGCACTGCCTGTCGGTAGTGCTGCCGATAATACTCAGCCTCTTTAATAGCCTTTCTATACTCCTGAATATCAATTGATCAGCTCAGGGATGTGAAGGCTGAGCTCTCTAACTGTCTTCATCGGCCAATCTCCTGATCCCTCTCAGATCGTGCCTGATCTCTCTCGACTATAACTGCAGTGACCTGCTATTGGGCCTCATCTCGCTCTGCTGTCAAAACCTGTACCTGGCCCTACAGCTGCTGAATCAATATATCACGAAGATCTGGTTGCCCTATGGGCTATCCCACTGGCTGTGTGGCTGGCTGATGTTGTGGTCCCACCTAGGGCTGTCCATCTTATCCTACTACCTGTTGTGCTCTGTCTCTTGGAGGTGACTGTTGAGGAGGTGGTACACCTCCCCGACCTCTGCCTGCTGCCCTACCTCTGGCCCTCAGATGTGGAAGCACTAACTGTCAATCTGAGTGGATGCTAGAACCATGCCCTGTACACTGGAGTCACCCCTACATCTATTGGCCCCTGATCATATGGCCATAGTCGGGCCACTAACTATCTAAATGAGGACACTACCTCAGCTGCTGGAATAGGCGGCCCCCATGTTGTCTCCTTCCGTTATGGGAAAAGAGTTCCATGTATTGATCATCAAGTTTGTCCTGCATCTCGCCAAACTGTCTGGCTACCCTGTCAGGAAGGTACCTCTCTACCATAGTGTGCTCTCGGCCTTGCATAAACTTGTCCTGGTGAGCAAAGAAAAGCTGTCAAGCATCATCATACCATGGGCCTATGCCCATCCATGGCCTTTAGATGAACATTGTCATCTCATCCAAAACCTACCACCAGTGGGCTATACCATCTGTACCCATGTGGGTAAAGTGAATCTTTGCCTTGGCGTACTTCCACACAATGGGATCATCAATATCTATAAAAATTGGTGTTACAATCAGGCAAAGTATTGGGATCCGTTCCCATGCCCAAATGTGTAGAAGGGTAATCCTGGATCCAAGAGCCCAACCATCTAGGTATGAAAACTCATGCAAATCTCTATATAAGGAAGCTAGCAATACTGGTGCCCGGGCAAAGCACTCTCGACGAATGCACATTTGTTGCCATGCCAATCCCCAACCTAGATTGAAGTATCAGCCACGCCGATTGGGAGCTACAAGACCAAAAATAATGGCAGCCACAATCAGCCTGTAAGTAAGGGCTATATCCCGATACCACTCCAAATCTATTTGACCATCACAAAGGAAAAGCTTGTCAATGCCCATAACACCAAAGCAGGCATCCCTACCCTCCTCCGGATCATAGATCACTCAGGCTCTGTGAATGGGTAGTCACAGGATGCACCAGACATCCTCAAGAGTAATAGTGGCCTCGCCAGTAGGAAGATGAAAGGATGACGTCTCTCTGTGCCAGCGCTCATCCAAGGCATGCATCATACCCAGATGTGCTCGAACAGGATGGACATATGTAATGTGTCATAGACCAAGCATCCCAAGCTGCTCCTAGAGATATATGTGCATACCTTGTAATCTCTCAAGTACTAGCCACCGGTGCTCCCTCGAGTGAAGTACCTCATGACTCTCCTACATAAGGAAGGGTATCACATCAGTTTACCTAAGGAAAATCTGCTACCTGTATCACATTTCACTTTTGAAACAACAAAAGCAGCGCTGTTCTCGAAAAGCGACGCAGTTTGTAATATTCCAAACTGCATCGTGCAGTAGACTTTGGCACCCCATTTTGACAAACTGCGTCGCGCGGCGCTATTTTTGCATGCGATCGAGTTTGGTGACTGAAACCCTAAAAACTTAAACTACGTCGCATGGCCTCAACTTTGGAGTTTCCATGATGCTATATCACACCGTGCCACCTAGACCGAACCTAAACCCTAATAAATGCTCAAATAACGAGAAAAATAAAAGTCAGATAAGGGTACACACCACGGGTCCTACGATGACTGGTCGCTGATGCACTCGTACCCGCTCTGACACGTGTAGAGGAAGTTGTCATTGTGCCATCGTGACCAAGACTCAGAGCTCAAGGTGTCAAATTTTCAAAGGTTTAAGATTGAAAGTGTATTGAAAGGGACCCCTCAAGGTCTATTTAATCTTGAAAATTAGGGTTTTTTGACTTAATTTGACCTTCCAACTAGGCTTTTGAAACTCTGATCCCATTTTCATCAAACCGAGGGCCATGTTACATCTTTTTTGGTGTTTTAACCCATTTTTTAGGCATTCTCGGGCATTTCTGGCCTAGTGGACACCTTGTCATCTTTTTTTCGCGAGATCACCCAAAAAATCAAAATTTTCGTCTGATCTCTCGAGGGGGAAATATCCAGCATTATCCTTCTGCTAGGGCAGTAATGGGGCATCTAAAAAATTCAAGAAAATTTTGAACTTTTGATCATAGCAGTTTATTCTTTGAATCAATGCAACAATTACATTGCTTCAAAGAGGGGAAAAATGTAGACATGGAATGTGTACAAATGTCATTTTAGCACACCTGATCATGATCACTAACATCATTTCCTTCAGAATCACACTCTTAACATTTCGTCATAATTCTATCTCTTAATCTAATGAATCATTATTCATCTAATTAGGTCTATCACCTCCTTTGATTAAATTAATCAATTTAATTTAATTAACCTTACATTTCTGTTTAATTAAATAAATCATTTTATTTGATTAAAATCTCTAAAGTCCTCTTATTAAATTAAATAAATTAAACCTTATTTGATTTAATCTAATAGTTCCCTCCTTAGTTAAATAAATCAAATCATTTATTTAATAATCTTTTCCTCTCAATTCTTGACTTAAATCAATTCATAAATTTAAGTCTAAATTGTCACATCATCTAATTCTTCATTAAATTAATCAAAACCATGATTAAGTTAATCCCTCTCATTAAAATCCTCTAGAGAATTCAAGTTTCACAATAAATCAATTACTTTGATTTATTCAATTCTCTATTTTCTCTCAACATGGCATCAAAAGGGAATATTACCTCAATTTGAATTCAAAAAAGCCAAGTGGACTTGGTCCTTCCAGCAAGGCATTTAAAACCTCTTACATGTCCTTGGCCTTAAGCCAAGTGATATTAACTTCATTTCCCTTCCCTCTTCAACAAGTCATCTCACAAATTCAAATTCAAACTAAATGCATTTATTGGCACTTTGGCCAAAATGTGCACAACCACTAACCATTCACATCATGACATGTGGCATTCAACCATTGGATTGAAAGGTAGTTCCACATTGCTCAAATCTTACTTTCTCTTCCAAATTGAAAGTTATAAATTGGAGGCTTCTCTCCTCATTCATTATCCACAATTGTATGCAAAGTTACTCTCTTCACATTGAGAGCTAATTTTTCCCATTTCACTCAACCTATCACCATTTTCAAAATTTGTAACAAGGTTATGCTCAAATCTCTTGGGAGATTTGACCATTTCTCAATCACTTAACATTGCAACTTAGGAATTGGGAAAGGTCCAATTGCAACACTTCATTGGCACCAATTCCCCAATGGGATCACTAATTTATTGGCTTAATTAGGATTTAATTTCATTTCTTGTATTGTGTTCTTCATTTCTTAATTTTAGTTTGAATAGATGGATTTCATGGGGAATCTCTCATACTTGTTTGCATGCATTTGATCTAACAACCTAACATGTTTGTTGCTCTTGTGCATTTGCAGGTTTATGGGTTCACAGAGGTTATTACTGATGCAATGCAGAGAAGGAAAACAACTCACCATCACCATTCAAAGAGTTCTCAACCCACTTTTCACTCTCAAATTCCAATCTAGGCTTGATTCCAATTTTTCACCTAGTCTTCTAGTAGGTCAACAATTCTACTTTTCCTGACATAACTCTCAATAAATCATCAATCTAGGCACCCATTAAGGCCTACTTTCACATTTTTCAATCTTACTTCCAACTCTCTTTGGAGAAACCCTCTCAAATCTGACCTTCTACGTTGAACCAACCTTGAATTAGGCCTCTTTTCCAAAGAGATGGACCTCCAATCTCACAACCAAACCTTAAAAACTCCAAACAGTCAATAAAAATCCAACAAAACTTCAAAATCTCCAACCTTTGGGTCCCAACTCGCTCAATAGGACCTATTTTCATAAAAACCTCCTTTTCTTCACAACTCACTAGGGCTTATTGAATCTCACATGCCCTAAACTCTCACAAACTCAAACCCACTTTCAAAGGGCCTTATTCTTCTTGTGCGTGCTCATTTTATCCTCCAATGATGCTGCCCTAAAGATTCCCACACTCTTCCTTCACAAAACTACTAATTTCACCCTCTTTCTCACCTGGTCCACCTAGGGTTTCATACCCAAACATCTAAATGGTCACTCCAGACCTCACAAACCTTCTTAACACATCAAATTATCCTCACCTAGACTAGTTTCATTGGTTTCCAACCAGTCCACAATCCACTTCTTGAATACTCCAATTGTAGCCTTATTCAAAAGGCACAAAAACTAAGTTTTTCACTAGGGAAGCATTACCAGACCTCTCAAACCTCTTTATCCCCATAAGAAGTTAATTTCTACACCTAAACCTAGTCTACATAAGCCCATTCCTCTGAGATACAACCAATATAAAAGGAGGAATGGCCTTTTCATTCCATATTGGCTTTTAAACCCTTATACCCTATTTTCATACCAGTCTTGAGAATTCAGTCTCTAGATTGCTTATAACACAATGAAATCCTACAAAAGTGAATTCAATTCAAAGCTAAAATAGTCCTTTAACAAATAAAAGTTATTTCAAGGCAATCCCCTACTATACAGACCCGTACACAGGCTAGGATTGATGAAATACACAGAAATAACAAAAAATTGAGATCTTATTGATTTCTTTTCCACATGTTCTTCAACCACCTTTATCATCAAGTTTTCAATCATATTTAAAAATTCTCCAACCTCCTACAACACCTAAAACTGCCTCTACAACTACTAGACCCTTAACATTCCATGACTTTACACTTTTTGCATTTTTACAATATTTTGAAATTGATAATTTTTTTGCAAACATAGAAACTTTTCAACTATGACCTTAACAAGACTCATAAAACCATGAAAATATTACAAAATATCCCACAATGGCCTTATTTATCATTCTCATGACCAAATCACCTATCTAGACTCAAATTCCTAAATTGGAGCAACTAGGTGCTCTACACGATTCACCCACCCACAAGATTCCTTCCAAGTCCCTTGGAAGCCTCCATTCTTTGCACCTATAACAATTCTTGAATATTCAACTTTCGGTTGCTCCTCCTTGTTCTTGCAACTACTCCATCTGACCTTCATCTTTAGTTTTGGCTTAGATTTGTCCCTACTTAATAGCTCTTCTCTGCTTGCTTTGTCACCTTGAATTTGCACCACCATGCTTTGATTTTCTTTGACAAGCTTCATCCATCTACACTTGCTCTATTCTTTCAATTCATTCTCTACAAACTATTCCATATATTTTTTTTCCTCCTTCATCTTAACCCATGGCTTGATTCTCATCAACATAACCATCAAAACAAGGAAGTAACAAATGACTCCCTTCACTCTCTATCTCTTAACTCTTCTCTTCACAATCATTCTCAGGTTCTCTATGCTTAGAACCACAGTCATAACAGTATACAACTACCCCCTCATTAATTTTATCAACCAAGGACAATCCACTATCCTAATCACAACACTTTATCTCTTCTCCATCTCTTTTGGAGACTTTTATAACACTTTCTTCTTAGCCTTCTCTTAGCTAATCTCTGCCAACTTCTTATTCTCAATCTCTTTCAACATTGAGACCCTTTGCAAACACTTTGTTGCCTCTTCTTCACCTTTCATCGTGACTACATCCTCCTCATCCTCTACAAACTCTTTCACAAATGCTTTCTCTGCCTTTTTCCATTCCACTTGGCTACCTATCTTCTCCATCATATTGTCTTGCTTCTCACATTGCACCTAATGTTTTTCCTCAAGGATCACTATCCTATCAAGTTTAGAAACTTATTCTAACTATTATCCATTTGTTCTAAGCATCATACTCTCACCCTACTTCTCTACAACCTCTTTAACTTGCCCTTGCCACTTTCTTTGGCTTACTATATTTTCTGACTTCCTGTCCTTCACTGTACTCTCAGATTCTTTGACTACTTGTCCCTTCAATGGAAAACATGCTTCTCTTACCAAATTCTCTATGTGCTTGTCTTCATTCTCAACTATCATACACTCTTTCACAAGCCTTTTGTCTTGGCTCTCTACAACTTTCTCCTTCATTACCTAAATTATACTTTTTGTCTTCCTAAATACCTATATTTTTGCAGTGCTTGGCTTCTCTTTGTTCTGATCCACCTTCAAGGGACACCATACTACCACCACCATAATCTCTTCACCCTTGACAATCCCTACATGGCTTTACACAATCTCTTCTTTTAATTTATCTTCACTCACCATCTTAGCATTCAATCTCTTAACATTTAAGACCTCTTTTCCATTTGGTCTTCTATCCCTTTTATCATCAAACATTTGCTACACTCTTTGTATTTTATTATCAGGCTCCTACTACCTTCCATTTTCTTTGTCATCATTCTACTACACTTTGTGTTCTTGTCCAATCAGTGGACAAATTTCTTTCTTCATGGTGTCCTCAGTAAACTCTTCTCTATCTTTTATCAGGCTCTCCTCCTCAAGAACCTTCATCATACAATTCCTTGTATCTAACTCTGTCATGTTAGATCTGCTCCTCACTGTCTTGACCATGCTTGACTGTCCTCTTTTACATCTCATCACCAACTCATTAACCTGTTTGCTCTTTACCATTGCATCTCTATCAATAATGACTTCCCCAACATTCTTCTTCTTTGTAATGGTTTCACTTTCATTGCAATTTTTTTTCTCATGCCTCATAGACTCTCTTCTACCCTGCATTAATATTCTTTCCTTCTTACCTTGTCCCTGATTCATCTTTTCTAATGGAACCAAATTAAATGAAACTCCATATTTCATGATCTTATAACTATTTTCTCTTCCATCATATAGAGCAAACCTTTCATATATCCATGGAATTCCAAACAATATATGGCACACACTCATAGGAACAATATCACACAAAATCCTATCTTTGTATGCACCTATATGAAACTCAATCCAAGATTTCTCCTTGACCAACAAAGCATTCTCACCATTCACCCAAGAAACAAAATAAGGTGATTCATGAGGTATCCTTTCCAATTGCAACTTGTCAACCATTTCTTGAGAAACCAAACTATCTAAACTACCTGAATCAACCATCACAGTACATACCTCACCTTGACACTTGCAAGTGGTCTTGAAAATTATATTCCTTTGTGTTGCTTCTTTGATCTCCATTGCCATGTTGTCTTGTCTTTTCAATTTCCAACTACAACCTTCAACCAATCACCTTTAGGAGTCTTCAAGTTGTGCTATGATATCAACTGATGCAATGTAGGGTAGGAAAACAACTCACCATCACCATTCAAAGAGTTCTCAACCCACTTTTCACTCTTAGATTCCAATCTAGGCTTGATTCCAATTTTTCACATAGTCTTCTAGTAGGTCAACAAGCCTACTTTTCTTGAAACAACTCTCCACTTTTCCAAAAACCCTTCATAATAAATCACCAATATAGGCACCCATTAAGGCCTACTTTCACATTTATCAATCTTACTTCCAACTCTCTTTGGAACAACCCTCTTAAATCTGACCTTCTATGCTAAACCAACCTTGAATTAGGCCTCTTTTTCAAAGAGATGACCCTGCAATCTCACAAACAAACCTTGAAACCTCCAAATAGTTAATAAATAGCCAAAAAAACTTCAAAATCTCCAACCTTTGGGTCCCAAATTGCTCAATAGGACCTATTTTCACAAAATCCTCCTTTTCTTCACAACTCACTAGGGCTTATTGAATCTCACATTCCATGACCTCTCACAAACTCAAAACCACTTTCAACAAGCCTTATTCTGCATATACATGCCCATTTTATCATCCAATGATGTTTCCCCAAAGATTCCCACACTCTTCCTTCACAAAATTACCAATTTCACCCTCTTTCTCACTTGGTCCACCTAGTGTTTCATACCCAAAAATCTAAATGGTCACTCCAGACCTCACCAAACTTCTTAACACATCAAATTATCCTCACCCACACTAGTTCCATTGGTTTCCAACCAGTCCACAATCCACTTCTTGAATACTCCAACTCTAGCCTTATTCAAAAGGCACAAAAACTGAGCTTTTTCACTAGGGCAGCATTACCAGACCTCTCAAATATCTTTATCCCCACAATAATTTTATTCCTACACCTACACCTAGTCTACATAGGCCCATTCCTCTGAGATACAACCAATATAGAAGGAGGAATGGTCTTTTCGTTCCACATTGCCCTTCAAACCCTTATACCTTATTTCCATACCAGTCTTGAGAATTTAATCTCTAAATTTCTTATAACATAATTAAATCCTACAAAAGTGAATTAAATTCAAAGATAAAATAGTCCTTTAACAAATACAAGTCATTTCAAGGCAAGCCCTTGTTGTACAAACCCATACATAGGCTGGAAATAGTGAAATACACAGAAATAACAAAAATTGAGATCTTGTTATTGATTTCTTTTCCATAAGTTCTTCAACCACCTTTACCATCAAGTTTATAATCATATTTAAACATTCTCCAACCTACTAAAATACCTAAAACTACCTCTACAACTACGTGACCCTCTACATTCCATGACTTTACATTTTTTGCATTTTTACAATATTTTGAAATTGACAACTTTTTACAAACTTAGCAACTTTTCAACTATGACCTTAACAAGACTCATAAAACCATAAAAACATTAAAAAATGGCCCACAATGGCCTTATTTATCATTCTCATGACCAAATCACCTATCTAGACTCAAATTCCTAAAGTGGAGCAACTAGGTGCTCTGCACCAATTACATCATGGGATGTTGGAAGAAATAACTACCTTATAAAAAAATGAAAATGAGGAGAACAAAGCCACCATACTAGAGGCAATCATCAAATACATTGTGTTTATGGAGAAAAACATGGAGCTCATTAGGATGAAGGTTCCTGATTCTATGTGAAAACTCTTAATGGAGAGAAGAAAAGAGGCCAACAAAAGGGAAGAGAAGCTCAAATCAAATGTTGTGGAGAAAATTGGACTCCATATTCAATGCTAACAAGGCCACATTGGCCTAAGTACTTAGCAAAGAATTTAGAACAAAAAAAAGGCTCATACTTCTAATGCAAAGAGATTAGGATCATTTTTATAAAAATGTAGAAGGAGATAGAGGAAAATATTATAGATATAGCATGAAAGTATGGCATGATTCCCATTGCTTTTTCCAACAAGGTACAACATCTAAAAAATGAAAACATAGGAGCTACTGATACAAAAGAAAATATAGATAATAATCCTTCGAATACAGATGAACCAATGCAAGAAAATATTGAAGATGAGAATGTTGTTATGACCAAAGATTAAATCACAAAGGATGACACTCCCATTCCTCTAGCAACTCAGGAGATTACAGATCAGGGCAACTGAGAGACATTTGTTCCTCTAGTGGATATAGAACAAAACATAGTTGAAGGTGAAAAGCATGATATGGTCAATATGAAAAGGCATGAGGATGAAAAGAATCATGAAAGAGAGAATGATGGTGAGAAGGAAGGAGAAGGAGATAAAAATGAAGATAATGAGCAAGGAAAGAAGGACAAGGATGAAGGAGATGAATACAAAGATAAAGGAAAGATCTTTGGTGAAGAAGAAGAAAAGGTAGAAGAAGAAGAAGTAACTAATATTGGAAAGAATGAACAAGCAAAGAATTTTGAGGATTTACCTAAGCCCTCCAGTGAATCCTCCTCTAATAACCGTTTAGAAGGTTTATTGTCTAAATACTTAAATTTTGAACTAGTTTTCTCTTCTCAATTTTTGCAGTTGCCCATGCAGTAGGGTAGTGTTGATTTAGATAAGATATCTCTTATACACAAGTTATAGCTAAGTGATGTGTTTAGTCCATCAACAAGAAAATAAATCATTGAAACATATCAAAAGATTATTGAATTAATAGATGAAGTTGTAAAGGCATTACAGGATATTGTACTAGGAACTAATGTTGATACATCTCTACTTGCTCTAGAAAATCTCAAATTGTTGTTTGATTCCTTTAAGGAATATTCCTCCAAATTGAAAGGACAAGTGGAAATAGATGTTGTGGCAATGCTTATGGAGAAGAAGCTAATGGATATCACAGAGAAATGTGCATTTTCACATACCAAAGTTGAAGAATGTTTGAAGTACTAGCATACAAGGAAGTTGCAAAAACACTTTTTTATACTACATTAAGTGGCCGGATGCCACGCATGGGATAAAAGATGAAATGGAATTGCTTGAGTCCTAGATAGCTAATACATCAAAATTTTATGATTCAGAACTAGACAGAGATGACAAGACTTGGAATATAGTGGACCTGCATGACAAATTATTCACTTTGTAGAGCTAGAAGGAAGAGATTATCAAGCAGCTTGGGAAGCTAAGGTACTTGGTAAAAACAAAGCATATACATATCTCAAGTGTCCTTGCTAGTACTAAAAAAATATTAAAGTTAAATCTTACCCCTAGTACTATAGAAGAAGGATTTTAAACATTGATAGAGTTTGAGTCTCTACACAGTTCTTGTAGCAACGAAGAAGAGTTGAGAAGAAGGGAAATCTTCTTGGAAAGCTATTCTTCAAAAGCTTCAAGGGTCAACATCTTCGGGTTGACCATTTCTATCTCTATAAAAAAAATTAATTTTTCATGCTTTCATATTCTTTTGTACATATGCATATGTATTAATATGTTTTGGTTTGCTTCCTAATGGGGAGATGGTTTAGTTTGTATATATGTTTGAGAAAAGCACCATTTTCCCTTGATGTCAAATGGGGAGAGATATTTGTGGAGAGATGTTTTTTTCTAGCACATGTTGCCATCATTGAAAAGGAGGGGATTGTTGAAAGAATGAAGAAGATTTTCATTAATGAGTTATCATTGATGTCAACACTACATGATGGATGCTAAATAGTATGAAGGATTTTCATAGAATAGTTAATTTGTAAAAGGTTTTTTGCTAACTATCTACACCGATATTTTCAAAACACAGTGACCTCTGGTAATTTGGTTTGCATTTTTTCACCCATATAGATGTACTTATGAAATTATAATATTTTTTTCATGGACATCATTAACATCTTAATTAATAATTCCATTTGATTTGGATAAGTGTTTCAAAAGTTACAAGTAACAGAATATTGACATATATGGTTTACACAATTTTCTATGTATTGGTTATGACCTAATTGGTTTTTATTCCTTTGTGGATTTGGGTTAGTCCTTTTAGTTTTGGGAGAATATTTGCGGGTTCTAGTACATTATATTTTCCATTTGGTGTGACATTTTTTTTTCCATGTATTCTATGGTGATGAACGGTCGGAGTATTTTTATTTTAGGTTCTATGCTTGGCTGACTTAAGGTATGCAAAAAGATGTGAAGATTAAAAATGTGATGTGAATGGAACATGGAGTTATTATAGGTCCATATGAACCAATATTGCATATGTTTTGGAGCAAAGGAATTTTTGGTTTGAATTGGGTGTCGACAAAGTACATTTTCTATGATTTGAGGCTACATCTAATTAGGCTAACCTAATTGATGTTTGAGATGGATTTTGGTACATATACAAGGTTGATTTTGTTAGAGTTATCATACTATTACCAAAATTTCACCTCAACTCGATTTGGTAGAGCTAGAACAATTGATTACATTTAATGATCTGGGGGATATTTTCACGGAAAATTGAAGTATCTCCAATGCTCTAGAATTTAGCACCATTAGAAAGATCTCAGAGTCCTGGTTCCAACACAACTTGAATGGAGCGAAAATGAGTCTGTTTTCTCAAGTTATGGCCAGTCAAAGGAAGGGTCAAACAGGTACCAAGGGTCATCCAAGAAGTGAAAAAATTGATCGTCTTAGAAATTGATGAAAATGGCGTCAACACAAAGAGCTCAATGAGATGAATCCAACAATGTTTGTTTCGTCGAAATCTGACATTGTATGCTCATGATACCATCAGTCAAAGTTGGGTTGACCAAGTAGGGCCATCAGGTACGGTATGAAGGTGGCTTGGACCAATCATATGTTGACACGTGTCCTTCCATATTGTTTTCATGTTCATCTGTACATCAGTGTGGCATCAGAGCTAGCAATCCAATCAGTATTGAAGTGCTTTGATGTGTCTTCTGCCACTGATTAGGTTTTGACACATGGCACCTCCTCGACGCACCACATGCCCCTCCTTTCTCCATCGATGTCAGTGAGTTATTCGACAAGTTGTCATTTTTTCTAAAAGATGTTTGATATGGGGTTTCACCCCCTGAACTGCTATGTAGGGAACCCGAGCTCCACCATTGCACCTACGCGCTGTCAACTTCCCATGATAGTCCACCGTTTGTTTTTGTTGCATACAAAACCGGTGTATGCAAGACAAAAAGGAGGCGGGCGGGGTTGGAACTCCCGACCCCCCTTTACCAAAACTGAATAGCACCATTAGACCATTGAATTATATTTATAGGTATGTGGGGTTCGAGGCCTTAACTAATAGGCTATTTTTGTTGTAAAATCCCCTAACTATTAAATCTAAAGGGGTCAAAATGACAAATGGGGTATTGTACGAATTGTTAAAGGGGGGTTATGCATTTTTTATTTTTGTTAAGCCTTTTTAGGCATATTTTATGTTTAAAGGAGGGGGGTAAGCTCTTAGGAGTTAGTCAGAGTAATAGGTGATAGGTGAAACAAGGGAGAATTCTTAGGAGATTTTTGAAGACATTTCAACACACCACAGAAACGTTATGCTATTGTTTTTAAGGGAGGTAGTCTTGAAGCAATTGTAACTGATTTTTGGAGATTAATCGGATTGGTCACTCTATTGGAGTGGACCCAGAGATGTAGTCACAATTGTGGCGAGCTCCGTTATCAGATTGTTTGCACTTTCTCTCTTCTTCTCTCTCACATTCTGGTTTTCACCTTGTTTTTTTAATGCATAATTTCAATAATGTACACATGTATTGAATTTCCATTAAGTTGTTTAAATTAAGCATTCATTTATGCAATTAGTCTAGATCCTAATCAGATCAAGTTTGGTATCAGAGCATTTGGTGACTAGTATTGCAGATTTGTTGTGAATGCTAACAAGATCCAGGATTCAGAAGGGTGAAGGAAAGCTTGAGGAATATAATCCTGAGATCAGGAAACGAATAACTTTTTTGAAAATTTCCATGTCTGGAATGGAGGTACCTGAAGAACTCAGTGAGCAAGAGTTTCAAAGAGCCTTTTGGAAAATGAAAGCTGCATTGGAGATGCTTCTCAAATAAAGGGAAGAACGCATGAAACTTGAAGCAGATAATGCACTGAAGCAAGAAGATCATGGAGACAGTAATGGCAAGAAGAAGCAACCAAGAGGTGGTGATGAACCCCCAAAATTTCCTTTGTCTACTCCTTCTTCTCCTCCTTCTTCTTCTACACATTCTCTTTCTTCTAATCCTTTTAAGGGTGTAAATAAGCCTCAGATTAAATTGAATGTTAAATTTGAACTACCTAAGTATTGTGGTGAATTAGATGCTGAAAAACTAGATGATTGGATTCAACAAGTAGAAGTCTATTGTAGAGTCCAAAACCTCTTTGATGATACTTCTAGGATCCAGTTAGCCACTCTTCGGTTGGGAAGTTCAACCCTCACCTGGTGGGAGAGTAGGACTAGAGCAGAAATTTCACAACATGGTAGAGTCAATATTTCTTGGTCAGAATTTGTTAGTGCTATTAAAAAGCATTTTTATCCCCTAGGCCATATGCAACAGTTAATGATAAACTAGCAAACTTTTAGGCAAGGGAAAGGACAATTTGTTCAAGATTACACCCACGAGTTTCGTAAAACGGCTATTGCTTTAAATGTACCTTTGTACACCTAGGATACTTTGTTAAAGTACATAGGAGGTCTTCACTCATATCTCAGACATTCTATTTTGGTCTTGAACCCTAGTAATTTGGATGAAGTTTGTGTCCAAGCTATACATCTAGAGTCAAGAGGAAAGGGTTCTTTTATTGATAAGTTTGATAATGATAACTCTGTAAAGAAATCATTTAAGGTTGCAGAGATAGGGAAAGGAAAGAGGACAACTACAGTCATGAAGGATGACCAACTTTCTTTCTCTCATTGTGACATGAAGGGTCATGATGAGGATCACTATTGGCAGTTGCATCCAGAATTGAAGCCTGAGTGGGCTCATAAACAAAATCAGAAACATAAAGGTAAGGAGAAAGCCACAAATGTTGTTATGGATCTTGGTTCTAATTTTGATGATGAAGCTAAGATAACATCTATGGGTTTGAAAGGTAAAGCTCTTGTTTCTAGTGTTTCCTTTGATAGTTGTGCTTCTACTTCTAAAGTTAATGATTTCTCTGAAGATATGAAAAGGAACGAGCTATTTCATTTAAGGGTTGTTGCTAAGAACATTAAACTTGATGTACTCATAGATAGTGGTTCTCAAGTTAAGTTAATTTATGAAGATGTTGTAAGAAACTTGGGATTCAAAACTACACTGCATAAGAAACCTTATCCACTAGGTTGGATTTGCGAGAATGATAAATTGCAAGTAACAAGAAAATGCACCTTGAGATTTGCAATCACTAGTAAGTTTGTGGATGAAGTACAGTTTGATGTGGCTCCACTAGATATCTATGGGATAGTTCTGGGTAGCCCTTATCTATATGATTGGAAAGCTATTTTCTACAAGGAAAAGAATCATGATCATTCGTTTAAAGATGTCATTCAATATATTGTACATTCTCATTGGATTAAGACTGATCATTCTTTTACAAATAGAGGGCAATTAAAGAGGGTAATTAATGCAAGTAAAGATTTAACTCTTATGTCTGTCAGTACAGGTGGTTCTAGAAATGAACTTGGAGTAGCTAACCAAGGTTAGATGTCATAGGGTGCACTCATAGTACAACATGAGGGAATGGTTATTGAAATCATTGATGATCCCTTGCGTAAAAATGTTTCTATTGTGAAAGATCGATATGTTGTTGATTTAAACTCTTTCATCTCTACATTATTGTTCAGCTTGATGCTAGTCAATGTTTGTTGGTTAGTGGCTACGACAGTTGATGTAAATGCTTATGGAAGTGATAAAATGATGTTTATGTTCAACAATGTTGTTGAAGTCTTCATTGTGATTATGAGCCAGGTATACAAATGTACAAATGATATAGGACAAGTGGGGAGGCCAAGTCCTCACTTGATGTTTGAATAAATGCCACTTTTGGAGGTCCAAAAGTTCTCTAGTGGGGAGGCTTGATCTGGGGGATATTTTCATGGAAAATTGAAGTATCTCCAATGCTCCAAAATTTAACATCATTAGAAAGATATCAGAGTCCTAGTTCCAACGCAACTTGAACGGAGCGAAAAGGAGTCTATTTTCTCAAGTTATGGCCAGTCAAGGGCAGGGTCAAACAAGTACCAAGGGTCATCCAAGAAGCAAAAAAATTGATCATCTCAGAAATCGATGGAAATGGTGTCAACACGAAGATCTCGATGAGATGAACCCAATGATGTTTGTTTCATCGATATCCAACATCATACGCTCAAGATACCATCGGTCAAATTTGGGTTGACCAAGTGGGGCCATCAGGTATGGCTGATGACATCAGCATGACATCAACATGTTGACACGTCAGTATCATACGTATGAAGCTAGCCTCGACCAATCATATGTTGACATGTGTCCTGCCATACTACTGATGTGCACATCCATGCATCAACGTGGCATCACAGGTGGTAGTCCAGTCAATGCTAAAGTTGCATTGACGTGTCTTTGGCCACCAATCAGGTTTTGACATGTGGCACCTCCTCGACACACCACATGCCCCTCCTTTCTCCATTGGTGTCGACAAGTTGGTCGATCAGCAAGTTGTCAGTTTTTCTAAAAACTATTTGTTATGGGGTTTAAACCCCTGACCTGCTGCGTGGGGAGCCCAAGCTCCACCATAGCACCCACGCGCCGACCGCTACCCTTAATAGTCCATTGGTTTATTTTGTTGCATACAAAACCAGTGCATGCAAGACAAAAGGGATGGTGGTGGGGTTGGAACCACTGACCCCCCCTCTACCAAAACGTAGTAGCACCGTTGGACCACCAAATCATATTTAAATGGGAATGGGGTTCGGTTTGTTTTCTTGCATGATTTGGCCCGAGGCCTTAACTAATAGGCTATTTTTGTTGTAAAACCCCCTAACTATTAAATCTAAAGGGGTCAAAAGGACAAATGGGTATTGTACGAATTGTTAAAGGGGGGTTATGAATTTGTTATTTTTGTTAATCCTTTTTAGGCATATTTTATGTTTAAAGGAGGGGGGTAAGCTCTTAGGAGGTAGTTAGAGTAACGGGTGACAAGTGAAATGAGGGAGAATTCTTAGAGGATTTTTTAATACATTTCCACACACCAGAGAAACATTATGCTTTTGTGTTTAAGGGAGATAGTCTTGAAGAAATTGTAACTGATTTTTGAAGATTAATCGGATCGGTCACTCTATTGGAGTGGACTCGGAGATGTAGTCACAATTGTGGTGAACTCTGTTATTAGATTGTTTGCACTTTCTCTCTTCTTCTCTCTCACATTCTAGTTTTCACCTTATTTTTTTAATGCATAATTTCAATAATGTACACATGTATTGAATTTCCATTAAGTTGTTTAAATTAAGCATTCATTTATGCAAATATTCTAGATCCTAATTAGATCATTTAAGGTGAAAGGTACATTCATTTTATGTTGATAATTCATTTGCAATGAAGCATCTTAAATAAGATTCAATATATTATGCAAAGTTCACAACAAAATATTTATCAAAATTGTATAGTAATGTTGTATTTTATTCATTTTGAAATCAAAGAACATACAAGATTGCATAAACATTGTTGTTTCATGCTTTGAAGATAGAAGAAATGTTTAAAAGTCCCACACAAGTCATGAGAATGACTGAAGTAATTTAATGCAACAAAGAGAGTAAGCTATACATTTGAATATGAAAATAGAAAATAAAACATGAAAATAAAACATATCCATCATTACCTAGCAATGTTGGCATTGATTGGTGTTTCTCTTATCTTTAGATGGTTCTTCTTGTCTTCAAGCTTCTCTCATACTTGATCTTCAGAAGCACTCACAGTTGTTTGAAAAAGTCTTGTTAGAGCTCTAGATATGAACTTGATCATATATCCTATCAATAGATATATAACTTTCAACAATGAGGCATTAAATCAATTGAGCCATCAAAAGATAAATGCAAAAGTGCCAAATCAAATCATCAGAAGAACATTGAATTCACTATTTTTATCTAACTTGTTTGTTTATTGTGTAGGTACAAGTACATGTTTCATAACTGGTTCATCATATTCAAAAAATTTAGTATGTGGAGGAAAATAGGCTCCCACAAGGGTTGAGCCCAACAAACTAAAGGTAGTACAATCTTCACATGATAATGCATAAAAGATGTATGCAATGATAGCATATAGTTTCTAGAGCAAAGGAACTTTTCATCTAATTAGAAAGGTGGATCATCATTGAAGGTCCATAATAGAAAGTGGTCTTGTATCATTTAACAAGGAAAACAAGTGCTTCTACTCTTGAAACTATGTGTTACCAGCGAGATACTCTCTCAATGTACATTAACACATGGAAAACATAAATAATAGGTGTAAAGGTAGTCAGGCAATGAGATTTTTGCCACAAGGTTGATAAAGTAGCAAGTTTGAAAAATATAGTGGGACAAACCTAAAGGCAATAAAAAGCATGAAGACATTAAAGAAAGTTGATAGGGACAACTTGTGAAATTAAAGACATTCTTTTCACTTTTCATGATAATAGAAAGATGAGACAAATCAGTTGTAGTAATATTCATACAATCTTAGGGTTAAAAGAGCCTCACCAATGAATATGTAGAACAAAAAAAAAATGACACTATCTTTTTTGAAAATTTATATTTTGCAAGTAAGATTCCATTCCAATGGTTGTTATATGACACTTTCATGTTTTGTTGTCCCTGATTTTTTAAAGTATGCAAAATATAAATGACAGTAGTGTTGCATATTAAGTACATTTTAACAATGCATTGTTTGCAAGAATACTAAGGAGATTTATTTTCAAGTTTCATCACCAAGGTATCACATATTTCAAGATATTTACAGCCATATGAGTCTTGATACAATTTTAGTTCAAGACATAAAAAAACAATACATGTAAAGATCAATTTTGCTTTCATAATGATATACAAGAAAGTCATACATAGCCTTTACAACCATATATCAAATAGTATTCATGATAAAGACAACATGATGAGTGCAAATCACCAAGGGTAGTACCATACACAACTATGTATGAAGAGTTTCAGCTATAATTTTTATACTTTTGAAATATCAAGATGATGATGAGAATTAATTTTCATGTTCATTTTCAGAATGAAGAAGGTAAAAAACAAAGCATGCTTTTCTTACAAATGCAAAGAATTGTAAACAATAAAGATTTTTTTGTCATCATTCAAGTTCTAAATGGTGATCTGAAGAGAAAGACAACTATCTCCCTTAATTTTAGAAAAATGTAGAGCTAGAATCATGTTATAAGTGACAGTCAAGCATAGGGTTATCCCACAATAGTGGTTTACAATTTTTGGCCAAACTAGACACTAAAATTATTATTTTTAACTAAATCTTCACATTTGGGCACCTATAGCGGCTAAACCGTGAGGAATTTGAAGATGATGCAAACTAGATTCTCATCACATTTTGTTTGTAGATTCTAAAAATATTTTTTTCAAAAGTTTTGAAATTAGATTGCACTTTTTTTTCCATCTACCACGAAAACTGGTTTTTTCATAAAACAACATTTTTAAAAAGTGACACACACTGTATAATGCATAATTTTTTTTCCATGAAGGATAAAATTCTAATTCTTTCAAATTTATATTTTTAACTCTGATATCTAGTGCTTCCACTTGGTTAGATAGTTTTTTATTGAATAGTTTTTCTTTAATCAAGTTTCGAAGTTAAACCAATTAAAATTCAGAAATAGCGTGACTGTATAACGCGTAACTTTTTTTGTATATATCAAAATTCAATTTTACTTTTTTTGTTGGATCAAGGACTTCAGTATCTAGTGCACTCATATTTTTAAATTTTTTTTTTTGATAATTTGCTATTTTTCCACATGTGCAGAACAAAGACCTTCATTTTCGATGAAAAACCTATGTTTAATAAAACTAAAAAAACAAATACATAGTAAAACCAAAACATATTAAAATTATATTCATTGGATAGCTTGTTCTGAAGACTACCATAATTATTTGAGATAAATTTTAAATGAATTCATTTGATCCCCCAAATGGTAAATTAAAAGTGATTTTTTATCAGCATTTTGATAGATGTAAAGGAGACTCATTTATAGGTATGGTTTAAAACTAGCGAGGTTCTATCCAAGGGGGTTTGATCTAAGGTTGTTTGATCAAACCCTCTTCAACTGGAATTCTTAAAATGGAAATTTTTAAGGCTTAAATCATTATATTTTCTAAAAATATGTGATTTCAACAAAAATCAGTTCCTCTTAGAAATTATAAACCAAGTTTGTGGGATCACCCCATACCCAATGGGCATTGTTAGAGTACAACATAAACTTAATATATCTATGAGTAATGAAAGTGTAAAATATGATATGGTTATAAAACTTCCTTTAGATTTCATTATTTTAGCCTCGGTTTTCTATGGTGGGTGTCTACAAAAATGTCTATTTTCTCTCGTACAAAAAACATTGAACAAAAAAAGTGCACAAATGAAACCCATGTTTCATGACAAGTCTCAAAGGTGTTTCAAAGGGATACCCAGAAATCCATAGGGTTTCATTGTTTATTTTTGTGCTATGGATCAAGCTTGAGTGAAGCTTTTCAATCATCAAAATGGAGAGGAGGTTTTTATATTGCACACTCACTATGCATTATAACAAACACAACCCATATAAAGTTTATATCTGTAGAATATATGGAGGGATTTTGTTCCAGATAGCATGAGAATGGATCAAATACCCACAATGAAAAGCACATTCATGGCCACAACCATCATAAAGGAAAAGACAAATAGAAGTTCCTTTATTATTTTCCACATAATCCATGAAGGACACTAAAAATGTCAACAAATATAGACAAACCCTCATGGCCATTAAAGTCATGGAGTCAAAAACTCACATGGGTTTGCAAAGGGAAGCCATGAATGCTAAGGAGGGAGCTCTATTTGAGCTCATACAGAGGAGGAATGAACCATAGCCATGACCATGAAGTGAAAAATCATAGAAGACATTATGCGAAAAGAGACATAATGGAGCACAGGTTTGCATTCTTTCAAACCCTCATCACAGAGGCCGCAACCAAGGAAAAAACATAGAAAATATAGAGAATGATGTTTGAATTCCATTGTTCCTAACCGTGAATGCAAAGCTTCAAAATCCAAAAACAAACAGGATGGGGCCATGTTCTTCTCTCAAAAGTAAAAAAGTAAATATCTCATTGAAGCCCACAACTTGAATGAAATTAAAGCATCTTGTTAACCGACAAATTAATAAATAAAAGAATACAAGCTCGAACGATGGGAAAACATACCTAAGTTTTCTATGGAAAAAAATTCAAAACCTGTATCCAATCTTTCTAAAAGATCGAGACAAATGTGTCCTTGGCATCCTCAAAGCAGAAGGAAATATCAATAGGTAGAGTTACACAGAGAAAATATATTAGAAAATATGCCTTAGCCACGGCTTTAAGGCTTGGGTTGCTTTTAAAATTGAGAGTAAAGTCTAGATTTTAGATAGAGAAACACTTACCATACAACCTCTACAGGATTCTTCATAAAAAACATTAGAAATAGCATGAGTTTTGTAAGGACGAGCTCCAAACCCTACTACCATGGCAGCACAACAAGGGGCTTCTAGAAAATGCATAATGAAGAATGAATGAAATGATTTAGGTTTTTTGATGCTTCTTTACTTTCCCTAGCTCGAATGGGAGTATTTTTTGACTTAAATTTTTGTAAAATTAAAATCATTCCATTTCAAAAGTATTTCCCATGGTATTCACCATCAAAGTCAATAAACCTAATGATGTGAATGGAGATCGTGAGTCCAAGGAGCGAGAGACATAAGGAGTTATTTATATTATTTTTGTCAAAACCTTTTCACTTGCCCTTCGCATTATCACTATAATGTTTATTAAACATTATTAAGACAATTTCCTTGTTTGTTTTAAATATTGTTGAATTAAAATATTTTTGGAGTGCCAAGTGAACTAATGATGGAGGTGATACATTATGGTTTCAATAAGGGGGAAGACTTAATTCTTTTTGAGATTTTTTAGTCATGAAAAAGAGAAGATTGGAGGTGGAACTGTAACTTTCACATGCACTTTATTTTCTAGAGTTTCTCTTTGACTTTTAGTCAAATTGGAGCTATTTTTGAATTCACTTAAGTCAAGTGATTCATCATGTGAAGTTTGGAGCTATTGCAGTATGGATCACTTCACTTTTCCTCCCCTTTTTTAGGGTTTTTTATTTTTCTCATGAGAAGCATGGATTGCTTTTTATCACTTTGAGTTACCTTAGAGTTCCACCTCTTGGGCGCATTATGCATGCCCTCTTTGTATATATTGGAAAACGTATTTCTTTTTCCTTAGTTCTTGATATGTTTTCCTTTGCATCTCTACAAAGAAGAGAGATCTTGTAAATCACTTTTTATTTTACAGTTAAAATTATGTAGCAACTTTTTATAGGCTATTTTAGCTTTGTTATTTGCAGATGAATTCCTTTCAATTTTTCAATGTTATCGAGTTTTTCCTTCAAGATTTCAGGCCTCGTCATTGCGTTGGATCTGATTAGAATTTTATTGTGTTTCAATTCTGAAACCTCTAATTTCTATCTTTTTCATAAGTGCATGTATGTAGTAATACATAAATTCATAGGTTATACATTGTGCATGTGATTAATTTATCATTTTAGTTGTGAAAATAGAGTTTTCCTTTGAAAGAGATGTAACGTAGATTTTCTGGGGTTAATGCTATAGCTGCATAGATTAAAATGATCAAGTCCAATCTAACAAATAATCTAAATCAAAAACAACAAAGAATGAGTAAATGAATATTAATAACTAAACAAATAATTGAAAAGATCTCACTGAATATGTGTCCACTCCTTCGAATTATCTCGATTGTCATTCTCCATTTTGTTGTTTCAGTATTCTTGCCCTCAGGTAAGCAAAATATTGAAGATGAGTTTCTTCTCAAAAGTACTGATTTTGGGAGGAGGAATAATGATAATGACAAGCCATTTTATAGATTTTGGGTTTTCGAATGATCGGCTCAGATTGAAAAGAGAGATCGATGGATGAGATTGATGAATGTCATGCAATGTGAGTTCTATGTCAGTCAGAACATGACTTAGGAAAGACTGCAAGATAAAGATTAAATTAGAATGATAACTTAATCTTATGTCAAGACTGTTCGAAAATAGAAAGAACAAGAGTTCTAGATTAAATAAACAATTTAATCTTCAGTTAAGAGTCTTTGAAAATAGAAGAAATAGACTTTGAATGTCAAAGAAAAAGTTAGAACTTGAAGAATAATTCATTTGAATGCATACATGAATTGATTAATTAAATAAAGATATTTAATTAATAAACACATTCATGCATATGAGTTAGAACTAGTTAACTGACTAGTTGTGAGAAAGAGTCTTCTCACAGAGACGATCAGATGTTGAATCTAGAGATAACTGGAGGATTTAAAAATAGATCTCGAGTCAGAAGGTGAGTGAATGATTAGTCAACTGATTGATAGAAGAATGTGACATAAATAATTTAAATATGAATTAAATGTTAATTTAATTCAACATTCAAAAATGAGAGATTTAAATTAAATAAATAATGTAATTTATTTAATTGACTATTGAAAAGGGTTAAATGAATAATTAAATAATTAAATATTTAATTATAGTTGAAAATATGAGAAAGGGTAATTAAATAATTAAATTATTTAAATTAAGATGGAAAATTAATTAGTTAGCGACATAATTAAATAAATATGACTTATTTAATTAATCAAGTTGAATAAAGGTCATTATGAATTATCTAAAAAGGGGTATTTAATTAATAGAGGAAATATGTGTTTAGAAAAGTTAATTAAATAATTAACATTATTTAATCATGACCATGGATAATAATAAAAAAAAATGACTTGTCAATTTTGAATTGAATTTGTGATTAAAACAAAATGATATTTTGAGATATAAATAAAAAATGAGCATATTAATAATAATGGATTAAAAAAAAGGTTGTCATTCTTATTCTTTTTAATAGAGAAAGAAAAATGAATCCCAAAGGAGTTGCATAGTTACTTTGTTATAAAAAAATGGAATATATATATATAATCATTCATGTTAAAACACGAAAACTATCTAATCAAGTTTTCATAATGAAGAAAGGGAATACTCGAAAAACAAAAATGTCCTACTTCAAAAGAATTGAACGAGAAGCCGTATGAACGGGTCATGAGACGTCATTACTCCTCTAAATCCTTGATAGGACATCCTTGAGGAAACTAGTAACATGACTCAAAAACCAAAGTTAAAAAAATAGTTGACAGACAACAACCAAAGAAAAAAGAGTCATGAGACATCCTTGCTTCTCTAAATCATTCAAGGGACATCCTTGAGAAAGCTAGTAACCAGACTTATTCACAAACTGATAGAAAGATAAGAAAAAATAAGATATAGTCATAAAGCCAAATAAAAGTATTCGCCAAAACTTCATCTTGTAGGATTTTTTGATTGTTTGATGTTTGACATAGTGTAATGTGAGGGATGACACATACCGCATAAGACGTTGAGTCTGGTTTCGACTTGGTGACTATCTGTATAAGGCATGACAAAGCCTGGTTTCAGAAAAGACACGTGTTGTATAAGCCGTTGGAGCCTGATGACATTGATGCGACAAGCTACATGAGGCTATGACAATTTGACAGCATCTGTTGACAAGAAAGACATATCTTGCTTAAGACATAAGTTGATCATTCTGACAATGTGTTTGATATTGACTTGATGACTTTGAGATGTTTTTCCTTGTTGATGCATGACCTATTTTCATTCCTTGACTAATTAAAAGTGTGTGTATGTTGACAGTGTATGACTTGAGATAATTCCCTAAAGGATTGACCTAATGCGGCCTCAGGGGCTCATCGATTGATTAGCCTTGCCTACGTTGTACACACAGAGACCTCATAGTTCGACACAACTTTAACTTACATAACTGACTAAAGATATGTACTTAAGCTAATGATATACAACATGTGTGAGAGTGAATGTGATAAACCCTATTAGACTGACCTAGTGCGGTCTCGAGGGCTCATCGATTGATTAGCCTTGCCTACATTATACACACAAAGACCTCATAGTTCGACATGAATAATGACCTTGAATGTACAAAGAGTCATGATTTTAATGTGTGTGATACATTAAAAACCTAGACAAACAGACCTAATGCCTCAAGGGCACATGGATTGATGGCCTTGCCTACGTCCCAGTCGCAGAGGCAATGTAGTTTGACTATGTCTATGACTGACTTAACATAACTAACTTGACTCTTTTTTTTGGTATTTTCTGACATGTTTTGATTTTTTTAGATTTTTGAAGTTTTCTAATGTTTTTGGAAATTTTTAGGATATTTTCGATGGTGTGATGCTATGTACAAGGTCCTCATGGCACAGAACAAGGATTTTCCCCTAGTTGGGAATAAGACTTGTGAGATGAAGTGGTGAATGTAACAGTATGGACTTTGATGTCAATCGTTCCAACCATTTATTATGAGTGATGGTGAAAAAGTTTGATTGGAATGATGGTAGATAAAAGAGCGAGTTTGACTACACATGGCGCCTATTTTCTAGGTTTTCACCATGGTACTTATCCATAGCGCCACCAAAGTGGTTTTCACTATTGGATGGATTATTTCTCTTTACTATTTTGATTTTCTCATTTTTTTGGTGTTACCAAGATGCCTGTTTGCCAGGTTTTCATCAAGGTAACCATTTTTTAAATTTTTTTAAATTTTTTTTGTATTTCTAGATTAAGACAGATTCTTAGAAGCTACGAATAGAAACTTTTCAGATGAAGGCTATTGATTGGTGATAAAAGTGGCTCTCCTTTAGGGGTAGAGAGGTAGTACGCTCCTGATCCAAAAGCTTCTGTGACTATATAGGGCCCCAACCAGTTAAGTTCAAACTTTCCTGGCTTTTCTCGTTCAGCTTGATTCTTGGGATTCTCCATTAAAACTAGGTCACCAATGTCAAAGTGTCTATTTAGAACTTTCCTATTATAGCTATGACGAAGATGATTCTGATATGCTTACAAATGGTCTAGTGCTTCTATCTTCATTCATCCAGTAATTCTAGCTCTTGTAATCTAGATACACGATATTTTTCATCATCAATGTGACCTTTCAAGGATATCCTCAGGGAAGGAATTTCAACCACAATAGGTAAGATAGCTTCAGACCTGAATACTAGGGAGTATGGAGTGGTGCCAGTGGGAGTACAGATGCTTGTGTGGTAAGCCCATAAGGTAGGATTAATCTGTAGGTGCCAGTCACGACCAGCGTCATTGACAGTCTTTTTTAGGATTCTAATAATGGTTTTATTAGATGCCTCGGCTTTTCCATTACCTTGTGGGTAATACGGGGTGGAAAAATGATGTTTGATATGGAACTCTTCACATAGATGGCATACTTCTTGATTTTTGAATGGTCGGCCATTATCTATGATTATGGATTGGGGTACACCATACCGACAAATGATATAGTTTAGGATGAACTTGAATATTTGCGTGCCAGTGATGTAGGTCATGGGAATAGCTTCAATCCATTTGGTGAAGTATTCGATGGCAGTTATGATGAATTTATGGCCGTTGGATGATGGAGGGTGTATCTTACCTACGAGTTCAAGTCCCCATTGGGAAAAGGGCCATGGTGATGTAATCGGATGAAGCTCCTGTGTTGGTGCTCTTATCAAATCTCCATGTATCTGACACTGTCTACATTTCTTTACAAAGATATATGAGTCTTTTTCCATTGTAGGCCAATAATAACCTAGTCTCATAATCTTATGGGCTAAAGTAGGACCACTCGAATGGGATCCACATATACCCTCGTGCACCGCTCGCAAAGTTGTTTGTGCTTCTTCAAAATTGAGACATCTCATTAGGGTATTATCTAAGGTACATCTATACAGGGTATCTCCGATGATGGTGTACTTAGCTGACTTACGGATAAAAGTTCGGCATTGGTTGTTTGATAGGTCTAGAGGTAAGGTTTGGTCATTTAGATAGTCGAATACGTCTTTGTACCAAGGGGAAGTAAGACCAACAACCATACACACCATCACAGTATCGGGGACATCATAGGTAGGGACCAACAACTGTTCAACCAAAAACTCAAACTTAGGCACATTGCTTGGAATATCCAATAAGGAACCCACGATTGCCATAGCATCTACAGCTATGTTCTAAATACGTGGTATTTGTTGAAAGGTAATGTCATCAAAGTATTGCTTGAAATTGTCGGCCATGCTTTTGTAGGGGGCGATTTTCTCATCCTTAGTCTCATAATCATCATTTACTTGCCAGATTACTAGCTGAGAATCGCCAAAAACATGTAGACTCTTAATCTTCCACTGGGCTACCATTCTTAGTCCTATCACTAAGGCTTCATACTCTGCTATGTTGTTGGTGCAAGGGAAAGCAATCCTGAATGATTTAGGAATAGTATCGCCCTGAGGTGTAACAAATAGGATACCTACTCCTGAACCATGATTTGTATGTGACCCGTCAAAGTATAATTTCCATTCGGTTCTAATGTCAATGTTGAAGAGAAATTCATCAAGAAAATCTGCTACTAAAGGATGGTCTGCCCTCATGGGTGCATCCGCTAACTGATCTGCATTCACTTGTCCTTTTATAGCATTCCTCTCCACATATTGGATGTCATACTCACTAAGTATCATAACCCATTTAGCCAATCGGCCTATCAATGTTGCTTTACTTAGGAGATATTTGAGGGGATTAATCTTTGCGACCAACATTGTTTGATGATTTAGCATATAGTACTGAAGTTTCTGAGTAGCAAAGACTCTCGAAAGATAGGCATGTTCTATGTTGCTGTAATTTAATTCATATCCCACCAAGGTACGACTGATGTAATAGACTGCTCGTTCATGACCTTGATCATCATTTTGTGCAAGAAGAGCTCCTAATGCCGATTGAGTTGCTGAAATGTATAGTATCAACGGTTTTCCATCTATAGGTAGCATTAAGACTGGCAGAGTGAGAAAATAATCCTTGATTTTTTGGAAAGATTCCTGACATTTAGGTGTCCACACAAATGGTACTCCTTTCTTGAGTAGATGTTGAAATGGGTGTATTTTGTCTGCCAGTTGTACAATGAAACACTTGATAGACTGTAATCTTCCTTATAGTGTTCTTAGTTGACCAATGATGACTGGAGGAGGCATTTCTATAATAGCTCTTACCTTCTCTAGATCTACTTCAATTCCTCTTCTAGAAATGATATACCCTAGAAGTTTCCCTGATTTTACTCCAAAGACACATTCTTTGGATTTAGTCTGATGTTGTAATTCTCTAGCCTCTAGAATATCTTTTCTAGAACTTTCAAATGATCTGCTCTTGTTTCTGATTTAGCTATAATATCATCTACATAATCTTCCATGAGAGTATGTATGAAGTCATGGAAAATAGTAGTCATTTCCCATTGATAGGTAGCTCTTGCATTCTTAAGCCCAAAAGGCATAACATTCCAACAGTATGTGCCCCATGGACACATGAAAGCCATCCTGTGTTGGTCTTCAATTGTGATTTTGATCTGGTTATATCCAGAGAAACCATCCATGAGGGATAGCATCTCGTATCCTATTGTAAGATCTACTATCATGTCTATGTTCGACAAAGGGAATTCATCCTTAGGACATCCCTTGTTGATGTCTCTAAAGTATGTGCAAATGAAAATTCCCCCTGTTGGTTTAGTCACTGGCACAAGATTTGAAATCCAGTCTGCATAGTCTACGGTCCTTCTGAATCCTACATTGAGAAGTTTCTTGAGTTCTGCTTTGACCAGTAGAGAAATCTATGGATGCATTTTTCTTAACTTCTATTTGACTGGCTTAATACCTGGTTGTAGTGGTAGATGGTGCAATATTAGGTTTGGATCCAGCCCATGCATGTCAACATACGACCATGCAAATTTTATCTGTTTTTTTGTGAACAAGTCCTGAAACTCTTTTTTTTTTGTCTCTGTTAATGAAGCTGCAAAATATACCATCCGAGGGTTCTCTTATGTATTTATGTTGACTTCAACAGAATCTTCTACTAGCATCGATGACTTTTACTATTCAACGGGGAGAATATTTAAACCTCTATCCTTGGGTGCCTCAGAGAGGTTTTCGCCCTTGGATATGTCATTTATTTTGACTGTTTCTTCGTCTAAAGGTGCCTTTTGGTTTTCACCTAGGGACTCATCATTTTTCTTATTTTCATCTTTTTTCATTTTATTCTCATTTTTGTGACTAGAGGTGTAAATAGACTCCCCAAAATATGCTTTGTCATCCAAGTCTATAGTAAAACTAACTTTATGATCCCCTCTAGGTATGCCTTCTCGAAGTCCCATGAACTTAGCTATTGCTTCGTCATTCTCGAATGTATCTAAGATGGGTGTACCTTGTTGATCCCAGTCGATAAGTTCAGGATATATGAGGGGCATGTCATCATCGAAGTTATCAAAGGTGGAAGCTGACAAGGTGAATATAGAGTGGTTGACATGGTCATAGAATTTTTGGACTAACTCCTTCTTGTTCTTTTTCCTATGGGTAGGTAAAATCTGATGTGGGACTATTTCAATGGATAGGTCGTCAGAAGATTGGTCGTCAGGTGCCCAAGATGCATGATCAAGGGTTTCCCAATAATAGTGCTTAAGCCATTCTTCTTTGGACAAGGACTTCTTATGACGGGGACTAGATGGCTTTGGTAAGGATTTCATCATGAGGTCAATTTCTCCAAATAGACTATCTAGGTTCATGGTACTGGTAGAGGAAAGGGAATCCGATTCACAATTGCTTGAGTTGGGAGATTCATCATAAACTGGGGGAAGTGGTTCGTGAGATATCTCGATGTCTGCGTAAGCACTCACTTCCTCTTGAAATGGTGATGAAGTACTAGGAAAACCAATTCTAAGTGTTGAAACCCTAGCCCTAAGTATTTCGGTCGTGGTGAGACAATGATTGGTTCCATCCTTCCATTTTGATGTAGGCCTAACCCACTATTTCCGTCATAGCCTTCACTTTGCATTATCCTAAAGCCTTTTCCATATTGATCCTAAGGTATTTGAATAGACGATGAGGGGTATTCATTGTCTTCCTAGTAAAACTAGGAGGTAATATCACTTTGGTCCTCAACCTCTTCACTTAACTCTCCCCATTTGGTCAATGTCATTGTAGGGGGAACATGAAATGTGACTACTGACTGTCTTCTATCTGCCATGGGTAAGCCATATGTGTTAGGTGGAATCAGCTGACTAACACAATAAGATGCTTTCAAGTGATATTCTCCATAGCCCTTGTCTTGGATCTTGACCTTAGGAGTAGATGATGGTGGTTTGAATGAAATGGACTTGGTAAGATGTGATGGATCAATGTATAGGGATAAAGTGGATGATGAAGCTTCTTGATTAATGGGTACCTGTCATTGTGGAATTTCCCTTAGGCTTGTACAGTATTGAAAAGGATTTGGATCACCATCAATTGTGATCTTTGTGCCATTATACGAGAATTTAAGACATTGGTGATATGTGGAAGGTATGACTTTCATTGCGTGTATCTAGGGTCTACCTAACAATAGGTTATAAGGAAGGGTGCAATCCAAGACTTGGAAGCTGGTGTTCATAACTGTTGGGCCAATTCTGATAGGGAGTGTGACAACTCCTTTGCATGATCTTTCCTCATCATCATAAGCCTTGATGACTATACTCTTCGAGGTGTCTATGCATTCTTCTGAGAATCCTAATGCCATAACCAATTTTAGGGTACACAGGTTCAAACCTGCTCCTCCATCTACCAAGACTCGTCTAACTTTGGTTTGATGGACTAGGACTTCAAGATGTAATGGGTCATTATGATCAGTCTTTTCGATTGAGTAATCTTGTTAGGAAAATGTGGCATGATGGGAGTTGGTTAAATATCCTACCATTTCTTTGAAATGATTGACATCTAAGTCTATAGGGATAGTCATGTTCTGTAAGGCTTTGTCAAGAATGGCTCGATCCTTAGGTGATAAAGTCAACAATTCCAAGTTGATCAAGGAGATTGTACTAAGACTTGGAAGACTGTGTAGGTGGCTCAGAAGAAGGACCTGGAATAGTTATCTTTGTTCTGCATGTGTTTACGGCACATTCAGGATGCTTCTTAATGATGATGGTATCAACATGTTCATTTGCAGCTCGGAGGTGATTTATGATCTTTCCTTTTCCATAGTCATACTTGGTATTTGCATAATTGGTTGATGGACAATTCTTGGTTCCCGAACTGGAGGCTTTTCCTTTCGTGTGGTCATGTAATGGGTCTATGAATACCTTATGATCACTGTTCTTGGTATTTTTCTGCCCATTGACCTCTATAGTTCTGTTTTCAACAAAGTCTTGTATAATATTCTTCAGTTGTCGACATTGTGTTAGGTTATGTCCTTTTGTTCGATGATATTCACAATAGGCATTATCATCCCACCATGAAGGTTTAAACTGCCCAGGATCATATTCTCTTGTTTCCAAAGGTTTAATGAGATTATGTTTAACCAACTCTTTGAAAATTGTCTCGATTGGTTGCCCTAAAGGGGTAAATTCACGTGTAGGAAATCTCCTTTGTGGTCGTTGTTTCTATGAATTTTGGACATAATTAGCTATTTGATCTGGACTATTTGTCATGTCTTGATTGGGGTTGTAACCTCTAAGTGTGATAACTGGTCTTGTATGTATGTTTTTAGCATCAACAATACCATCATTTGTAATATTTTTGTTTCTAGACTAGAATTTATTTCTATCATTGGGAACATTTTGATGTTGAACGACGGGGTTTATGCCTGGTACTTTTATTTCTCCTTTGTCAATAAGGCCTTTTTCAAGGATGATGCCCTTTTGTACCAAGTCTAGGAATGAAGTACAACAATGTACCCTTAAGTCACCTCTCAATTTTGGATTGATGTTTTCAAGGAATATGGTGACCTTTTTCATTTCTGGTATTTCAACTAGACATCTGCTAGCTAGACTTCTCCATCTCTAGAAGAAAGTGGTGAAAGTTTCGCCATCTTCTTGTGTTGTGTGGCACAAGGTAGCTATTGTTACTTCATTGTCTATGTTAAAGGAAAAGTGTTCGACAAAATTCTCAGCTAATTCACCCCAGGATTGTATGCTATATGGTAATTTAGAGAACCATTCCAGTGCTATCCCAATAAGGGTTCGTGGAAATAGTCTCATTAAGTATGTGGGGTCATATGATATGTCCATGCATGTCATTGAGAATTTTCTAATGTGTTCTAAAGGATTCTTCCTCCCATTATACTTAGGAAAATTCGGTATAATGTATCCATTGGGGAAGGGTGTCATGTAAAGCGCTTTGTCGAAAGGACATGGACGTAGATCTTGCACTGAGATAGTTCATTTTCTGGATATAGACATGTTGTCCATCTATTCTTCAAGCATTTGAATTTGGTTTTGGGGAACATCTACTTGTGTCAAAGACATGTTGTTTGTGTTGTTTGGATCAATGTAGGTGTTTTGAAATGCCATGTTCTGTGGCGGGTTGTGATTTGGTGAGGGAATATGTCCCATTAGAATGTTCTGATTTGGATTGGGGATATTTCTTGTCTGAATGTTCTGATTTGGATTAGGAATATTTCCTGTTTGAATGTTATGATTTAGATTGGGGATATTGCTTGTCTGAATTTTTTGGTTTAGATTGTGGATATTCCCTGTCAGAATGTTCTGGTTTGGATTGGGAATATTTCCTATCTGAATGTTCTGATTTGGTATAGGAATATTCATGCCAACTTTGTATCTCTTACCAGTAGTGTTGGTGCCAAAGGGGTTTGATGAAGTTGCTCCCGCAGTAAATTGTAAACCTTGTGTTACGTTGAAAGGGATTGTGCTTATGATTGATGATGTTTGAGTTGGTATGCCAGTTGATATTGCTGTGGTAATTTGGGGAATAGAAACACTTGACATTGCAGTTTGCGTTGGTTGAGTAGACGGTGTTTTCAAAGTATGAATATCAAATCCTGGTGGTAGTGTGGAACCTTCTACTAGAAACTTTGCTAGATATCATTGGGGATCATTTTCCAAACACTCATCCATAAAGGATGCAAACTCAGGATCTTGTACGACAGTGTCTATGTCTTCAACATAAATTTGTCCATGTGTGTCTCTAGTGACGTGTTTTTCAAGCAAAGGTTTGTGTGGTCTCTCTTTCCCCGATGGTGGATTTTTGAAATGATTGACAAATTTGTTAGGGTCCGACATTTCTTTTTTTTTTCTTTTTAGATCTTGTTTCAACCATGAAAAGTTGCTCAAAATGGGGTAATGCAAACTATGTCTAAAAACTGATATGACCTTTTTCTAAGTTTTTTTTTTGGATTTTCTGAAAATAAAGGATGTTGCTAAAGATTTCTAAAATGACATATACTATTTATGATGTATGGTACGATGGACAATATGCAAAATCTTGAGTAGACTATGACAGTAAATGATTCTAAGATTGGTATAACCTACCACCTATGGAATAAATGCATGCAATGATTTGAGTTTGACTAAGGAACTTGATTGTAGGACAAAGATAGTTGACAAGGTGAATTTTCCAAACTAGACTGTTGAACTGAAAAGATTCACTAATAGGACCAAAGTGACTACGTTCAATGATGAGGATAAATCAGAACATGAATGTATCATATGACGAGGAAAGTTATTCTATTCTACTATATGAAATTTCCTAGAAAGTATCTAAATGCATGCAACTTAGGATGACTATGACTAGGACGTATATGACACCTAATAATGCAAGGTTTTTGAGCAAATTTTTTCCAGTTTCTATCCAAGGTTGATCTTTAGAAATAGAAGTGAAAAAGACAGTAATGTTTCAGACTTAGTTTGCGGGTTTCGACGTTTTCTATTGACAATCAAATTAGGTTCACCTATCAAATGCTGTTCTATTTTTGATAGATGTGGTTTAGCATGCACATGTGGTGATTTGACTAAACCTAGTTTTGAATGTTGACAGGCAGTTGCAGTTTTCTGACAGATGCGACTCAGGAGATCATATGCGACTCAGAATATGGACTCTATGAACCTAAAATTGTTGACAGACACATACAATTTTTAGATTGACAGATGCGACTTGCATATATACATGCGACTCAAAAATTGACAGTTGCAGCTCAGAATATCTAAACTGTAAAAGTGGACTTTGTTGACAGACACATATGGTGTTTACCCTAACAATTGCGACTCTCTAAGACACATGCGGTGTTAAAAATGACAGTTGCAGTTTTCAGAAGATTGTTTCGACTGACTTCGTTTGTTGATCAAGATTTTTTTGATGAATACAACAAAAACAAGCACATAAATCAATGTGTTTTTAGTTTTGTAGTGATAGATCTGTTAAAACTAGAGAACATTTACAACCTAGTCTTTTTGGACAATATTTACTGAGTTCTTACTTGGATAAATCCAGCTACGCATATTCAAGGCAGATGACTAGTAGCTTGACCCCACTAGCTCCCCTCCATGACACTCACTTATATGGGGAAGCCAAGCTATTGTACCCATGAAACTCCTATGGCATACATCTCATCTCCACACATGAACTGTAAGAATGTAAGATGGCTTCACAGGTCTGAACCTGCTGCACCAGCAAATAGGTAGGATTTTGGAAAAACTACAACATGGTTTTTAGTAAGGGAATTTTGTTTGTGGGGCACCATCCAGTATGGCAAGAGACCATTTCTACCCCTCTCGTCAGAACAGTGAGCATGATTTCTAGGGTTTCCCCCAAAAATCCATTTTTATATACTGGGTGGAAGTTGTTAGCTAAAGTGTGTTACCGGTCTGAGTCGTCTTGGGGTGAGTACTTTTTCCAACCAAGACAGGCCCAAGTTCTAGAGTCAGTAACCATTTCTCTTACACCCAGGATCGCATGATTGCGCAAGGGGAGAGGATACTTCGATATACTGAATCATAAAGGGTTACAAAATGTGCTTTCGCACTAGACAAATCAAACACAGACTCTTTTTAATCCAAATGACAATTATTTATCTACCAAACATAAAGCTTTCGAAATAAAATTAACAAAGTCATTAGGTACCGCATGCAAACTGATCAGTAGTTCCTTATTTTTCTTTGGCTTTTGTCCTACAGTAAATATGTTTTTGGTTTTTATTTTGGTCTTCTATGCTTCGTCTTGCAAAAACTAAGTTAATCCCCCTTAACACAGTTATAAACAAACATTAGCGAAAAATGAAATAACACAAAAAATGAAAAATGAAAACGTGAATGTACGAAAGTTAATAAAAAAGTGAAAAATCTATTACCAGGAAGATGCGGCTTTTCGAGCCACAGATACGGCACAATGTTGATAGGCGGATGCGGTTCGTGTTGACAGTCGAGGACACGATGCAAAATGTTGACAGTCGGATGCGGTGTAGGATGTCGCAGATGTGGTGTGGAATATTAGATGTGTTGTGGGATGTAGCAGATGTCGCTCGCAAATACGGATGCGTCATTTATTTGAATAGATACGGTGTGTCATACGATAACCTGCAAAAATAAAGTAATGGAAAGACGAAAAGATGTTGTGCAAATTTGAAGCGTGTTCACATCAAGTTCACCAAATGTAACGTAGATTTTCTAGGGTTAATGCTATAGCTGCATAGATTAAAATAATCAAGTCTAATCTAACAAATAATCTAAATGAAAAACAACAAAGAACAAGTAAATGAACATGAATAAACTAAAAAAATAATTGAAAAGATCTCACCGAATATGCATCCACTCCTTCAAATTATCTCGATTGTCCTTCTCCATTTTGTTGTTTCAATATTCTTGCCCTCAGATTTTTAGTATTGATGCAAGAATAACCTTGTTGAATGTCTAAGAAAAATATTGAAGATAAGTTTCTTCTCAAAAGTATTGATTTCGGGAGGAGGAATAATGATAATGCCAAGCCATTTTATAGATTTTGGGTTTTCGAACGATCGACTCAAATTTAAAAGAGAGATCGACGAATGAGATTGATGAATGTCATGTGATGTGAGTTTTGTGTCAATCAGAACATGAGTTAGGAAAGACTACAAGATAAAGATTAAATTAGAATGATAACTTAATCTTATGTTAAGATTGTTCGAAAATAGAAAGAACAAGAGTTCCAGATTAAATAAACAATTTAATCTTTAGCTAAGAGTCTTTGAAAAATAGAGGAAATAGACTTTGAATGTCAAAGACAATGTTAGAACTCGAAGAATAATTCATTCGAATGCATACATGAATTAATTAATTAAATAAAGATATTTAATTAATAAACACATTCATGCATATGAGTTAGAACTAGTTAACTGACTAGTTGTGACAGAGAGTCTTCTCGCAGAGACGATCAGATGTTGAATCCAGAGATAACTGGAGGATTTAAAAATAGATCTTGAGTCAGAAGGTGAGTGAATGATTAGTCAACTGATTGATAGAAGAACGTGACATAAATAATTTAAATATGAATAAAATGTTAATTTAATTCAACATTTGAAAATGAGAGATTTAAATTAAATAAATAATGTAATTTATTTAATTGACTGTTGAAAAGGGTTAAATGAATAATTAAATAATAAATATTTAATTATAGTTGAAAATATGAGAAAGGGGGGGTAATTGAATAATTAAATTATTTAATTAAGATGGAGAATTAATTAGTTAGCGACATAATTAAATAAATATGGTTTATTTAATTAATCAAGTTGAATGAAGGTCATTATGAATTAATTAAAAAGGGGTATTTAATTAATAGAGGAAATATGTGTTTAGAAAAGGTAATTAAATAATTAACATTATTTAATCATGACCATGGATAATAGAAAATTATGTCAAAAGTGGTGCTCACAGGCCTAGACCAATTTTTGGTATCTACAAGAGATATTCTGTCAAAGCCTCTGTATGAAACATTCAAGTGATTGAGTTGTCATATTTGGTTGTGCAAGTACAGATATTGAAAATTCATTTGTGAGTCAGTTTGTAGATTAAGTCTTCCATCATTAGGTGTATCACCATTCATTTTAAGTTTAGTTTATGCATTCATTTAAAGCCTTTCTTCCCTTTTCCATCCATGTTATAGTTGAAAATTAGAAAATCATAAAGGAAGCTAGCCTATAATCTAGAGGTCTACTTTCAACATAGGGTACCCACAATCTGGAAGTATTCTCATGTTTCACAAGATCGCAAGTAATTTTTTCTTTCGTACATAGGTGCAATCCTATTGATAACACATGCATTAGCTAATAATTCATTAATCTTTAATTGATTATTAGTCTAATTTATTCTTTTCACTTAAGCTAAACTTAGGATTGCTTTATTAATTGAGTTAATATTAGATCATTATGTCTCATCTCATGTGATGTTGACACTTGTCATTATCTAATCCCTTTCTCATTTAGGGTTTTTCTCTTATAAGCATTGAACCCTCTTTGTAATTAATCTCTCGGATATTATCTGGAGCTTTCATATTTTCTTGAAAGTCTCTTGTTGTAGCTTTATCTTGTTGATGAATATTACACATATTGTTTGTAGATCTCTTGTGTGGAAGGTGTACTTATTTTTTGTTTGATCCTATGGCTCATGGTTTTGTGCTCGTTTCACAATTCTAACATGGTATCAGAGTGTGGATTCGGTGAACCCCTTCTCGATTTCTGAGATTTTCTTCCTTCAACGAGGGTTGCAAGCTTCAAATTTGAATCCCCTTTGCTCTTTTTTGTAAATTTTGGAGGTGGGAAAATTTTTGGTGCATTTTGGCATGAAAGGGACCTCATCGTTGGATCCCGAGCTATCGAGAAAGTCAAATTTGGCTTTTTTTTTTTGCCTGATTTCAATTCTTAACGCCAGATCTACAAGGTTTTGAAGTGGTTGTTTTTGTCGGATCCATAGGGTAGTTGTATTTTTGGTGCATTTTGGCACGAAATGGACATCACCATCATGCTCAAAAAGCCCAAAAGCCTTAAGAATGCTTGTCAAATTGTAAAATTTGGTGAAATTGGCATCTGAGGCAAAAAAAATTTACCAAGAAGGCCGTACAGCCTTCCCAACATGAAAAATCGAGGTAAAAATAAATAAAAATATTTCACTATTTTTTTACCGTGCAAAGTTTCAAAAAAAAAAGCCCCCTTTTTTTTCAAGAAGTAAAGAGGGTTGAATGCTTATAAGAGAAAAGGCCTAAATGAGAAAGGGATTAGATCATGACAAGTGTCAACATCACATGAGATGAGACATAATGATCTAATACTAACTCAATTAATAAAGCAATCCTAAGTTTAGCTTAAGTGCGAAGAATAAATTAGACTAATAATTAATTAAAGATTAATTAATTATTAGCTAATGTATGATAAATCTAACACCCCCCCTTAAGATGAACTTAGGGAGTAGCTAAAAACCTTAAAAAGAATGCATGATGGGTCCCGACAAACAAGGCCAAAAAAGGTACCCATGTACAAATAGAAGATCTCTCTAATGCAGAGAAATAGAGAAAACCTCATGGAAAAAACTCCACTCCAAAAAGAGATAAAATCCAAGTGAAGGAATAAAGAAGCCTCCAAGCAAGAAAATGTTGTCCCAAAAGATAGGAACAAAGGATGAACAAAGAGAGCACCGTTGAAGCATGAAGAAGCTACAAACACTATTGAAGAATCACTATTGAAATGCTAAAATAAGAGCTTCTGGTTAAACATATGATGATCAGGATCAAGAAGACAAGAATTTGTATGAGTTCCCCCCATGACACTACTCGAATCTGATGGCAAACAAATGCAAACACCTGGAACTCGAAGATACAGATGGCAATAGTACCAATAGTCTAAAGAACTAATCAAGTGAAAATGGAAGGTCGCCTCTAGAAATAGGAATGCAAGAGTTTCCATATGGTAAGTGCTCCATCTCACTAAAATGCATGGGTAACCATCCGCTGCATCCGCCTAGTACATAGGAACAAATATTGTATACATAGCTCACTCTAATGAAACCAAGGAAGCATTAGCACCGATAGTAGAAAATATTATCTGGAGCTTTCATATTTTTTTAATATTTTTTTTCAAATAAAAAATATAATAGTTTTTTTACCTTTTTTTTTAACTTTAAAAAAAATCATCTTTTTTTATGTATATTTTTTATTAAAAAATATATTAGTTTTTTAAGTCTTTTTTTTCACTTAAAAAAAATAGTCGAATTGTGCAAATTTTTTTTGCCAAATAAAATGCACTGTACCTGGAGATTTTTTTCTTGCACCCCTAAATATGGTGGACCTTCAAATTTGGAGGTATTTTTTCTAATTTTGGTGGAGTTTTTCTCTTTCCCTTCTTAGCCCCTCTTCGTTGGGCTTTTCAGTTTTGCACCTCAACTTCCAAAGGCCATGTCTTGGCGATACGGTGGTATTTTTGCATGCAATTTTTTTTTAAAATGGGGTGAAATTTCATGCTCTTCATAGTGGTACATGTATTTTCTAGTTTGGAATTGTGTTTTTTTTCCAAAATTATGTTTTCTCAATGCTATTGTTGTTCAGTTCTCATTTTGGAGACTTCGACAGGCCATATCTTCTGCATTTGGACACATTTTTGGGTGCCATTTTTTTTTAAACTGTATGTTTTTTCATGTAATTCATCATGGTGCTATCAATTTCCTCTATTTCTATCAAGGAATTGTATTTTCAGAATGCAGTCCTTTTTTGGACACTATGGGCTCACATTGCATGTATTTATCTTATGTAAACGCACTATAATAAAGTGCCATAGCAGGTGTATTATGGGATATTTCACATAATTTTGTGCCTTATTATACTCACATTATGATATAAAGTGCCATGGGGGTTGATGTTTTCCTTTGTTTTTCCTTCATACCTTTATCATGTGTGTGTGACTTTTTTTTTCATACCCTTTATATCTGCTTGTACTTTCATGTCTGCACATTCAGATATTCTTGGTTCTTTATCATGCACTACATTCTGGCATTCAGTTCTAGTGTACCTTTCATACCTCTCCCTTGTTAGCATTATGGGGGGTTTCTACTATTGGTGCTAATGCTTCCATGGTTTCGTTGGAGTGAGCTATGTATACATTATTTGTTCCTATGTACTAGGAAGATACAGTAGCTGCTTACCCATGCATTTCAGTGACATGGAGCACTTACCATATGAACACTCTTGCATTCCTATTTTTGGAGGAAAACTTCCATTTTCACTTGATTATTTCTTCAGACTATTGATACTATTGCCATCTATATCTTCAAGTTCCATGTGTTTTCCTTTGTTTTCCATTAGATTTGAGTAGTATCATTAGGGACACTCATATAGATTCTTGTCTTCTTGATCATGATTATCATATGTTTCAGCGGAGGTTCTTATTTCAGCATTTCAGTAGTGATTCTTTGACAGTGTTTGTAGCTTCTTCATGCTTCAATGATGTTCTCTTTGTTCATCCTTTGTTCCTATCTTTTGGGATAGCATTGTCTTGTTTGGAGGTTTCTTCAATCCTTCACTTGGATTTTATCTCTTTTTGGAGTGGAGTTTTTCCCATGAGGTTTTCTCTATTTCTTTGCATTGTAGAGATATTATGTTTGTACATGGGTACCTTTTTTGGCCTTGTTTGTCAAGACCTATGTAGGTGAAATATGTGTATCAAAATGATAAAACAAAACACACATCCATGCAATGTATTACATAAAAGGAATATAAATAGTAGAATTAAACACTACAACTATCCTCTTAATTCATTCTGTGGTTCTCTAGTTTTAAGGACCTCCAAAATTCATGCTCTTAGATCTTACTAATGTTGCACATGAACCTGCAAAGATGACAACTTAAGAAATGAGATGCTATTATGCAGTATGCATGCCTATATTTTTGTATTTTTTATATTTGATGCTTGAATGCTAAATGATCCTAGGATGAGGTATTGTTAAAATCAAAATGGTGTTAAGACTAATAATGCTATTCTAATGGAAATGCTACATGAAAGATGTAATAACTAAATTATTCAAATTGAAATTACCATAATAACTCTAAATGAAACTAAGATGCAAAAACTAACTACAATGCTTCTCCAAATGCTCTTAAATTGCACTAAGAATTCTATAGCATAATTTTGTGATAAAAATCTTTATGAAAAGCTGTAGAAATAGACTCTATTTATAGATTTTTCAAGACTCAAGATGATGTGGCAATGATGGATAGTTGAGATTGTGATCCTATGGAATCAATGGTGGAGCATGAGGAGGTTGGAGAGAATCAGGGAGATGGCTCCCTTTAATAAAAAACATTGCCAAGTGTTAAAGAGAATCAAAGAAAATGAGAACCCATGTGTCCAAATTGGTTCCAAGTTTGTTGATAATAATTCATATTTTTCAATTTAGAAAATTCAATTTTATGTGACACATGCTGAGGTGGTAGGTGAGTTGGAGGTGGTTAGAAGAAATATGGAGACATGTGTTGATTTTAATTTAAAAATTCAAATTTAAATAGAAGAGGGAAATTAATTAAAATAACAAATTATTTTAATTTGTCCATTTAATCAATTTAGGAAGAAAGTGATTTTGGAAAAGAAGGATTAAGGTAATGAACCATATAAATAAATTTATCAATTTATTTATAACAGTAGAGGAATTAGAAATTTATTAATTAAATAACAAGTATTTAATTAATTTGTGCTTCGGACCATTTTTACGTGCATACAGGACCCATCATGCATTCTTTTTAGGGTTTTTAGATACTCCCTAAGTTCATATTAAGGGGGGGTGTTAGAGTTATCATACATTAGCTAATAATCAATTAATCTTTAATTGATTATTAGTCTAATTTATTCTTTTCACTTAAGCTAAACTTAGGATTGCTTTATTAGTTGAGTTAATATTAGATCATTATGGCTCATCTCATATGATGTTGACACTTGTCATGATCTAATCCATTTCTCATTTAGGGATTTTCTCTTATAAGAATTCAAACCTCTTTGTAATTAATTTCTCAGATATTATCTGGAGCTTTCATATTTTCCTGAAAGTCTCTTGCTGTAGCTTTTCCTTGTTGCTGAATATTGCACATATTGATTGTAGATCTCTTGCATGGAAGGTGTAATTGTTTGTTGTTTGATCCTCTGGCTTGTGGTTCTGTGCTTGTTTCACAATTTTAATAAATATGAGTATGTGTTGAAAAGACATGAATGTGTATTTTTATCTAAATGCAAGAAGTGATGTAAAACTTTGCAGAATTGTGCGAATAAGTTATGATTATTGAGAAAAGGTGTGTGAATATAGAGTAGAGAAGAGACTTGTAATCTAAGTTGATCAGAGTTTATTAAAGTTTGTGTTATGAGATTCAAAGGAACTAAATCCAACATATGTTAGACTCACTTCTCTTAGTTCAAATCTTGGCTATGAAGCCACCTCTTTCTATTTTCCTCTTTTATGTGAATAGTGAGTTCACTTGGATAGTGAGTCCACTTGGTAGTGAGCCTTTCTATAGTATCTTATAACTATTTATAACATATTATGAGTTAATCCTCACCATGGTTTTTTCCCTCGGGTTTTCCACATAAAAATTATCGTGTTCATGTGTTATGTGTGTTATGGGTTGTTCATTCTTTCATTAATTATAATTGTTAAGTATGCTTTAGAAATTGGATGGCTAATAATTGGATGGTTTAATAGAATACTAATTTTCCCCCTCAATATTCTAATTTTTCAACAGATGTTAGTTTTATTCATGTTTTGTATGCATTTCTTTTTTAGCACTGACATTTGTAGGTCTTCAAATAAAATAAAATAAAGCAACATGGAAGCCTTGAAGGTGATGAGGATGACTTCAATCCATCAAGGAGATCAGATCTGATTGGTTAAATAATATCTAAAGTGAATTTGAGATAGATTGGAGGCTATTTTTCATCAACCATACAATTCATCAACTCATAAAATTTATATTTTATGACCAATAGATGAAAATCTAACAACCAAAATCAAAGAATAGAAGCTACCAACTAGGGACCTCGGGCCTATGAAATAAATTTAAAGATCTAGGTTCTTAGACCAGGGATTCATTACACCTTATACTAGTTAGATCCTACTCAAATTCAAATCTCAAGTGTATATATGTTTGGCTCCTACACTTATAGAGCTGAAATTTATGTATTTGTTTTAAATTTACTATGATTCATAATAGAATGTTGCAATCTCATATTTTACATAGTTACATCATTACATAAAATAAAAAATACAAAAAAACCCTTCCAAATTGTAGACATAGAAAATGTACAATTTCGTTTTGGCACGCCTAATCCCGATCACTAACATCATTTCCTTCGGAATCACACTCTCAACATTTCATCGTAATTCAATCTCTTAATCTAATGAATCATTATTCCTCTGATTAGGTCTATCACCTCCTTTGATTAAATTAATCAATTTAATTCAATTAACCTTACATTTCTATTTAATTAAATAAATCATTTTATTTGATTAAATTCTCTAAAGTCATCTTATTAAATTAAATAAATTAAACCTTATTTGATTTAATCTAATATTTCCTCCTTAGTTAAATAAATCAAATCATTTATTTAATTGAATCACTTCCTCTCAATTCTAATTTAAATCAATTCATAAATTTAAGTCTAAATTGTCACATCTCCTACTTCTTCATTAAATTAGTTAATCTTTGATTAATCTAATCCTAATCTATGTCACATTCTCTAGAGAATGAAACTTGCACAAAAAATCAATTACTTTGATTTATTAATTCATCTATTTTCCCTCACATGGCATCAAAAGGGAATATTCCCTTATTTTAATTCAAAAAAGCCAAGTGGACTTAGTCCTTCCAACAAGGCATTTAAGACCTCTTACATGTCCTTGGCCTTGAGCCAAGTGACATTAACTTCATTTATCTTCCCTCTTCAACGAGTCATTTCACATTTCAAATTCAAACTAAATGCATTTATTGGCACTTTGGCCAAAATGTGCACAACCACTAACCATTCACATCATGACATGTGGCATTCAACCATTGGATTGAAAGTTAGTCCCACATTGCTTAAATCTTACTTTCTCTTCCAAATTGAAAGTTATAAATTGGAGGCTTCTCTCCTCATTTCTCATCCACAATTGCATGCAAAGTTAATCTGTTCACATTGAGAGCTAATTTTGCCCATTTTCACTCAACCTATCACCATTTTCACAATTTGTAACAAGGTTATGCTCAAATCTCTTTGGAGATTTGACCATTTCTCACTCACTCAACATTGTAACTTAGGAATTGGGAAAGGGCCAATTGTAACACTCCATTGACACCAATTCCCCCATGGGATCACTAATCTATTGGCTTAATTAGGATTTAACTTCATTTCTTGTATTGTGTTCTTTGTTTTCCTAAATTTAGTTTAAATAGGTGGATTTCATGGGGAATCTCTCATACTTGTGTGCTTGCATTTGATCTAACAATATTAACCATTTTTGTTCTCTTATGCATTTGCAGGTTTAGGGGTTCACATTTTGGTGCTAGAGGGAGGGCAGAATCAAGAAATTAATCACGTTTTTTTTAAATTTCTGTATTTTTTTTTTCTAACATTTTCCTACAGGTCACTAGAAATCAGCTGCATGGCATCATATTGAGCCACTTCCATAGGTGCAACGTAATACTTCACTGCTTTCAGGGAAGCAGTGCCATACTGAACCGTCTAGGGTTTTTTAAAATTCATCGCTTTTCACTCCCGCCTGTCATTTTTTTGAATTTCCTAACTTTACCATGTTCTTTCCTGCGGTGCTATACTGCACCACCTTCAGCACTGTGGTGCTATATCACATTGCGTTTCATCCAAACTTTGCCGCTCCTATTTTCCTTCCTGAAAAATTCAAATTTTTAAACAGGGCTGCTTACCCATATTGCACCGCTTCTACACTCTTTGTTTCTGTAGAGCGCCACCCACAGTCAACCACGTGGTGCTATATAGCACGGCTATTACAAACTACACCGTGGAAAAATAGTGAGGTCTAAAATTGACATGTGCTTTTTAAGTTTTGGATTTTTGAATTCTTAACCTTGTTTGCTGTCTTTTTGCTCTCTTCTTTTCTGTCATTTTGTAGGTTTGAAGCTCATCATGACCTCATACTCATCATGCAAAAAAGAGTTTTTAAACACTAAAGTGTTCTTCAACACTTTTGAGGGATTTTAAAATTCTGCTTGTTAAGAGAAATTTGTTAATATCTTTGGCCTTAGAAACACTAGATTTACTTTGGGTTTAAAAAGAACAAAAAAATTCCCTTTTTCAAGCAAAGTAGGATATTCGTTATGACATCATGCTTATTTTGTACAAAGTGTTCTTAAACACTAAAGTGTTCCTCAACACTCTTTAAGGATTTTTAGATTCTTGATTAAAAGGAATTTGTTAATTTCATTTGCCTTAGGAACACTAAACTTCTTTTGGGTTCTAAAATAAACAATCAAATTTCTTTTCGAAGTTGCCAAGGGGCTAAAAAGAACCGTAGACAAACATACTAGATTTTGTTTAAAGGATAACAATTGAACAAAGCAATCTCACATTTCCTTTGGTGCTTAAAAATAATTCATTATTGCTTTGAGGGATTTAAAACGAACATGTGTTATTTGTGTCTTGTAATCTTTTTTACAAAGTAGTGTCATTTGAAAAGGTGTATGCGCTTCTCTCGTGCTTCACGACGATCTTGAGAATCAAAAGTCCTTTTGGTGACACTAAGTTGCATAAAAGATTGCCTCCACATTTTAATTTGGGTACCTAACAATTGAACAAAACATGCGAGTGTGAGCACGACATATTGCGGAGGTTCTCCCCTTTATTTTTCAACAAAGGTTTTGTGAAAGACGGGATATGTTAGCTTGCTATTGTTTATCCTAGCAGGCCTGCCTTAGTGGGAAAAAGTACTCACCCCAAGGGAATGACCCAACCGGGAACACGCTAAAGCCAAGCAACTTCCAACCAGTATACAAGTGTGGATTCTTGAGAAAAGTTCAAAAATCACGAGGATTATTCTGACGAGATGGACATAAATGGACTCTCGCCGATGTTGGATAATCCCCCATGAACGAAATACCCGAATTAGAACCCTTTGTTTAGAAAAAGGCCAAAACCTTGTCTATTTTGTTGGTGCAAAATATCATGTCCTTTGAATCCGCCCCACATTATACATGTGGTTTTGTTGTAGAGATGGAAAGTATGCCATGGGAGATTCATGGGTACTAATGCTTGGCTGACTCGAGAAGTGTGTGCCATGGAGGGGAGCCAGTGTGGTCAAGCATTTAGCTATTTGCACAAAATATGCGCAGCTGGATTCATCCAAGTGGGAACCCAACAAAATATTGTCTCATCATCCTAGGGTTGTAAAAGGTGCTTGGAAGTGGAAAACACATTGCTTGGTTCTCGAAAACATTTGCAAAATGAACATTCACAAAGAACTTTGAATTTCAAACCCCTTTTAGGAAACAAATACCTTTGACGAATTTAGGCATTCTTGCTTTCCCTAGGGATCATATCCTTAGAGATTTCTAAGTGCTTGGATTCTATCATCATTTGTTTTCAACAAGGTTAAAAATAGGTAATTTTTTCCCTATTTTCCTTGATTTCCACACAATGGTACTTGTGGGATGAGAAAGAAAGTGGGACATTAGACATATAGTTTGAAACATAAAGCAAGCATCTTTGGTAAAAATAATTCATTAAGCCAAGATAAAAGGACAAATTGAACCTCATATGTGTTGTTCCAAATGATTTCCTGAAAGATCAAGATTCCAAAACCAAGGTTCAAAAGGATAAGTCTAAAAGCCTATGAACAATGCTTTGAAACGCTCCTTGAAGTCAAAGAAAGACTAGTATAAAACTTCTATAAAAAGGCTTCAAGGAATAATCCAACTTTGTATGCGTTCTACTATCAACAAAATCCCAAATTTTTTGAAAGGTTTGCTTTCCTCTCATAGAAAGTCTAGCGTGTTCTTCAGCACTGAGGTCTTGTAAAAAGAGTTGTGTCTAGGTTCAAGTCTAGGATCAAAGTTGTCATCCTCATCCATGTTTCCATCAAACCAAATCTCATTCCATCATCAAAATTCTTGAGAACTCTAGAAAAATCACTCATTCTAAACTTAAAGGGCTAAAACCAACATCCCCCTATCTTGGCTTAACACACCTAGCCAAAATAGTCAAAACTCTTGGATGAATTTACCTCTAGGATAATGCAACTTCCTAAGGTCTACTAATTCACAATCACATTGGCTTAACACACTTAGCAAATTCACTCACTTGTGCAAGTTCCCCTAGGATAACACAACTTCCTAGGGACTACAACTTCACTACAATCTTGTTTGACTCAATACACATAGTCAAACCATCATAATCAATCTAAGTCCTAATAAGTTTAGCAATAAACCTTCAAAAGTTCTTGAAAAAGTTTCACTCACTCACTTCATCCATTTTTCCCATCATCATTACCACCCTCTTTGATCTTTGGCTTCCCTAGTTCTTCTCTTTTGAGCCTAAAAAGTTAGGATCAAATGATCCCTATTTTTTTATGGTTCAAACAAGATCACAATATAAGAAGAATATGGAAAATATCAGCAAAATATCAACTTTCGTTGACATGAGTCAAGTAACCTCTGAAATAAACCTTGTGGGACGAAGAAATCCCCTAAGTAACTCTTCTTTGCCATCACAAAATCCTCAAGAGGAGAGTTATGAAGAAGACACCACAAATGAAGACATGGGGATGACACAGTCTGAAATAATGAAAATGGTTCAAAATCCAGAGAACCATAGAATTGTTAGTGCCATGTTCAAATACTTAAGCACATTAGCGGAGGGAGGGGTCTAGTTCCTTCCAACCTTGACGCAAGAACTAGTACGGATATGTCTCTTACAAGTGTATCCCCAATGCCAAATGTCAATCAAGAAATACCTCACATCACGATAGCTATCACACCAACCTCGCCAATCATAAACAAAGGAAGTGCAATGTTTTGAGAGTTACAACAGCACCACCTTGTGACCAACAAAGAGGTGGCTATCACTACCACACCAAATAATTATGTCCTGGTGAATCCATTACAGCCATACGTCCCACTCACATTCCACAATCTTGTTGGTTCATCTTCATTCCATGCCTCACCAACCTGTCAACCAAACATGCAAACTTATCTACCACAAGGAGAAGGTGGTTTGTTTGGAACAACCGATGTTGCTAATCCTTTTTCTTTCCAAGGTAGCATACCATCTCTTCCCCCATTTCCATTCACAACCACATCACCTCTCGGATTGGGGTTTCCTCCCCTAAACATCGATAGTTTCTCAAAATCGGGCAATGTGAACATTACATCGAATTCCCTATTCTTTCCCGCAACATCATAGCAATAAGTGGCAACCATTCAAGCCACTACAAAAAATGCATCAATCGGTCCTCAAATATCCCAAAGCATACCCTCTCAAGGACCGAGCATCTCCACCACCCCTCCAACAACCCAAATCCCAACCACCACCATAACCATCTCACCTGCCACAATGGTTGGCATCATTCTTGTTCCACCACCAATCCCACCAAAGGCCAACATGGTGAATTCATTCACCACTCTAATCTGAACCCTTCAAAAGGCCAACCAACAAAGATTATTCAAGAAAAAGTAAAAAAGAACAAGCACAAGCTCAAGCCTAGGCTCAAGCACAAGCTCAAGCTCTAGCACAAGCCCAAGCACAAGCTCAAGCCCAAGCTTAGGCCCAGCAATAGGCACAAGCACAATACCAAGAGCAACTACAAGAAATCCATCTGCAAGCATACCAACAAGTCCTGCAAGACTTTCAAGCCAAGCAACAAGCTTTGTTGGCACAACAACAGCTCGACCAACAACAAGCTTTGTTGGCACAACAACAACTAGACTAACAACAAGCTTTGCTAGTGCAACAACAACTTGACCAACAGTAGGCTTCATAGGAACAACAACAGATGAACTAGCAATAAGCATTATTGGAACAACAACAACAAGATCGACAACAAGCGTTGTTGACACAAATGTAGAAATACCAACAGGAATTGGAAGCACAACAAAGCTTGCAGCAAACTCCCACTAGTACTCCTCCCACCCATCAAACACCGCAAACACCTCAAAACTCATTTATTCCACCTCCTAACCCAAGCAAATATGTCGCAACACAAATCAAACTACTCTCGCAGCAAGTGTTGGACTTACAGGCAGGAAAAACAACAAGAACACTAGGAAACTTGTGCCCTTATCCTTTCGATAGAAGTCTCACCATAATACCATTCCCAAAGGGATTCGAGATCCCCAAATTTGACAAGTATAATGGAACGCACAACCCTGAAAACCGCATTAGGGAATTTCAGGTGCATTGAATGGAAGTTGCATACGACGACACTTATCTAATGTGACTCTTCCCCCATAGTCTGACTGGTCCAGCCATGGAATGGTTTTCTCGCCTACCCACGGGCATTAAAACATTCAAGGAAATCATGGAAGCTTTCCTTAAGAATTATGCTTTCAATATGGGTGTTGATGTTAGTTTGGAAGAACTATCCACACTCAAACAAGAAAAAGGAGAGCTATTCGCAACCTTCTTGTAAAGATGGTAATCCAAGGCCAATCAAAGCAAGTGGACCATGCCGGAAGAACAATAATTTTTCACGATCATCTCCAATCTAGATGAAAACTTGGCATTCTACTTGAAAATGCAATGCATCACATCATATGACCAACTTATCCCAAAGGCGCTCAACATCAAAAGAGCCCTTACTGTGCGAGGAGGTGCATCAACATTCACTCCACCACAAGATAACCGCCCATCCAATAACTATAATGATAAACCTTGAACATGGTTGAGGAATAAAAATATCAAAAACGATGGCGTGGTCGATGCTAAAGTGGTCATCAGTGCCCCTAAGCAGAACATCCAAACCCATCATCAACTGCAATATCATAATCGCAACAATGTGTAGACTAATGCGGTAATAGCACAACAACAACCAACACCCACCAATCAAATCAATAACTTGGGTAATCAAGGAGGACCACCTCCCCGAGGCAAATACTCCCCCAAGAGGAAGTTCATGACTCTTGGTGAATCTATCGAATCCATCATGAAGAAATTGGTCAAGGAAAAAACTTGATCAAAATCTCTAACTCCGAGCAATACACGTAACCCATGACCAAACCACCATGGTATAATGAGAATCTCCTTTGTGACTTTCACAAGATCAAAGGACCTACCACTGCCAATTTCATGAGGCTGAAAAACATCATCCAAGGCCTCATTGAGGATAAGATCATCAATATCGAACAGCTAGCCGAAAACCAAGACTTGAAAATATACACGAATCCAATGCTGAACCACAACCAAGGGAACAATCAAGGAAATAATCAAGGGAACAATGAGGGAAAGAAAAAATATGCTAGTGCTAATCTAGTGTATGAGGAGATAGTCGGATGTGTTGATGAAATGGTCACAGTCATAAATATCAAGGGAGCCAACAACAACTGTGGAGTCACCACACGTGGCAAAAAGGTTACAATTGTCGGGGCACCAGCTAAGACCCCTATTTCTAATACAAAATCCATCCCCTATGACTACAATGTCATTGACCAGCTGAAGAGAACCCCCACCCAAATCTCCATCATGGAACTATTGAAAATCTTCGCCGCTCATAAGAAGATCCTTGATGAAGCATTAGTTGCGTCCACCGTCTCTACCACTCTTGACACAGAGCAGTTCTAGGCTATGGTGGGTAACATCGTTACTCCAAATCTCATTACATTCTCTGACCAATATTTCCCCCCACATCCATCTCATAACCGTGCACTTCACCTTCAAGTGCTTGTCCATAAAAAGAAAGTCAAAAGAGTCTTGGTGGATGGAGGTGTAGGCCTTAACATTTGTTCTCTAAAGCTCATAAAGAAATTGGGATTCGTCGAGGATTCCATTAATAAAAACAAAATCATTGCGATAAGGGCGTATGATGACCAAGAAAGAGTGTCTCAAGGCACTATCAAAATCCCCATCCAAGTGGGACCAACAACTATGGAGACCACTTGTCAGGTCCTCGACCTTGACCTACAATATAATATCCTCCTTGGACACCCGTGGATCCATGGAATGAAGGCACTAGCCTCAACATATCACCAATGTATCAAGTTCTCACATCAGAACAAGGAGGTCACTATATATGGGGATCCTGAACATTTTGCCTATTGCAAAAACTTGGAAGCCAAGTTTTATAAGATCCTCCAAGTACCAAAAAATGATGAAGGCTCGTCCACTTCATACATCGACCCAGCCAACCTCGCTTCCACTTTTGTGATAGAGACACTTTCCATCCCTGACATATCCGAAATCAAAAACATGATCCAAGACAATGGATACGGTGACTACAGAATGAAAAGCAATGCATTTGTTGTAGGAGAGTTACCACAATCTCCTAGGTTGCATGGGCAACCTTAGCTAGCTGAAACACCTATCCACACTGTTAGGGTAGACCCTTTTGGATTTCACTATTGGGGGTATCTCAGTCAAGAAAATGTGGATGAGGGAGACATCTCAAACATATTATACCAAGATGAAAGGCCCACCCCCACCCTATCCATAGATGAAACTAACAAAGGGTTGAAAATGATGTTTGGTATGGGCTATAACAGGAATGAAAGCCTTGGAAGAAATAGTGATGGACGGCTAGAGCCCATCATTGTAGAAAGAAGAATGCAGAACCTTGGCCTTGGGTATACTCCTCCAAGTGTAACCATGTGTGGTAGAGGTACTCCCAGTAGGGTAGTCAGGTCATATCCTTAGGTAACAACAACTACTCCTAGACCACCTATATGCCTAGGTATCTCACTTGATAACTTCACCTTTGATGTCATCGATGTTTGTGCCAGCAGTGATGATGATGATACCATAGCAGGTCTCCCTAGGATCTTTGAAGATTCCACCTTGTTAATGATTAGTGCCTCCATAGTTGAGTCAAACCAACAAATCCACCGAATCACCTTAGTACACCCGCAACTCATCGATCACGATCAATGAGGACCGCCCATTCTAGACTCATTCAAAAATGATGAGGCACTCTCAAAATTCATGGGACTAAGGGATACAATTCCATGTGGGGATCATAAGGCAGGCTTCAACATCACATTAGACACCCAGGAATACTATGGGGAAATGATTAAGTCCTTCTGTCGCAAAAGGAAAATATCAAGAATAAGCTTAGATTTATGGAGTGAAAACCACACTGTGGCACTCTCTAACAACAAAATAGTAAAAATAAAGGATGCATCCAATGGTGAAAACCTCTTTGAGGTGCTGGAGGATGAAGGATTGAATCTCCCTCCTACTGCTCTACATCAAGAAAAGTCAGCAGTCCTGGCAGAGCAGTGCAACCCTATCCATTTTGGAACAAAAACAAAACCGCAAATCACTTTCTACACCAAGTCTCTCCTGGCAGAGGAACAAGAACTGTTAATAGCATTCCTAGAAGAAAGAAAGGTAAACTTTGTTGGACCTATGCTGACATGCCAGGTCTAGATCTTGAGGTGGTGGTTCATCATTTGGTTGTTTACCTTAGAGTGAAACCAGTGAGACAAAAGTTGAGGAAAATACACCTACAAATAGCCTTGCTCATTAAGATTGAGTTACAAAAGATCTTGGATGTTGGCTTCATACACCCGATTGACTATCTAGAGTGGATATCTAACCATGTTCCAGTCTCAAAACAAAATGGGGGCATCTGAATCTACACGAACTTTAGAGATCTAAACAAATCATGTCTTGAGGATGATTTTCCACTACCCAACATTGACATGATAGTGGACATGACAGCCAAACATGAGATGCTGTCCCTAATGGACAAATTCTCAGGATAAAATTAGATAATGATCACAAAAGAAGACCAGCATAAGACAACCTTTACATGTCCTTGGGGCACCTACTGGTGGAATGTGATGCCATTTGGGTTAAGGAATGCAGGAGCTACATACCAAAGGGCCATGACATTAATTTTCCATGACATGATCCACAAAACTATCACAGACTATGTGGATGACATATTGGCCAAATCAAAGAAGAGACATGATCACATAGTGACTCTAAGTGCAATCTTTGATAGGCTAGAAAAATACAAGGTCAGACTCAACCCAAAAAAATGTCTCTTTGGGGTACAATCAGAAAAGCTGCTGGGGTACATAGTTTCAATGAGAGGGATAGAAGTGGATCCTACAAAGGTAAAAGCGATCCTTGATATGGAAGCACCAAGAACACTAAAGCAACTCAACGGATTACAAGGTAGACTCCAGTCCATCAGAAGATTCGTAGCACATCTGGTAGATAAAAAAAAAATTTATTCACACCTACTCCACAAGGGAGTAGCATTCAGGTGGGATGACAAGTGCGAAAAAGAATTCAAAATGATCAAGGAATACCTACTTACACCACCTATTTTGATGCCACCGATCGTAGGGAAACCATTCATTCTATACATCTCAGCAATGACAGTCACCCTTGGTGCCCTTTTAGCCCAACATAATGAAAAGAGAACCAAGTGGGCCATTTACTATATTAGTAGAACAATGGTAGGGCACAAGCTCAATTACACATCAATAGAGAAATCTTGCCTCACAGTGGTGTTTGCAGCCCAGAAATTCAGACACTACATGCTAGCTCATCAAATCAAGCTAATTGCCAAGATAGACCCTCTCAAATATCTATTGTCAAAAGCAATGCTTACAGGTAGAATGGCTAAATGGGTGATGATACTATCTAAACATGACATTGAGTTTCTCGAGCGAAAAGTGATCAAAGGACAAGTTATTGTGGACCAGCTAGCAGAAGCTCCCCTCTACACAGACAACCCGTTCGTATTAGAATTTCTAGATAAGTCCCTTTTCAATCTCAGTGCAGCTGACCATTGGAAATAGTTCTTTGATGGCTCCCACACACAACATGGATCAGGAGCCAGTGTGTTCTTCATCACCCCCCAGGGGGACTATATACCAAGATCTTAAAAGTTGGCATTCCCCTGTACAAACAATATTGCAGATTACAAGGCTTTAACCATAGGTCTCAAAATTGTGGCACAGTGGAGAATCATGGCACTAAAGGTCTATGGAGACTCGCAGCATATCATTAACCAAGTCAATGGAAAATACCAAACCAAAGATGATAAGCTCACACCATACAAAAAGGTAGTAGAAAGCCTCAAGGAATCATTCATGGACATCACCTCTGAGCAAATACCGAGGGAAAACAACAGAGCAACTGATGCAATGGCAATGATCGGATCCTTGCTAGATATCCCTCGCAACGTCTTGAAGCACAAATTCCTAGTAGAGCAGCTTCTCATACCCACCTTCGAGGTACCAAAGTCAGAATATGCATGTGAAATCATTGGTCCCAGTGATCTTTGGTACCATGACATTTACACCTACCTGAAATTAGGAATCCTCCCAGCTGACATTGCCCCAAACCTAAAGCGAACCTTTTTCAAAAGGTCCTTATGATTTGTCATCCTCGGAGAAACCCTCTTCTGAAGAAGTATATATGGAACCCTATTACGTTTCCTAAAACTTGAGGAGACCTTGACTGCTTTGACTAAGGTACATAATGGCACATGTAGTTCACACTCAAGTGGTATGACATTGGCCAAGAAGTTGCTAAGAACTAGGTACTATTGGCCGACAATGGAAAGAGAGGCACATGACTTTGTCAGAAGATGTCTATAGTGCCAAAAACATGGAGACCTCATTCATGCACCAGCTCAAGAATTACATCCTATTGTTACACCTTGGCCCTTTTCCCAATGGGGGCTTGATCTCATAGGTAAAATCTCACCCACCTCATCCAATGGCAATAAGTTCATTATCACCACCACTGAATATTTCACAAAGTGGGTCAAAGCAATTCCCATGACCTACATCACGGGTAAACAAAATTTCCAAGTTCATCCTGAACTACCTCATTTGCTGATACGGTGTTCCCCAATCCATTATCTCTGATAATGGGACACCCTTCAAGAACTAGGATGTCTATGACTTGTGTGAAAAATTCAAAATCCAACACCCTTTTTCCACCCCATACTACCCACAAGGCAATGGCCAAGCAGAAGCTACTAATAAAACCATTTTGAAGATCCTTACGAAAACAGTTAATGACTTTCGTCGTGACTGGCATCTACAGCTAAACCCTGCCTTATGGGCCTATCGCACCAGCATTTGCATGCCAATAGGCGTCACCCCATTCTCCCTAGTCTACGGATCAAAAGCCATACTCCCTATTGAGATCGAGCTCCCATCCTTGAGAATATCTTTGCAAAACCTCATCACAGATGAGGAATACAGGGTTACAAGACTAAATGAGCTAGAGTTACTAGATAAACGATGCATGGATTCCCTAAATCATCTATAGGTCTATAAGAATAGCTTGAAATGGAGCTGCAACATGAAGATCAGGCAACACACCTTCCAAGTCGGTGACCTTGTGCTAAAAGAGAACCAAAAGAATGTGCCAAATCCAGAGAGCAAAGGAAAGTTTGAGCCCAATTGGCTAGGACCTTTCATCATCACCGCAAGCTATAAATCAGGAGCATATCAGTTGTTGAAACCAGAGGGCGAACCCCTGCAGGAGCCCATGAATAGCTCTCACCCCAAAAAAATTTATGCCTAAAAATTGCAAGGTATAGAATCAAAAAATACAAAAACATTCAGAAAAAGTCCTGAAAAAATGGTTACCTTAATGAAAACCTGGCAAATAGGCGTCTTGGTGACAACAAAAAAATCAAAAAATGCAAAAATCCAAAAAAAAAGAAAATTAGAAAAAAGATTGAAAAGAGTAAAGAAAAAATCATCCTCTAGTGAAAACCACTTCGGTGGCGCTTTGGACACCTACCTTGGTGAAAACCTTGAAAATAGGTGCCAAGCATAAATAAAGAACTCTCTATCCACTAGGATCTACATGACTCACTCATCCATTCCATCACATTTCATTATTCATCCATACACCCATCTGTTCGCATCCATACCATAGCTTGAGTTGGTGTCCATATCATATTATGCCATAGTACTACTTGGCATATTCCTAAGGTCAGTTTGTCCTACCTTTATCGAAGTAGTCTATTGCACCACGTTGGGGGAATGTTCCTATACTTGCATCAGATTGAATTCATTTATATTCTTGTGATATTCCTAAAAATAAGAAAAAACTAAAAAAATTCAAAACTCATCAAAATGTCAAAAACATCCAAATCATCAAAAATCCAAAAAGATGTCGAAATATCATAAAATATTCAAAAAATTCATCATTGAGTCTTGTTAGTATTTCACCTTGTTCGAACTACATCATCTCTGAGCTTGAACGTAGGAAAGGTTGATCTTTGATCATCCTCTGAGACATTTAGGTTAGTCCTTTCGGTGTATGTCGCATTGGCAATCCGTTTGCCCATCCATCTTTTCATTGGGTCAAGTTTGTCATCAATCGAACTACGTGGTCTCTACGTGTATAACGTAGGCAAGGCTAATCTATGGATCAGCTCTTGAGACCCCTAGGATAGGTCTTTAAGTTAGTCCTTTCATCATAAACTCTGAAAATACCAAAAACAACCTCAAAATATCTAAAAATCCAAAATGGTGCACCCATTTCATCTCGCTTTGACCCGTGATTATCATCACTCATAATAAAATCAATCATCGCCTTCACCCTTTGGTAAGTCAGTCAGAAGCAAGTCTAGCAGGTTCAAAATTGAACACCTAATCATCAAAAGTCCTGAAAGTCTAAGTCAGTAAGCAAGCAAGTTGATCAACTCGGAATATCAATAGCTTATCACGCAAATGAATCCCATCAAAACCCTGATCACAACATGTTCTAGGATGAAGCTTTCCTGCGATGGACATAAGCATCAGGTACCCCATACTAGTTAGTCTTGGCTAGCAGTATGAATAACATTAGCTTGTTTGGTTTTCTTTATTTGGTCTTTATTGACTTATCTTATTTTGTGCTCATTCCAAGGACCTCTCGATGATGCCTAAAACAAAAATAGGTTTAGAGAGAAAGGAATGGGGCAAGGATTATTATCTTATTTATCTATTATGCTTGTCGGTTACTCTTGTAAAATAACTTCATCATGCGTACTTTGTTTTGTTTGTAGGGAGGATGTTTTAGGTGTCTTATTGACCACATAAGAAGCCTTCTTATGTTTTAGCCTGAGATGTCTGGAATATCTGAACTGCATTCAGAATAAGGTTTCATTTGTTAAGTGTGAACAAGATTACTCCTATCTGTTTGACAAGTCAAATTCCATCACACTAGGTATCATGCCATCCTAGTCCTTTATACTTTGATGCATCATACCTATCTATGTTATCAACCATAACATAATTGAACCTTTGAAAATACCAACTCCTAGCAATGCAAATCACCATCATTGTCCTAACTAACTCATTAATTCTAAAATTCTTCTATCTTCCTTCCACACTAACATGGCATCATAACAGTAATCAAAAACATTGCCAATGCACACATCCTGCATCCACGAGATCATTAGCATAAAAAGCACATTGCATCATATCATTATCTTAAGTGGTGAGGAATAATATAAATCTATTATTCTAAACATCTTAAGAAAGCATTACATCATCATACATAACCATTTGCATATCATTACACCATCATTAACATACATTACATCCATAGGATCATCATTAAAAAGCATGGAAAACATACAAAAAGAAATGCATCCATTACATACATTGCATTGCATAAGCATAAGAATAGAAACATCTCATAGCATCACATCAAATTAGAATGCATCCATACATAGCATAAAAGGCGAATCATCTCATATATATATCATCAACAAATATACTGTTATGGTACAAATCGGATCAAGTGTACATCGATACAATAAGGCCAAAATAGTGCAGCCCGTAAATCAAAAATGAAAAACTATCTTTAATCAAAAAGGGCTAGCCTTGCTGGCTGCTGCCCTCTTGTTTCTCACCGTGATCCTCTCTCGATCGCCTCCCTGTCTACTGGGAGAAGTCTAGCACTTTGCCTACTGATGGCACTGCCTATCAGTAGTGTTGCCAATAGTACTTGGCCTCTCTGATAGCCTATTTGTACTCCTGAATATCAACTGATCGACACCGGGATGTGGAGGCTGAGCTCTCTAACTATCTTCGTCGGCCTATCTCCTAATCCATCTTGGATCATGCCTAATCTCTCTCGGTTGTAACTACAGTGACCTGCTGCTGGGCCTCATCTTGCTTAGCTGTCAAAACCTATACCTGGCCCTGTAGCTGCTGAATCAAGACATCACGGGGATCTGGCTGCCCCACGGGCTGTCCCGCTAGCTGTGCTACTGGCTAATGTTGTGATCCCACCTGGGGCTACCCATCCTATACTACCTGCTATGCTTTGCCTCTCGAAGGTGACTGCTGAGGATGTGGTACACCTCCCCAACCCCTACCTACTACCCTACCTTTGGCCTTCCAATGTGGAAGCACTATCCTAGGAACTGTCAATCTCAGTGGAGGTCTAAACCATGCCCTGTATGCTTGAGTCACCCCTATGTCTGCTGGCCCCTGATCATATGGCCATGACCGAGCCACTAACTATCTAAATGAGAACACTACCTCCTCTACTAGAATCGGCTGCCCCCATGCTGTCTCCTTTGTCGTACGGGCAAAGATGGCCATGTACTAATCATCAGGTATGTCCTGCACCTCACCAAACTATCTAGCTACCCTGTTAAGAAGGTACCTCTCTATCATAGTATGCTCCCAACCCTACATGAATCTGTCCTAGCGAGCAAAGAAAAGTTGTTGAGCATCATCATACCACAGACCTATACCCATCCACAACCTCCATATGAACACGGTCATCTCATCCAACACCCGCCACTAGTGGGCTATATCGTTTGTACCCATGTGAGTAAAATGAATCTCTGCCTTACCATACCTCCATACCATGGGGTCATCAATATCTATAACAACTTGTGTCACAAGTGGGTGAAGCACTGGGATCTGCTCCCATGCCCAAATGTGTAGAAGAGTCAAGCCGGCCCCAAGAGCCCGACCATCCAAATAGGCAAAATCGTGCAAGTCTCGGTACAAAGAGGCCAGCAGTACTAGTCCCTAGGCAAAGCACACTTGATGAACACACATCTGCTCCCATGCCAATCCCCAACCTGGACTGAAATATCAGCCACGCCGATCAGGATCTAGGAGACCAAAAATGATAGCAGCCATAATCAGTATGTAAGTAGGGGCTATACCCCAGTACCTCTCCAAATCTATCTGACCATCGCAAAGGATGAGCTTGTCAACACCCATAAAACCAAAGTAGGCATCCCTACCCTCCTCCAGATCATAGATCACTCGGGCTCCATGAATGGGTAGTCGCAAGATGCGCCAGACATCCTCAAGAGTAATAGTGGCCTCACCAGTAGGAAGGTGAAAGGATGATGTCTTGTTGTGCCACCGCTTGGCCAAGGCATGCATCATACCTAGATGTGCCCAAATAGAAGGGACATGTGCAACGTACCATAGCCAGAGAATCCCAAGCTGCTCTTGGAGATAAACGTGCATACCCTGTAGTCTCTCGAGTACTGGCCACCGGTGCTCCCTCAAATGAATGACCTCGTGACTCTCCTGCGCAAGGAAGAAGCTGCGTCAGTTTACCTAAAGAAAATCTGCTATCCGTATTGCGTTTCACATTTGAAACAGCAAAAGTGGTGTTGTTTGTAATGTTCCAAACTACGTCGCATGGTGGACTTTGGCACCTAATTTTGACAAACTGTGTCACGCAGCGCTATTTGTGCAAGCGACCGAGTTTGGTGACCGAAACCCTAAAGACCTAAACTGTGCCACATGACGCTCTTTGCACAAGCGATTTTGTACAAGACCACGCAGCCCTGACTTTGCATTTTCTGCGGTGCTATATCGTGTCACGCCGCCTAGACCGAACAAAAACCATAATTAATGCATGAATTACGAGAAAAATAAAAGTCGGATAGGGGTACATACCACAGGTCTTGCGGTGACTGGTCACTGATGTACTCGTACTCGCTCCTACATGTGTAGAGGAAGTTGTCATTGTGCCATCATGACTAAGACTTAGAGCTCAATATGTCAAAATTTTCAAGGTTTAATATTGCAAGTGTATTGAAAGTGACCCATAGAGGTCTATTTAAGCTTGAAAATTAGGGTTTTTTTAACCTAATTTGACTTTCCAACTAGGATTTTGGTCCTGTGATCCCATTTTCATCTAATCGAGGGTCGTGATACATCTTTTTTGGCGTCTTAACCTATTTTTTAGGCATTCTAGGGCATTTCTGGCCTATTGAGCACCTTGTCATCTTTTTTCGCGAGATCATCCAAAATCAAAATTTTTGTCCGATCTCTCGAAGGGGCAATATCCAGCATTATCCTTCTACTAGGGTAGCAGTGGGGCATCTAAAAAATTCAAGAAAATTTTGAACTTTTGATCATGGCAGTTTATTCTTTGAATCAATGCAACAAGTACATTGCTTCAAAGAGGGGCAAAATGTAGACATGGAAAATGTACAATTTCATTTTGGCACGCCTGATCCTGATCACTAACATCATTTCCTCTGAAATCACACTCTTAGAATTTCATCGTAATTCTATCTCTTAATCTAATGAATCATTATTCATCTGATTAGGTCTATCACCTCCTTTGATTAAATTAATCAATTTAATTCAATTAGCCTTACATTTCTGTTTAATTAAATAAATCATTTTATTTGATTAAATTCTCTAAAGTCATCTTATTAAATTAAATAAATTAAACCTTATTTGATTTAATCTAATATTTCCTCAGTTAAATAAATCAAATCATTTATTTAATTGAATCACTTCCTCTCAATTCTGAATTAAATCAATTCATAAATTTAAGTCTAAATTGTCACATCTCCTAATTCTTCATTAAATTAGTTAATCTTTGATTAATCTAATCCTAATCTATGTCACATTCTCTAGAGAATGCAACTTGCACAATAAATCAATTATTTTGATTTATTAATTCATCTATTTTCCCTCACATGGCATCAAAAGGGAATATTCCCTTATTTTAATTCAAAAAAGCCAAGTGGACTTAGTCCTTCCAACAAGGCATTTAAGACCTCTTACATGTCCTTGGCCTTGATCCAAGTGACATTAACTTCATTTATCTTCCCTCTTCAACAAGTCATTTCACATTTCAAATTCAAACTAAATGCATTTATTGGCACTTTGGCCAAAATGTGCACAACCACTAACCATTCACATCATGACATGTGGCATTCAACCATTGGATTGAAAGTTAGTCCCACATTGCTTAAATCTTACTTTCTCTTCCAAATTGAAAGTTATAAATTGGAGGCTTCTCTCCTCATTTCTCATCCACAATTGCATGCAAAGTTAATCTGTTCACATTGAGAGCTAATTTTGCCCATTTTCACTCAACCTATCACCATTTTCACAATTTGTAACAAGGTTATGCTCAAATCTCTTTGGAGATTTGACCATTTCTCACTCACTCAACATTGTAACTTAGGAATTGGGAAAGGGCCAATTGTAACACTCCATTGACACCAATTCCCCCATGGGATCACTAATCTATTGGCTTAATTAGGATTTAACTTCATTTATTGTATTGTGTTCTGTTTTTTCCTAAATTTAGTTTAAATAGGTGGATTTCATGGGAAATCTCTCATACTTGTGTGCTTGCATTTGATCTAACAATATTAATCATGTTTGTTGCTCTTATTCATTTGCAGGTTTAGGAGTTCACACAAATAATCTAGATCTAGGGTTGATTGATTCACCTTTTAGTTCATAAGTCAATCTCATATCCTTGATCGATCTAGATTCCTAGTATTTTTGGAAAAGACTTGATTTTAGTGATATAACTATTAGACATAGGATCCCTTTTCTAATGAAACAACGTGGCTTTGATAAAATCAAGGAATATCTAGTAACACCACCTATCCTTATACCTCCTATTTGAATAAAATACCTTTTTTATACATATCAACAACATCATTTGTATTTTGGGCATTCTTAGCACAACATGATGAAGGAGAAAAAGAGAGGGTCATCTATTATATAAGAAAAAATTTGGTCAAATATGATCTCAACTACAATACCATTGAAAAGGAATGCCTAGCTATCATCTTTAGTTAGAAAATTTTACACTACATGCTAATTCATCAAGTGAAGGTCATATCTAAAATTGATCCACTTAAGTATCTACTCTCAAGAACCTCTCGCATAAGAAGGATGGCTAAATGGGTAATGATGCTTAGTGATTTTGACACTAATTATGTGGATAGTAAGGATATCAAGGTTTGAATAGTTGTTGATTAACTAGAAAAGGATCCTTTGTTGGATACACATCCCTTAGTGACCAATTTTCTAGACGAGTCCATCTTTATGGTCAATGAAGAATCCCTATATAAATGAGTTATTTTGATGGGTTGTACACATAGCATGGATTAGGTGTGGGTATTCTATTCATCACCCCACAAGATTACTTAAACCCTAAATAATTCAAGTTGCATTTCCCTTGCACAAATAACATGATAAACTATGTGTTGGATGTTGTGGTTGTGTTGTTGATATGTGGTTGTCATTGATGTCAACACTATTAGCATTGATGTTTTGAAGGTTGTATATGTCAAGGATATTGAGAAAATTATGTTAAATATGTTGAGGACTATCTGTGAAGTTGTGATGTTCAGTGTGGTGGAAAATTTAGTATGTTGGTATTTAGAAGTTGTGCTTTAAAGTGTTTGTTTCTAAGCCTATCTAGTTTATACTTCAAAATTTTTAGAGGTGCACATCAAGATTGGAGCAAGTTGTGAGTTTATGTGTTCCTAAAGTTATTTTGTTACTGTAGCTGGCGTTTCTGGAAGAAGAAAATGCAATTCTAGTAATTTGAGTTGTGTATGCTCCTATGATGTTCGTTGATGTTTCTTGATCATTCTCTATCTTTGTTGCACATCCGTGTTGATCAGTGTTTAGAGATTTTTCCTTGGTGTGTTTAGGTTTTCATGTTTTTGGTCGACATGGTGGTTGTAGCATGTTGTAGATCCTCATGGATTAATCTTTTAATGTTTTGCATGTTTGAGGAAGTTGTTTTAGCTCTTCATTATGTTGTGACCGAATTTGGTTCATGTGCATTGAGATTTGTTCATGAATTGGGCCGACAGTTTGTAATTCATTTATTCTTTTATTTTTGGCCAACAAAGTTGTTGATGTAATTTCATGAAGCGGATATATAAGAGTGTTTTTTTCTTTATTTTGAAGTGTGCATAATGGATGTGTGAGAAGTGTGTATATGAAATGTGTGAATAAAGATCAGATCATTCAATTGCAGAGTGAAGTGTGAAGAAGTGTTTTTGTGCCTAACCAAAACTGTCATCAGACTTTTGAAGAAGCTAATTTTTCAATTCAACCTCTTCATATGGATTTAATCTAAAAATTTTATGTACGACAGTGTGTCTTCTTTGATCGGTGAGTTCTAGGTAGTGTGCTTGAATCCATGTGCATTCCTTATTCATTTTCTTTATACTTTTAATAGGGTATAACTTGTGGATTAACCTCCACTGTGGTTTTTCCCTAACAGGGTTTCCACGAAAAAATCTTGGTGTTATGTGTGTTTCTGATGTGTTTTTGATTCATGCTTTCACTTTTATTTATCAAATCTAAGATTAAAGGTTAATAAGGTTAAATAAGTATTAAATTTTGTGACAACTGATTCACCTCCCCTCTCAGTTTTCTATTCTTTTTTTTCCAACACTATGAATCCTTGATCGTGTGATTGAAAGTGGCCATTCAATTAAATATCACTCACCTTCAAGTCTATGTGGATTCTCATCTTATCGTCAAAAAATTTAACAATGAATATAAAAGTAAGGATGATAGGATTCTCCCTTAAAAAAATTATTTTACACACATCTAGTTTTATAGAATAGTTTTCCTAAATACAAAGATAAAATTCCATGACAATAATTGGATCCTTACTAAACATGTCTCCTAATAGTTACACATGTGAGTTCCTTGTGGAGAAACTGTTAATATAAATTGATAATATACTTGAATCCAAGAGTGCATGTGATATTGTTGGTACCAAATACCTTAGTTACCATAATATATACACTTACCTCTATGATCAAATCCTTCCACTTTACCAAACACATAACCAATCCAAATCATTCATCAAAAAATCATCACACTACACCCTCCATGGAGATACTAAATTTATAATTCAAGATATGGTGCATCCCTATTATGATGTTTAAAATCAATACAATAACACCTTGCATTACAACAGGTGCATGCCAATATTTATAGGGACACACTAGTGGAATGGTGTTGGATAATAATTGGTGAGAAAATAATGATATTGGCCTATTATGGAGCATGATGTGTGTTGATATGTTAAGAGATATTGGGAATTAAAATAACATGGACATCTTATTTGTGTGACAATACAGTGGCCAAAAATTCATCATTATCTCCATTGATTACCATACAATGTGGGTCAAAGCCATCTACCTCACCCTCATCGCTAGTGTTCAAATATCTAAATTCATCCTATACCATATCATGTCATTATGGCATCCCTTCCAACATCATTATTGAAAATGGTAAACCTTTAAAAAATTGTGTTGTTCATAGTCTTTGTGAATATTTTTGTATCCAACACTATTGGTCTGCTTCATACTACAACAAAAGTATAGGCCATGTTGAGGAAATCATTAATTCCTTACTCAAAATACTCAAGAAGGTTTTCAAGGATATTGTTCATGATTGAAATATCCATCTGAATCCTACCCTATGAACATAGTGTACTACATTATGTACACCCACTAAAGCCACCCCATATTCTTTAATTTTTTGAGCTAATTCAATCTTACTAATTAAGGTTTAACTTACATCATTGTGACTCTCTTTGAATAATTTTATTAGTGATAAGTACATATTTCTACACTCATATTAGCTAGAGCTACTTGATGAAAAATTTCTCAACACATTTAACCATCTTTAGGCCTATCAGAATCATATTCACCAAAATTATAACAAGAAGATCAATACTAGGGAATTCCAAGTCAATTCTTTTATCCTCAAAGAGAATAAAAAAAAATCTTTCTAATTTGGTTAAGGAAAAATGGCACCTTGGACAAGTAGCATAGTGACAACCTATAAAATTATCACCATGTGTAGCAAGGAAGCTCCATTATATTGTTTGTTCTTATGTTTCTTTTGTGCCATCCTCCAAATAAACTTATCCACTATCTACTTATCGCATTATCAATTAAAATCCACATCCCTTACTACTCATCCATTATTCCTATTGTATTCCCAACTCATATTCGATTTATTTGGATAACCATCACCTTTTTGAGCTTCATGCATCAATATTTTGATGTAGATCATGTTAATCCTAACACATGGTGAGAATAGTCATCTCATAAAACTAAGACATCATGTTAAAAAACTACATCCCTCTTACATATTGTACATCCTATAAATATTATTAGTCCTATGTCATCACTTAGGTCCATATTTATACATGAATTTCATTAAGTCCTATCCTTTTGTATATTATCCTTGTGCCATTAAGAGTTCCCTACATGGTGGTCCTTTAAAAAATTCATTAGTTCTCTTTGGTTTTAGGTATCTTGATCTCCTCTTGTCATGAGAGTCCTAATTTCTATCCTTTCATAGTTGACCTTTGTATGATATGTATTTCCTAAAATTAGGCTACATATCCTTAATCCATCACCCTATTCATAAAATACACTTGAGATATTTTGTTATTCCATTCATGTTTTTGAATATTTTTTATATTTCTTTTTATTTTCCTATTTTATGTACTTGAAGTCACTATGATCATCCATTTCATGGCACGCTTTGACTAGTGGAACTAGTGGAAAGTTATTGACCTTTGTGTGTTGTCTTTACATGGTTGTCCCATCTCATACCCACTGAGGCCCTTTGAGATCATGTGTTATGCTAGAGCATTCACTCTAGTTCTAGTTTTATAGCATCTTATAAATGGTATCAATCCTATGTCATCACTTAGTTCCATCCTTCTAGATAAATATCTTTAGGTCCCATCCTTGTGTATATTATCCTTGTACCATTAAGAATACCATGCATGTTGGTCCTTCAAAAAATCTTTAGTTCTCTTGGGTTTTAGGTATCTTTCTCTCCTCTTCTCATGATAGTCCTAACTCCTATCAATCCATAATTGGCCTTTGTAGGATATATATTTCCTTACATTAGGCTACATCTCCTTCATCCATCATCCTTATGGTAAAATATACCTGAGATATTTTGTTATTTTATCAGTGTTTTTGAATCTTTTTTTATATTTCTTTTTTATTTTCCTATGTTACCTACTTGAAGTCACTATGATCCTTCATATCATGGCATACTTTGATTAGTGAAACTAGTGACAAGTTGTTGACTTTTTCTTTTTGTGTTTTCATGGTTGTATTATCTTGTACCCACTAAGGCACTTTGGGATCTTGTGTTATGTTGGAGCGTTTCTTCTAGTTGTAGTTTTCTAGCATCATTACCACTATGGACCTTTTTTAACCTTGCGAGATGTTTTATTAATCATTTTTCTTTATTGAGGTAGTCCTATGCATGTGATACATCACCCTAGTTCCTCCTACCTTGGCTCATAGTGTCATATGCTATATCAAATTAAGTATTCACTACATGGTAGTTTATTTAGTTTCTATCCTCCTGCCCTCCCACTCATTTTCTCCTACCTTCGTCTTTTTATATCAATTGACTAGATAGCCAAAATAACTCCCCTATCCCCCATTCATTATATCCTACTCTTCACCTATTTATATTAAATTGACTAGAAAACCAACACAATTTCCTCCCCACCCATACCTATTGCACTCATTTCTCCATATATATTATCCAAATATCTTCTTTTTTCCTCATCCAAAATTTTTCTTGATTGTATGTGCACATTCCCGCTTACCCACCCTTCTTATGTTATTTTTTCTCTTATGTTCATTGTATTATTCCATAACACTTCTATCCACTCATCACCACAAAAGTTTGATTTTCTCATTTCATTATCATTTATATTGCATATTAGGTGTTTATACTTACTATTCTAAGCATTTTTTTCATCTCACTTTATCATTTCATTATCATTTAGAATGCATCATAGGTGTTTAGATTTGTTCAAAAAAATGTATTTTTCATGTCATTTTATGATTTAATTATCATTTAGATTGCATGAATAGGGTTATATTTTTAATTGTAATAATTATTTTCATGTCATTTTATCATTTAAAATTATCATTTATATTACATCTTAGGTGTTTTTATTTGTTATCGTAAACATACTTTTTATCTCATTATATAATTTCATCACCATTAGGTTCATTTAAAACTCATTGTAGCTTAGTCAACCATTAAAATGTTCATCGTACATCCATACATCCCAACATAAATACCATATATATCATAAATATATACTCATCCATATCATAAAAATATATGCATCCACATCATGCATCACCCACATTAGCATAATATATATATGCATCCCATAGATCATACAACTCATATCAACATACATCATATCCTAACACACCCATCATGTGCATGATTATAAACTAGCATGCACATCATTACATACATCAAATATATAAATGTATACATGCATCATGATAATATATACACACATGAATTAATCATTGAATATCTATATAAATGTAAAATAAACTTATGTCTAATGTGTTGGCAAAGAAAGGGTAGACAACTAAGAGGGGGGGTGAATCAATTGTTACCAAAATCAAACTTATTCAACATTAATCAACCTTAAATCTCAGATCTGATAATTAATAGTGCAAGCATAAATCAATAACACATCAGAGACACATGAACACCAATATTTTATACATGGAAACCCTGTTAGGGGAAAAACCATGGTGGATGTTAGTCCACGAGATTATACCCTATTAGAAGTATAGTGAACAATGAAAAGGGAATGCACTTGCATTCAGGCACACTGCCTAGAGCACACTTCTCAGAGGAAGGCTTAATACCTTACAATAATTATATTAAGTCCATCTAATGAGTTTGAACTAAAGTAATAGCTTCTACAAAAGGCTGATTACAGTTCCGGTTAGGCACAAAAAAACTCCTACACACTCTTCCACACTCTACTCAATGTCTTTCAAACTCTACTCTGCTCTTGAATGATCTAACCATTATTCACACATTTACATCACTTGCACACACCTAACATACCTTGAGCACCCTTCAAAATGAGTGAACAATCACTCTTTTATATCTGCCACATAGATTTACATCAACTGCTCTGTCAGCCACAAATAAGTAATGAATTACAATTGTAGGCCTCAATACATGAATAAATATTAATGTGCACCAAAACAAGTCAATCACAACATAATGAGGACCCAAAAAAACACCTTAGAACATTCCAAACAATAAACTATTAATCCTTATGGATCTGCAACATGCTACTACCATCATGTCAGCCAAGAACATGAAAACTCAAGCACACATTAGAAAAATATCCTATCATGAACACTTTGATCAATGCAGATGTACAAAAAGGATAGAGCACAATCTAGACATCCATGAATGTCACAGGTACATTTGCAATAACTGAGATTACCAAAATTTCATCCTCTTCTTCCAAGAACACCTGCTATAGTAAAAAAATAATTGTAGACACATAGAACTTCATAACTTCCTCGATTCTTGATGCGTACCATTGAAAATTTTGAACAAAACACTAGATAGGCTCAACATCAAACCCTTTGATGCATGCCTTCAAATATTTAACGTATAAAACTTTCCAACATTCTGACCTTCTCAGCTCCACTGGTTGTTTGCAATATATTTATTACAATTTAATCAATATCTTCGACATATACAACCTTAAGTATCATCAATGCTAATAGTGTTGATATCAATGACAACCACATATCAGTAATGCAACCACAACATCCAATGATATCCCCCTTTGGCATTGATGGCAACAAATGATGTGAAAAATAATGTCATCAACCCGACTAGCTCTTCTCCAACAATCTCCGCCTGAGATTGTGCACTCTTTTCCTGTTTCCTTCTTCTCCTATGTTTTTCACATTGCCCTTTTCTCCCCCTTTGACATCAATGGAAAAGGTACACATGCTCTAATCACATATTTGAATCATCTGACTACTCCTCCTAAGTAGAAGCCATGACAACATCAATCTGGAATAAGATATGGCTATGAATTCACAGACTAATGTAAAGACCTGCATCTTTTAGTTTTGATCAGGAGGGGAAATCACCCCTAACTTGCCTCTGAGATACTCAAAAGTATCCTTAGGAAAAGGCTTAGTAAAGATGTCTACAATTTTCTCCTTGGTAGGTATGTACTCCAGTCTAACTTCTTTGTCACTTAATTTATCTCTCAAGAAGTGATATTTGATGGATATATGTTTTGTCTTTGAATGCAACACTGGATTCTTGGAAATTTTTATGGCACTTGAATTGTCATAGAATATGGAAATGGGTTCTTCATACTCAATTATGACATCTCTCAACATTTGCTTCATCCATAGTACTTGGGTACAACTGTTTAAAGCAGAAATATATTTTGCCTCAGTAGTAGATAATGAAATGGAATTCTACTTTTTGCTTAGCCAAGATACCAACTTCTTCCCTAAGAAGAATGCACCACCACTAGTACTCTTCCTGTTATCCACATATTCTTCCTAGTTAACATCAATGAAAGCACTTAGGATAAGATCATCATCCCCAGGATACCAAAGACCAAGATCAAATGTCCATTTCAGGTATCTGAAAGTTCTTTTCACATCAGTCACATGAGACTCTTTAGGATTAGCTTGAAATCTAACAACCATGCATACAACATTCATTATATCTAGCCTGGTCTGAGTCAAATAGAGTAATCCACCAATCATTGTCCTATATCTTGTTTGATTTTTTTTAGGAGAATCATCATTCTGTGTAAGTTTGCATTCGGTTACCATAGGTGTACCAACTGGCTTTGAATTTTTCATACCAAAAATTTTTAGTAGCTTTTTCACATACTTATACTGAGATACAAAAATTCCATCATTTAACTGAGTGATTTACAATCCTAAAAAACAATTCAGCTCTGCTATCATTGACATTTGAAACTCACTTTTCATTTCATTAGAAAACTTCATGTACAAATCATCATCACCTTCATTGAATCCAAGCTTCAATAAGTATTTATCCAATCTAGCATACCAAGCTCTAGGAGCTTTCTTCAATCGACATACCATGTCTTTTTCATTAGTCAATTGAAATCCATCTAGTTATTCAACCTAGAATTCTTCTTCTAGCTCACCATTTAGAATTTGTAATTCTTGAAAGTAGCATAAGCAAGAAATAATCTTATAGCTTAAATTCTAGCAATAGGGGAAAAAGTTTCTTCAAAATCAATACCTTCCATCTGTGAGTACCGATTGCAAACCAGTCTTTCTTTGTTTCTAACCACTTCACCTTGCTCATTCAGCTTATTCTGAAACACCCATTTGGTTCCAATCACATTTGTGTTCTTAGGTTTGGGAACAAGATCCCATGTATCATTTTTCTCTATCTACATTAGTTCTTCTTTCATGGCTTCCATCCAATATTCATCTTTGCATGCTTCATTGATATTGCTGGGCTCAGCTTTGGAAATTAGACAGTACTCTTCCAAAATTCTTCTTCTAGTTTGCACACCTTTTCTCTTGTCTCCTATGATCTAACTTTTAGAGTGATTTCGCCTTACATACTTGGGATTTTTAGGATTTTCTCCGACTTCTTTTTCTTGTGTTCTTTCTTCTACACTGCTGCTAGTCTTTGCCTCTTGATTCCCTTGGTTCACTGGAACAATATGAAGTTGATTTTGTGTCTGAACATTATTTCCATTGTTAGTATTGTCATTTTGATAATCTGAATCATATCCACTACATCTAGATGGTCTAACAATATATTCATCAACTTTGACATTTTCACTTTCAACCATTTTCCTTAACCTCTTAGTAAAGCATTGGTAAGCTTTTCTTTTAGTAGAGTAACCCAAGAAGATTCCTTCACCACTTCTAGCATAAAACTTGCCTATATCATCATCTCTCTTGATGTAACATTTTCTTCCAAATTTTTTGAAATACTTGAGAATAGGCTTATAACCAAACCATATCTCAAAAGGTGACTTACCAAAATTACTATTGACATTCACCTTGTTAATGGTGTACACAACAGTACTTATAGCTTCTCTCCAGTAGAAATGAAGAACATTTGCTTCCAGCATCATGGTTCTAGCAATGTCTAGGATGGTTCTATTCTTTATTTCAACAACTCCATTTTGTTGAGGGGTCCAGGGGGGTAAGTGCACAAAGATGGTTCCCAAAAAGGGGACTTAAGTGGACAACTTTTTTCTGAAATCAGGAAATACTGACCTTGGACGTGAAATTGAGGATACTTAGACTCAAAATTTTGAGATGGAACAAAAATAAGGATTCAAGTGCTCTAAGTCTACTTTCTAAACTACTAATTTATTTTGAAAATGGTTGACATTAAGGGGTTCAAATGAGGGACATACACAAATTGGTGTTGTTTTTGTCAGAAAAATATAACATAGCAACTCTTGTACGACCCTCGTACAGAGAATTTTTTTTAGTATTTTTAAAACTGCAATGGTCAGAAGTTAGCCAATAGTATGTAGTTGATGCACGATTTTTTTGATAATTTTTTAATGAATATTTGATTTTTTACTAATTTGCGAAGTGGACATATCCTGAAAATAGAATTTTGGCCGTGCTACCCCTACAAATTTTGGAAACTAATTGATTTGTTTTTTTTTTTAATTTTTAAATTTTGTAGAATGGAGTCTAGTTTCTAAAAATGTAATTTATTTGAAAAATTGATGAACGGTTAATTTATAATGAAAAAAATACCAAACACTGCTTTTTGGAAAAAAAAAGACATACAGATAAAATAAATTATGGATGAAAGACTCAACATTTTCAGAAAGTGAACAAAATTGCATCGTTGGATAGCTAAGAGATAACCCAACATTACCCATGTGTTTGATTTTTTTGATATTGAACCACGTGCAATCCTAACGGTGAGCACAAACTCAATTATGAGAAATATGGTGGATTTTTTAAAAACATGTCTCTGGTCGTTGGGAATGCCCTCCAAGCCTTTGGGTTGGTATTCCAAGGAAAATACCAAGCCTAAGGCTTGGGAATCCCCAAAGAAAGATATAACGCATGCGCGTTATAATGCACTCGCATTATATCTCACTTTTGACATGGTTTTTGCTTCTGCGGGTAACATGTCAACTAACACATAATGCGAGTGCATTATAACGTGCTCATGTTATGTCTTAATTTATGTTAAATGCCAATATATTAATGTATGCTGATATAGTTTTATGTACATGTATGTATGAATGCTTGTATGGATGTAAGATTATATGTACATATGTATTATGCTTGTATGTATGCATTTATGTATGTCTTTAGATGAAGAGAAAATTTAGAGAGAGTCTAGAGAGATGGAGAGGGGGTGGAAGTGAGAGTTTAAGAGAGAGGGAGTGGGAGAGAAGGGGTTGGAGTGAGGGGGACTTAGCTAGGTAGGGTGGGAGGGATAGAGGGAGGGACAGAGAGAGGGGGGGTGGGAGTGAGAGAATTGAGGGAGAGGGAGAGATAGAGAGGGGGGTTAGAGAGAGAGAATTGAGGGAGAGGGAGAAAGAGAGAGTTATGTAGGTAGGGTGCGAAAGGGAGAGAATTGAGAGTGTGAGGGGGGTGAGAGGGAGAGACTTGAGAGATAGGTAGTGAGAGGGAGTGGGAGAGAGATGGAGTGTGAGAGGGAGGGAGTGGGAGAGAGAGTCACTTTCTCTCTATCTATACATCTCACCTCTCCTTCCCTCCCTCCCACCCTCTCTAATTGTCTCTATCTATCATCTCCCTCTTTCTGCGTACCTCTCATTCAATCAATCCCTACCACCCTCTCTCACTCCCTCTATCCATCTCTCTTTATGTCCCTCCCACTCCATCCCACTCTCTCCCACTACCTCTCTCTCCTTCTCTCTCATGTCTCTTCCTCCCACCCCCTCTCTCTCTAAGGTCTCTCCCTCTGGCAACCTTCCTAGGTAACTCTCTCTTTGTCTCTCTCCCCTCTCTCTATCTATCCCTCCAACCCTACCTAGATAAGTCCCTCTCACTCCACCCCCCTCTTTCTCTACCTCTATCAAGTCACTCCCTCTCACACCCTCTCCCTCTCTCAGGTCTGTCACTCACACTCCCTCTCTCTCTCCAACTCCCTCTCTCTCTAATTCCATATTTCTCACACTCTAGGGGTTGAGGGTATAGGGTTGAGGGATTAGGGTGGAGGACCTATAGGATTGATGGTTTCTAGGGTATTAGCGTTTAAGGTTTGAGGGTTGAGGGAATAGGTTTGATGGTAGAGGGTATTTGGTTGAGGGTATAGGGTAGAAGGTTTAAGGTTTAAGTGTTTAGGGTTGAAGGGTTTGGGGTTAAGGGTTTAGGGTTAAGGGTTTACTTGGTTGAGGGTAGAGGGTTTAGGGTATAGGTTTGAGGGTATATGGTTAAAGGATTAGGTTCAGGGTCCAATGTAAGGGGTAGAGGGTTTAGGGTTTAAGGATTGAGGGTTGAGGGATTAAGGGTTGAGGGTTGAGAATTGAGGGTTGAGTGTTTAATGTATAGGGTAAAGGGTAGAGGGTTTAAGGTATAGGGTCAAGGGATTAGGGTTGAGGGTCCAATATATAAGGTATAGGTTATAGGGGTTGAGAGATTAAGGGTTGAGGGATTAGGGTTTAGGGTAGAGAGTATTGGGTTGAGGGTAGAGGTTAGAGGGTAGAGGGTAGAGGGTATAGGGTTTAATAGTTTAGGGTTTAAGGAGTTAGGGTTGAGGGTCGAGGGTTTAGGGTTGAGTGTTTAAGGGTTGATGGTTTAAGGGTCAAGAGGGTTGAGGGATTAGGTTAGAGAGTTTACTAAGTGGGTTTAAGGATTGGGGGATTAGGGTTGAGGGTAGAGGGTAGAGGATTGGCAATAGAGGGTAGAGGGTTTACGGGTAAGGGTTTAAGGGTTTAGGGTTTAGAGATGAGGGATTAATAGGTTATAGGGTAGAGGTTATAGGGGTTGAGGAATTAGGGTTTAAGGGTTGAGGGTTGAGGGATTAAGAGGGTATAGGGGTTCAGGGATTAAAGTTTAACGATTGAGGGTTGAGGGATTAAGAGGGTATAGGGGTTGAGGGATTAGGGTTTAAGGGTTGCGGGTTGAGGGTTGAGAGATTAAGAAGGTATAAGGTTTGAGGGACTAGGGTTTAAGGGTTGAGGGTTGAGGGTTGAGGGTTGAGGGATTAAGAGGGTATAGGGGTTGAGGGATTAGGGTTTAAGGGTTAAGGATTGAGGGTTGAGAGATTAATAAGGTATAGGGGTTGAGGGATTAGGGTTTAAGGGTTGAGGGTTGAGGGTTAAGGGTTGAGGGATTAGGGTTTTAAGGTTGAGGAGTTGAGAAGTTAAGATGGTACTTATAGGGGTTGGGGATTAGGGTTTAAGGGTTGAGGGTTGAGGGTTGAGGGATTCAAGGATTAAGAGGGTATAGGGGTAGAGGGATTAAGGTTGAAGGGTTGAGGGTTGAGGGATTAAGAGGGTATAGGGATTCAGGGATTAGGGTTTAAGGGTTGAGGATTGAGGGTTGAGGGATTAAGAGGGTATAGGGGTTGAGGGATTAGGGTTTAAGGGCTAAGGGTTGAGGGAGTTCAAGGATTAAGAGGGTATAGGGGTAGAGGGATTAAGGTTGAAGGGTTGAGGGTTGAGGGATTAATAGGGTATATAGATTGAGGGATTAGGGTTTAAGGGTTGAGGGTTGAGGGTTGAGGGATTAGGGTTTTAGGGTTGAGGGATTAAGAGGGTATATGGGTTGAGGGATTAGGGTTTAAGGGTTGAGGTTTGAGGGATTAACGATTAAGAGCGTATAGGGGTAGAGGGATTAGGGTTGAAGGGTTGAGGGTTGAGGGTTGAGAGATTAAGAGGGTATAGGGGTTGAGTGATTAGGATTTAAAGGTTGAGGGTTGAGGGTTCAAGGATTAAGAGGGTATAGGGGTAGAGAGATTAAGGTTGAAGGTTTTAGGGTTGAGGGTAGAGTGATTAAGAAGGTATAGGGATTGAGGGATTAGGGTTTAAGGGTTGAGGGTTGAGGGATTAAGGTTTGAGGGTTGAAGGATTAAGAGGGTATAGGGGTTGAGGGATTAGGGTTTAAGGGTTGAGGGGTGAGGGATTAAGGATTAAGATGGTATAGGGGTAGAGGGGTTAGCGTTGAAGGGTTGAGGGTTGAGGGTTGAGGGATTAAGAGGGTAGAGGGGTTGAGGGATTAGGGTTTAAGGGTTGAGGGTTGAGGGATTAAGGATTAAGAGGGTATAGGGGTAGAGGGATTATGGTTGAAGGGTTGTGGGTTGAGGGTTGAGGAATTAAGAGGGTATAAGGGTTGAGGGATTAGGGTTTAAGGGTTGAGGGTTGAGGGATTAAGGTTGAAGGGTTGAGGGTTGAGTGTTGAGGGATTAAGAGGGTATAGGAATTGAGGGATTAGGGTTTAAGGGTTGAGGGTTGAGGGATTAGGGTTTGAGTGTTGAGGGATTAAGAGGGTATTGGGGTTGAGGGATTAGGGTTTAAGCGTTGATTGTTGAGGGTTGACGAATTAAGAGGGTATAGGTGTTAAGGGATTAGGATTTAAGGGTTGAGGGTTGAGGGATTAAGGATTAAGAGGGTATTGTGTTATAGGGGTAGAGGGATTAGGGTTGAAGGGTTGAGGGTTGAGGGTTGAGGGATTAAGAGGATATAGGGTTTAAGGGATTAGGGATTAAGGTTTGAGCGTTGAGGGATTAAGGATTAAGAGGGTATAGGGGTGGAGGGATTAGGGTTGACGGTTGAGGGATTAAGAGGGTATAGGGGTTGAGGGATTAGGGTTTAAGGTTTGAGGGTTGAGGGATTAAGAGGGTATAGGGGTTGAGGGATTAAGGTTGAAGGGTTGAGGCTTGAGGCTTGAGGGATTAAGAGGGTATAGGGATTGAGGGATTAGGGTTTAAGGGTTGAGGGTTGAGGGATTAAGAGGGTATAGGTGTTGATGGATTAGGGTTTAAGGGTTGAGGGCCGAAAGTTGAGGGATTAGGGTTTAAGGGTTGAGGCTTGAGGCTTGAGGCTTGAGGGATTAAGAGGGTATAGGGGTTGAAGGATTAGGGTTTAAGGGTTGAGGATTGAAGGATTAAGATGGTATAGGTGTTGAGGGATTAGTGTTTAAGGGTTGAGGGTTGAGGGTTCAAGGATTAAGAGGGTATAAGGGTAGAGGGAATAAGGTTGAAGGGTTGAGGGTTGAGGGATTAAGAGGGTATAGGGGTTCAGAAATTAGTGTTTAAGGGTTGAGGGTTGAGGGTTGAGGGATTAAGAGGGTATAGGGTTGAGGGATTAGGGTTTAAGGGTTGAGGGTTGAAGGTTCAATGATTAAGAGGGTATAGGGGAAGAGGGATTAAGGTTGAAGGGTTAAGGGTTGAGGGTCGAGGGATTAAGAGGGTATAGGGATTGAGGGATTAGGGTTTAAGGGTTGAGGGTTGAGGGATTAGGGTTTGAGGGTTGAGTGATTAAGAGGGTATAGGGATTGAGGGATTAGGGTTTAAGGGTTGAGGGTTGAGTGTTGAGGGATTAGGGTTTAAGGGTTGAGGGTTGAGGGATTTGGTCATTACATTCACATCTACAATTATGGCCATAACCGCTTCCAACTCTTCCAACTGCTCAGTTAAATTATTAACTGCTTCCTGAATCTCATCCTTATGCTTGCTCAAAAAGCCAGTCCTAAACTTAAGTATGCGAGAAGTCTTTTCTACAAAATCTTTGTTATCATCTTCGAGTATAGATTCTTCTAGAAGAGTAGTTAGAGGCAATGTATTTATCTTCTCTAACTTTTCACTATACTCCTTATACTCTTCTTCTAATTTTGGGGATGCCTCAATATATTCATGCATCTCTTTTATTACTCCTTCTACTTCTTTGTAAGTTTCAAACCCCTTTTCCAAAACCTCACCTACCTCTCGGTTCAATTTTTCTATCCATTTATCAACCATCTCTGCCTTACCTCTAACTTAAACCAAATCATCAACCTCCTTTTTGATTAGCAAAATAGGAGTCTCAATTGCTGCAACCTATTGTGACCTTGGAGAGGAGACACTCTTCAAGAATGAATGTAACTGATCCAATTGAGCCTTAAGCTCATCCTTCTTTTGTTTGTCCTTTATCATTCTTGATTTAGTTGTTCAAGCCACCACATCAATTAGATTCATTTGTTGATTTATAGTGGGTCTTCCCAAATTAACCGTACTCAATTGATAGTCTGTGAGCTGCATATCCCCTACCTCCTTTTCAGTCATAGGCACGGCACATTTAGCAACTATCTCCCCTTTATCTGTGAGTCTGGTAGAATGCAAAACTTTAGCCTTCTTCTTAGGCCTTTCCTGTTCAATCTCCTTAATCATGTCCTCCCAATTAAGAGGTTGAGGAGGTGCTCTGGATCTCTTCTGCAAATCTAATTTCAACCATGTAGGAGCACTAGGAGTAGTCATCATCATGCAAGAGGAAGCAACAACTGTAGAGGATGGCTGAACATTTACCTTAGGTTGAGAATCAACCTTTGCTTTTCCTTGTTGCTCCTCCAGTGCATGCATCTGCACCAACTTCTCAGCCTCTGCTCTATTTCTTTGTTCCTGCACTTTCTTATCTTCTTCTTCCTTTCTCAGTCTCTTCTCTTCCATCTGATCCTTCTCTAACTTTTCTTTCTCTAAGGCCTCTCTTTCCAACCATTCTGCCTCCAAAGCTTTAAGTTTTGCAGCTTCGGCATCTTCTTCTTTTTGCTTCCTAACTAGCTCTTTGGCCTCTTTTTCTTTTCTTATCCTTTCAGTTTCTTCCTTTTCTATCCTTTCCATTTCCAAGGCTATGAGTTTCTCTGCCTTTTCCATTTCTTCTTCAGCTTGTTGTTTCTTTATTATCTCTTCAACATCTCTTTCCTTTCTTAGAGCTTCAGCTTCTTGTTCTTTCTATCGAGCCTCCTCTGCAAGCTTTAGTCTAGCAACTAGGGCTTCCTTTTCCCTTCGGTTTCTTGCTTTCTCCTCCTCGAGATCATGGATCTTTTGTATTAATTCTATCTTGTCATTTTCTGCCTTGACCTTGATCTCATGCTCTTGTTGCCTCATTTGCTCCTCCATTTCATTAGATGCTGTCCTTGTTTTAATTTATTTTACTTTTGATTGTTGTTGTTGAAGTAGAGCATCAGCTTGTAACTTTGCCACCATCTCCTTTCGCTTCTCTATAGTAGCCCTTGCATTAGACTCCCTGGTAGCATCTTCAAACTGCTTCCATTGCTCTTCCTACATCAAAATCTGATCAATAGTCCCTTCCAAAGGCATGTTTTCTTGTAGGTCCTTCTCTGAAAGAGTTTCATCTGAGTCTGTCTCAATTTCTACCAATTCTTCCTCCACTTCTTTTCCTTTAGCAGCTCCAGCCATGGCAAAAAGTACTCCTTGAACTTCTTTACTTTTCTTTCTTGTGAGTGGGGCTTGTGTGGATGACTAACCCAATGCAAGCGTAGAAACAATAGATTCAATTGGAACATCTCCATCTGGTGTCTCTTCTTCTTCATCGACCACCTCAAGTTCTATTTCTTCAACATTCGGAGGAAAGAATTCCAGTGGTTCCTTGGAAGGTGCCTTTCTTTTAATCCTCTTATACCCTTTACCTTTCTTAATGACTAGTCCTTGAGGAGCTTGAGCTTTCATCATCAATCATTGCACACTTCTATCCAAGACTATTCTTCCCAGTTTCTTAATATCAATCATTTCTTCCTCATTCCAGTCTATATGCTTGTTTCTGATGCCATACATGATCACCAATTGCTCCATCTTTTGTTTAAGGGAGACTTGTTGGAGTCTTTATGCTTACTATATTTCTCCAATGCTTCTACTTCAGTTAACTGCACTAAGTTCTTGGGATCAGGAACATTAAATATGCTTTGGAACATTTGCAGAGTAAGATCTATAATCACATTATTCTGTGAATCCATGCATAATCTTGTAGCTAGATTATAAGTACTGGCCACTGTCAATATCAACTCCAGACACTGAACTGATAAAGGAAACACAGTGATATGTGCAAGACCGGAGTCAACAATCCTTTGAGTTCTCCCTGTCAAGTTTGCCCATTCCGCAAAGGTCTTTTCATGTAATTCTTCAAAGCTTTATTGGCCCATATTAGTATCTTTGATATCTAACCAGTCTGATTCCACCTTGCTTACTTTCACCACCGGATTCCTATGATCATACCTCAATGTATAAGGCAGCTGTTTTGGTTTCACCTTCTTGATTTTCGGTGTTGTTTTTGATGTTCCAGCCGGTTGATTCCTTCGAGCAGCCTCTCCTGACATTCCTGATATCTCTCAAATCTCTTGCAAGAAAACCTCTAATTAGACCTTTAGATAAATCATCATAAAACATGCTTTTAAAAACATACCTGTTACACATACATCGGAGTCGAAACCAGACAGAAGCTGAAAACAATCTCTTTTACAAAACTAGCGGACTTAGAGCAAAAACCGGAACTTCACCTAATAACAAATGGGCTCGGAGTCAGAGTCAGGAAGATTATCGGAACCAGTATTGGAATCAAAAAGTGATTTGGTTTTCTTCGAGTTCTCATTTTCATATTCTATTTCCATTCCGCCTCCGCCTCCAATTTATCATTACTTTGAAGAAAGACTTTCCATTATATGTAGAGTCGGACATGGGATAAAAATGGAATTTATAACATTTGCAAACAAAATTCTTAAGTTCAAGATCAGTTTCGATCCCGCCTCCGACAGTTATCACATACTTCAAGAAAAACCCTTTTTAAAACTCAGAATCGAAAACGAGATAAAAATGGAATTGATAACTTTTGTAAAACAAAACTCTTATGTCCATAATCCATTCCAATCCTGCCTCCACCTATGCTAATCATGACATCATCAAATTTATTCATTTTCAACCTAACTACATGATTTAGACCTAGGTCGCTATAAAATGGCAAAGGAGCTTTAAAAATACCATACTCATATGACCATGGGGAATCAATGGCACTTCTAAGATATCAGTTTTAATCATTTAAAGTAATTGCAGAGACCAACAAAACCCTAATGTAACAAACCTGACAAAACTAGGGCATGGGTTTAAAACCCTGCCATTCTACCAAACGATGAAACCCTAATTTAAACAATAAATCTAATCTACCCTAACTCACTATAAAATCTCTAATCTACCTCACTGTAAATTCTTAATCTAACACACGCCATTAAAAACCTTTAATCTAATCTAATCTACTACAAATTGAAAATGACACGATCAATCACGATTAAGACGTGAAAGCGACAATGCCCAAAAATAGAAAGAAATGACACGATAAAGCAAGACAACCAAGATTAAAGCAAAACAAACAAGCCAAAACAAGAACCTGTTCATTCAATCACATCGATGATCATAAAATTACTTTAAAACACAATGATTGAATACGCGAGCAAATAAAAAGCAAAACACAATGAACACAACTGCAAATAAGCAAAGAATCAACAAAGATAAAAGACCTACCTCAAATGCAAACAAAGCCATGCTAACTTTCTGAATCGATTCGCACACAATATCCCTTCTCTATCTCGATCAATTTGCTCAAACGAACTCTGCTATTGCTCTTCGCGCTCTCAGACTTGTAATAATAACAATAATGATCGGCTTTAACCCTTAATAAAGGAAAATATGTGAATTTCTACCTACACTGGCAACCACCATTAATGCATTAAAATGTAGTAAAGGCAGAGTCGAAACTGTAAGAGAACGAACACTGGTCTATAGTGCAACTTCAATCAAAAAGTCTACGACAAAAATTGGCGGTGGCGGAACTAAAATGGAAATGGGATCTTACATTTATAAAATTTCCAAACCTTATTCCCATTCCAGCTCCGCGTCCAACAACTAAAAACAAAATGAAAACAAATACAAAAAAATTAAGTAAAAGACTAACCTAATAAAACAAAACACAAAAACCGAGACAAAAAAAACATTAAAAAGTAGCGGAGGCGGGATCGGAATAGAATTTGATTTTGCAAATTTTGATAACAACCATCCTAATTCCCAGTCCGGCTCCACTTCCGCCAAAGACCTAAAACAAAGGCAAAGAAAAGACTATCGGGATATAACCAAAAACAAGCCTCAAAAGAACTTTTAGAACCCGATTTAGCTCCGGTTCCGATTCCGATAGAGAAACCAAAGGAGAAAGAAAGTATTGGCAAAACTAGACTCCAAGCTTTGTTTTTAAAAAACAACTAAATACAAAAAACACAAAGGGGGACCCATTTTGACCAAGGAAAAATATGGGGTGGTTATGCAAGGCATAACAAATGGCGACTCGGCTGGGAAAATGGTTTACCTATTTTCAAAATACCCAAAGAAAATTTTAGTCACCCAAAAACTAATTGGCTTATAAACACCTTACCTTGAATGAGATCAGATATTTGTAGGATAATCTTGAGTTTGAATCTCAGATGTTATGTGCTCATGAGTTATTTCTGAATCTGAGTGTGTGCTTATATTGTACATAATTCTTTGTAGATACTTTCTTTGCTTGTAAACAACTATACCTAAGTTTCAAGCTACATAAGTTGAGTCCTTTAACTATCATGCAGTAAAATCCTGAGTATTGCTCCGCTGCCAGACAGGCATCCATAGCCCTGACGGAGATACCTCTAGTCCTCTCAAAGCATTGCTCTACTGCCAAACAGGCGTCCATAGCCTCGATAGAGATTCTTGGTTACCCACTTGATATTGAGCTTGATTTTCTTTCTTTCTTTCTCTTTCTCTTTTTTTTTATGATGGATGGATGGAAATTATTTTATGGATCTCTCAATACTCATATTCAATGAATCTAAAATGTGGGTTAAGTACTACAATGGATTTCATGATAGTTTTGGAATCTGATTTTTCACTTGAAACATAGATAGAGTCATTCTAAAACAAATAGGTAACTACTCATGCAAATTTTTTTCTAATTTGGTGACAGATCTTTGATCACAATTCATGAGATATTCACATTTACATCTTCTATCCTTAATAACTTTTCCAACCCAAACTAGAATGATCATAAAACATAAGTTTTAGAATGAAATCCTTTTCAATGATTATAATGAGAATACCTAAACCAATTTCTCTCCTAGTACCAATAGTATACTTTGAATAACAACCCCCTAACTTGAGATGAGCAAAATAAGAGTCCCCAACGAAACAAGACAAAACAAAACAAACAAACAAACAAAACAAAGAAAGAAAACAAAAACAAAAACAAAACAAGCAAAACAAAAACTTAATTACATATGATACAATATAGTACATTCCTTTTCAAAACACCAGACTTTCTATGCACCAAAATAGTGTTTGAGAAACTGACCATTAACTGGTAATGGAACAGGCTCTCCTATTAATGTACTCAAATGAAAAGCATTTTCCCCTAAGATTTCAGCTATTTGGTAGGGACCTAACCAAAGTCTATCAAATTTCTAATGGTCTCCCTTCCTTTCTCTAGTCTTATCCCATAATAGCACAAGGTCTGATATCCTAAAAGCTTTCACTTTGGCTCTTTTGTCAAACCAGTGCTTGACAATAGCCTGATGTTTAGAGAATTGCTGCAAAGCAGCATCTCTTTGTTCTTCCATGTTCAATAAGTTAAGCATTCTAACCTCAATCCTATCATCCCTATTATAAAACTCTTGCATGAATTTTAGAACAGGTATTTGCAAATGTATGGGGAAGATTGGATCCTGGCCATAAACTAGCTTAAAGGGTGAATTCCCTAGGGCTGCTTTGATTCTGGTTCGATCTACCTATAAGGCAAATCTCAGTTGGGTATGCCAGTCCCTAGGGTTACTTTCTAACAACTTTTTTATTACTTCCAATAAATTCTTATTTGTGGACTCAGCCACTCCATTCCCCTGAGGGTAATAATTGGAAGAATATTTTAACACAATCTTATGCTCATAAGCCCATGAAATAAATTCAGCAGAGGAAAAAGTAGGGCTGTTATCACATACTAGAGAAAATGGAACTCCAAACCTGGTTGTGATGTTCTCTATCAGAAATTTAATGACCACCTCTGTGGTGCTATTCTTGCCAGGAAAAGCCTTCGTCCAACATGTGCAATAATCCATCGCAGTCAAGATGAATTTGTGACCTGCAGAAGAATTTGGATTAATCACTCCTACAAAATCAAGTGCCCATTGGGAAAATGGCCTGACCTCATAAACTGGCTGTAGGGGCATCGCAGGATTTCTTTCTCTTGATGCAGAAGTTTGACATACATGACAAGTCCTACAATGTTGATGTGCATCCCTAAACACATAAGGCCAATAGTAACCTAACCTTAAAATTTGATGAGCCAATGCATCAGCAGATCCATGTCTTGTTCCATGCCTCCCATGAAATTCACCTGTAGCATGTTTAGCTTCTTGCTGATCCAAACAATGCAAGTAGATCCCTTGGAAATTATTCCTGTAGATTGATCCTCCTTTAAGCATATAATGAGCGCTTTTCATCCTCAGTGCTCTTCTTTGAGTAGCATTCATCCCTTCTGGACACTTGTTATTGAGGAGGAAAAAGATTAACTCAGTATACCATGGATCTTTTGTGAATGACTGAACAGTGTATTATTGGCAAGTTATACTTCTATCCACTTCAGCCATTGCCTTTGACAAACCTTGACCTCTTACAAGATTCATTGGGTGAATCTCCAAGTCAAATTCTTGTAAAATGGCCATCCATTTCCCTCTTCTTTCTCCTAGTTCACTTTGCATCAGGAGGGACTTTACAGCTGGATCTAGAACTATAGCCATCACTTGACTTCGGATTATGTAGTCTCTAAACTTCTTTACTGCTTGCACCAATGCAAAAGCCTATTTTTCTATTGATGAATATCTTACCTCTGCATTCTTAAATGGAGAGCTCATAAACGCAATAGGCCTCTCCTCATTCTCTTCTCTTCTCTGTGTCAAGACTGCTGGACATGAATACTCAAAAGCAAAAGAATAGATGTAAAAGGGTTTTAGATAATCCGGGCTTGTTAAAATAGGTGCCTTAGATATAGCTTGTTTAATTTGCATGAAAGCATATTTAGCCTCTTCACTCCATTCAATTTTCGCATCCTTCTTCATCATTTCATTAAGTGGTTTAACAATTTCTGCAAACCCTGTTACAAACTTCCTGACAAAATTAACCCTTCCAAAGAAAGATCTCATCTCCTTCTTACTTCCTAGCCTCGTCAACTTCAAAATGACTTCTACTCGATCAAGATCTATGGAAATTCCCTCCTCTGATATAATGTGACCCAAAATCTTCCCTTCAAAAACTCCAAACACACATTTCTTTGGATTGAGAGAGACACCATAACCGATACATTTCTTCAGTACTTTCTCTAAATCAGCAACATTATCTTCTCTACTCTTAGAGAAGATGGTTAGATCATCAACATAGATTATTATACACTTTCCTATCAGGTCTTTAAATGCTACATCCATCGCTCTTTGAAAAGTAGCACCAGCATTGATTAGACCGAATGGCATCTTCCTATAGGCAAATGTACCCCACTTTGTAGTGAAAGCAGTCTTCATCCTATCCTCATGACTTACCAATACTTGATTATATCTTGAATATCCATCCAAGAAAGACATCATTTGAGATCCATTAACCTTTTGCAATACTTCATCAAGAGAAGGTAATGGATAACTGTCCTTCTTGGAGGCTTTGTTTAAATTTCTGAAATCCACACATAACCTGATTTCCCCATTCTTCTTCCTCACAAGAACCAGATTAGCCACCCAGGTAGAGTGCCTAACTGGAAAAATTATTCTTGTAGCCAAAAGCTTCTGTACTTCTCTCTAGATCAGAGGCTCGATTAATGCATTGACTGGGCATTGCTTTTGGCGAAATGGCTTGGCTTCTGGCTTAAGAGGAATTGTATGTGTGATGATAGATGTATCAAAATTTTTCAAATCGTAGCTCCAAGCAATTGCTTCAATATTCTGCTTCAAAAATTTGATTATCTCATCCTTTATTTCCTAAGGACAAGTCTTCCCTATAAGAACATTCCTTTCTACCCCTAAGTGAGTCAAATTAACGGATTCATACTTGCCTCCCTCACTCTTTGTAGGCATTCTCTGATAAGCTCGTGGATCTGAATCAAATATCCTCTCCAATGCTATCATCCCTTTTGGGATGTTATTGCTCTTTAAATCCATTATCCCTTCTGGATTATCACTTTCTATATTGTCACTTCCTGGATTCCAGTCTCCTTGATCCCTGTCAACATCATCAATTATCTGTCCTTGAAATACATCAGAACTCTCCAAAAAGGCTAAAATATGTTGATTGTCATTAAACACCTGAAAGTGTCTAACATTGTCAGGAATTGCAGGAACTGAAATCAACTCCACAAAAAACCTCTTCAGATTTGAATCTTGCATCAGCTCTAATGTACTTTTTGCAATAGCAAGAGCGTCTGCTATTTGATTTGCTTCCCTTGGAATAAGAGTAATCCCAAAGGCATCAAAATCTTCTATTAAATTCTAGACCCTATTCCTATAAGCAACCAATCTTTTATTATGGCAAGTGTATTGGCTACGTACCTGTTTCACAATTACCTCAGAGTCTCCCATCACTGTAAGAGCAGTTACCTTCTTCTTATGAGCAAACATAAGTCCTCTTGCAAGTGCCTCATATTCAGCCACATTGTTAGTGCAACCAAACTGCAATCTATAAGAAGCAAAATAATTTTTCCCTTTCGGGTTAGTTAGTTCAATTCCAGCTCCACTTCCTGCTTTAGATTTAGAACCATCAAATTTAAGAGTCCATAATTGGTCTTTAGCTAGGAGCTCTTTCTTTTTAGAAACTACAAGGATTTTGTCATTTGTGACATGTGTCAGCTCAGACTTTTGCTGTTTATCAAAAATTCGTGTTGAGAAGAAGCTCAGTTAATGATTTTCCTAGTTCCTTAATTTGTTCAACAACTACCTCCTAAGTGATTTTTTGGGCTGATTCAGGATCTAACTCATCTTTTATTAACTCTCTTGGCATTGGCAAAGCATCTAGAATAGGGGTATTAAAATGAAACTGAGATACTTCAACTTCCTCTTTTTGATCTGAAAACCCTAAGACCTGAGTCTGTTCTACTGGTAAAGAAACCTCTTCTAGAGAAAGACTAACCCGTGTAAGAATAGTTGCATCCTTAGCTTGGAAAGAGAACTCATTGATGGAAGTCTCAGTTACCTCTTGAAATTCTTGCTTGGGTAGATCTACATGCCTTAGAATATCTATGCATGACTAACATGTCAACTCTGAATGGTTATGATAGTGTATTCTACACCAATTAGGAAGCAATAAATTACTCAAATCAGTTTCTGTTCCTAAAACCAGCCTATCTTGTTGCAATTTCCTTATTAGAACTTGCTGGTTCATGTGAATCATCGAATCAGTGTGGTCTAAGGCTAGTGTATCCTTAGAACTAATTACAGCGAAAGTAAGGACTTCCTCTTGCTTGTAAACACCCATCTCAGTCTCAAATAATGCTACTTCATTTGGAGTATCATACTCTGTAATCATGTGTTTGAGCCTAGGTTCACTTTCAATTCTTATCTGAGTGGCAACCTCTTTGCATGGTAACCACATGTGTGAGAAGTCCTAGGACAGATATCCACCTATGCTTTTCATTAGCTCTCGACTTAAAACCATCCCATACGTTTCTGGGATGTCAGCAACTTGAATATCTATATAGGTCTGGATCCTTGGGTCTGATTCAACCTACACATGCATGTTCTTCAATTCACCTACAACATTAGCTTTGGTTTTATCCAATTGAATCACCTTTTTATTGGTTGGAATAGGACTCAATCTTAACTTTTTACAAATTGAAAAAGGCATGACATTCCCTGATGCTCCAGAATCTAATAAGCAATTATGTAGATTCTTTCTAAAGATCCTCAAACTTAACAAGAAAGGTGGGGTACTGGTCTTACCTTTATACATAGCAGCATTCGTCTCCTTTGCGGGAGTCACTTTACCTTTCCCTTTCAAGCGATATGTTTCTTCCAAAGCTTTTAATACCACCTCCCTTTGAGCTGGGCACCACTTCATGATATCAAAGAAAGACAGTGATGTCTTCTACCTTTGCAATTCTGCAACAAAATCAAACTTTGAATCATTCCTAAATTGGTACTTAGGAAAAGAAGGCTAATTACCTCTATTCTGAGTATTAGAAGGTCCCTTTCGTGGGGGTGGATTGTTATCTACATTCTAATTTGGTGGAACCATGTTGTTAGGGGGTGCAGATGTAGCGAATGGCCCTTTATTCTAGTTCCTCAGAAAGTGACCACCCTTAGATTGGAAGGCTTGAGCATCATAGACATCTTCTTCCAGCTCATTATCCCCTTGCATAGGGAATTGATACTTTTCTTCAATGGTTTCATAAGTCATGGCAGTGTTGGTTGGCCCATTGCCTTGATTAGAATTTCCTGCTTGAGGATGGGTATCAACCTGTGCAATTTTCACCATCTTCTCCATTTCTGGGCAATTGACCTCAGAATGAGCTGTTGTATCATGCAACCTACACCAATTTGTCATAAAATTAAAATCATCAACATTAGCAGTATTTGATCTCTCTTCACCTGCTTGATAATTATGGGGAATTCCTCCATTGTTAGGTCCAGTGTTCCACTACCTATTATTGTTGTTGTTATTGAATCTCTGATTGTATCCTCTATTTTGATTTTGATAATTTTGGTTTGAGGAATTTTGATTCTGGAAATTCCTATTGGTGTTCTGATTTACATAATTGCCCTGATAGTTGTAACCTACCTAATTTTTGTAATTCTAGTTCTGATTATTGGGAGGGTTTTGTCTGAGATGTGCCATGTCATTTGACATCTGAGAGAGAGTCTTTTTGAGAGTCTCTACTTCACTTGTAATTTGAACAGTTTGATCATTCTGCACATTTTGGACTATGGCTGGAGAATGGACATGGGTTGGTCCTCCCCCTTGTTGCGATTGATTTTGAGGTTGATGTGTGGTATCATGCATGCTATTGCCAAAGAAAGGCACGATTGGGGGCACTTGCAGCTCAGATACAGGTCCATGATGGGAATAAGACGTCCCTGGGACAGTGTTGTATAACGGTGGATTGGGCATCTGATAATTCATTGGAGGAAAAGGTACTCCCAACCCTCCAAGTTGTAGATTTGTCTGTTGTTGCAATTTGATAGCCAAATGATAAATCTTAGAGAGTGAGTCAATCTCATCCGGTTGATAAGTTCTTTGTAAGAACAAACCAATCAAAGGATCCATAGCTCTTAGATATGCCTATATGGCTATGGCTTCCGGCACTAGGTAAGGCTCTTGTAGCCTATGATACATTCTATGGAACCTAGTGTTGAACAAGGGCAATGGTTCATGATGCTCTTTTTTGATAGTGGAAAATTGGTGATATAGTATTGCAGGGTCCACATATACCCTAAATTGATTAATAAAAGCATTCTCTAAATCTATCCAACCCAAAATGGATCCTTGGGGTAGATTTAGATACCAATTATATGCCATATCTCCTAAACAGTAAGGAAATAGTCTACATACCACATCTTGATGAGAAACTTGAGCTTGTGTGCAGGCATCTTTGAATGCTTGTATATGTTCCTCTGCACTTCTTAATTCTCCATGCATGTATTTCAAACAGAACTTCTCTGGGTTCTTTGGTAAATCATGGAATCCACCTGGAATAGTCCCTAATGGAGAGTGATTACCCACAAATTAAGCCATTGGTGGGATTGGTTGGGCAGGTGGTGGTGACAAAGGTCGAATTGGTGGAAATCTTGGTGGAGTAAGCAGTGGTGGTAATGTAGGTATTTCTACCCTACGAGCATGAGGTCTTGATCTAACTGGGATTTGAAGTTCTTCGAATAGTTCACGATTAGTAGAGGATCTAAGAACCCTCTCGTATCCCTCTGGAAAAAAAGATCTTCCATGAGCCAGCTTGTCCTTTCAGGCCCTCCTTCTAGTGCCAATTTTTGTTGATGGTTAAAATGACACAAACAACATTAAAACAAAATATTTCTACTCTATTTCTCCTAAAAAAGAAAGACTACATGTAGTGGCCTAACTCC